>JAUPFT010000018.1:24806760-26034260 GCA_036936625.1 Parnassius smintheus behrii
TCGTTAAACTCACAAGTGATGTTTAGCAATTCCATAAGATGAGAGTGACTGGAGGCGAATAACTTGAGATCATACATTTAGAAAAGGTGGGTCACTTTTGTCCCTCCTTTCCGAAGCTTAAATCCTCTCTCGGAGCTCTTCAGTAAGGTACTGAGAGGGTACAGACAAAAGTTTTAAAAATCTGCATTTTTTTTTTTGGATAAGTACCGTATAATATACTTTCATACGCATTTATTAAAAAGCTATTATTATGACATTATAAACAGATACATTGTATAGATTTATTTATCATTTGATTATATAGTTTACACTATATTTGTTTTTCAATATCGGGGACAAGTTACAGTAGTAGAGCCACGCGGCAGATTTTGCTACCGCACGGATGGGCTGACTCGAACTGTGGTGGTATTACGACCTCACAGAATACCAGCGCGAAGTAGAGAGTTACCTCTGCATTTCGCTTGGTGAGTGCAGGTGTTCGGAGGCCCAATTCCCCCCCCCCCCCCTTAACATGGTAGCGGAATCAAATAAAGAACAGGAGAGTATCAGCACTCCTGGTGACGAAGAATCCCTTGCTGAGCATTCACGACAAAGGTATCTTACTCTTCCTGAGCGTGGGTGCTCAGGCTGCCCCGCGTATTCTATCTGACACGCTATCCGTGATTTTTGCGACATTGGAGGACTTCATTCCAACCTTAACGCTATCCACTGCCACCTGGAGACGGCGAAGCCGGCCTTGCTTTTTTTAAACGAGACACATTTATTTATGTCCTGGGCTGGGGTTTGCGTATACGTCAGAGAGGACATCTGTTCCCTACGCCTCGGCAGTCTTGAAGGTGCGGACCTATGTCTGCGCGTAGACAGCAACGACCATCCCCGCGTCTACGGGTGCCTCTATAGGTCCCATAGCGGTAATACCGAAAGACAGACTGACTCCTTGACAACTTCCAAATGGCTACAAATTCCGTGCTAAAACAGATCCCATCCGCAGAGATCGTGATCCTTGGCAATTTTAACGCCCACCACGCCAAATGGCTAGGTTTACGTTTAGTCGATCATGCGGGGAGATCTGTTTATGACTTTGCTTTGGCATATGATCTGACACAACTTGTTACTGCACCTACGTGGATTCCAGATGTGGAAGATCGTACACCTTCCCTGTTGGACCATCTGCTGACCTCTCATCCGGACGGATATCAGGTTTCCGTCGACGCCCCTTTAGGCTCGTTGGACCATTGTCTTGTCCGTAGTGTGGTGCCACTCACGCTGAAATCGCGGTTGCATTCTGCAGGCTGCCGCCGAACTGGCACTATAGGTTGGCCGATTGGGATAGGATGCGGTCGTTTTTTGCATCTTACCCCTGGCTTAAATAATTTTATAAACATTTGGTAAAATAGCATCACGCCCGGTATGTTGTGGATAGGAGAAGGGCGACTGTAGCTCGTTTGTAAGAAACAAAGTGAAAAGGTTCAAAATCTATATGATATTGGATCTATAGAGAGGAAACTACGGGAAGAATAAACGTGTAGGTGGGTATTAGATAGCTGGTCAAACGATTTTTGGAAAAGGACTTAGGGATTAATGACGAGCGATTTAGTTGTTAACGTAGTAAGTGCGTATGTACCGCAAGTTGGAAGTGATGGTTTGAAGAAAAATGAATGAAAAATATAAAAGAGTTCATGGGGGAGGGGGAGGGGCTTCGTAAACCAAAACAACGAAGGAAAGTACTTACTAATGGCAGCAACAGCATGGCTGTGATAAAAACTTTTGTTTTAGAATATAAACCAACATCAGTTCATATACAATAGTAGAAAAATGGTGCAGAAATGGATTATGTTCTGATAAGGTGAAATAAAATTCGGGCATTTTTTTGAGGATTCAAAGTAATAACAGGTGAGATTTTAGTTCCTAACTCATGTTACCGCTTTATGAAAAAAATTACCGTGAAATATGTAAAACATACAAAGAAAGGCCCTCTCCCCTAACTTAACAAACTAAACTAAACAAACAGTTATCTAACATTTTAATTAAATATCAGATATCAGTAAATAAAACTTTGTTTACAAATTGATCATCCTTCAAAGATAGATTAAACAAACTTTATTTACACCCATTAACGAAATTCTATAAACAAGCTATTGTTTGATTCTAGAAGTAAAATATTTCTGCGCAAAGAACATATTTAATTATAATCATATAGCAGGATTATATCAAAAGTGAGTGATCCTGACGTACCTCTGTCGCTTCCTTTACATCCATATATCTACGCGTACACGCTCGGCAGTTAAGGATACTCCTAATGTGGGCCACATTTTCAAAATATCACCAATTTGCTCGATAAAACCTTCGTCTAGGGCATCCCTTCGCGTCTCTGCGTTCTCTTCGTTAATTCTTTCTACATGACCAACCCACCGAAGCATTTCTTTCTTAATCCTAGTCACAACATTATCTTGCACACCAACTTTTTCTCTTATCACGCAATTTCTCACCCTGTCATTCAAATTCAGCCCTAGCATGCTCCTTAAAGACCGTATATATACAGCATTTATTCTACTTTCATGCTTCTTCTGCCACACCCAACTTTCATTACCATACATTAAAGTAGGGATTAACACAACATTATGAATTACCATACGTACCTATTGTGACACATTTGTGTAGAGCCCCATTCACTCTATGACCTGCATTCAGTCGTCGTTCTATATCCAAAATACACGAACTCATTCACTTCTCAATCAACTCACCTTCTATTCTTATTTCACATAACGTTTTACTTTCTTCTCTTTCAAAAACCATCACTTTCGTCTTACTTTCGTTTACTTTCATGGAATTTAGCGATAAGGTAAAATGTTTGTGTTTTGACACTACTGCTGTAAATACCGGCTTAAAAGTGTAATATCCGTTCTTTTGTAGCGAAAATAGATAAAAATATGTTAAATATGTTGCGAGAAACACGTAAATTTCTTTTATATCTAACAGCTCACTATCGCATATGTCTATATGTACGTTGTTACTACGCTTATCATCATCATCATCATCATTACAGCCCTTTACAAGTCCACTGCTGAACATAGACCTCCCCCAAGGTATGCCACAAAGCACGGTCCTGGGCCACCTGCATCCATCGACTTCCTGCATGTCTTACCAGGTCGTCACTCCATCTAGTGGGGGGTCGCCCAACACTTCGTCTACCGGTACGAGGCTGCCACTCGAGAACCTTTTTTCTCCAACAGTTGTCGGTTCTTCGAGCTATATGGCCGGCCCATTGCCACTTCAGCTTACTAATCCATTGGGCTATGTCGGTCACTCTGGTTCTACTGCGGATACCCTCATTTCTAAGTTTATCACGCAGAGAAACTCCGAGCATAGCCCTCTCCATAGCTCACTGAGCGACTTTGAGCATCCTCATACGGCCAGCAGTGCAGGACCACGTCTCAGTTTCATATGTCCTCACTTGCAACACGCACTGATTGTACAACTTAGTTTTCAGGTTTTGAGGTATACCTGACGAGAAGATGCGTTGTAATTTCCCGAACGCTGCCCAGCCGAGTTGAATCCGTCGATTGACCTTTCGGTCGAAGTTGGACTTACCTAGCCGGACTATTTGTCCCAGCTAAACGTACTCGTCAACAACTTCGAGCTTAGTGCTCCCAACAACTACCGGCATAAGTGTGACATGGACATTAAACATGATCTTTGTTTTGTCCATGTTCATCTTAAGACCTATCCGTTGGGAGGCACTATTGAGGTCATAGTGCCTCCCAACGGATTTTCTTTCTTTCTCATAGTCCACATACGCCAGGCAAAGTGGCAGATTGTACTCTTCGCACTTCTGTACAATTTGCCGAAGGGTATGTATGTGGTCTATGGTACTAAAGCCTTTTCGGAAACCAGCTTGTTCGGGAGGCTGGAAGTCGTCGAGTCTGCGTGCGAGACGATTCGTAATGACTCTCGAAAACAGTACGTAGACGCGGCTCAGAAGGGATATCGGTCTGTAGTTCTTCAAGAGGGCGTTGTCACCTTTCTTGAAGAACAAGACCACCGCACTTCTGCTCCACGCCTCCGGAGTAGTGTCACCATGGAGGACGGAATTAAAGAGCCTCTGACGGACTTCAAGTACCGGTTTTCCACCCGCTTTCAGAAGCTCCGCTGTAATTCCATCCTCGCCCGAGGACTTGCCGTTTTAGGGTGCTGGAGAGCCATTCTAATCTCGCTCAGACTGACATCCGGGATATCATCGGAATAGTGTCACATAAGACCCGCTCTTGGATCGTTACTCACACTTGCGTGTGGCTCCAACGATGATGTGTACAGCTGCCCATAGAACCTCTCAATCTCACTCAGAATCTCAGGTATCCCGGAAACGATGCTGCCACACTCAGTCTTCAGCTTTGACAGTTGGCTCTTACTGGCAGACAGATCTCTGGCAAAGACTTTGGAGCCCTGGTTCCGCTCAATCGCTTCTTCTATACGAGCAGTATTAAATTTGCGTAAGTCTCAGCCGCATGCATTTGGAGATCTGTCTATTCAGTTGCCTGTATGCTGTCAAATCTGTTGACGATTGCAGCCCCATCTCCCGTCTAACAGCCATGAGATTAAGAGTATAATCGAAGAGCTTTTGTGTTCTTCTGCGGTCGGTCTTGTAGAACTTAGCTCCGACCGCATGGACAGTTTCCACGAGCTTGTCGTTCATATCGTCCACTGCATTGCAATCTTCTAGGCACTGAAAGCGGTTACGTAACTCGAGCTGAAAGGTTTCGGGATTCTGGATTAGAGCACGAGGGGGACGGAGCGTTGACTTCATTAGACGAGACCTCTCCAACTTAACAAGTACACGACCCTCGTCGACACACTCCCAATCTTTACAACGTTGTTGACGAGAGACTTGTGGACGATAAATCCGACACCTCCTTGAGACAGATGGTCGCCCTCCCGGTGATAGAACAAGTTGCCGGACTCGAGGATTACCGTGTCCTCCCACTCTCTTCGGACCTCGGATAACCCAATAATATGCCAGCGCAACTTGTCTACCTCTTCTTCCAACTCCAGTATCTTCTCGTCAGTCCTCAGGGTGCCTGCGTTATATGTTGCCATGTCGAGTCGTCGTAGGTGGCAACCGAACCTCCATCGGAGATTCTTAGCACCCCCCGCCCCGCCGTTACCATGGTCGCCACCGTAGCCAGGAATAGCGGGGCCGCCGGGGACTGGGGGCCGTTTGTTTGCGTCCTTACTCATGGGGGGATGTTTCCATAGTTGCCACGCTTGGCGAGCGGGTTGGCAATCGCAGTTTTTATTTTATCACAGTTGTTATCAGGAAGATGCTACTGCCCATCTCCTGCCTGTCCCCTCTGTCGCCTCTTACGACACCCACTGGAAGATATGGGGTAGTGGATATTCTCAACCGCCACTACACGCCATGTACTTTACATTACTACGTTTGTACATTACATGTACATTACTACGCTTAGTTTCGTCTTAATCAAGGCATATTTTAACAACAGGATTGAAAATGGAAGTGTTAATCCAGTGTACGTATAGCCTAAAAATTCTTTGACCACGTTGTCGTAAACAAGAATTGAAGTTAATTAGTCTTAATAACTCTGGGCAATCTATATGAGAATGCTCAATCTTGTGCAAAAAAAATTGGTCGGCAAATTGTATCCTCGAAGTTAATCTTTGGACATAAAAAAAATTTAACTTCGAAAGTCGTACTATGGTAGATGACTCGAGTGACTATATTTGTCTCAAACATTGCTAAGGAATTGTTTTCCTTCGCAATGTTTGAGGCTCTGCACCCTCTCGATGCTGTCAGAATGTACCCTATAAAAAGGTGACAATACAGTGGAATAAAGTAAAGAATGCATATTCTAGTACATAACGAACCAAATTATAAAATAATCGAAATGATGCGAGACGTTTGGATAACTTTTTCGTTACACGAATTGTAAACCCGTCCTTATATAACCGCGTCATATACTTATAATGCGGATGGAACAAGAATTTTGAATTGAAATACGTGTCTACGCCCAACTCTTTAACAATCTCCTTGCGTGTCGGAAGGTTTTGCTAGCTATTGATATTGTATTTAAAATCCAGATGGTTGAGTTTGATAGTGAAGATAATAACTAAGCACTTACTGATATTTAAGGACATACAATTAGCAGAACACCAATCGCAAATTGCATCTATGTCTTGTTTTAATGCAATGCAGTCATTCACGTCACTAATCACACGGTCTATCTTCATATGGTCAGCATAATGTAGGCAGTGACTGGATTACATCAACTAAATCATTTATTAAAATAGTGAAAAACAACGGCCCTAAATGGGATCCTTGGGGAACAGCAGGCGTGACCGCTGGTGGAGCAGAGATTGTAACAATGTGGCGCCTAGACCTAACTGAGTAGTATTGAGCTGTCATTCCACGCTGGTGTTTTGTGCAAGTTTGGTCCTACCCTGGTCAAGCCAACCCTTTCGTGCTACAACTATAATATAGATGCAGCCTGGCCCTACCACGTATATATGTTCAGCTCAGGAGTTGTGTCAAATTGTAATGATGGTAACGACGATGATGGTGGTGATGACATTAAAGAACAGACATTTAATGATTGCAAATGGACGAAACTTGAACATATTGTTGCGTGAATAAGTCAACTAGCGCCATCTAGTGTCAGGAACGAGAGCGAGGGGAGCTTTCCAGAAAATGACATCACAAATCTCTCAACCGACAGCGCCATCCGAAGAACTAAGTTTCTAGAAAATCTACACTCGCACACTCGTCCCTTTGCGCGCATTTACTTGAATATTCCGGATGCTTCTTTGCTAATTTAAATAAATAGGCGCTGCAAGATGCGATCGAAGTAGTATTGAATTGGCGATACGAGCGAAGCTTCGGAGCGGAATTAAGTGAATTAGTGTGTTTAATTATTAGTGTTTTAAGTTTTAATTTGTGTAAAGTAAATTAAAGTGTTAATTTAGGTAATTTTATCGGCAATTTTTATTGTCACGAACCTCAAGCTCGTAACAATTGGTGTCAGAAGTGGGATAAAATCATGCCGATTTTACATAAGGAGGAAACAGAGGGTGTCCGTACCCGCAGTCAACGCCAGCATGTGACAGACCAGAGGAGATTTGGTGGTGCAACGCCGCAGACGTCGGAGGGCCAACTGCCAGCCACGGAGACTGCGGGCCCGTCAGTAGCTCCTACATCTGCAGCACCTGACTTAAGTGCTCTGATGGCGATGCTAAAGGAGCAGCTGCAGCGCGGACGAGAGGAACAGGCCCATCTGTTGAAAGAGCAGCAGGAGGAACAGGCTCGCCGACAGGAGGAACAGGCTCGCCGACAGGAGGAACAGGTCCGTCGGTTGGAAGAGCAGCTACGGGGTGGCCAGGAAGAACAGATGCTTCTCATGATGGACCTTCACGCTACCTTCGGGAAAGAGATAAGGGAGGTGAAGGATAAGGTTGCTCAACATGATAACCGCCTGTCGGAAGCTGAGACCCAAATCAACCAAGTTAAGAAAACACTGGATGAACTCAAACTTGGGGATGGAACTACAGCTCCCGTAGTAGCTACTGCACCTTCGCTACGCGGGTTCAATGTGCTACCGTTCGTCGGGACTTCTTCCTGGTCAGCCTACAAAATCCAGTTCGAGGCTGTTATGAAAGCGAAAGGCTGGAATAAAAGTCAGGCCATGACTGCTCTCACACTAGGCCTGCGTGACCAGGCCTTAACAGTTCTGGAAGCTCTCGGTGAGGAAGTGACTTATGAGCAACTCCTTGAGGTATTGGAGGCGAGATATGGTGACGCTCACCTGAAACACGTCTTTCGTACGCAGCTTAAAGATCGTGTGCAGCGCATTAACGAAAACCTGCAGCAGTGGGCTCTAGAAGTGGAGAAGCTGGTGCGAAAAGCATACCGGTCTGTACGTGCGCTCATTGAAGGGAACCTGGTGCAGACATTCATCGACGGCATCCGTGACCTGGAAGTCAGAGCTGCTGTGAGGCTCGGGCACCACGAGACGCTTAAGGACGCCTTGGCCCATGCACTGGAAGTGGAAGCCGTGCGGCAGGATCATCGTTCCCATCGCGTCAGGGAGGTTGCAGCAGCTACAGTTCGCGACCGCAACAAAGGATACAGCCCAAGGTGCTATGGCTGTGGGGAAAAGGGCCATCTTCGATCCAGCTGCCCTAAGCGAACCTTAGAAAAGAAGGTGAACGACCTCAGGAGGGTAGTGCGGCCAACAGCACCGCCCAGCAGCAGCAGGGAAACGAATAAAAGCCAGAACTGCGGGGCGGGTGCTGGCTGATGTTAAAAGAGCCCCAAGGATCTCGATCTCACAAACCCATGATAAGAACAGTCTAATCATCAAGGGCGAGGTCAACGGAATGCCGTGTAAGCTGACCATAGACACTGGAGCTGCTCGTACAGTTGTTAGTTCCCAACTTATAAGTCAGTTCCTTGGGGACTCCGCATACAACCGAGAACGCATTAATTTGGTAACAGCCACCGGACAGCGTATACACGTCCGTGGAGAGAAGGAGATGGAGTTGAAGCTAGGCAACGTGATCTACCTGCGTAATGCCATCGTGGCTGATATAATGGACGACTGCATCCTAGGCTTAGACTTTATGAGGAATAATTGTTGCGAGATCGACGTTAAGCAAGGTGTTTTGAAATATAGACAGGAGGAACTTTTTATGGAAGGTGCGTTACCTGGGAACGTGTACAGCATCAAGAAGATTGTTCTTCCGCCGAGATCGGAAACGATTGTTCCGGTTAGTCTTCCTCGAAACGCTGGGCAAGCTCACCGTTGTGTACTTGTGGAAAGGGTAAACAATGACCTTCCATGGAAAGTAGCTCGAACCTTGGTCAGGACCACTGACATATCAGGAGTACGTGTGCTGAA
Source organism: Parnassius smintheus behrii (assembly GCA_036936625.1). Classification (NCBI taxonomy): domain Eukaryota; kingdom Metazoa; phylum Arthropoda; class Insecta; order Lepidoptera; family Papilionidae; genus Parnassius; species Parnassius smintheus. Next base: position 24,815,670 of record JAUPFT010000018.1, read on the forward strand.
CCTTTGCGACCGGGAACAGATTATAGAAAAAGGCACACTGGTTGGTACTTGTGAGGAAGTGGATTGGTTACGTCAGTGCCAATATATATCGAGTGGGACCTCCAGCAAGGATTCAGAAACGAGAGTGACCACACTTTTGGAAGACTGTCGCAGTGTTCTGTCCCCGAACGAATTGGTCAAGGCGAAGAAGTTGTTACTCGAGTACGCCGATGCGTTCTCATCAAACGATGCTGACGTAGGAAAGACTGGTTTAGTTCAACACAAAAGAAGAAATGCCTATCCGTCAGCGGCCAAGAAGATTGCCGGTAGCACGTGAAAAGGAAGTGGAAACCATGATTGAGGGAATGGTGAAGGATGGTGTTATTGAACCTTCATCTAGTCCATGGTGTTCACCCGTGGTACTGGTAAAGAAGAAGGATGGCAGCATGCGGTTTTGTGTTGACTACCGCCATCTGAACGACGTTACTAAGAAGGATAGCTATCCCTTGCCAAGAATTGACGACACGCTGGACATGCCTACAGGAGTAAAGTGGTTTAGCACGCTGGACCTAAAAAGTAGCAAGTTGAAATTGACCCTAAGGACAGGGAGAAAACTGCGTTCTCGACGGGAAAGGGTCTGTGGCAATTTAAAGTAATGCCGTTTGGGTTGTGCAATGCTCCAGCAACGTTTGAAAGGCTGATGTAACTTGTACTTACCGGGCTAATTGGCGATGCCTGTCTGGTCTACTTGGATGACATCATCATCGTGGGCCGTACGTTTGAGGAACACCTTCAAAACCTGGAACGCGTGCTCATGAAGATTCAGAGTGCCAACCTCAAGTTGAGCCCGAAGAAATGTTCACTATTCCAACGGCAAGTTAACTTTTTGGGGTTTGTAGTATCGGAAGAAGGTATCCGCACAGATCCAGAGAAAATCGCCGCTGTCAAGGATTGGCCGGTTCCAAAAGACAAGACGCAGGTTAGAGCATTTTTGGGTTTGTGCTCCTATTACCGGCGATTTGTGAAGAACTTTGCGGATATAGCCAAACCTCTGCACAAGCTAACCGAGGAGAAGGGACATTTCTGCTGGGATGAAAGTTGCAAATATCGCATTCCAGGAGCTCAAGGACCGTCTGTGCAAAACACCTATTATGGGATACCCTGACGCAAGCAAAGAATTTATAGTTGACACAGACGCAAGTAATATAGGACTTGGCGGTGTGTTGTCTCAACGGAATGGTGACCAGGAGGTCGTGATAGCGTACTTCAGCAAGTCGTTGTCAAAACCGGAAAGGAACTACTGTGTCACAAGACGCGAATTGCTAGCTGTGGTAAAGTCGTTGCAGCAATTTAGCAAATATCTTCTGGGGCGAAAATTTCACTTACGAACTGACCATACTGCACTAAAATGGCTATTGCGAACTTCGCAACGGGAAATCTCATGGCAACGATGCATCTGATTGTCAAGAAGACCTTGTCCTGAAGATTGCAAACATTGTACTAGGCAAGAGAGTAAGGAAGTGGTATCTGTGAGGATGCTCAGGGCAGACCACCTCAGCAACGAGTGGAAGGACAGCTTTCAACGTGCACAGCAGGAAGATCCGGACATCAAGCCGATCCTGGAATGTATAAAGGCCAGTGCTCCCAAGCCCAAGTGGAGCGACGTCTCAGCGATGAGTTCGACCACTAAAAGCTATTGGGCCCAGTGGGACAGCTTGCTGCTTCAGGATGGAGTTCTGTGCCGTAAATGGGAAAATGTTCGGGGAGACAGTTGTCATTTACAAATGGTTGTCCCTAAAGCTAAAGTACCGGATGTTCTACAGCTGTACCATAATGATTATTCAGGAGGCCATCTGGGAGTTAAACGAACTCTACTGAAGATCCGAGAACGGTTTTACTGGGTCCACTGTCGAAACGATGTCGAGGACTGGTGTCGCAAATGTACAAGTTGTGCGGCTGTAAAGGGACCTCAGACTCGTAGTAGCTGTGCATTGAAGTTGTACAATGTTGGTGCACCATGGGAGAGAATAGCCATTGACGTGGCGGGGCCGTTTCCGGAGAGTGAAAGCGGTAACAAGTATTTCATGGTTGTGATGGATTATTTCACTAAGTGGCCAGAAGTCTTCGCCATTCCAAATCAAGAAGCTTCAACAGTTGCAGATAAACTAGTTCATGAAGTCTTCTGTCGTTTTGGAGTACCTTTAGAGATTCACAGCGATCAAGGAAGGAATTTTGAGTCTCAAATATTCCAGGAAACTTGCCGAGTTATGGGTACTCATAAAACAAGAACGACTTCTTATCACCCGCAATCTGATGGAATGGTGGAACGATTTAATCAGACATTGGAGAGGTACCTAGCAAAAGTTGTAGACAATCGGCAACGAGATTGGGACAAGCACATACAACCGTTTTTGTTATCATATCGAGTTCTGTTCACGAAAGTACAGCAGTGACACCAGCTTTCGCAAACTTTGGAAGAGAATTACGGCTGCCTGCAGACCTGATCACCGGGATACCACCTGATGCCCCACGCAGTTTAACCGATTATGCAAATGACTTGCGGAACAAAATGAATGACATTTATGAGCACGTCAGACAATCGGGCCAGCAAATGTCTGAGAAAATGAAAACCCGGTACGACCGCAAAATGAACAATAAAGGGTTCAACGAAGGTTCATTAGTGTGGTTGCACAATCCAGTCCGCAGCAAAGGGAAATCTCCTAAGCTTCAAGCTAAATGGGACGGTCCGTACCGGATTGTAACCAGGATCAACGATGTGACCTACCGGATACAGAAAGGCGCAAGAGGGACTCCTAAGATCGTCCATGTGGATCGCTTGGCGCGTTATAATGGGACCGATAATGCTCGGGACGAGCATTATATCTTAGGAGGGGGCAGTGTTGCGTGAATAAGTCAACTAGCACCATCTAGTGTCAGGAACGAGAGCGAGGGGAGCTTTGCAGAAAATGACATCACAAATCTCTCAACCGACAGCGCCATCCGAAGAACTAAGTTTCTAGAAAATCTACACTCGCACACTCGTCCCTTTGCGCGCATTTACTTGAATATTCCGGATGCTTCTTTGCTAATTTAAATAAATAGGCGCTGCAAGATGCGATCGAAGTTGTATTGAATTGGCGATACGAGCGAAGCTTCGGAGCGGAATTAAGTGAATTAGTGTGTTTAATTATTAGTGTTTTAAGTTTTAATTTGTGTAAAGTAAATTAAAGTGTTAATTTAGGTAATTTTATCGGCAATTTTTATTGTCACGAACCTCAAGCTGGTAACAATATTTAATAAAATATGTGTAAGTTTATATTTTTTGTACACAAAGACTGCGGCCAAGTGACGTTTGTTAGTCGATTAAATTCAAGAACGAAAGGCTGGATCTTTGTTTACCTTGCCCAGGCAACACAATATGTACATCAAAACATTTCAAGTCAAAGCTTAAACTTATTTCTCAACTTGTATAGGTTTGTTTGTGTTAAAAACCTATAACGCTTGTTAATTTGAACAAACTAATTTGTGTTCTCGCAACGGAGCAAACTTTCATATGCTGCTATGAAGCTAACAAAGTTTCTCCAGCTCCCAGTGTCCCGAGTTTGTATTTGTCCTAGTTATGTGACCTCAGTACGCATATTAGATTTACAGTATTTAGCCTAGTTGTAATTTAAAATTTATTTTTTATATTATATATAATTTAACTTATTATTATAATTATATTTTTTATATTATATACTAAAATATGTAAGAGGTGATGACGTCCTAGATAGTTAGTTACAAATGCCTAGAATATGATCAAACGGAAAGACACGCCATCAGATTATTCTACTCTTTTAGTCTTAAACGAATTATTCGCTCAAGCCTTTAGTTAACGCATTACAAAAGACAAAGCAAAATAAGGGTAAAAGCCACCAACTACCTGGTTGTACGATGTTGGAAAGGAGAGAGAGAGAGAGAGGAATTAACTCTCCCTAATACTTCCTGTGTATGTGAGAGTAGTAGTACATATTAAAGCACAAGTCCGGTTGAACTCCATGCACAAATGTACTTGCTTGATGGTAAAAAGCTGCTCCAGCGTAAAGTACCGCCCCAAGGACATCTAATTTTCTTGCGGCTGTTTTGGATCTGCACTCAATTCACCGTCTATAGCTTAGTTTCAGTAGTATATAAACCTCTTACAAATGAAATAATTCAGTGTACTCCAAAGATAGTAATCCCTAAAAGGAGGAGCCAGGGTGAGCAAGCTTCTTTTAGCGTTGAATAGGAACACTTGTGTTTAGGAGGCGTTGAATCTGGCACACAATCTCACAAAGTTGGCAATAAGAGATTTGCGCACACAACTATAGCTTTTCTTTCGAACTGGGTATGATCCCGAACCCGACTAGTCCGAACATTTAACTAGCACCTCTACATAATTGTGATGTCGTTGTACATACCCATTGATAGGAAGCATAAGTATATTTTTAATATGCATTATGAAGAGAGTTGTGGAGAAAACGGACCTCAGAGGAATTACGACATCAGTTGTCATAGGATCGTACGAGCAGCTCTCAACGATGGTTCGAACAGACCGTTCACTCTAAAAGTCCCTCAATCAGTCACTGAGGCCAGACGTTAAGCCGTATGATAGAAGCTTGCTTAAAAGGCTAGCATGTAAAAACCGAACTGGCGGTCGTTAAGGAGGTCATTCTATCTAGGTATACCATGAAGTAGGCGTTAAAATACGCTCCATAATTTACTTGCACTCTTTACGCTGCTATCCATCAGGTCTGGGCATTTTACGTCTGAGGAAGACGGGATAATTGATAGAATCAGGCGTTACTTTGCGGAAATCCATTATAATAAAAAAAATATAAATTTCTTTGCAACCTTCCGCTAAATAAATACAATGATGTGTCTTACCTGGATTGAAGAGCACCTCCCGCCATCCCTCAATTGCATGCACTAACTCGGTCACCACTAGTCACAGCACCACTACTCCCAACACCACTATTCCAGGTAAGACACATGATAATACGACACGTGTTTCGCCTCTACATGAGGCATCTTCAGGTAATGTAGACTCTACGGCGGCTGACCGCTAAGTCTTAACGGTCGGCCTAAATGTATAGTGGTGCTACGACTAGTGGTGACGGATTTAGTGCATGCAATTGAGGGAGGGCGGGAGGTGCTCTTCAATCCAGGTAAGACACATCATTGTATTTATTTAGCGGAAGTTTGCAAAGAATTTTATATTTTTATTTTTTATGAAGACGGAATAGTTATACTGCCACCTATCGGAAGTCATAAAATGTTTCTGGTATTCCCTGTAGTTGCCTCTTACGATACCAACAAGACAAAATGAGGTGATGGTTTCTTTTAGACCCCTATCACATGGCGGGCTTATTGTTCATCAACCAAGTAATCTGATCGACGGTCTAATTCTTGAAGGAATTATAAGTATTATTTACACGAAGCAATTTCTTATTTATTCATTCAGTAAAGCCTCTAAAAGTCCTTGCTGAACATAGGTCTCCCCATATATTGCCCCATAGGAGGATAAGGCCATAGCTGCTCAGCTTGGCATGCGGCTGGTAACACCAGTTTTTTATTATTTCGAGTTGTTTGAGAGAGAGAGAGAGAGAGAGAGAGAGAGAGAGAGAGAGAGAGAGTTGGGATCGGGAAGACGCTGCTGCCCATCTCTTGTTTCAGTTTCCCTCTCTCGCCTCTTACGACACCCAAGGGACGGTATGGACAAGTATATAATCAAATGATATGGTGTAGTGGATATGCTTACACCGCCACTATGCAGTCACAATAATTTGTGTTAATAATCTGACTGCGCCAGTTCTAAGCTAATAAGCTAATCCCGTGGGTGTCGTAATAGACGACATGGGGAAACTTAAACAGGATATGGGCGAGAGCATCTGTCTGACATCTAACATTAAAAATTTTGCTGTGTTTCGTATGGTGAGTGTAGAGAACCGAAGACCCATTATACAGGAAACGTGACGTTCCATTTTATGTACGACATCTCAGTCAATTGTTATTGACAAGGTACAAAGAAGTACTTTTAATTTGTAGTTAATTCATATTACATTACCTTTAGTAATACCGCTAAATATTTTCGGCGCTAATTTCGGTTATGTAATAACATCAGAGATGGGATAACATAATTTGAGAATTTAATCCTATTAAAATACAAAGATATGTGCTCACACAAATTTTTAATTACAAATTTTTAATTACGTTTCCTAACTCCTTTTATTATTTATTTTATTGCTTAATTTGAAATGAAATAACCAACGTGCGCTTTTTGTGAACATTGAACATTGAAAATAAAATGAACTTGATATACAAATATACAAGCCGAACTCGTGTGTAAGTGGTCTCTCTTACATAAGACAAACAAATAAATCAATAAATACCAGGCACACATAGCTAACGTAATACTCTTATATCGGGACCTTCAGTCTGTAGCCATATCGTGTACGCCCCAACTTTTTTAATTTAATAGGCCTTAATCTTCGGAAAAGAACACGTTTACTTATGCAATTATTACGCGTATTTTATTATTACATGAATATAAGCATATTAATCTTGAGATCTTTAATATAATAGATTTCCGCAAAATAACGCCAGATCCTATTATAAGGAAATAATTCCCGAGGCTGATATAAAAAGTTATATTTGCAAAATAAGTAACGCATGCTATCAAATTTCCTCTTAAATTATAAATATGAATGAATAAAATCGTTATTCATCACTTCATTCATTTCATTCATTCATTCATATTCATAAGGTTATGTCAGCCAGCATAATACATTGAATGCGAATAAAGTAAACGGCCTATTTTCAACAGTGGACTTTAATAGGCTTTAACTGTAAATAAAAAGAAAATAGTGTTATTCACAACTGACTGCGCTATAATTTTTTCAGTCCTGATATTTTTATACAATTATTACGCTATGTTCATAATTTTTAGGACCATTTTAGTACAACAAGTTTTTAGAACAACTTTACAGACTTTATTTTAAGTAATATTAAAAACGGACATTACAGATATATTACCCATGTAATGTTGAATTTGTATACTTCAACTAACACCCAATACAACGATAAATCCCAGTTTGTTGTTTATACAAATGAAATACATATTATGGTATGGGTATTTTTCTTTTGCGTAGTGAGTAGTGACGTAACATTTGGTTTCGGCGATGAGTATCGCGGTTTCGATTCTTGCCTGAAACAAGTATAAGTAAAACGTATATTCTATCTGTACCTGGTCTTGGTTTTTCGAAGTTTATTACGTAAAACAGCGATAAGATACATAAGTAATTTAACTATTTATGTATTTTTACAACTCTAAGATAGACATACTTCCCTGTGATGCAGTGGCATTGAACTTACCGTTTTTTGTGTTTGTTTGTGTTTAATTGTAGCACTGAGGGCCGCGAGTTCGAATCCCGCATAAAACAAGTATTTGTATTTTGTTTAAATATTAGTAATCTTATTAATTAACATTGCTAATATTCCTTTTAACCACTCCTGGTAAGCTTGAAAATGCTTGTGTTAGGAGTGGTTCACGACAGTAGTCAAATGGCGGATTTGAACACACGACATTTTGAGTTCGCGATCCGCGCCCTGCCATTAGGCTACTGTCGCTTCAACTTTTGTGTGGACTACAAATAATTCGTCCAGGTCTGATTATTTGTCCTTGTGCAATTTTTGTATGTAAACTGCCTCCACGATACAGCTGAGAACCCTAGTGTTGAAATAACTTTTTTATAAATTACGAAAAAATTATAAAAATATCATGTTTTAATATTTAATACAATTTTTCATTCGGAACAAAAAACAACTTGACCGATTTTGCTCAAAATTTATTGAGGTCTAAGTTACATAATTATGCGTTAAATGAAACTGGTCTCATGTCAATATTACTCTTTTTCTTGAGATACTCGAGGCGAAAATATGTACAAGTGCACACACGGACATCCTATTAAAAACCATACTATTCTACTTTAAAGACCTTGAAACGTGGAGATATGTTAATATTTCCAATTTGCAAAATCAGACCCATTAGAATAACTTCCCACTGGGAAGCTAATAAATAAGATTCCTATGCTACGTCTTAGCCTCTCATCTCACATGACGGACTACTTTGTAGTCTTAGGTTTACCTATGATAGAACAGATTTTTGCTGTGATAGACATTTACGAGGTCTATAAGTAATGTATTCGAAAATTAAGAACCATTCTTATTGATTTTGCTGAACCTATGTATTTTATATCGTTTTTAAGTTTATTTAGATTAATGTAAAGTATTCAGAGCTGTACAAAATGAATAAGTAATGAAACGATGCAAATTGTTATGGTATTTTTATTTTTTTCATCACAACAAAAATATAAATAAATACATTGATCTACTCACTTTGTTTAAGCTAGGAACATATAAGTATACATATATATTTTCAATCTACACTTGCGCCATCGAAACAAAACACACATATTTCAAATATGTACTAGTCATATTATATCCATTTCGAAATAATGAGCGTGTATATCTTAATTTCAATTTCAGTAAGATACTTTTACTTCTTTTTCTACTTCACTTTTTCTTAATGGCGATGTTAATACATTCGCCAATGTCAGCATAACAAGATACTATAAAATATTGAAATTACAGTGAACTAAGTATTATTAGGAACATGCGGAAACAATTTGTGTTTTACCTGCTATGCCATTTTTTTAACTTCCCGCTAAGAAAATTGAAAATTTTCAAAAATAGGAAAATTATTGGTTTCACCCCGATTTTCGAAAATTGAGTTTTCATTAGATCTCGACGTTTTGTGTGTGTGTGTGTGTGTGTGTGTGTGTGTGTGTGTGTGTGTGTGTGTGTGTGTGTGTGTGTGTGTGTGTGTGTGCCGTGTGTGTGTAAGTATGTAAACCTTTCACAACTTTTGAACGTCTTGATCGGTTGAGATTTTAAAGATCTCAATGTGGGATAGATTTGGTGTTATTATGAACTGATTCGGACCAGTAGATTTTGAATCTAAAAATAAAAATGTTGAAAAGCTGTTTTTTTATAACTTTTAAACGGCTTTACCGATCGATTTCAAAAACTAATCAGCTCTTAACCTAAAAAAATGACGTCAAATGCCGTTTGGAAAATTTATTCGTTCGTGAGATATCAAAGGAGAAATAATTTGAAAAAAAACGTTTTTTTAACATAACTTCGAGATTTCGCAACATAATTTGGTGAAATTTGGAGCGCTTTACATTTGAAATTAGCGGGAAGTTTCAGGGATGGCCCGCATGGTCAACCAATTTTTTTAATGAAAGTTCTCTCTGTTGGATTTAAAAATTGTAAATATTATATCATTTAATAGAAGGAATTTTAACATTAGGATATTAATTACAAAAATGTAGTATAAAATCATATATTAGCTGCAACGTTTCCTTAATATACATAGTACGTATGTCACGTATAATGCATGTAAAAGTAGTTTTTCATGTAACCTAACACAAGTAATTGACGTTTAGACTGGTCAAGTTATTCTTTTGATACGTAATAAAAACTAAAATGTGATATTTTGCTAATACCTTAACAGGTAAAAGTAATATAATATTATAAGCTCCACGATATGATCTCGTTACATTGGGATATGGATTTAGTTTGTGTTATCATAGTGATATTAGCCGATAAATAGCTAGGTTTTCATAAGTAAACATTTAAAGCGGTTATAAGACACATTGAAATCGTTTTGCTCAGAAAATAATTCCACATGCTACTACAGTAGATTTATACAATAAGCAATAGCAAGTATAAAACCTCTCGTCTTAATAATATTTGGGCACACATCGTTTTCAAGACTTTTTGACTATCTTGCATACACATTGATTTCAAAACATAACAGATCATTTTCTTCATAGATGTTTTCACTATATAATTATGCTGATAGAGACTGCTTAAAAATCAATCTTGGTAAGCAATCGAAATTATAAATCCTTTGCTGGATTTATTGAAGGCATTTTAGTTTCGATCTGTTATGATAAGAAATCACAGATTTACATTTTTGCCACTATGTTCATCATTCATCTTCCTACTTTCTTTACCCGAAACCATTCATAGTACTCTCATTTAAAATGATTACCTAAATATCTTAGTTTAAACACCAATAAATCTTTACCAATAAGTACAATATATAATTGTGTATACATACACAATGAACATCTCTTTTCTTATATAATTATCAAATTTAGCTTCCGTTACACACAATTAATAACTCACAATAAATATCAGTCATTATAGACAAAATACAATTTTAACAATTAAATATTGTGATTTAATACTTAAGCTGCTCTTACATAGATGCCAGTGCAAATTGTAAAGTTACACCAATATAGTCGATATAAGAAAATAATACATGCAAAAGTTTGATTATAATACATCTACTATTATAATTGCTATTAAAGATATGTGTTTCTCTGTTCTGCATTGTTTGTGTGGTGGTTTGGTCATGTGGAAAGAATGAACGAGGAAAGAGTGACAAAGCAAATTTATATCGCAGATGTGAATGACAGAGTCGGAAAGGGACGTCTTAGGCGAAAGTTTGTCGTCTAATTTGGGGTTATATTGAAAATGGACCAAATTAGGAGCACCCCCAACCGACGAGCATGTATGCGTAAGTATATGGATGTGAAGGAGGCGAGAGATGTGTGTCAGGATAGTGCCAAATGGAAGTCTGTAGTCTCTGCCTACCCTCTGAGTGACAGGCGAAATTGTTTATGTATTATGTACGTTTTATTCTGCATTGCTCCAAAGATGACACTAGTATGGTTTGGTATTAATTGTTTTTTTTTTTATAGGATAGGGTGACAAACGAGCACACAGTCCACCTGATGGTAAGTGGTTACTGTGGCCCATAGACATCTACATCTATCCTCGTAATTGTAATGACAGTTATTAGGTAAAAAGCTATTTACATAATGTGGTGGGTATTTTAGATTGTCATTAAATCTTGTTTTAAGAATAGATGTCTCTCTTTTTAAAATAATTATTTAACAGATATATCCGAGCCATCATCATACGAAATCTTTAGAATCCTATTCCACTTTTTTTCATACATTAGTAGAAAGTATGAGCGGAGCGTGTCTTGTATTATATTTGGATTTATAAAATACTCTTGATATACAGGGCTATTTTGCAATGACCGGCCAAAATCTGCAGAGAAGGCTCAAAATAAATAATGTAGGCACATGTTGAATAAAAATTAATAAAAAAAATTCAAACATTCTTTCCTTTTTATCTTTTAAATTCCAAATGCGTGGTAATAGTTTAGTATAAAAACGTTGTTGCCCATAAATCACATTCAATTTGAGATAATTTCAAATAAAAGTAGAAGCATTTTTACTCGTATTTTCAAAAATTACATGATGTATTTATATTTGAACGTTTAAAAATTGGCTACTCTTTGAAAAATAACCCTGTATATGGTTTTTGAGCAAATATTGGTTGCAAATAATATTTTTACATTAAATAGATGCTTGTGTGTTATATTAAGACTTCACATATTAAATAGTAAGAAATGTAAAATTATAGTTTATAACGAGTCTTAAAGTACTTGGTCGGGAGTTTCTACTAGAGACTAACGTCTAAGGACATAAGCTCCGAAAGTGCAGGCTACACGTATAAAATTTGTTGAAAATTACACATACACAATTTTCTCTCATGAATAGAAGAATAACACAGTCTTATAGTAATTTTTATAATAATACTGATGTCGTATAACATCATAATTAATACATAATTTAAAATATTACGATACACAATATAAGTACTTAACTGAATTTTAAAATTTAATATATATTTTCTTTTTCAAAAATTAAGTTTCTTTCAAAATTTTTATATTGTCGACATTTTAATGGACGTTGTGCGTAAATAGATGATTGATTGAAACAATAGGAGTAAAAAAAAAGTAAATCTAAGATCACAAATAGACAAATTACTGTTCGGCGAATCTTAATTTCTGTTTCTTTACGAAATCCATTGCCATTTTGTCTGTTGTACGTGACTCCAATATTTGTAAAATTGGATGACCTGCAATTTTCAATACAAATTAAAATTGTATTTTAAGACTTGCAAGAGAACTTAAAGTAGTAATTTTTCTTCTATATAGAATGCGATATTTTCGTTAATTGTGAACTAATTTACTGATTCTTTTTTATTATAAATTTGTAGACAAAATTCCACCTTTAGGATGAATTAGGGAATTAGGGTGGATTTTTTATTGGAAAAAGGGTGATCTTTTAAATGTAACTATTTAGACGACGTTCTAGTTACATTGAGTTGGTGATATTTTTAGTCCACTTAAAACGGTCAAAAAGCCTACTAAAAACTAAAAATAATTAATAAATTTCATATTCTCAAGTTGAGGCTTTGAATCTTTAATATATTATTATTTAAAGTCAGCTCTTACTTAATATTAAAGTTTTATTTTTAAGACTAAATATACTTACTTCGGTCGTGTAATTGCATAAGAGGAAGTTCAATGGGTCGCAACGGGTCTGGTGGCGCATGGCTGTTAACGCCGGGCACACGAGACAGCGATATAAATGCCTCGCCGGCAAAATCGTCCGCCGTCAATACGTCACGATCCCATACGGATAGAGCCAATGCGGCTTGTGGTGAGCGGCAGGCTTCCAGCGACACAGCGAATTCGAAACATTCATCCCAGACGGGATTTAAAGTTTTCTGTTAATAAATAAATTGTATAATTAAAATGTTACGTAATATGCAGGCTTATTTTTATATAAAATAATTTACCTTTTGAACATGTGTACTTTGTTCATGAGATTTGGGAAACAGCCGCTTCGGAAGCAACTCTAATACAACAAAAGGATCGCTTAGTCCATTGGGGTCGAGCGGAATTACATCACGGGCTGATAGAACTTCTACACAGAGTGAATCGTGGTTGAAGTAAACTCTGTGAAAGTAATGGTTCATTAATGTGAAGCATTGCTGTGAAAAATATCTAATACAACCGATGCACCAATGAAGTTGCTAATTGTCATAAATAGTGAGATAAAAATCACTAGAAAAAAATATCTCGTGTCTCACTCACCTTACTAAAATTGAGCCATAAGGAGATGGCAAAGGAGTGTGAGTCTGTTCTAATATTCGCTCAGCTAGCCATAGTTCTAGCAACTCTTCCGTTTGGGCCTGATGGAATTGCATCCTTTGTTCTAAGCGAGACCACTCAGCGCTATGCACTTCTGACATCGGTAATCCTTCAAAAAAATCAAACGCAATTTTAACTAGTAAAAAAGTAAATAGTATCGTTTATATGTAGCGACACTACAATCGTACATAAATTATACGATATTATAGAATTTAATTAATTATAAAACAATGACTTCTTTTGGTTATACGTATCGTTTACGGATTTTCTCGCTTTTAATTTGATTAATTTATACCTACTCCAAGCGCTTGTGACCCAAGTGATTTGCAGTACCCATAGTCAAAGAGAAACTGTAGTATTTATTGGATTTAGATTATTATTACTCGATGAAAAATGAGCTTACAGTATCTTGAAATGTTGCATGGTATTCTGGTTTAAGCCAATAGTAGAACTCAACAATCTTCTTAAATGAAATTGCGGTGTATTTTAAATTCAATAGTATCACGATTCGTCCATTTATTAGAATCATTGTTCAAAAGAAACATCGCCAGTATAACTTTACACGATAAAATCTAATAAAATATTCAATGTGTAATGAGAGTTGACACTTTTCGCTGTGTATAAATGGCGCCAAAACCACGCACGCAAACTAATGTATCTAAAATATTCGCAATCAACAACACTTTATGTGTATTTATGCGTACAAGAGGCTGTTAAATAAATAAATAAAAAATGTGTAAAGTAATGCACATTTGGAATACGCAGCACTCCGTCTAGGATAACATGATAAATGTTTTTGGTCTACTATTACTACAAAATGTAAAAATGAAACCTTTTGGACTATGAAATCTATTTTTTTTTTCAACAAATGTTAAAGCAAATACTTTATTAAGATAAGATAGTATAATACGATTATTAAGATAATAATTAGTGTAACATAAGTATATACTATGCTCAAAGTAAAATAACAAGTGGGCTTTACGAAAAGGGCGTGACCTCAGTATAGAATCTAAACTTTACCTTTGCCCTCTGCATGGAAAAATTCAGCGAGTAGTTCTAGAGCCTCTTTCAATCTATGATGATAAACCCTAGGCTTTTCAGCCCCACCCGCATCCGCCTGAGCTGAAACTTCTTTTAGAACAGCACTCCAGCAACCAGCCAGTGCACGAAGAAAAGCACGCGGGAGTAGCCAAGTATTTAACGAAGATAAATGTTGGTCCAAGAACTCCAACAGTGGAGTTATTGCCTGTCAAAAAATATTGTTTATGATAGTTTTTGTTGCTTTTTGTTTTTTTTTTTCGTTTCTTTGGAATAAAAAATAAACTACCAATTGATAATATTATATTAAAAAGAATACTGAATTATTGTTATAGTATACAGGATCTAAGTAAGTTGTTTAATTTTTATATACTAGATCACTGTTACAACTCAAATAGTAATGTACGTTTATAAGTAGCCATTTCCTCAAAAAATCTATCAAGTGCGTGGATAACTCCAAAAGTTTATTTTTCCGTACAATAATGTGTTACAAGACTTAGTAATGTAGACAGATAGAAAATAAGGAAAAGTAACTTAGGCAGAGGTTACGAATTACATTAATTAAAAAAAACATACTTTTTTTAGGACTGAATATTTCAATATTAAGGAGGTGAAGGGTAGCATCGTGATGACACCTGCATGTCTGAGAAATAAGAAAAAAAATTTCGAAGACATGTAAAGTTCGCCAACACGCATTGGGGCAGCGCAGCCCGGCGGACATTTCCTTGCCCTAAAAACCCTCCCAAAAATGAGAGGAGGCCTGTGCCCAGGAGTGAGACGTATAATAGGTTGTTACTTTACATTAATACTTATAAAATGAACGAATTAAATTATTCTTCCTTTAACAACCAAAATAATATTTATTCATACGATCGTCTTTCAACTGACATCACGATACAATTGATGTATTTTCACGGCACGACTAAACATGTAAGGTCATAATTTTTGTCTTAAGGCTTACCTAATTCTTGTCTTTGACTTACCTATTCAAACTATTAAGTAGTGACAAGTTACAAGTTATTTTTTTAAAACTATAAACATAATTTGTTTCTTCGACTTACCTGCGGTGTTGGTAACGTATCTGGTGACCAAGCGAGATGGAACACAGCTTTGCGCAAGGCGTGGCGAGCCCGAGCGGCAAGAGGTGCGGCCGCACGACTCGAGCGTGCGTCCAGTGTACCCAGCGCTCCACGAACAAGTTGCCGTGCGTTTTCATCGTTTGCTCTACGTTAGTTTGATGTTACATCAGTTTGCACATATTATATTAAGCAATTACTATGATAGTTTTGATATTTTAAATAAAAAAATTATCCAATTAGTTTAATTAAAATTTTAGTATTTTAAAAAATACTAAGAAAAGGGCTCAAAATACTGGATTTTCTCATAAAAGAAGGGAACTTGAAAAAAAAAAAGAAAAAAAAGTCAGACCGAAGAGAGGACGCGATCCATTTGAGCTATTACGATCATTAATACAATGTTAAAATTTAACTTCCTATATTGTATCAGTTTTTCATTGCCTGAAAACACGGACAAAAAGACATTTTCTAAAAATAAATCATAGCTCGATCGATTTATTGCCCCCGAAACTCCCTGAACATTAAATTTTATTATAATATATATATATATATATATATATATATATATATATATATATATATATATATATATATATGTATATATATATATATATATATATATATATATATATATATATATATATATATATATTACTATAAATACTATAAACACTTAGAATCGTAAACAAGCAAACATATAAATAAAATTTACAAGTATTTTATCCAGTCTTCTTTTGAGGCACTATCTAGTCTGCTTCCTTAGTTAAATATTTGTCAGGCAATTAAAAACCACAAATGTCTTTAAACAATCTTACTATATTAACTTCTTGAAATATCTCGTAGTTGTATAATATTTTACCTAGTTGTATAATATTTTTACTTACATCATTTCATCATCATATTCTGCAAGCGAGCGCCGCACATATTCTAAGTTGTTTACTATCGTGCATATCTCTTCAGTTGTTTTATTTTGTCCTGTGAGATAGACATGACACGTGAATAAAATTAAAATTCAAATAGATAACCGTCAATACATTTAAGGCTAATCAATGCTATTTTTCATTATTCTTGCTTATACTTATTAAAGTAGGTAGTTATATCGTGCTACTAACTTTCCGCGTAAGTTTATTATCTAATTATTGACAAATATGCAACGTTGTGCTACCATTTGTTTTAAAACTCAAGAAATTTAGTTCGAAAACTGAAAAATTATTAACTACCATGATTTTCATAGTAGCCTTGGTCTGCCAGAGCACCGTGTACCAAATCCGCATAATGAAGTGCCGTTGCGCAAGCGGCTTCCAAAAGTCGAAGACCACCTCCGACTCCACCTTCTTCAGAGCCGCCGATAGCGCGCCATACCAAGCGCATATGGTATAAGCTACAACAAAATATATACATGATTGCAAAACTAACTCATAACTAATTAATAAAAAGATGCTGCTGCCCATATCGTACTTCAGTTTTCCTGTCGCCTCTAATGACACCTACTGGATAGTATGAGGTACTGGATATTTTTACAGCGACACTACACGATGTTTATTTAAATAATATTAAATTAACAATATACAAAATTTTAACACTTTATTTAACAGGTCAATGCGAAGTTGCGCCCGTCTGTCCAGCTATTATCAATCTTTCCATTAATTTAAAAAACGAACAGAATGTGTATTTCATTGAAAAAAAGAACTTCATTCTTTATTTTTTAAGTAGTGTATTTAAGATATTTTGCAAAAAGTTACACGTGGAATCTCACTGCAAAATCTCTGTTATCCAAGGGAATTTCTCAATTCGCTGCAATCTTCACGAGTCCTTCGGCACAATGTGATAATAAAACTAGGTTGCTCTACTTTTATGACGAAATCTTATTCCGCCTATATAATGCATTAGTACACGCCTTCACGTGAAATTATAAAAAAAAAAACTTTTGAATTAAGTGCATTATTCTGACTACGAGAACGAATTGCAGGAATCCGTTTTGATTCTGCGCAATTCATTGATAACAACAGGTATGGCGTTTCAATTTCAATGACTCCAATTTCCCGTTAAACTGTCGTTTTCCATGCCTACAAATAAAGCGCAGTGTTCAACACTCAATCTTGCGGAAATCGATTTGAACGTTAAGTGTTTTTTACATGGACAGCTAATGTAGCCCTTTCAAGTGTGATTGCTACACTAAATCCGTTTCTGTTTCCTAATGAAAAAAGCTATCAACATTGTTAATAATGTTACGCACCCAAGTCGACGGCACTAGCGCAATCTAGTCTCGAACCGAAAAACTAAACTTCTTGAAGTTGAAACTTGAACTCTCGGTACCTTGCGCGTGTTTACTTGAATATTCTGGATATTTCACTGCTAATTTATATTTATAGGCGCTGCGGGATGCGATCGGGGAAGTATTGAAGTTGGCGAGACAAGCGAAGCTTCGGAGCGAAATAAAGTGAATCAGTGTGATTAATTATTAGTGTTTTTAACTTTAATTAGTGTAAAGTGAATTAAAGTGTTAATTTAGGTAATTCTATCGGCAATTTTTATTGTCACGAACCTCAAGCTCGTAACAATTGGTGTCAGAAGTGGGATAAAATCATGCCGATTTTACCTAAGGAGGAAACGCAGGGTGTCCGTACCCGAAGTCAACGCCAGCAGGAGACGGACCAAAGAAGATTTGGTGGTGCAACGCTGCAGACGGCGGAGGGTCAGCCGCCGGCTGCAGGCCCGTCAGTAACTCCTACATCTGCAGCAACTGATTTAGGTGCTCTGATGGTGATGCTGCAGGAGCAGGCGCGCCGACAGGAGGAACAGGTTCGTCGGTTGGAAGAGCAGCTGCGGGGTGGACAGGATGAACAGACCCGTTGGTTGAAAGAGCAGCAGGAGGAACAGGCTCGCCAACAGGAGGAACAGGCTCGCCAGCAGGCGGAACAGGCACGCCGATTGGAAGAGCAGCTGCGGGGCGGACAGGAGGAACAGGCCCGTCGGTTGGAAGAGCAGATGTTCCTCATGAAGGACCTTCACGCTGCCTTCGGGAAGGAGATAAAGGAGGTGAAGGATAGGATTGCTCAGCATGACAACCACCTGTCGGAAGCCGAAACCCAAATCGCGAAAGCTGAAACTCGAATCGGCCAAGTACAATCAATCAATCAAACAATCGGGTTGACAACGTAATGGCTGACATGAAGAAATCACTGGACTCAAACTCAAACTTGGAGATGGAGCTACAGCTCCCGTAGTAGCTACAACACCTTCGCTACGTGGGTTCAAGGTGCCACCGTTCGACGGTACCTCTTCCTGGTCAGCCTACAAAATCCAGTTCGAGGCTGTTATGAAGGCGAACGGCTGGAATAAAAGTCAGGCCATGACTGGTCTCACACTAGGCCTGCGCGACCAGGCCTTAACAGTTCTGGAAGCTCTCGGTGAGGAAGTGACTTATGAGCAACTCCTTGAGGCGTTGGAGGCGAGATATGGTGACGCTCACCTGGAACACGTCTTTCGTGCGCAGCTTAAAGATCGCGTGCAGCGCATCAACGAAAACCTGCAGGAATGGGCTCTAGAGGTGGAGAAGCTGGTGCGAAAAGCATACCGGACTGTACCTGCGCTCATTGAAGGGAACCTGGTGCAGACATTCATCAACGGCATCCGCGACCTGGAAGTCAGAGCTGCTGTGAGGCTCGGGCACCACGAGACGCTTAAGGACGCCTTGGCCCATGCACTGGAGGTGGAAGCCGTGCGGCAGGATCGTCGTTCCCATCGCATCAGGGAGGTTGCAGCAGCTACAGTTCGCGACCGCAACAAAGGATACAGCCCTACGTGCTATGGCTGTAGGGAAAAGGGCCATCTTCGATCCAGCGGCCCTAAGCAAACCGCAGAAAGGGAAGGTGAACGATATCAGGAGTGTAGTGCCGCCTACAGCACCGCCCAGCAGCAGCAGGGAAACGAGTAAAAGCCAGAACTGCGGGGCGGGTGCTGGCTGATGTTAAAGGAGCCCCAAGGATCTCGATCTCACAAACCCACGATGGGGACAGTCTAATCATCAAGGGCGAGGTCAACGGAATGCCGTGTAAACTGACCATAGACACTGGAGCCTCTCGTACGGTTATTAGTTCTCAACTAATAAGTCAGTTCCTTGGGGACTCCGCATACAAACGAGAACGCATTAATTTGGTAACAGCCACCGGTCAGCGTATACCCGTCCGTGGAGAGAAAGAGATGGAGTTGAAGCTAGGCAACATGATCTACCTGCATAATGTCATCGTGGCTGATATAATGGACGACTGCATCCTGGGCCTAGACTTCATGAGGAAGAATTGTTGTGCGATTGACGTTAAGCAAGGTGTCCTGAAATGTGGACAAGAGGAACTTTTTGTGGAAGGAGCGTTACCAGGGAACGTGTACAGCCTTGAGAAGATTGTTCTTCCGCCGAGATCGGAAACGATTGTGCCGGTTAGTCTTCCTCGAAATCCTGGGCAACCTCATCGTTGTATACTCTTGGAAAGGTTAGAAAATGACCTTCCATGGAAAGTGGCTCGAACCTTGGTCAGAACCACTAACATCTCAGGAGTACGTGTGCTGAACCTTTGTGGCCAGGAACAGATTATAGAAAAAGGCACACTGGTTGCTACTTGTGAGGAAGTGGATTGGTTACGTCGGTGCCAATATCTATCGACTGGGACCCCCAACAAGGATGCACAAACGAGAGTGAGCATACTTTTAGAAGACTGTCGCAGCGTTCTCTCCCCGAATGAAATGGTCAAAGCGAAGAAGTTGTTACTCAAGTATGCCGATGTATTCTCATCAAAGGATGCTGACATAGGAAAGACTGGCTTAGTTCAACACAAAATAAACACAGGTGGAGAATTGCCTATTCGTCAGCGGCCAAGAAGATTGCCGGTAGCACGTGAAAAAGAAGTGGAAACCATGATTGAGGGAATGGTGAAGGATGGTGTTATTGAACCTTCATCTAGTCCATGGTGTTCACCCGTGGTACTGGTAAAGAAGAAGGATGGCAGCATGCGGTTTTGTGTTGACTACCGCCGTCTGAACGACGTTACTAAGAAGGACAGCTATCCCTTGCCAAGAATAGACGACACGCTGGACATGCTTACAGGAGTAAAGTGGTTTAACACGCTGGATCTAAAAAGTGGCTACTGGCAAGTTGAAATTGACCCTAAGGACAAGGAGAAAACTGCGTTCTCGACGGGAAAGGGTCTGTGGCAATTTAAAGTAATGCCGTTTGGGTTGTGCAATGCTCCAGCAACGTTTGAAAGGCTGATGGAACTTGTACTTACCGGGCTAATTGGCGATGCCTGTCTGGTCTACTTGGATGACATCATCATCGTGGGCCGTACGTTTGAGGAACACCTTCAAAACCTGGAACGCGTGCTCATGAAGATAAAGAGTGCCAACCTCAAGTTGAGTCCGAAGAAATGTTCACTATTCAAATGGCAAGTCAACTTTTTGGGGTATGTAGTGTCGGAAGAAGGTATCCGCACAGATCCAGAGAAAATCGCAGCTGTAAAGGATTGGCCGGTTCCAAAAGACAAGACGCAGGTTAGAGCATTTTTGGGTTTGTGCTCCTATTACCGGCGATTTGTGAAGAACTTTGCAGTTATAGCCAAACCTTTGCATAAGCTAACCGAGGAGAAGCGACATTTCTGCTGGGATGAAAGTTGTAATATCGCATTTCAGGAGCTCAAGGACCGTCTGTGCAAAATACCTATTTTGGGATACCCTGATGCAAGCAAAGAATTTATAGTTGACACAGACGCAAGTGATATAGGACTTGGCGGTGTGTTGTCTCAACGTAATGGTGACCAAGAGGTCGCGATAGCGTACTTCAGCAAGTCGTTGTCAAAACCGGAAAGGAACTATTGTGTCACAAGACGCGATTGCTAGCTGTGGTATAGTCGTTGCAGCATTTTAGCAAATATCTTCTGGGGCAAAAATTTCACTTACGAACTGACCATGCTGCACTAAAATGGCTATTGCAGTTTAAAAATCCAGAAGGACAAGTTGCGAGGTGGATTGAACTACTGCAGGAATATGACTTTGAGATCGAAAATCTCAGCGGGAAATCTCATGGCAACGCAGATGCATTGTCAAGAAGACCTTGTCCTGAAGATTGCAAACATTGTACTAGGCAAGAGAGTAAGGAAGTGGTATCCGTGAGGATGCTCAGGGCAGACCACCTCAGCAACGAGTGGAAGGACAGCTTACAACGTGCATAGCAGGAAGATCCGGACATCAAGCCGATCCTGGAATGGATGAAGGCCAGTGCTCCCAAGTCTAAGTGGAGCAACGTCTCAGCGATGAGTTCGACCACTAAAAGCTATTGGGCCCAGTGGGACAGCTTGCTGCTTCAGGATGGAGTTCTGTGCCGTAAATGGGAAAATGTTCGGGGAGACAGATGTCATTTACAAATGGTTGTCCCTAAAGCTAAAGTACCGGATGTTCTACAGCTGTACCATAATGATTTTTCAGGAGGCCATCTGGGAGTTAAACGAACTCTACTGAAGATCCGAGAATGGTTTTACTGGGTCCACTGTCGAAACGATGTCGAGGACTGGTGTCGCAAATGTACAAGTTGTGCGGCTGTAAAGGGACCTCAGACTCGTAGTAGAGGTGCATTGAAGTTGTACAATGTTGGTGCACCATGGGAGAGAATAGCCATTGACGTGGCGGGGCCGTTTCCGGAGAGTGAAAGCGGTAACAAGTATTTCATGGTTGTGATGGATTACTTCACTAAGTGGCCAGAAGTCTTCGCCATTCCAAATAAAGAAGCTTCAACAGTTGCAGATAAACTAGTTCATGAAGTCTTTCGTCGTTTTGGAGTACCTTTAGAGATTCACAGCGATCAAGGAAGGAATTTTGAGTCTCAAATATTTCAGGAAACTTGCCGAGTTATGGGTACTTATAAAACAAGAACGACTTCTTATCACCCGCAATCTGATGGAATGGTAGAACGATTTAATCAGACATTGGAGAGGTACCTAGCAAAAGTTGTAGACAATCGGCAACGAGATTGGGACAAGCACATACAACCGTTTTTGTTGTCATATCGAAGCGCTGTTCACGAAAGTACAGCAGTGACACCAGCTTTCGCAAACTTTGGAAGAAAATTACGGCTGCCCGTAGACCTGATCACCGGGATACCACCTGATGCTCCACGCAGTATAACCGATTATGCAAATGACTTGCGGAACTAAATGAATGACGTTTATGAGCATGTCAGACAATCGGGCCAGCAAATGTCTGAAAAGATGAAAACCCGATACGACCGCAAAATGAACAACAAAGGGTTCGACGAAGGTTCACTTGTGTGGTTGCACAATCCAGTCCGCAGCAAAGGGAAATCTCCTAAGCTTCAAGCTAAATGGGACGGCCCGTACCGGATTGTGACCAGGATCAACGATGTAACCTACCGGATACAGAAAAGCGCAAGAGGGACTCCTAAGATCGTCCATGTGGATCGCCTGGCACGTTATTTTGGGGCCGATAATGCCCGGGACGAGCATGTCTTAGGAGGGGGCAGTGTTACGCACCCAAGTCGACGGCACTAGCGCCATCTAGTCTCGAACCGAAAAACTAAACTTCTTGAAGTTGAAACTCAAACTCTCGGTACCTTGCGCGTGTTTACTTGAATATTCTGGATATTTCGCTGCTTATTTATATTTATAGGCGCTGCGGGATGCGATCGGGGAAGTATTGAAGTTGGCGAGACAAGCGAAGCTTCGGAGCGAAATAAAGTGAATCAGTGTGATTAATTATTAGTGTTTTCAACTTTAATTAGTGTAAAGTGAATTAAAGTGTTAATTTAGGTAATTCTATCGGCAATTTTTATTGTCACGAACCTCAAGCTCGTAACAATAAGAAAATTTCTTACTTTTGAGCTGTACATATTATTAGGTATATATTAAAATTTTACTTTATGTAGGCACCTACTTATTAAACTTAAGTTACGCTACACTAAGAGTCGTAAGCACTCATTAAAATATATATCAGTAACTAAAATATATATAAGTAAGTAATCGCCCGACAGTAAAACATAATAAGTTGTTTTACTGTCGTGCGATAAAATTTCATTATTATTTACGTATAAAGTTTTATACGTAATACGGATACGATATAACGATATACGGATAAAACTTTCATAGAATAAAGTACAATATTAACAATTTAAAAATTACAATTGTATAAATGAACAAGTGGTAAAATAAAAAATAATGTTCAACCGACTTCAATATAAATAAAATGAGAACATCAATTCAGTCAAAGTCAGTTAAATACGCATTGTTAAAGATGACTCAAAAACGACTAGTCAGATCTTGATCAACTTAATATGGGACCACATGAGAAGTACCAGTTTTCAAATAAAAAAGGATCATCGAAATCGATTAATCCAGAAAAAAGTTCAACCTCCTTCTTTTTTGAAGTCAGTTAAAAAGTTTAATTATTGTTTTACTTTTATACTCATTCAGATTATAATTTATTCGATGCGTAACTTTCACCTGACGGTCTGAGGCTTTGACTGTCAACTACGAGTTTACAAGCATTTTAACAGTAGAATAAAGACCTAATAAAAATTATTTATTTCTTTGCGTCGATCCCTCTTCCATTGTATTTTCGCTGTAAGTAATAAAAAGTGTTTTGTACAGGCCAATTTTGAATAGAAATATTTTGCCTTTGTCTTTGACTTTTTAAAATAAAACGCTTACCAAGCGCCTGTGTCCACCGACGACGTGCTGTGTTTTACATAGTGCTCTCCTTCCACTGGTCGATCTATAAAGAGATAAATATGATGAAAATTCCAATAATAAAAACATATTATTGTCTAATATAAAATACATAATTTTACGTGGTATTGCCACACTGCAGCTGTATAATAGGTGCAGCACTTTGAGTATTAAACCAAGTTAGTTTTATACTCAAAGGTGCATCACGAATAGCCCGGCTCGACCAGGGAAGGACCACGCCCACACAAAATACCAGCATAATGTAGAGAACCAGAGATCCATTTTAGTAAAGACCTCAGGGACGACAACGTGTCT
The DNA here is from genome assembly GCA_036936625.1 of Parnassius smintheus behrii. Classification (NCBI taxonomy): domain Eukaryota; kingdom Metazoa; phylum Arthropoda; class Insecta; order Lepidoptera; family Papilionidae; genus Parnassius; species Parnassius smintheus. The sequence continues at coordinate 24,839,969 of JAUPFT010000018.1, forward strand.
GCATTTGGATTCTTAACCGCGGATAGATGTAGATGTTTATGGCCCCCAGCTTTCTTTTACCATCAGGTGGCCTGTGTACTCGTTTTCCACCTTTGCTCTATAAAAAAAACTACTAACGAGGAATTCCATTTTAGTCCCCAGGGCTGACAACAATACTTAACCGATGATATATCTGATGATATATGTTTATATACCAATTATGGACTTTTTTCCTGATTTTTTTGAAATCCACCAGACTTTGGGCTGTATTATATTAGTACTTGTAGGCTATATCATCCATTTACCAGCAGATACGTCCCACCGCTGGGCACAGGCCTCCTCTCATTTCTGAGATGGTATTAGGGCCAGGAAGTGTCCGCCGCGTTGTCCCAATGCGTGTTGACGAACTTTACATGTCTTCTAAAAATTCCTTTTTCTTATTTCTAAGACATGCAGGTTACCTCAGTATGTTTTCCTTCACTGCCGAGTACATTTTAAATCAGCACTTAAAATTGCAATTGACAATTTCATTCGTGCCGGCGGGGATCAAACCCGGGTTGCTCGCGTACTGTGAGATTTACAGTGAGCAGTAACCATCTGAGCTACCACGGTTTTACTTGTAGAAAAATATAAATAAGTACCTACGTAGTAAATATGTATATGAATAAGAATAGAATTTAAAGTAATAAATACTCATATACAATTTTTCGACTCAGAACAAAAGTGTTAATTAATTATTCTAAAATATAAATAACTACAGCGTTTATAGTAAATAGCACAGCTGTTTTTGAACTCTGTCATCGGTATCTGACTAATTAATGGTTTCGTGCCGCACTAACGTAGATATTTATCTAAATGGTCGGTATATCTTGGTGCGAACCTTTTGTTGCCCTTACTATAATTAGATGAACTAATTTATGTTGAAATAACGTTGCGCTCGCGTTGACCTACCATATCCAACACAATTTCCATCTATTGTTTTGATAAAACGTTAGCTGTTTTCAATGAATGTACCAGCACAAGTAAACGAATACCAGTATGTTATATTGTTACAAACACAAACAGCTTATCAATTGGTGTTATTTATAGAGCAATTATAATAATGAGGCACAATTAGTACAATTTTCTATTATTTTTTTTATTTATTTAATACTTATGAATTTTCGTCACATAACAGCGTGAAATCCGTAAGCCAGAGAATTGGCGAATGTTTTTGAAGCACTGCAACGCCATAACAGACCCAAAAGCACCCTGAAAGTGTGGTTTTATTGAATGTGAAAGGCGCTGTAAGCTCGTCGCAGCTACAGCTACCTACTACCTACACCTACAGGCCGCTCAGCAAAAAGATTGGCTGTAAAAATAGTGACTTTTATGTCATCTGTACATCAATAAAACCCGTATGAATATTGCTCCTTACCGGTAGTGCCTTACGCTCCTTCTCTATATCGCAATCATCATATTTAAATCTTCGATAAAATGTGACCGAGATATATAAAACTAGACCGATGTATTTTAGTTGGTATAATTTCCGTGGTACTTCTTTATTGAATCAGGTACTTATTGAAACCGAACACTAACTATAAACTACTATTCGTAATAAGACAGTAAAAGTTATATCTTACGAGTTCTGGAATCAAAATTTATGAAGTATATTTTACTTTTATACTTAATAGTGATTTTTTGAACCTTAAATCAAATTAAATCAAAAAGCATATAGTAATAGAAAAACATACAAAACGACGAATAAAATAATTAAACATTTTTATGAATTGCATTATTAATAATTTTTTTATAGGATAGGGTAGCAAACGAGCACACAGACCACCTGATGGTAAGAGTTTGCTGTGGCCCATAGACATCTACATTTATCCCCCATTACGAATCAAAATGCAGATGCGTTGTCACCGTTGAGGACGAAGATGGAATGCGTCGTTTCCAATTAAATGGGTCTCCGGTTCTCTACACTCACCATATGAAACACAACAGCATTTAAGCTACTATTTTACGCTGGTATTTTGTGATAGTGTGGTCCTTCCCTGGTTAAGCCGACCCATTCGTGCTACAACTATACTACTAATATAACTGCAGCATGGTTCTACCACCTATAATGCATTCAGTCAATACATATACAGCATAATGCATTTATTTTTACCTAGCTCAACAGCTGCGCGCACTCTCTGCAATGCCATGGTCTTTGTTACCGCTAGCCAGCGATCAATTAAAGGCTCGAACCATCTATAAACATAAAAAAAATTACACATGTGGGTCAATCTACCGAAAGTAAAAAAGGATTTTTTTTTATATACAACAATTAAATCAACAAATAAACCTTAATATTATTTCATCATCTTGCAGTGTCGTGTAGCTCTCCTCCTTACCGACCATACATACATAAACACTCACGCCTGTAACTCAGAAGGATAGGCAGAGACTACAGACTTCCATTTGGCACGACCCTGACACACCTCTCTCGCCTCCTTCACATCCATATACCTACGCAAACATGCTCGTCGGTTGAGGGTACTCCTAATTTGGCAATTTTTTTTCAAAAAATGGCTAATTTGGTCGTTAAATTTACGCCTAAGACATCCCTTTCCGACCATACATATCCAGTATTAAGAGTAGAATAAGGGAGGATATAATAAAAGTCATAGCAAGAGCAACACGCCTCTCTTTTTCGTTTTACAACTTCCAATTACCACACTCCAATCTCATGATCTGCAAAATAAAGTTTTTTTTGGAAAACGAAAAGTTAGTTCACATTTGATGTCAAAAAGGTGACCTTTTTAACCTATCTTTTGTCTTAGAAATCTAGCTGTTATGAGTCTCGTCGTAGAAGCTGGTTTTGTTTTTTTACAAAATCGACTGAACCTCCGCTTTGTGGATGCCTAAGTGGCGATGATTTATTATGTGGCGACTAAACAAAAAGTCTTTTTTGGGGGTTTTCTAGAGACTTATCGCTTGATTGGTCGCTGATAGTGTTGGAAGTAATAGCCATGGAAGTATTAGGCAAAGTAGCAAGCAAATGTGAAGAACTAATTTAACCAACAAACTAGAGACAACGAGAATACTGGATATTGATCTATTAAAATTTTAGCGAGCAGCATTTACTGTATTTATTACTAACTGGACAATTTCAGCTTAATTTCTGACTAATTGGGGTTTCCTTTCAATTGGATTTTCGATATATCGACAAATAAACTTATATATAAAACTCGATATTGATGTATGTACTTATAATTATCGATATATCGAATATCCGATATTTTAAAAAATATCAACAGGCCTAGTTTGGACTGATCAGTTGAACTGACCGTGTGTGGCGACCATAAAACATAATTTTAACTATAAACAAATTATATAAAATAAATACATACATACATATCTTTAAATATTCGATATTCATAATTGTAAATCGTTCACGCCTTTTATCTTTTGGATATACATAGTTTGTGCTTCAAGCGTCCGTTAATCGTTTTTTTAATGGACGATGTTCATTAGAAACAATTTGAGGCATGAAGATAATATGATAGTTGCTACGCATCATTATTAATGTTAAAAAAGTTTACAAGTAAGCCTCCAGCAGCTGCGGTGGGGGGTCCGTAGCGGGGTGAGGGGAAGGCGCTGGAGCAGCAGCGGCGGATAACTCGCGCACTGCCGCCAGCAACTCAAACGGTAATGTCTTCGCCGATACAACACACACTGTGAAATTAATATGTATATTATAGCTCATCTTGCTACAGGTTCAAATTCATTAAAAGTTTTGATTAAAATTCCCTTACTCCCATTTCCGTGTTCATCATATATCTCTTCTTCAGCTACGCCGCACCAACCCTCTGTTATCCAGTGTTCTACACATAGTCTTACATCTTCGGATACCTGTTGTTTAGACAATTTTATTTCATTTAGCACAAATTATATTATTATAATTTAAACAAGTGACACAGATGTTCGATTTTGAAACTATTGGAAATATGATGTAATATAATCACAAGATGCTTCCACCGAACGCGTCATAAAGAAAATTTCATCCTTACAATACAAATATTGGAATTGTAAACAGTTTTTCTGAGCATTTGTGTTGTGAATGTGGTTTTAAGTGATGAATTGAGATAAGTTTGGGTTAACATTAAGTGTTTAATTATCCTTTTCCTTGTCCGATAAATGATATACGAATTTATTATTGTTTAACTATTGTGTCTATTTCGCGGACAGGAAAACTGTTAATTTCAATAATTTAAAAAAAATTCCAATTTTAAAGTGACTCTTGCGCGATCTCCACCTGACGTGACGCGCGCTATTTCTTAACCCTATAAAGCTGCCGAGCTGCGAAAGCTGCCAAGCTAAGAAATAGCGCAGCTCTGTAGCTTTATAGGCGTTGTTTAATTAAACAATTGTATAAGCGTGAAAATTGTGTATATAAAAAAAGAGTAAAATGTAGAACGATAATCCATTAAAAACCCTATTAACAAAAGAGAGGCTGACGTAGGCTGACGTTTTTCAAGTGCTTTTCATTTGTCATGTTTTTATTGTCTTCGTTGGTATTAGTTGTGTCTGATCACCATTTTAAAAGTTAAGTGTCCAGACAGCTTATGTTACGCTTAGAGCATGAACAAAGTGCAAGACCAGACGTAGAGAGTGGCCACTGTGGATTTCAGCATCAGCTATTTTGCGCACGGTTACTTCTACGTGGTGCTATCACGTGATTGCAACTTAAAAATCTGTACACTGTATATGAACTCTCCGTACCTGTATATCCGGTACTGTATATTGGTATGAAAAACTGTAAGGAGTAACAACCAAAACAAGGAACGGAAAAGAGGCCAATCATTTTTTTGACGAATTTAAATTCTTAATTTCCTCCATAGCCATATTTGTAAATGTGCATCTAAGTGTTAATTTAACTTACATCTGTTTCATCTGTATTATTTTAATTCTTTCTTTCTCTAGTTATAAACCTAAATAAATTATTTATTTATAAAAGACAATGTCATTATAAGTATGTAAAAAGTAAAGTTACAGTCTATTTACAAAAAGCATAAAACATAAACATAAACACTCACGCCTGTCACCCAGAAGGGTAGGCAGAGACTACAGACTTCCATTTAGCACGATCCTAACATACATCTCTCGCCTCTTCCACATCCATATACCTACGCATACGTGCTCGTCGGTTAAGGGTACTCTTAATTTGGCCCATTTTTAGTGTATCGCCAATTTAGTCAACAAACTTCCGCCTAGGACGTCCCTTTCCAACTCTTCCATTCACTTCTGCAACATATATTTGCTTTGTCAGTCTTTCCGCATTCATTCTTTCTACATGACCAAACCACCGAAGCATTCCTTTCTTAATCCTGGTGACTGCATCATCTTGCAAACCACACTCTTCTTTTATCACACAGTTTCTCACCCTGTCACTCAGATTCAGTCTATTTGTCATTGCTAATTGCAGGTCTTTTATTTGTAAGAGACTGTGGATCAATGTTTACGCCGCCCTGCTGCAGTAAGTTTGAATGTTATTCAAAATTATAATGTACTTAATACATAATAGAATTTCAATTTTTATAGCTTTCTGGATGCGTATGATACCGTGGGTATAGCTAGTTTTGAATATTATGATATGAAGTCATTTACAAAATTGTATAGTATCACAGTACAGTAGTATCACAAGTAAAAATAATACATATAACAATTATGTAACACAACAAATAATATATTATATTCATGTCGGTAGCTTCAGATTACTTTTAAATAAATTCAGATTATAATATTAGTATTTTAAAAATAAAGAAAGATAGACGGAGCGCTCGGATTTAAAGCTAAGCAAAAACCACGCACAACTTCTTGAACTTACCATTTTGTCGATTTGTGTGAATACAACGTTAAAATACGGAACATTATTCGTTCTGCAACAAACATATACACTGTTAGCTTGTTTTCGAATATTTTTCATAACAAAATTATCAAATTAACATTTGCTTGGTTACAAAACTAAACCGTAAATATTTATCATCATCATTATCATCATCATTATCATCATCATTATAGCCTTTTACAAGTCCACTGCTGAACATAGGCCTTCCACAAGAAATGCCACAAAGCACGATCCTGATCCACCTGCATCCATCGTTATCATAAATTATATAACTTATCATAAATATATAGATATTATTGAAATCATATAATTATGTTTTACAATCCATATTAATTGCATGTTAAATCTACAAACATTGGAAGATTATTATTGACAAATACCTATATGCTTATTTTCTCCCTCATCCGTAATAATTTTCCAACATTTGTTATTTTTAAGTTTCATCCGATTATTATTTTAAGTGGTATAACTGCACTGTGATTCGAGTGGGAATATATTGAGCTTACATAAAAAAGCATCAGCGTATAATTGCACTATATGTTGCTATGTCCATGTGGTGATTAACGAGATTCCAGATTCAGGGATATTGCTGGCAACGAAACGTTTCATCCTAGTCCTCAGGTATGACAACACATCTGCATTTTGATTCTTAATCAAAGATAAATGTCAAGACCTATACGCATGCGCTTACTATCAAGTGGACAGTACTCCACACTTATTTCTATATATAACAAATGTGAATGTTTTCAGGGCAAAAGTGATTTAAATTAAAGGCTTTCCTTAAGAAAAGATATTTACGATGCATTACCATTTACCATCAGAATCTGATGATCAGATGAGGTGGGAGCCAGTGAAGCACTGATTTATAACAGGTAAAGCATAATCAAGTATAAAATAAAGTACTACATTATGTAACCGCATAAACTGTCCAATAGAAAATATCCAATAAATTATATATTTAGTTTCGTTTCCTTAAGTGTGTGGGACGAAGGCGTATAATGTTCAGACCGATAATAATAACAGCGTCTTAGACGTTGTGTGTGCTATGATATGAGATATGATTACACAACTATTTAACAGGCTGTGAAATCTATTGACGATGAATATAAATCTATTCCCGTAACGGATATATATTATTTACCCAACTATTTATCACAGTTATGAATTATACTAACGTTTCGAAAAGCGGATGATAATAAGTAAGTCCTTGTTGCAGATCTATCTGAACCAGTGTAATAAGGTTCACTAAATCCTCACCACGCTCCGACTTAGTATCTTGAGCACAAAGTGCTTCGTACCACTCCGCAGTGCCTTTGCGTAGAGCGCCAACCACTTCACTTCTACAAAAAATGTTACATTATAATCGGTTTAACTAAACGAAATAATTGACTTTTGTTTTAGTAGTTATCTTTTATACTGATATACCTTCAAGCCTTTATTTTCAAAGCTAAAGTAATGGAGACTAACCCAATATTAGCAATCTAACTAACCTTATTTCCTTATTGAACGGGCAACATCGCCAGAAAGCTTTCATTTGCGCTAATTGATTTAGACATCGCAACAAAAATTCCAACCTGCAAAGAATATTATTTGGTATTTTTATAGCTAGTTCATGTTTTTTTAATTATAATATTTGGGTTTTCACAATGTAAGCATTCACCCTATTTCGTATAACTAGTTATAATGTTCAAATCTTTTAGTTTACCAATATAGACCTATACCAATTTCAATTGCTAAGAATCCACACAATTTCACACTTTCGATTTTTAGATTCTAGACTCCATCTAACCCTTCGTTGTCCTGAAACTTTTGTACGTTTACTTTATTTTTTATTTTTATACATTACATACAACTACGTCGACAGCTCCTGAACATATTTTGTGCATTACTTTAACAGTTTTAGGATTCTATAACCAAAGGGTAAAACGGAGCCCTATGAAGGTCTCTCTCTCCCAATCTTATCAGATCAGATCTGACGAAATGACTTAGAGACCTGAAATTTATGTATTTAGTGTTATGTGTCTTTAAATATACCCAAAACAGAATATTTAGTTAGAAATTTAATTAATTTTAGTGGGGATAAACAAACATACAAACATACATTAAAAAGGAGCTGAAAAAAAAGTTCGTCACCCCAGCTTGTGGAATGTCATTACCTAGAGCTCATTGAGTGAAGGTATTTTTTTATCTTAAAAAATAAAGATGTGTAAGTCATAATGTAATTCGTCAGTCTATAATGTTTCACTTTAATAATTCCTAAGACATTAAAAATGTTATGCAAAAGCATTATCCAATTAAGTACATATACAACCTAATTAATTAATTAGGTTGTATATTTACCAAATATTGATATAATAACATTTGAATTTTAATTTTAAATATACATCGAAATTTTTAAACTTAATGAAAATGCTTAAACATTTTTACGGTACGTACTGGTTCAAGCTTAAGTTATGGAGTACTGGATACAAATCTCTGTGAAGTCGAAGTTGATGCAAAGCTCGCTCAACAAACTCCCCGAAGCAATCAGCTAGCCAACGCTCTTCATCGCGTGACGCTCCTGCTCCTGAATCGCCACTTCCACTCCCAGTCAATGTTTCATGTGCAATCCATGTTCTTTCCAACTCTGTTAGTAACTTGTACATATACCTACGAATTTGTTTATACATAAATTTAAACACTCGTTCTGCATCCGCGATGCATTATGCTGAGAATAAAGTTATAGCTGTATGTGCTCTTATATATAATATGTTATATTTTAATATTATGGTAATATTTTTGATATATGTTTTCAACTTATGGTTTACTAAAGTAAAGATAAATTCTGAATCGGAATTTCGTTCAAATATTTACTTTGGATCCAAAGGCGCGTCGCTATTTAGGCGGCATGCAGCAGCAAATCGAGCAATAGCAGCTTGAAGAGTGCTAAGGTCTCCTTGTACAGCATGTTGGTGTAACAACGTCTGAGCTGCACCACAAAGGTCGCCCTCCCAGGAGCCGCTGGCGCAGCCTTCACCCTCCTTTCTATCTTCCGTGTTGTTAAGAAAGTTTGTTTCGACTTCGTGGGCCAGGAGTACGCCAAAGAGACGTTCATGCTGACGTACCTTTGTGATTTTGAAATGATCAAAATTACTAATACACATCAAATTTAATTTATTATACCTATTTCTATTTTACAGATAAAATATTTACAGCATTGTGTTTGGGCATATTGAAATAACTTAATTACCTAAAATAACTTACATTTAAAGTCCAAAAATTTAAACCGAGGAATTTTTACCATAAAAAACATTTTGCCTATTCTAAAGAATGATTTTATTGAAATAAACATATTTTTAATACAATTGTTAAAAAAGTGGCATATTGCAGGAGCGTATAGCGTACGGGATTTGGGTTATTACATACTCGAGCTTTTTCTTTACCTTTTCCGAACTCGTGCGTTCTCTTTCCCAACTATAAAATATGTCTATTAAAAAGAAAAAAACTAACTACGAAGTATTTACTAGAAAAAATTCATAGAAGTTTTTATGATTTATGCAAATATTTCTAAAAAGAAGCTACTAATTTGTTTCAATATCAGATTTAATGATTTGATTCAATGAGTTAAGTTAGGTTTCATTTCATCAAATTTTATTTTCACTTCATATCAATAAAAAATTCTACTGAAGACTTGGCTGTATATGCATAGTTCCCTTTGCCTACCCATAATGGGTGAAGAAAACAAAAAATCTCTGCTTGTATTTTTTTACGGTTGGCGCCATTTTCCAAAAATGTTCCTTGCGAGTTTAGTTGCACAAAATGAGTAATTTCGACGATATTTTATTTGAATTAACACCACCGGAACTCAGTGTACTTGCACAAAATGCTTCAAAAAGTCGCTACATATCTACATACGACGAATTTATTGCTTGGAGAGAAGAGAAAAAAGCAAATAGTTTTTAAGAAAATGTTATGTTGGCATACTTCTCCGAACTCTCAGCAAAATTAAAAACGTTATGGTCGAGGTTTTCGATAATAAAAACTATGCTGAAAATAAGGAACACCGTGGATATAAATGAAGACCTACAACTAAATGTTTTCTTAAAACGACAATCAGACGGTTTTACAACTAAAAATTCGAAAATATTAACATCGAATGAAGTGGAAAGATTTTTGAACGAAGCTCCCGATGATCGTTATTTACTCTCAATGGTAATTTATTAACCCTTTAATTCGCAATGTTAAGTATACTCAACTATTAATAAAAATATTTATTTGTTAGAAATTGTTGATTATTTATATGGTAACACTTTACAATCGGAGAGGCAAACAAACTGACAAGCTAAAAAAAAGTATCTCACACGACACACGTCAAAATTTGATACTTAGCCGCAAAATGGCGTCGGGTGCAGCAGCAATGCGTGACCGTAAGGTAATTTATTTCTGAATTTCGCGATTGTCATAAGATTTATACATTTATTTTGCTATAATTGTGTTTGCAAATAACTAACCTTTGTTTTCATCTTATTATTGCACCCCCAACTGCATTTACTAATGAAATAGAACAAGCGTTTGATGCATGTTGAGTATTTTTAACGTTACGAGACATAGACTAAAGTACATATAACTGGGTACGTTAAGAATACTCAACGTTGCCCGACACATAGAGTAACATTAATGCTGTTTTATATGGGGTATTTTATGTTTGTGTTTTTTTTTTGGTATTGAGTTATGGTTTTTAATAGCTATCTTTTTAATGGTTATTGTTTTAAATGTAATGCATTTGGGTTTGTTTGAAATTATGCGAATTTCTTTAAGTGTATTTGCTTGGTTATTTGGGTTTTGCATACTTTTTTTGGTTATTGAAGGTAAAACCACAATGGGAGTGGACTAGGCGTATTATGGCTTTGGTGCCTCCTGCATGCGCCCCTTCTGATAGTAGCAATACTTCAGAAGATGAAGACCAGGTTCCTAAATTACTAGAACACGTTGAGACGTATGACTTATCTGATTTTAGTTCCGAGCCAAAATCAATAGAGTCTTCTTTAGAAAGGTTAAATATCCTGGACGATCTATCTGATAACAGTAACTCCAATATCCAACAAAATCCAGAATCCCATATCTCCTTACGAAGAAGATACAGTCCCATTGACTCCACTTATGAATGAGATAATTAGACCAGGGTCAGAGTTACTACATACCTTACCTACATTAAATTCGCCATTTTTATCTGCATTTCCGGAAAATACAAGATCAAATAAAAGAAAAGCTATCAATAGACCGAAATTAGAACAAAAAAGGTAAAAAAATATATCCGCAAACCTCTTAATTTCAAATGGACAAAAGGTAAATTTAAATATGCAGGAACTGTTGAAGACCTGTTTCAATTCAGCACACCTACCGATACTAAATCTCCTCTTGACTACTTTTATTCTTTTTTTCGCAAGATATTATAGATCTAATAGTGGATCAAACAAATTTATATGCTGTACTGTAAATACTGTACTGTAATGTGGAGCGGGGCAAGCGAAAGGCATAAATATATCCAAAGATGATATTCGTGACTTTCTCGGTATAACCATTTTAATGGGAGTAGTGAAAATGCCATCTTACAGGGACTATTGGAGTCAAACGTTAAGATATGCACCTACTGCCGATGTCATGCCCCTGAAAAAGTATGAACAAATTAGAAAATACCTCTATTTTTTGAATAATGTCGATGCAAATGATGACCGTTACTTTAAAATACGTCCCATCCTCGAGAAAATAAGACAAAACTGCCTATTAGTTGAAGAAGAAGGAAGCTACAGCATCGATGAAATGATGGTACCCTATAAAAGCACTAGGGCAGGCAGCCGCCGGCAGTATCTGCCAAAAAAACCCAAAAAATGGGGCTTCAAAATGTTTATACGAGCAGGAGTTGCGGGGCTAGTATATGATTTTTTGCCATATGGTGGTGACGATACTTTTAGGGGCATGTAATTTAACGAGTATGAAAACAGCCTTGGCTTAGGGGCTAAAGTGGTTCTGGCTCTGGCGAAGACTATACAGAAAAGACCTGTAATTTTATACTTTGATAATTTTTTTACGTCACTTGAATTGATACATCTTTTACGTGACGAGTACGGATTATTCAGCTTGGGCACAATTAGAAGCAATAGACTGAGAGGATGTGAAGATAAACTACCTACAGATAAATATTTGGCAAAAAAAGGAAAAGAGATAACAAAATATTACTCAGTAAATGCATGCCATTATAAAAGTTCTGGATTAATATATGCACAGAACTATTGAAAAAAAAATAGAGTTCCCAAAGACACAAATAAGGAAAATAATGCTGCTGCCCAAATTCAATTACCATCTGCTCCGAGACCACCTGATGCTGTACGATACGATAACACTGGGCATTTGCCAGTATTTGTTCCCTATGGTAGGTGCAAATTTTGTAAAAACGGTTTCACAAATATGCAAAGTACCAAATGTTCTTTGAGACTATGCTTAGTGAGTAAGAGAAATTGTTTCTATAACTTCCATGTAAAACAGTAAACTTTTTATTTTAATGTATTCGTTTTATTTTTGATCATCCATAAAAGAGCAATGTTGAAAATACTTAACGTCTCTACATACCTTTAATTCTTTATATCTTTCGTGATGTTAAGTATAATTAACATATGTTTTCTCAAAAACAGTTTTTCAAAATATTTATTTATTATTTTTATGGACATTGTTATTATATGAAATATATTTTTTTGTACAAGAACTATTAAATTACGAAAAAAAAATACTTGCGCGTTAAAGGGTTAATAAATACTTATATTTTTCTTTAGTATTCAGTATACGAAATCGCAAAATACAGTCAATACGAGTATATTATTTAAAAAAATATGAATCAAATCCTTATTTTTTGTAAGTTGCGCTGATTTTTGGCGTTGTTGGAGCTTGCCGCAGAGAGGAGTTCAAGGAAAAATGCTACTAATCAAGATTCAGAATACAAAAAATAAGATACCGAGAAGCTTTGTTGTTGAAGGAGATTTTCTTAGAATAGTGCAAAAATATATGAATCAGCGGTCCCAAAAAGCAAAAACTCACCGTTTTTCCAAAATTATCAAAACGGGAAGTGTACAGCTCAAGCAATCAGGATAAACAAATTTGGTAATATGCCAAAAGAAATAGCTACGTTTCTTGGTCTGCCAGATGCTGAGTATTATACAGGGTGTTAGTGTAAACACCGTTATCCTTGAAACCAGTGGTTTAGTTTCACTTATGGAACGTAAATTCAATGAAAAATAACAACATTTTTTTTGTAAAATCTAAATTTTTTCTTAATTCCTCAATTTTACCTGTCCTAAGCCAGGATGAAAGTATGAAGGAAAATTTACATAACAGGTTATTTGTACCTATTGTGTTTTTATTGGAATGTAGTGTAGGTAGCTAGCGCGGGCGGTAATCTTTACAGTGATTACGTCACTCGGGCGCATATCCATGAATTTACGGACGGTGTCAGACAGAAACTTTTTAAATTTTATGAAAGAAAATAGCGTTTTTTTTAAATTCATTGAATTTACGTTCTATAAGTGAAACCAAACCACTGGTTTCAAGGATAACGTTGATTACACTAACACCCTGTATACTGGGCACAGCTTCAGGAGGACCTCTGCTACATTATTGGCAGATTCAGAAGCCAATTTGACGTTCTTAAAGCGACTAGGAGGTTGGAAGTCAGAAAAAGTCGCAGAAGGCTATATTGCTGATTCATTAAACAACAAACTAGAAACTGGTAAAAAATCACACAATCCATTAATTTAAAGTCCAGTCCTTTTCCTTCACATGACAATACTGAAAAGAACGTTCGTCCATCTACCTTCGTTGAAAGTGATAATTCATCGGATCAAATTCCATCAACTAGCAAATGCCATTGTATAGCACCTTTGACAAATATACATGAACAATACGAATTTAATAATAGTTTATTTCAAACAGTAAATATGCAACTTAAAACTCCCCAGTTAGTATAAAAAACTGTATCAATTTTAATGTATATGTGAATTATACCTTTCATAGGAAATAAATGATTAGTTCGTTGAGTTTATTGTGTTTTTATTACTTTATTAAATTGCTTCATTTTTGCGCAATTGTATTAAAAATAGTTGTTCAGTACACGTGCGGAACCGTCATTGCAACTTGTTCCGACTGTTAACCCTCACCTTCGACTGTACCTCGGCTCGGGTATACATTTGTCGGAACTCTTTGCAATGACAGGCTTTCCGCACTCGTAATGTACTCGTAATACACTATTAATGAAATATTGTTTACCTTAAAAATCGGCTTTGCTTTCCAAGTTTGTACGATTATACGTATAATTACTGCATTTCATTATTCGTTTAACTTTTTTTTCGAAAGATAAAAGTTTGCCAAATATGGGTATTTTTTATATTTTCGAAGGCCATAATTTTATGGTAATGTTTTCTAGTAGTTGCTCATCTTAGTTTTGTGGGGTATTTAGTTTCATTATAACCCAGTAGTTCGCAAGTTTCTTAGTAGATCGTACAAAATTGATTCAAGTCAGGTTGCAGACTCCGAAAACAACATTATACTCCCTCCTTGTCCTAGACATTCTTAACAATAGTAACACAATTGTTAAGAATGTCTAGGACAAGGAGCTTCGTATAATTATGGTTGAACTTCACTTAAGGTAAGTTCGTTTAACCGTTTAATTATGTCATCACCGAAACTTAGATGGTATAAGCGTCTTTTCGTAATAACTACCAAGAATGAATAATTTTGGTGAGAGAGTCTCTCCTTGATTAAAGCCTTTACACACTTTTTATTCGGGTTTTTGAACAGGAATTTTTTTATAGAATCTTTTAATATTTCATAGGTATATCAAGATATAAGTGTTTTCTTGTTGTTATAAAAAATGTTAGGTATAAGAGTTATCAAAACTCTACGTATTTTTCTATGATTAATTCTTAGACCTGAATATGATCAGCTAAAGTTAAAATATACTGTATTATTTAAAATTTCGTATAAAACATGTTTATCATACATCATTGTAATTTTGTAAAATAACAGGCGCGAGAGTTTGAATATGTACAAGAATATGTATAATTATTTATAATATGTATATAATTTATATATATATATGTATATATATATATATATATATATATATATGTATATATATGTATATATATATATATATATATATATATATATATGTATATATATATATATATATATATATATATGTATATATATGTATATATATATATATATATATATATATATATATATATATATATATATATATATATATATATATATATATATATATATATATATATATATACACAAAACAAAATAATAATTAAATAATAACCTATTTTATTTATATTTTAACACGGTTATATTTATATTCATTTAAAATAGAATATATTTTTAGTTTTGCTTTTTGACCTTGGTTAGTAATGCACACGATTACCTTGACTGTCATACTTCATGTACTTAAAATAGGTAACAGTTATATACGTATTTAAAGGATATACATTCTAAGCCAAATTACCTGTTGCCAATTGTCATCATCATGCCGCCCAGCTTCGCGAGCTGAGAGCCACAAACGTAGCCGAATACGACCTTGTACTGATGAGCGCTGTGATCGAGCATCTAG
The DNA here is from genome assembly GCA_036936625.1 of Parnassius smintheus behrii. Lineage (NCBI taxonomy): Eukaryota > Metazoa > Arthropoda > Insecta > Lepidoptera > Papilionidae > Parnassius > Parnassius smintheus. The sequence goes on from JAUPFT010000018.1 coordinate 24,855,469, forward strand.
CTTGTACCAAGCTTCCACACCGGTTGATGGGATTTCACGTAATGGAATATTTACGCATCCTAAACGAAATAATGTTATATTAAAAGACAGAGCTAACCAACCAAACCATATCCTTAGCTTATCATGCGAGTATTTTTTCTATTGTAATTAAATATTTTTTGGTTTATAGGTATTAAATATAAAGACCTTAGGGTAATAACATAGTAGGTCAAAACCAAACAGTTTATTGCTTAATGCTTATATTTTTTATGTTAGATTTAAAAAAAAAACGTCAAGGTCAATATTTTAAGCATTCTTTGGTAATTTTTCAGGAAATACTTACCAAGAAAATCATCCTGGCTGCCCTGTCGTGCACTTTGGCAGACCTGCTTAAAGAATCGTCCTAAACCCCGAACTCCACGGACTTCATTAAGGCGTGATACTGCATCTAGCACAGAACTCTCGTCATCATGATCCCAAATATCCAGGTGTAGTACATCCGACGATATATCATCGATGTCACTGCCACAGAGATATAAGAAGTATAAAAAAATTCGTTTACTATTGCCCATACTTACACATTAATTAAGCTTAACTGTATCATAATTTTTGTAACGCATATATACAACCTTCAAATAATTATCCGAAAATATATTGATAAGCGAATTCATTTTAATAAAAATATATAAATGAAATAAAACTAGTTTTTACTGATTTTATTGCGTATTAACTTATTTTATATTCCCGACGTTTCGTGTACTAAACTGCACCCATGGTTCCCCCGTGACCATGGGTGTTAGTTTTATTCAACTATGTCGCGTTCGCGTAAATATAAGAAGTCGATATGTAAATTACCTTATCTACTCATTACTTAAAGATTTTATTTAATAATATCTTTAAAATGCATATACATTTCATAACTACCAATTATTTAAGAAAAAATACGTCCAAAGTACGTGGTTGATTAAAAAAATGCATAGTAAAAATATAAAATGTGCCATTTCTCTTACAATTTAAATGTTTCATTCCATTTGGGTGATAATGTGTGTGGTCTAACACTAGTGGCGCGAATGTAACGTGCAGGCAATCTCCCAAGGCTGTCACGCTGCTGACGTCCTTCTCGACGCTTGAAACTGAGCCGAAAACCATGCTTGCGACCTTCGTCTTCAGAGGCCCGAGGAGAGGCAGGCAACGATGCTGGTTGGATTCCGAGCATGCAATACGGATCGCTAAATCCTAGTAAACATACTACGTCTAAATCATCACCACATTACACTAATTTTTTTCATATTTTCATCCAATAATTTAAATTTACTTTATTACAGAGTTATAGTACTTGCAATATGTATCTCAATAAATAATCTTACTAATTGCTTAACTAAGGATAATGCCATGCAGTCCTACTCTCCGTGGTATGGTGTCAGTTAGGGCTGATCCTCATTAAAATGCCGTTCACAGTTCGTTATCGGTCCGATCTCGGTCTCATAAAATATTATCAAGTAAAAAATATGTGTGTGCATTCATACTATTCGTAACAGTCAAGTTTCGGTCGAATCCCATTCCATTATAATAGATCGGACCGAGATCGGACCGAGAACGAACTGTGAATGGCAAATGAGGATCGGCCCTTATACTGCAGCTATTTAGCGAGAACACGCAGCCAGCGCTCTTGGCATTGTTGTAACTCGGAGAAGGATTGTAGGATCGTACGACAATTTTAGTTATTAGTTTTTTAAATGTGTAATAATCATATTTTATTAAAGTTAAAGCTACGAATATCTACAAAGGTTATCAATAAAAACAGAAATAATTGACTTCAAATAGTATTCTGTTGTGGTGGAATTTTGAGTCTGTTTATAGAGTTTGAAAAATCAAACAAGATACTTCAAAGTAATAAAATAATCATGCTTCATTTGAGAAAATATTTATTAATGGAATTGTAGAAAATCATTTTATTAAATAAAATTTGTAGTTTATTAGGCCCCGAATGTTAACACAATAGAATCAAACTCTAGGGACTTCAAAACATTATGATATGCTAAAATTTCCTCTTCTGAAAATTTTAACCATTATAACGACTTCCAAACGGGAATTTAATAAAAATATTTAACTATCTATTTCACTTCAAAATAATAAAAAAATCTTAGTATAAATCAGAAAGATATAATGTAAAATAATACTACGTTGCAATTTTCTCAACTACTTCTATATATTTAAGAATTATACCGTTGGCGTCCTTGGCTTCCAGTCCATCAGCCTCGATGACAACGCAGCCGAGAACAACAGTGGGCGGGCGCTCACTATCAGCAGCTCGCAAAGCACGAGCGTGTACTTCCGGTGGGACACGGAATGCACGGCGAGCGTATTCAATCACTTCTTCTTTGTACGCAGTGAACTGCCCGTCTGGTGCAGGAGCCCCAACTGCATTCTCAATGCAATATAGTACCTGTTGATATTAAAATAATGTACGAAAAATAACGTAAAAGCTACCTACATTACAGTTTAATTGTAAAAGTAAAAAGTAAAGTTACAGCTTATATAGTAGTTGCTGTGGCCTATAGACAACTACATTTTTCCAAGATTAAGAATCAAAATGCACATGCATTGTCATCCTTGAGGACTACAATGGAATGCTTCGTTTAAAGTAAAAAGGATCTCCGTTTGTCTACACTTACTATACAAAATACAGCAGCATTAAGCTGCCATTTTAAGCTCGTATTCTGTGAGAACGTGATCCTACACGAGTTGAGCCGAGCCGTTCATAAAAGTTAAAGTTAAAGTAACAGTTTATATACGTCTCATTGCTGGGCACAGACCTCCTCTCATTTCTGAAAGGGTTTTAGGGCAAGGAAGTGTCAGCCACACTGCCCCAATGCGTGTTGGCGAACTTGACATGTCTTCGAAATATTTTTTTTCTTATTCCTCAGACATGCAGGTTTCCTCACGATGTTTTCCTTCTCCGCCGAGCACGTGGTAAATGAGCACTTAAAATTGCAATTAACAATTTCATTGGTGTGCCAGTGCCAGCGGGGATCGAACCCGGGTTACTCGCGTTCTGTTATATTTACAGCGAGCGTTAACTATCTAAGCTACCACGGCTCAGTTTAATTGTAATTCGTTTTTTTATATATGCTTAGTACGCTAATTTCAATAAATTATACTGAAACCTGAAGATTTATAGTATACATGTATATTTAAGTTATGTTCTGTTTCGCAGCCAGCTGCTGTAATTAAAAAAAAATTCAGTAGCTTTGAATTGGTTTGCGCAAACATTTACGTCATTATAACAAAACTTTGTTAAACTGAAATAAATTTCAAATTTAACGCATATTATTACTGATTTGACATACAAGGCGATGATAAAAAATATTAGGAAGCTTGCGTGTTTGGAGTCAATTACGAGTATCTAGACTACTATTATGTACAGTAACTAAACTTATAGTTAACTTCACTGAACGTTACTTAACATAGATAAGTTAAATTTTTTTTATAGTCAACAGTAACTGCCCTTTTAGCTTATAGAAAAAGAAATGGTTACAAATCATGCCCTTTTTAATTTTAAACCAAATCCATAGTTAAATTTACTGAGAGACTAAACACACATAAGTTTAATTTATTTAGTCAACAGTAACTGCTTTTTAGTTTACAGAAAAACTATTGCTAAAAATCATATCATTTTAAATAATCATGTTAAAATCACAGGACAATTTTTTATTCCTGATCGCTGAAAGGGCGTGTAACATTGGGCAGATAATAAAAAAAATATATAATTAAAAAAAAACTGGATACAAACTAAAATTTGTATGTTCATAATTAGCTAATAACTATAACGTAACTTATAACATATGACTGGGTGCAAGTTGGAAAATTATGCTAACTTTTTTCTGGAAAAGTCGACCGCAACGGCATCCGGCTGATTGACAAACGGATTTGACGCCGAGTGATAGCAAATAAACTACTGAAATGCATGACTCGTTTTTTTACAGACTGATTACTGGAAACAGCATGGACATGAAGGTAATTTGCTGTACGCTTTTCAAATCGGCTGCCCAAGGTAGTAAGTGTAAATTACCAAGTAATAAATGCCAGCTGGCGCATTCTTGGTAAGGCCTGAGTCCATCAGTCAAATTTAAAAGCTGCCGATGTATTGTGTAATGTAAATGTACAGTTACAATATGCGTGACTACGGGATTCACAAACTCGGAGAGTAAAAGGGATTTTATGTTCACTGAACTTATCTTTAAAATATTATTAACTAAAGTTATTAATTATGTTCCATTACTTTTTTTTCTAAGTTTGGAATAAATTGTGTTTATAATTCCCTCTGCGATACCTACAATAAATAATATTTAACCTTAATTAACTTGATTTTAGATCTAAAAGTTGTAATCAAAATTTTAAATAGAGAATAAGCACAAAGCTTACCATTCACTTTGTTTTACTTGTTCATTCACCTACACGTTCGTGACAACTTCTAAACAGTCGGATGCTAGGTGCTGTACAGGTCTACACAAACATGAACAATTACTCGTCCTAACCTAGCCGTGCCTGATGTAACTTTTAAGCGACAAAATCGGAAGTAACCTAATTGCATTGTCAAAACTCAGGTCATCACAAATCAATCACCCGGAAATCCCCATTAATATTCATTTATGTTTGAATCTATCAACTGCAAAGTAAAAGTACACGTATTTTATCCAACTAGGTCGACACATATAATCTACAACACTTATAGCACGAAAAATAAATCAAGTAACAGCAGTACTGTAAGATTTTACCTCAGTGTATAAATGTTCGTGTTCTTTATGTGACAGTTGTGCGGAAACGCTTGGCAGGCCAAGCTCATGTGGCGCGGGGGGTGGACGTTCGGCTCTTGCCTCAGCCAATCGAAGTGCAGCAAGTCTCCTGTTCTCTTGTCTCCAAGATAGTGCAGTGAAGCTCTCAAAATAAGAGCCATCCGTCTCTTGTACGCTATGTAATAAAAATCGGACATTAATAAATAATAGAACTCAAAAGCAAAATAAAATTAATTAAATCTTAATTAATACAACACGACCCCATTGATGAAACCTACAAAAACTAGTATTACTATTACAGTCTTTCAAAAGTCCATTGCTGAACATACGCCTTCCTTATAGATTGCCTCACTGGAAGGATATTGGCCATAATTGCCACGTTTGGCAAGCAGGTTGGCAATCGTAGGTTTTATTTTTATTCAGATGTTTTAAACCGACTTAAAAAAAGTATTTTAATGTGAAATTAATTCTGAAAAATTATGGGGTATATTTTATTTTTTATTATGAGGTCAACTCGTATTTTTTTTCTGAGGTTCTCAATCCGACTGTATTTATTATATGTGTTACTTCATAACTTTTTCTAGGTAAACCGATTTTGAGGATTCTTTTTTTATTTGAAATCTGGTGCTTCTCATGCGGTTTAATATAAATTTGATCAAGATCTGACAAGCAGTTTTTAGTTATCCTTATATTGAAGAGAGTATAATTTTTTTAATTTTACCACTTACTGAGGTTATGTTTTTCTGTCGCCTCTTACGACATTTTAGTGATGATATGAGATAGCGGATAATCTTATGTTGCTTACCGCAAATAACGTAAAATAAAAAGCTACAGGCAGGTACTATCACCTTTGAGTCTGCAATATCCATCGGTGTTCACGGAGTAAGAGAGCGGTTTACTTCAACATCGAATCCGTAAACACCTTGTAGGTATATGACCACTGAACATAGTGATTATAATATTATCTTTGTTATCAATATAATATGCTAGATTCCAAAATTAAATTACAACTACAATGTATGTTTGTGAGATAAACAGTTAAACAAAATTAGTAAAATGGTACCACAATGTTGAACAAAAAGTTGGAATCCAAACTAATGATAAGATATTGACCCTCTAACAAGGGCGACTGAAAGCCTATAGCAGTCGAATTGACCTCCTACATACAGAAGACGAATATATTGCACGCAAAAAAGTATAATTTTCAAAATAAACATAATAAACTCAACTTTCAGCATTTGGGATTAAAGTGGGACGTCGCTTGGAAACGTTTTGATCAGGAAGGATAAGAGGTCGCCGATCATAAAAATAGATATTGAATGTAAAATCTAAATCTGTATCTCAACAAATGACTATTTTTATCTATAGCTAAAATATGCTTTTGGTTTGATATTTATTATTGTTTACCTATGTTTCTGTTTTTGTTTTATATTTTTCATATAATGCATAATTATTTGTATATATCACACTCTACCATTTACACACTTTCACACTTTAAATACACTCATAAGCACGAAAATAATCACCGTACACTTTTTTACACATATCTTATACCTACTAACTAATTTGCCTTTGTTTTATTGAAAAGTAATAATAAAAGTTAATAATTTAAGTTCACTCCTGATCGAATATCAAAACAAAATATTTTCCATACTTTTCTCATAGTGAATACTCTTCTTATGCAAGCCATAGTAATACCCGCAAAAGAGGTCATTATCGATCTAGTAGAGAAGAAAACTATTTTCTGACTAATTATGGATACTTTGCTACAAACCGGTGAAGATATAGACAACACTGAAGTTGTCGAGATCTTTATGAGCAGGTCTGAGTATTGCCATTCTCACACGACTGCATTTAACCATTCTCACTCAAAACATAAGGAGTATTTACAAACATTTTGACACTTTTCAAGTAACATTGTACTCACTTAACATTTATTGCGACATACTAGTTATGACAGTGTCACCTTTGTGTGAAAATTTATCCATTCTCACTGTAGACAGAGAAACCTATATACTAATGATCGGCGTGGCCTCGAGTGAGAAAGGACGATAACGAATTTTTAGGTTATACAATAATCTTTATGACTTTTAAACACATTGAGATAAAAATTTTAATTGTTCTAAGAACTGAACTGAACAAGATTCACCAATCTTAAGCTCACAAAACACTTTTTCCCCACTTAAACCAACTTGTAAACTCCTTAAATCGCTACGCTGTTAAAGTTGTTTAGCAAACTATAGAGTTTGCTAAACAAAAAACCAGCACGGAGAAAGGGACAAACAATCACACCGCTCTATCTCATTTCGATGCAAGACGTATGCATAAATCTATCTTTTTTGAGTGCGAATGCGAAAGAAGGCGTCAATTTGTCTATAGGTTTCTCTGTCTACGATTCTCACACTTAATAATAACTTTAATATATACTTTACAAAAAATACAGTGCAACCTCAAATATAGCGCCATAACGAAACTGAAAGAAATGCTGAACCTTGCATTAAAATGCCTCTTGTATTGTGTTTCCCCTTATAGATACAGTTCTAGTAGGTATAATTATATCGTATATCTCAATACGAAACACTGACGACTACACCTCATCCCTTCAAACCCTGCTCCATTGTTATAAAAGATATCAAAACGTCATTATAACCGGTGACATTAACATAGATATCAAATTCGTTTGTATAGACACAAACTGTTCAAATTATTTGACCTCACTTGCTTACCATGGGCTTCCAACTCGCGACAAAATGTGCTATGATCATATGATGCTAAAAACAGTTCAAGTAATTAAATCTTACGTACTAACTAATGCCCCTACAGATTATTCCACTGTTCTTCTAAACTTTATGTATATGCCTTTGCACCGCAAAGTTTCTAAAACTAGGGTATCCGTAAACTATGTAACAACTCTTGATGAAATAAAGTCCAAGCTTATAAAAATATTAGACATAAGAGATCCAACACTGGCTGTTGACGTTATGGTTACTACAATCTCGGCGACAATGAACAATAATCAAACGATAACCACAATTCCTGTTAGAAAACGCTGTAAACAGCCATGGACAACACCTGGCGTATTACGATGTCTTCGAAATCGAGTAAATTACATTATAAATTTCAAAAGAATCCTGACAACCAAATTCTAAAAATAGCTTACAAACGATACAGAAATTACTCTCCCAAATTTCTCCCGAGGGTTAAAAATAATAATGACAGGATAAAATTGGATAATGCAAAACATAACCCGTAAACTCTATGGAAAATTCCTATTAACGATTTTTTTTTCTAATATATACAAAAACTTGTCTGAAAACCCAAAAAACTCTTTCCCTCCTACAGTGAATAGTACCGAGCCCAATGAATTCTTCTGTTCTTTTAATTACCGATCCGTTGGAAGTAAATTCGATCATAAGTAAGCACTCCAATGATTCTGCCCCAGGATGGGATAATATTTTTACATAATTTATTAAAAACCTGGCCAGATACACCCTTAGACCTATTATTTGTCACATTTACATTTTCTGATTTAAAAGTGGCCAATTTTCCATAACATTTAAAAGGGCCTTAGTAACCCCCATTCATAAAAATGAAAACAGAGATGATATAGACAACTACAGACCAATTTTTGTACTAACAGTACCATCCAAAATACTGGAGAAGCTAACAAACAATATCTCATATTGAAACTTGAAAAAATATCTATAGATAACGATCAGCTCTCTAAAGATCAATTTGGTTTTAGAAATGTAATTTCGACTCAGAACGTTGCGTTAGCTTTCACTGAAGAAATAAGTAAACACCTGGACTCTGGGAACAAATGTTTTGGATAATTGATAGAATAAGGTGTTACTTTGCGGAAATCCATTATAATAAATAATTTAGTACTTTGCAATCTTCCGCTAACTAATTACAATGATGTGTCTTACCTAACTAATTACAATGATGGGTGCCGGGAATAGTGGTGTTGGGAGTAGTGGTGCTGGGACTAGTGGTGACGGAGTTAATGCATGCAATTGAGGGAGGGCGGGAGGTGCTCTTCAATCCAGGTAAGACACATCATTGTAATTAGTTAGCGGAAGGTTGCAAAGTAATAAATTATTTATTAAAATGTTTTGGAGTTTTTTTTGCATTTGGTCAAGGCGTTCGAAACTGTTTCTTTTCCTATTTTGTTAGACAAATTACGAGTATATAAATATATAGGTATAAGAGGTCTGCCTCATGCGCTTCTATCAGATTATCTAACTGAAAGTCAGCGACAGCTCATCATCATCTAGCGCAGTTGGTACTGAGTTATTGTATACCCGTTTGGGGTGAAAAAACACAAGAGCTTAAAGATCAGTCATTAAGGTAATGTTCTTTAAAAGTTTCGATTTTCAACTTTTGAACTACATAAATCTTATAAATTGCTTACCACTCGCCAGATTTGTATATTGAATTGCGTCTTAAAAATTCATCGACATTTACCTTTTATACGTCGTCATACACTAAAACGTAGGAGCACCAAAATTTGCCATATACCACAAATTAAAACAAAATTTATGCAAAAACAATATATATATATATATATATATATATATATATATATATATATTCATAAAATGTATAGAAACATAGTTGGTGACACGCATTGGGGCAGCGCGGCGGACACTCCCTTACCCTTGAAGTGAGGGGAGGCCCAGCTATGGGACGTATACAGGATGTAACTTTACTTTTACTTTTTATATAGAATAAATATAATAGTCTAATTATCCATTAGGAACCAACATCTCTAAAGTGTTAAAGCAATAACAGCTCTTGTGCGATGACGCAAACGACTAAATCGTTTGAATAACTGCTACTATGTGTTCATTAATGTTCATAGCACGTCCTAGCTGAAAGCATGTCGAGCGAATAAAGCCAAAGTAATTAGTTGTTGGAAGCTCGGAAGCATGCATCAGACGCGAATCACAAGGGCTTTATCGTGTTGTCAGAATCTATAGAAATAAAATATACATATTTAGAACAGGTTTTCTAATTACATGTAAACCAGTAGTAATATCTAGAAATGTGGTGAATCTTGCCTTTTTATAGGAGAGGGGCAAACAAGCGTAAGGCTCACCTGATGGTAAGTGACTACCGCCGCTCATGTACCACCCATGAACTGCAACACCAGAGGAATCATAAGTGCGTTGCGTTTTGAAAAGGAGTAAGAAAAGGAGTAAGCTCTTTTTATGAAGGTCCCTAAGTCGTATCGGTCCGGAAAACCGCTGGTGGTAAACTGTTTCACAAAGGGATCGTACCCAGAAAAAAACTCCTAGTAAAACGTACAGTGGTGGAATGCCAAGCATCCAATGCTGTGAATGGTATCGGGAGTTTTGCTGCGATGTGCGTTCATAAAATTTGGCGACTGGTATTAATTCGAACAATTTCTCAGAGCACCTCCCGCTGTAGATGCGAAAGAAAATGCAAATGGATGCAACATCTCTTCGTAGTGCCAGTGAATCAAGCAGGTCGGAAAGGACTCAGTCGCCGACGATTCGAGCCACTTTGCGCTGCGCTGGATGCGGTCAACAGTTATTGGATCAATATTGTAAAGTTGCAGACAGTGTGCCGGCATGAAATATTGTCCCGCTCTGATGAGCACACCAAGCTTTTTAGAGACCAATTTGGCCTTCTCTTCCAAGTGACCACGAAACTGCACGTCACTCGATATGTTGACGCCGAGGATTCATATACTGGCTGAGGCAAGGAGGGGAGTGCCTTAAAACTGAGCTTTCTACGAGTAAATATAAAGTAAGTTAGTAAAGTTACAGCCTATATAAGTCCCACTGGCATAGACCTCCCCTCATTTCTCATAAGTTTTAGGGCAAGGAAGTATCCGCCGCGCTGCCGCAATGTGTGGAACTTCACATGTTTTCAAAATATTATTTATGTTTGCTTTCATATAATTTAATAAAACATTATGTTCCTGTATCCAAGTAGATACTAAACGTACTGTGAAACTAAAATGTAGAGGAGTCCATACCAGGAGTTAACTACTGTTTTGAATTACTCGTAACAAAAGCGAACAGTAACAGGTTAGTTTTGACGGGAATATTTATGCGCAGCTGATATGGCATAGCTAACAATCTTTTTTTTAAATCAAAAACTAAAGCTTAAAATTTGAAAACATCACAAGTTCCGCAATAATGTTATTCTTTCATCATTTTAGTACATTTGTATTGTTTTGTTTCGTGTGTTTTTCTATTTTTGTATAATAAAATAATTAAGTTATAATTATTTCTTTTTTTAAAATATGAAATAGGGGTAACAAACGCGTGCACAGTCCACCTGGTGGTAAGTGGATGCTGTAGTCAAAATCCAAAATGCGTTTTCACGCCTTAGAACTACGTAAAATAGAATGCCCCGTTTACAGTAAAAAGGATATCCGGTTGTCTGCAGTCACCATACCGTAGCACAGCAGCATTAAGCTGCTATTTCACACTAGTATTTTACAGAAGTGGGAGTGTGGTCCCTCCCTGGTCAAGTCGACACATTCATGCTGCAGTCCTAATGTGGCTGCAGCGTGGCTCTACCACGCATAAAGTTATTTACTTCATTTGTATTTAAGTTGTTAAAATAGACATATGTAAATATGTGACAAAGATATGTGTCGTGTATTTTTTCGTATAAAAGTACATACTGCCGATTCGTACCCTTTTCTTTCCGAATTTGGCTGACACACTGCCTTTTGCCACGTATGGATTTTTATGATAGAAATACTTATACAACATATAAGCTTATTTCACATAACGCCGGCATTCATTCAGTTCAACAAATATCACAACATTAAAAATACTTATTTGTACAGGTTATTAGTAGTACTAATTAAATTAAAATTTTTAATGATAAATGGCGTTTAGATGAGGAGTAAATCATCCATTACCGACACTCACAATATGAAACGCAGCAGCGTTAAACTGCTATTTTACCCTGGTATTCTGTGCGAGCGTGGTCCTTCCCCGGTCAAGCCGACCCATTCGTGCTACAAATATACTACAAATATAGCTTCAGCATGGCTCTACCACATAAAAACACATTAGCAGCGATCTCGTGGAGGTTTGTAATAATGATGATAAATAAATTCTGTTGTGTTTTTACTCGAATTTTAATAAATTTCTTTTAAAAAAAGTAGTATATATTTCAAGCATTTTCACTCTTTTTATCGCAGAAACTAGAAGGAAACTGAATTAGCAATGCAAAACAAGATAGCAATCACGAACACCGGGGCCTCGCTAAGGCCCAGGTCCTACGTGAGGTAGAATAGCTAAAACTTAATTTTATAATCACTTTGTCTAATTGAAAGCTTATCAAATAAAGACAAATATAAAGTTATCAAATTCAACATGTGTTTTCTTTATGTGGTATTATAGTTTCAAAATATTTAATTAACATTAATTTAGAATACGATAAACACATTTACTCATCACAACACCATAGGTTCAAATACCAATTGATATTTGTACTATAGAACTGCCTCAGAAGAATTTTTTTTGACCCATGTTACTTGCCTAGCATGCCGCAAAACACAAAAACAAATGAGATATTGGGTTTGTGAATGTGTAGATGGTGGGCTAATCTATCATTATTTTGAATAAAACTAAATTTACGGATTTTATCGCGTTTATTTCACTACTTTTACTTATTTTTAATTCCCGACGTTTCGGGTGCTTTACAGCAACCTTGTTCAGGGGGGATGGGGGGGGTTGTTATGGTTGCTGTAAAGCACCCGAAACGTCGGGAATTAAAAATAAGTAAAAGTAGTGAAATAAACGCGATAAAATCCGTAAATTTAGTTTTATTCAATGAGTAGTGTTCGCGTAAATTTAAGAAATCACTATCATTATTTCTCAATTTTCCATCAAAACATAAAGCTTTTTTTGGCTAATTGTGACCCAAGAAGCTCACTATTACTGAATGTGGACTTTACCTACCTCTCGGGGATTACAGGCGAAAAGCTTATGTGTTTTTCCTAAAATATATCTTAAACAATAGATCCAAAAAATAATATAACTTATTCTTTAGTGATGCACTAAACAATAGATTTTATTTATGTGATGTGTATGGAACCAATTTTATTAAAACGAAAAATAAACATTGAGTGCAATTAACATATCGGTATTTTGCGTTTTCTGTATATTAAAATAAAATATGTAAGATATTAAAATGATTTCAAGTATCGTTGAGCACGTAGTTTGATAGTCAGCTTTGTTGCCTACTAAGTCATTGGATTTAACACTTAGTGTGTTTTTACGTGGTAGAGTCACGTAGAATAAAATAGAATCATTTTTGTTCAATATAGATTGCAAGAATACTTATTGACAGTCATTTCAGCTTTACCACTGGTTAGGAATAATCTCTGTCCTGGAAAGAATCAGCTAGAAACCCAAAGGGACATTTGAAAAATATTACGATATAATATTTAATACAATTAGTATGAAAACATTTATAAACAAAATGGTAGCGAACACCTTATTCCCAGTGATTATGATCAATCATATACTGTTTATTAGTATAACAACCCTTACTAAAAATGTTATCTACACAAGTTGTACTTGGCCTTGCCATACGTGTTGGCTCGAACAAATTAACAAGAAAATTTGTATGATTTGAGCAAAAATCTAAATTCTCTCTCTCTCTCACTCACTCATGGAAGAACTCATGGAAGAAATTTCAAGGAGATTAAAGTCTCCACATATTACAACAAATTTATTCTATATATATATATATATATATATATAAGCTCAAGCAAAACTATCTCCATATTTTTTTGAAAATAATCATACATAGAATGTGGGTTTCTGTAAACACTAACAACAATGAGTTACTTGAGCTTAACATATGCCATTTCTACAGTTTGCACAACAGAGGCTCACAATATGTCTTTACATGTTGAGTTATACAAATAACTTAAAAACCCCGAAACAAAAAGGGATGGTCTTCAAACGGCTGAACAAATTTTCTTGAATCATAGCTAAGAACACACTGGATTAAGATAACTTAAAAAAAAACTTAATCAAAATTGGTTCATCCGTTCAGGATGCCATAGACAGACACACAGATTCACACTACAAACTTATAACACCTCTTTTCGTCGGAGTTAAAAATGTGTGGATTGCTACTTTTTAAAAACAAATTAATATCCGTTTGCCCAATATCCCTTGTATATTTTGATGCACCAAGTGTGTACGATTTTTCATACATTCTGTGTATATATATATATATATAATATATATATATATATATATATATATATATACATATATATATATATATATATATATATATATATATATATATATATATATATATATATATATATATATATATATATATATATATATATATATATATATAGAATGTATAATAATTTCGGTTGGATGGTTTCAAAGTCTATAATGGACGTAGGTAGATGATAGACTTAAAGTTAATTTTTTGACCTCTTTCGATTAGCCTAAGGAATATCACAAGCTCATGGTAACCAATATAATTTCGTATAAATAGTTATATTAAACCATGGAACTGTGGAACTTTTATTCATACTATTTACATATAATGAAACACCATTAGAGTAGAACACATTAACCTGTTTAATTAAAAAAAAAAAAAAAAAACAAATTGTTTCAAAATTTGATGAATGTACATGTGAATGTACACGTAATATACATACAAAAGATTTGTAGAAGCTCCTGTTTTTTTTAAAGCCGTCTAAAAATTATGTATGTGTCTATAGCACAGAAATCTAAACAATAAGACAATAGAAATGCCTTTTACTGTCTTTTAATATCAGGACGCGTGTCGCCAGGTCGTAGCTCTCACACATAGACAAACAATAAATACACAATCACGCCTACCAATACCTCTAGCATTCATGCAATAAAGATTAATCTATAAACTATTGCGTTTTAAGGAATATTTTATAAAAGTGCAAAATCTGAGGAGGCGTAGCCACTCGGTCCAATAACTAAAGTGTGCGAAAAACAGAGAATGACATTGCGCGCTCGCTCTCACTTGGGCATAATGCATCGCAACGCATGTTTCGATAACTTTCTACGTTGACGACGTTGACGGACGGAAGACGGGTTGGCCGCTCTTAAGCGTCGTTGATCTTACAGGAGTCTCACACCAAGATATAACTATTTAAGTGAAATTGTCTCAGTAATAGACGCTTTTAGTCTTAGCTTTAGCTTTGAGACGTTTTATAATTAGAAAAAAAGGGGGATATAATAATACGTTAAGAATAAATGTATCCATTTATCTTTAATAACCGGATCTTTTGGAAACTTGTAACAAAAACATTGTATTAAATAAGCAGATGTATAAATAAAATAAATACAACGTTATACAAACAGCAAACGAATAAATATATGTATGGGAGACATATTTATCATTTTTTATTAGTTTTAAAGATCTGTAACTGACTTTCTGTTGTTTGCTACTTTTCAGTTTCCCGGCTTCTTACAGATCAAGTTAAGACTACCATCCTTACAATATAATTACTTATCCTTACAATATAACTTATTAAAAATTTATCAAGTAATTTAAAAGTAAAAACAAACATATAATCGCCGATAAACGGTTAACGGTATAAAATATTTAGAAAGAATAAAAAAGTAGAAAGGTGTAAATAAATATTTAACGAAAAATCACATTTAATTCCCGTTTCGTTAAAACTAGGTAAGCCAAACATAATAAATTATCTATACAAAATAGTTGTATCACGTAACTGACTCACATTCGACTCCTGCGGCCATGTTCTAGGAAATTTACGTACGCAACAATTTTGTTTATTGCCCATACTCTGAATCCATCGCTGATTTTAGCTGCCGTCCACGTAGATATGAACTAGCTGAGGAATCAATAGATATTGAAGTGTGCAAACAATTAAAATTTCGGAGAAAATCGTAGTACTGGAGGTGGATAATTTTATTTAAGTATATTTCGTTAAACACAACATTATTTAAAACACTAAGTACTTATTTATGAAATATTATCCCTTTATTTGAAAATTTGCAAGTTGTGAAGGAATTCCCGCAGTTGGATATGCTTCAAAACACCATTTTTACGTCTCTGCGTCCGAAACAGTACTGGTGACCGAAACAAACGCTCCTCGCGCACTTGTGGCCTACGAGTCACATGTGCGGCGACAAGGTCACGTGCTTTTACGACTTCTATTTATATTTAGTTTCCTGTGTTCTATAGGCTACAGCATTCACTTATCACCAGAAGTGCTCGTTTGTAACCCTCACTTCTGTAAGAAAAAAATTGTGAACACAATTAATTTGTTTGACATCTAAATGTTATCTCACTGGATCTTCCTGTGTTGTACTGCATCCCAATTCCAAGTTGACAATTTTTATTCTGTGAGACTAATACTAAAATACAAATGTATGAAATAATAATGTAATTAAAAATTTGCATGTTGCACACAGGATGTGCAAACCCTGAAAGATAGAAACTGGAAATGAGCAGAATCATGTGTCATAAAGTACAGATGAAAAAAAATAAAAAAATAAAAAACTGCGGTTGCCAACTCGTCTGCCAATCATGACAACTATGTTCTGTAAAGAAATTTTGATAGATTGTAATGAATAAATTAGTGATACTTCTACAGGCTATAAAGTCAGTCAAAGGTCAATAAGGTTAATTTATAAAGTCCTTTTTTCCTTTTTGTTATGCGGAAAAACGGGTTATCGTCTAAAATTAGCAGCAAACTGTTTACTTCATTAAGATAATGGGTGTCATTAAAGAAAGCGGTGGGTTGGACTTTAAGTAGCCGGTCTTCGAGAATAGTTCGTTCATTTATAAGTGCTAGTTTCATTTATTAAAGATATATTAATTATATTATTCTCATAGCATCTACTTTTGCTCACCTTTACCTGACGACTAGTTACATCGTTATTTATTACTAGTCTACAAGCCTTAATTTTATTGAAATTTTGGAATTACTTTAATTTATTTGAGGAAAATATATAATTGGCAAAATATTTCTCTTAAACTGCAGTTCATGCTCATATCTAAAGATTAGCTTAAAACCGTACTTATTTCCACGTTTTACAGTTTTTCAGAATTTATTTTCCTACTCAAAGTCCGCATTAGGTAAAAAGGCGGGGGCGTCACTTTCAATTTACGTAGTAAACTGGGAACTGATATACTGGCATACTTTGCATTTTTAAATTTCAGATAAATCTGCCTTCCCAAAATCTGGTCCCACGGAAAATGTATACCTTTATAAAAGTTGTCCTGTACTGTCTGAATTTAAAAAGATAAAATTATTTGAACTAATTTAAGCAGGTAAACGAGAACACAGTTCTTCTGTTAATACGTGAATGCTGTGGTCCGTAGATTATACAACAACCCTCGATTATAATTAAAAATCAAAATGCAAGTGCGTAATCACCCTTTAGATGCATCGTTACAGGCAACCGGTCCTTTTCGCCATATGGGACATATTAGCATTATTGTACTGCTATTATACGCTAATATTCTGTACGAGTTTGATTATTCCCTAGTTGAGTCATTTATAACTATCCATTACGATATCCGTTAACGCTCATGCTAAAAATTGTCAACTTGGAATTGGGATGCAGTACAACACAGGAAGATCCAGTGAGATAAAATTTAGATGTCAAACAAACTAATTGTGTTCACAATTTTTATCTTACAGAAGTGAGGGTTACAAACAAACACTTCTGGTGATAAGTGAATGCTGTAGCCTATAGACCACAGAAAACTAAATATACACAAAAACATTCCAGTTCCATCTTTTACAATTCCTTTTTAAAAACTCTAGATGATATCGTACAGGTGCTCGTCCGTATGAATCAAAATATTGACCGACGTCATTTGTATCGATATATAAAGCTACCCAATGTGAACCTGGTTTATCATCTGTATCCAAATTGCATATTATATACGTTGGTACGTGGGTGTACATGGGCAGTCTATTAGCAGCATAAACATTATTTTATAGACTGGGGTGAATCTTCTTCACATGTTGTTGTACATCTAGTGTATCCATGATATTACTGCTATTAGTAGATTAATACAGTACAATCTACTCAATGACTAACATGGGAATGATCAATTATAGTGATTTCTAAATATTAAATTGCATTATTTTGTGTTATACAAAACGTATTTGAGTCATCAATACACTGAACAAGACGCAACACGAAGTAATGCTGAGATAAGCAACAGAATGTGAGATAAGCTTGTTGACGCATAGAGTTACTATCAATTCCACTGCAGAAATTCTTTAGATTAGAATTATTACTTACTGGTACTATATAAGACCAAGCAACTGCAGTCATGGAGTTAGTGTATGGTCGTTTGACCGCAGTGGATTTATCAATACTACATTTGTGTTACTTCAACACATCAAATGCCATGGATGTAAGTGTTTATTCTATTGACAAACTTACTTTTCTTTCTGTTATTTTCTTACGTGTGTATGTTTTAGTGTTAACAAATTATATTTAAATATTGTGTGTGTATATGATTAAGCCGTTGTAGCTCAGATGGTTAGCGCAAGCTGTAAATTTCGCAGTACGCGACCCGGGTTCGATTCTCGCCGGCACAAATTAAATTGTTAATTGCAATTTTAAGTGTTTATTTCATTGACAAACTTGCTTTTCTTTCTGTTATTTTCTTAGTCATTGAGTAAATTGTACTGTAATAATCTACTAATAGTAGTAATATCATGGATACACTAGATGTACAACAACATCTGAAAAATATTCACCCCAGTCTAGAAAATAATGTTTATGCTGCCAGTAGACTGCCCATGTACACCCACGTACCAACGTATATAATATGCAATTTGGATACAGATGATAAACCAGGGTCACATTGGGTAGCTTTATATATTGATACGAATGACGTCGGTCAATATTTTGATTCATACGGACGAGCACCTGTACGATATCATCTAGAGTTTTTAAAAAGGAATTGTAAAAGATGGAACTGGAATGTTGATAGGATTCAGAATGAGTGGACTTCAGTTGTGGCTAATATTGCTTATTGTATTTGCTATATAAGTTTCAGGGATGTTCAATGCATAGTTTTACGAGTATATTTACAGGGAACACATTGTACAACGATATTTTAGTGGATGAGATGTTTCGCTCCTATTTTATAGATAATAAGTAATAAGATTTTGTATTTTGTAAATTAAAATTTTAACAAAATTAGTTGATGTATTTTATTGATGATTCAGATTAGCGTTGTAGATAAGAACAAAGGAGTATAATACAATAGCACTAATAAACCGACGCACACGTCGAGGAAGAATAGATAATGACGGTATTCAATGAACAATAGATAAATAGATAAGAACAATGGAGTGCTAATGACGGTGGAGGCCCTCACCGGATATCAATTAGATAAGAGTTAATTGATCTGCACATCTCAGGAACCGTGCATCGTACACAAAAACGGACCGCAGAATCGTGATCAGAGTCGCCAAAACTTCTCTTTTTTAGGATCGTGGGTCGATGAACGTTGTACCACTTCTGATTCAGTGAGCCAGAACTGGTATTAACTAACTACTTTCCTATTTGTATAAAATAACAATTTTCATATATACTACGGTTTGGCACACACCTCCTACTATTTCAGAAAGGTTGTTTTAAATAGGAAAGAGCCCACCGCGCTGAGACATTTCACAGAGTAGACGTTAAAGTTTATTAAAAACTCGATAACAGCGCCACCTATCGTGTCAGGGTTTTGTGATTTTCTGTGCACTAAATGAACATATATTGTGAATATGAGTCATTTTGAGTTATTAATATATAAATTGGTAATAACTTGACTGTAGCGGCACCCTCCAGATTATAGTATATATATTTAATGAATGATCGCCAACTGAGTTATGAAATTTCATAAGTCCATAAATATAACATTTTAAACTTTGCTTAAATATAATTAGTGTAGTAACCTGCATACTTACCCTGAATTCACTGAATTATCTACTTCAGGCCAAGAGAGGCGTCTTTTACAAAAAGCCATTGTTGGTCTCTCTGGAGGTTGCTGCTGTCGTGGTGTACGCAGTGAACCACCACGTCGTTGCGGAGCAATAGGAGCCAAGCAGTCCAGCGTTCGACGACGTGCGCTTAAAGCTGATACCCCTTCAGTTGGTAGCACACGCGGATATCCTGACATTTAAGTAAGACAACTAAAGTACGTTAGGGTAATATGGTGATCCAGTTAATATGGTCACTTTCTTATAACCCATAAACTACAGCCTTGTTTGCATAGATGGTTTTGTGATACGATAGCTCTTTACATATATCGGTCAATCAAATAGGTAATAAAGGGTTAAAATGGCGCTGTTTTATCGACGGCATTTTGACAGTAGACATGATGGTAAATATTTTAGTCCATTTTAGTATGATATAGTGTAGTTAGTTCTTTTTAAAATTATTTTCGACGTGTTCCTAATTATTGGCAAAGCTTGTTTGCTATTTTTTTCTTAATATATTACCTAGCTATAGTGTACAACTTTGTGTTTTGTCTCTGTCCTCCTCCGAGTTTTGATTTCATACGGCGGCAAAGATTAAGGTGACCATATTACCTACCATATTAATTATTAAAATAAAAGTGTGGACATTTTAAAATGTTAAAGTCTTGACTAGATCATAAAAGAAACACATTTAAAAAAACTTTAATGGATATGATAAACTAACCTTAAACCTCTTTCAAAAACATATTACTATCAAAGACCTACTTGATATATATTTAAAAAAATTAAAGTGATGAGAGAACTTACAGTCCATCTAATGGTTAGTGACTACAGCGGATCATGGGCACTTGAAACAAACTTTAAATTATGAAGGCAACAGATATGATGCCATCTGAGGACTAAGATGGAATGTCTAGCAGCCTGTATATTATTGGCTCTCTAAGCCCTTCAGACTGTAATACAGCAGTGTACACCTTACTTTACCTTCTATTTGGCGGTGGTAATAATACTTGTATTGAATTTTAGAATTAATAATTACGACTTCGAATATTTTTAGTGCAAAAATTGCCCATAAAATTAACATAAAAGTTGTTTCTTGTAGATGGTAAAATTTTTGAACTAACTTTATATCATGACGTTTATTGGCATCAACCTAATGCTTCAAATCGAGTCTTATCGGCGTATGTACAATGTGAAAATAGTGATTGATGAATGTAGAGAATCGGAGACCCTTTTAACTGGAAACTAGACATTTCATTTTAGTACTTAGAGTAGCAACGCTTTTGTGTCTAGATTCTTAATCATAGATAGATGTAGATGTCTATAAACTGCAATATCCACTTACCATCAAGAGGACTGTGCGCTTGTTTTAAACCCTCCTAAGCAAGTAAGAAGAACTAAAGTCTGTAAATACACTGCTGGTTCTCTTCAGACCGGAACACGGCAGTACAAACATTATTCTTTGGCGGCAGAAAGGAGTCCTGCCTCCTTATACTATGGTGTATAACATATGTTATATCCCTAGTACTAAACTATGTCAAATAAAATTTTAATAAATGAATATCGTATATGTAGCAAATTAAATTCCCCGACTGAATTGACTAGAACCAGTGTCTAAAGCGAGAAACGTCTGCTGTCAGAATCCCCTTACCAAACGTGGAAATTTCTTCAAATCCTACCCTATAGAAAGGGATATACTTATTTAAGAGAGATCTTTCAATCTGTGGACTATTTACTGATGCTGAAATCAAAAAATATAATCTTTTTACATATTATAAGGTGATCAATGTATGAATATATTATAAAATATATTATAAATGTAAAATATTAATAAATAACTGTAAAAACAGTATACATTACAATATTTTATTACATCTTTTTAATAATATGTAAGAACACATTGTTATTGTTTTCTTTTTGTTTCGGCTCTACCCATATCTATCTACCACCAAAGGTTAGCGTTAGGCAGATAATGTTATGTCGGCATTAAGTTCGCCTTTGTATCAAAAATTTCATGCAATAAAATCAAGTACAAAGTTATGTACCTAATCTATCTACAAATCTTAAAATACATATTGCGAATTCATGTGAATAAATTCTTTACTTATAAGGAAATTAATAAAATAAGTAAAGTTCGGACTATCTGATCGCCGGTATACAGCTAAAATTGTAAGTTATTAGGTTGCAGACTTACCTATATAAGTGTAAGAAATTATAAAAAATTTCGATTTCATAGATACTCTCTGATTTTGACGGACTTTTTATTTATATTTAATGAAAAAAATATTGCGCTAACAATGCGCTGTTTCGTCTTATATTATTCTAAACTAACAATTTGATTTCTAAACATATTTTTAGTTTAATTTTTAAAATTACTCTTTAAATTACCTCGCATAGTTGCTGTTGAGGGTTGTTGCTGTTGTTGAGTCTCTTCAGCAGAGCGGTGACGAGGAGGTGGCGCACGGCGTGGCGATAATGCCAGACCCGCAACGCTATCTGCCATTCCAGCCACGTACTGACCGATCGATGATAGAAAACTCATTTTGATATCACTTACACCGCACACATTTGTTATAAATAAATAATTCACTAAATTCACAAACAGCCGACGACTAATCACTGCTCACACTTACTTCAACCGTCCAATTTTTCACTAAAACGGTAGAAGATGATTGAATCTGAAATAAAAAAAATATTTTTAATTCAAACGTTTAATAACATATTGAACAGGTAAATTTTTAACCGGCTGATCGCCGTATGTGTGTAATTTAACTAGATTAATTAGGTAATGTACAGATTTATTTTTTACCAAACTGAATTTTATTTCAATAACTAAATGAAATGATATTCAAATATTTGTTAATATATGATATAATTTTACATTGAAATAATCGCCTCTCCACTAAAATGTGTATCTACAACTCTAAACTAAAATGGTCAAATGAGTTCGATCAAGTCGGCTTTTTGGGCGCCGTACAAAACTTTTTCAATACTTTTACCGTTTATATCAATTAGATCTTCTGAAATGCTTTTAGCGTTTGCAGTTTCGAAACGTTTAATGGTAAGCTTTTAAAAGCATTGTAAATGTAATGTTTAATCCTGTATACTGAAAGATTTTAGTTTTTTTTATTCGAAAAATTATTAGTAATAATTATTTATGCACTACTATATTTCTGGTAGTGCTTATTGAATAAACTAATTATATTTAACAATCCAATTTCTTAAATTTTAATTTTTTAATATTATTTATTCATTAAAATTAAAATGTATTATATAACGATGAATTAATGTTATTGTCTTATTTATTACGAATATCTTCAGTTCTTGTGCTTACTACAGATTCACGCGAGAAGTCTCGAAGAGAAGTCTTGTCGAGATATTGCGCGAGAACTGAGAAGGTACACTCATGCGACCTTCTCATTTGTATTCTCGATCATTATCCGGAATGGACTACAGTAAAGTGGCTTTGTATTTGCAGTGTAGATTATAATTGCAATAGCATATTATAATCTCGTGAATACTAAAATCAGAAATGAAATTAAGAAAAACAGAGGGCCCAGACGATGGTGTACGACACAAATTCATAGAAATAGAAGGAGTTTGGTAAATCTATTTTCTAAATGAAGGAGAATGTATTTAATTTTGTAATAATAATATATAATGAACTAATACAAAAGATAACAAGTAGGTAGGAGACCTACCCGTTATCTTTTGTTAAAGTTTAAGCATGAGTTGGGTAAACTAGTTGCTGAACCAAGTGAAGAATTTAAAAAGTTTACGCGAATGTCGAAGACTGATTTTGAATTTTTGTCAACCAAGATTTCTCCATTAATTAACTAACTAAATAAACAATTGCGAGTTGCATTTCTATCCCGAATGAGTCTTGCGATAACATTCAAATTATTTATTCCATTAATTAGAAAATAGAAAATCATAAAACATCTAACCGGCTTCAATAAGGTAGTAGATCGGTCATCCTGTCTTCTCTCTCCAGAAAATCTGGAAAAAAGTATTAACGACATCGAATATTTCTTTGCTAATATTGGAAGGAACATAGCTGAAGATATTATTAGTTCTGAACACAAAAAATCTACTGAACCTGACGTCTTATATCCATCCCCCATCAATTCATTTGTCATGCTACCTGCGGATGAGGATGAAATTTTCCAGCTGAGTAAGGATTAAAGACACAACTATGCGGTAGGGCGACCAGATTTCTAGTATAATACTTAAGAGATATAAACATATTCTTAATCCCGCTATTACACATAGGTATATTAAACTTGGCTTTGTCTACAGGAATCTTTCCCTCAGCATTCAAAACAGCGCTTATCAAACCTATTCACATAATTGGTGAGAAAGACTGTGTGTTAATAACTATAGGTCAATCTTCATCTTACCCACGCTGTCCAAAATCTTGGAGTGCCTAATAAATAAGCGCTTTATCAATTTCCTAGAGGGAAGTAATCTTCTTTCACCAGCGCAATTCGGTTTTTAGCAAGGCAAGTCAACAAGTAACGTGGAACACGAGCTTGTTAACTGAAATATAATCAACTTGGATGAAAGAAAAAAATGTTTAGCAAAAGCTTTGTTTAGCAAACCTTGACTTAGCAAAAGCATTTGACACAGTCCCGAACCCAAACCTTATAACTAAGCTGGAAAAATGGGTGTGAGAGGCTTATCTCTGAAATTGTTAGAAAACTTTCTAAGTAGAAGAAAGCAGAGAGTTGAAATAGAAAATATGATAAGTGACGAGTTAACTATCAAATTTGGTTTGTCTCAAGGACTCAAGGTAGCATACTCAGCCCAACGCTGTTCTTGCTATATGTCAACGACTTATGCCAACTTCAGCTACACAGAGAAAAAATATTCTCATTTGCCGACGATATTGCATTATTCTTCAGTAGTAATAGTTGGAAGGAGGTCTTTGATTCCGCACAAAGAGGTTTTACTAAGTGCTGCCTTTGGTTACAAAGGAATGTATTGACGCTAAACACTGAAAAAACAAAATACATAATGTTCAAACTTAGGTCGAACCAAAACCCTCCTCCCTCCATGTCTATCACAGCCCACGTTTGCTACTCTGAGCCAACCATTTGCTATTGTCCTGCTATACAAAGAACAGACAAGATCGAATACCTCGCAATCATAATAGACAAATTCGACTTGACTTGACGACCTTGACTTTCAAGCCCCACACTGAGGTACCTGTAACTAGGTTACGCAAGCTCATTTACTTCTCAAATCTCTTAAGCACGTAGCCGACTGCCAAATCAACAAGATGGTCTGTTACGCTCTATGCCAATCACTTATAAATTTTTGCATCAGTTCATGGGGTAGTGCTGTTAAAACGCACCTAATCGAGGTAGAAAGACCTCAAAGGGCCATCCTAAAAGTCAGTGCACGTCTCCCGTTCCGTTTTCCTACAGTGGACCTGTACTGAAAATAGGACAAACTGTTCTTATGAAACAATCTCATTGCAAATACGATCCGGAGCTTCTAAAAGACAAACGCAGAAAAAGTACTGTATAACATAACATAACATAAACACTCACGCCTGTCACCCAGAGGGG
The DNA here is from genome assembly GCA_036936625.1 of Parnassius smintheus behrii. Lineage (NCBI taxonomy): Eukaryota > Metazoa > Arthropoda > Insecta > Lepidoptera > Papilionidae > Parnassius > Parnassius smintheus. The sequence continues at coordinate 24,880,800 of JAUPFT010000018.1, forward strand.
TAGGCAGAGACTACAGACCTCCATTTGGCACGATCCTGACACACCTCTCTTGCCTCCTTCACATCCATACACCTACGCATACATTATCGTCGGTTAAGGGTACTCCTAATTTGGCCCATAAATTTTCGCCTAGGACGTCCCTTTCCGACTCTGCCATTCACTTCTGCACCATAAATTTTCTTTGTCACTCTTTCCTCATTCATTCTTTCCACATGACCAAACCACCGAAGCATTCCTTTCTTACTCCTGGTCACCACATCATCTTGCAAACCACACTCTTCCCTTATTACACAATTTCTTACCCTGTCATTCAGATTCAGCCCTAACATACTCCTTAACGACCGCATTTCTACTGCGTTTATTCTACTCTCGTGTTTCTTCTGCCACACCCAACTTTGACTACCATACGTTAAAGTAGGGACCAAAACAGCATTGTGAATTGCCATACGTGCCTTTTTTGACACATTTTGACTCTTCACAATAGAGTGCAAGGCCCCATTTACTCTATTTCCCGCATTCACTCATCGTTCTATATCCTTATCATATCTCCCATCCCTGCTAAATACGCAGCCCAAATATACAAACTCATCTACTTGCTCGATCAACTCCCCTTCTATTCTTATTTCACAAATCGTTTTACTTTCTTCTCTTTCAAAAACTATAACCTTCGTCTTACTTTCGTTCACTTTCATACCCCTTTCTTTTAATGATCCGTTCATTAACGTAACCATCATTTGCAACTCGGCCGCCAACGATGCAAGAATAGCTTGATCATCAGCGTACAAAAGGTCCATAAATAGGTTGAACAACCACGAGGAAGCCACACAGCCCTGTCTGACACATTTATGGATGCCAAACCAGTCCGAGTAGACCCCGTTGATCCTAACACAAGCACTAGAGTCCCTATAAAGAGATTCCAATGACTGTATCAAGCCAGCGCTCAACCCAAATGAGTTCAGTGTTTGCCATAGCAAATTCCTATCCACTCTGTCATAGGCCTTCCAAGTCCATGAACGCACAAAAAACCTCGATCGCGGAGAAGTTTCTGGCCAAAAACCTTTTGGTTTTTGGCCAGAAACTTCTCCGCGATCATGCGCATGGAAAAGACTTTATCTGTACATCCCATTCCCTTTCTAAATCCCGCTTGTAGCAAGATACTGTATGTCGGACCCAATTTTTCCATTCTGCTACCTCACACAGTTTCTTCCTGTTTTCTAGGACCATACATGTATAATAAACTGATACTATTCTTTAAAAAAATCTAGCTTCAAATATGTTCTTACTAAATATCTGAAAACTTTGACTATGATATACTGGTAGAGCCATGTTGCAGCTATATAATTAGTATAGTTCTAGCACGAATTGGTCAGATTAACCGGAGAAGGACCGCGCTCTCACAGAATACCAGCGTAAAATAGCAGCTTAATATTGCTGTGTTTCGTATGGCGAATGTAGAGAACTGGAGACACTTTTTACTGGAAACGAGGCATTCCATCTTGGTCCTTACGGGTGACAACGCATCCGCATTTGAATTTGTAATCGAGGATAGATGTAGGTGTCTGTGGGCCACAGTAACCACTTACCATTAGGTGAACTGTGTGTTCATTTGTCACCCTTCTCTTATAAAAAAATACGAAATAACTGAAAACCTACTAAAGTTGCCTATATAATTAATAGTAATATTTTTTATAGGATAGGGTGACTGCCATTAACCTTTCAATGGGCACACGGTCGGATCCGACTAAGGCGACGTTCCGTCAAAATTCAAGCGGTCGGATCCGACCGCATCCACCCACAGCACTTTAACCCATAAACACTTATGTTTTGAGACTACTTTTCTATGAAGAAGTTTAGCATTATAGAATCCATACGAAGTTTTTTATCCTGTGGTCTGAACAAAAATCAGTTACTCTATGTATTTTTATTTTTATTCTACTGTCAATTTACGACGTTTGCCGACCATACGAAAATGGCGAAATTTTACGGTAGATTAAAAATAAAAATCCACAGAGTAATCGATTTGTTGATGTTGTTGCAGATGACATTATTGATTGAATGTATATAAAAGGTAAAAAAAATTAAAGATATTGATTATTTAATAAATATATTTAAGACTTAATATTGAAAACTTGAAAAAGGTAGACTATGGAGCACAAATGTACATCACATATTTTTAAGATCTCATTTAACTTTATGCACTTAATATTTTTGATTTGATTTAAAAAGATCATTATATATTTCTTACATTTTATAGTTGATCATTGTGAATAAATTAGTTAGCCAGTTAGTATAGGTAGGCTAGGTAGTTTTAAATGAATTAAAACTTTCATAGATATTTTGATTTATTTCAAATGTTTTCTGATCTTTTTAGTTTACCATTTTCATTAAAATAGATTATTACTAATTTTCGCAGTATTTTGTTTGAGCATTAACTATTGATAATTATAATGCTGTTTTAAATAGTGTCATAAAAGCAAAAAGCGTAAACAAGAAGCAAAAAGCAAGAAGTTAATAAACATTGCCATTTAAAGAAAACATTGCTTTCTGGTCAGAACCTCTTCGTGTAAACCGCACTCATCTCATAACACACAATTCCTTATTCTGTCATTCAGATTAAGCCAATGACGTAGAATTTCCATACGTGGCTTTTTTGACACATTCTGACTTCCCACAATAGAGTGAAGAAGAATTTTTAAGAAATATTTCTTTTAATTAAATAATTTTGAGAATAATTTTCATTACACATAATAACAATATATATATAATCACTTTGTAAATTAAATTAAAGCATGACAAATGAATAATTTTTAAGCGTTATACCGAGCATTTGCATACAAAAACTTTGAGCTCGCGCGTGTGTGACGCCCTCCAGCTAAACATACTGAATGTTTATTAGGAAAACATTTCTGCTATTCCCCAATAAGTGATGCTAATAAATATTAAGTTAAAACCCGTTTTAGGAATGTTACTCTTTTGATATCAAAGTATCGAAAATGTTTTTGAAGGTTACTAAGTTTGAAATGTTTGATGATATAATAATAGGAAATATGCACGATTTTTTTAGTGTATAAATCTATTTATTATGCCTCCCATCACACCAAAAAATCATATAAACTCTTACGTCATTTAAGTGTCATGAAATAAAATATTTAATTTTCAATAACTAAGAATCAATTAAAACAGTAGTCACGTTGCTGGTATCTTGGATAACGTCACTCGTTCCATTAGATGCTATAATAATAGCATATTATTGGTCGGTCGGCGCCGAAGAAATTTCAGTCATCTTTCAGAAATCGAGAAAATTCAAATCCAATAAGAAAGCATCTCCATGTTTTTTAAATTCGTTCCTTTTACAAAAATACACTTTAAATATAACATATTTTAGGAAAGCAATGAACTTAAAAATGATAACATGATATATAATTACAGATCATTCACAAGTTTGCGCGTTTACCGCTAAAAAGAACCCCTTTGTTGTATCTCATCAATTTCAGGGCATTTCCCTTGTTTCCGCGCTTCCAAAAAGCTTAGCATACTCAGTAGAGCGGGACAGTATTTGCCGGCACACCATTTACAACTTTACACAGCCTCACCTCACGTTAATACTGTTCTCATCTCTGGGCCGGCGCTCTCCAGTGCGAGCTCCTTCCACTTGAGCGCGGAGCGAATCAAATCATCGACGACCGCTAAGAGATTGTTGAGATTTATTCCAGCCACCATCCATATCATTTGGATGCTTGGTGGTCCATCGAGATTTATTAGTACTTCCTCTCACAAAAATAATTTTGGAATCGTTTAGCATTGGCGATTTTAGTGACCGAGAGTTTTTAGGGACATTCAAGAATCGAGCTTACTCAGCATGCGGTTCACCTGATGTTAAGTGACTACCGACGCCCATGATCAACCGCAACACCAGGGGAATTGCAGGTGTGTTGCCGGCCCTTTAGAAAGGAGTAAGCTCTTTTCTTGAAGGTCCCCAGTTCTGGGGACTGACAGAACTGAGGACTATTTTAACGTTTCACGTTAAAACCAACGGCCGTGTGCCCCGAACAGATCCACCCGTTTTGTTTATTGGTATGGGTACAGTATCATTTATTTTATTGATTGACCACCTTAAACATTGTAGATGATTGAATCGGCATCCTGTATAATATTTTTATATATGACACCAATCGATAAACATTGTCAATCACTAACTCATTCGGTAAATAGATAGTGACGTCACTGGATAACAGAGGAAGCTTATATTACAATAGTATTAAATGTTCAAGAATAATGTACCAGAAATAATAAAATTTAAAATGATTGATGAAAAGATGTGTCACGAAACTCTTTCCTCCCTTTTTAATGTTAATGTATATTTTTTTTTTGGTATCTGTATGCTCATAACCCATTTATAACATGAATATTGTAATTTCTCATTAAGTGAAATGTATATTTCTTTTGAGAATAAAATCTCTTTAACCATAAAATGATTGGGTAAATATACATTATACTTGCAATAATAAATCGAAATCACATTCAGTTTTTGCTCCATATTGGGACTTACAATACCCTAATGCACAATCTAGCATATTTTCTTTAAAAAATCTTTTTTAAATTTAGTAAAAGAATGCGTCTTGACCTTTTGACGATATCCTATACGACAAAAGTAACAGATGACCATATTGTTGACCTCTTTCGTCCGAGATCGCGTTGCAAGCAGACGTGTTTTTGTTTTTATTTTTAAACCTAATAATAGTTTCACATAATTGTACACCTTATGTGAATGTAGGATAACGAATAAAACTGTGTAACATACATTCGTACATTCGAACTCAAGCTGATCGCCGTAGCCGCTTCGTCGCTGTGTTCTCCCCGACCCGCACACCTCGAGGGAAAGAGTTGGTTGCATAATTGCTTTCCTTATCATCGATCAACGCTACGAACTGCTACGACGCGCTAATTACCGCTGGCCGCAATTTCTTCGTAACCAGCGCTACGAAACACCTACGCTGTTGAACTGTGGTGAGCTACAAACTTTACTTTTACTTCGCGACTAATTACATTTAATTAACAATGCCATTAAAACGCACTCCGCCGCCTCAAAAATCAGTTTCGGATTCTAATCTCGACGACGTGGGCCTAAGCGACAAAGTGGTAATGGAAAAAGAATCGCAGAATAATAAGTTACGACAGAAACGTAAGCGGGAGATAGAAGGATCTGGATTTATCGACGAAATTCGCAGTTTATTTAATAATTTCACTGAGCAACAAAATAATAAACTAGAAAGCCTACAGTCTGCCATTAAAGATATTAAAACACAGAATTCTGAAATTACGGCCACGATACAATTATTATCGGATAAATATGATGACTTTCGTAAGGAGTTGGATCTGTTAAAACATGAGCGTAAAGAACAACTCGCTTATATAAAAATACTTGAAAACCGGCTTGATAATTTCGAAAATAACACGTGTGCTGCAAAAATTGAAATACGTAATATTCCTAAAATTTCAAATGAGTCGAAACTAGAACTTACTAGGGTGGTACAGAGCATTGGAGATCTTATAAATACCACAATTCTAACGACGGATATAAAAGATCTACATCGAGGATTTGCCAAACCCCATTCACCTAAACCTATCGTGGTCGAATTTCTATCCGTCCTTAAGAAGGAGAGTATATTAAAATCTGTTAAAGCCTATAAAAAATCTGGGAGTGAAAAGAAACTTAACACATCACTTCTGAAATTGGATGGCCCTTCAGTGCCTATTTTCATCTCTGAAAGTCTCACTTTCAAGGGTAAAAGATTATTTTTCCTCGCTCGCAACTTTGCTAAAACACATGGATACGCTTTCTGTTGGTCATTTTATGGAAAAATATACTTGCGGAAGAAGGAAGGAAGCCCACAAATAAGAATTAATGAAGAAGCAGATCTTGCAAAGCTAAAGGAAGCCAACATATGACTATCATTTCAGTTTATAGTGTATATAATAAGAAAAATGTTGTTACTACTAATTATTCAAATAACGTATTGTACTAGCCTAGATTATTCATTTTTTTATCTTGTTCTGTACACATTATCTTATTACTTTTTTAACTACTCTACACTCTACATGCTAATGATACTCCTTTATATTTATAACTCCATAACATACCACTACACACTTACACAATACACGACCATTACTTATAACAATCTTATTTATATAGTTAATAACATTGCTCTCAACTTATTACTCGCTCTCATCAATTTAATTTACTTAGTAGAACTATTTAAACTAGAACCTAAATGCCATATGATTTATAAAAATAGATGAAGATATAGGAGATGAACTTGATCAAATTTCTGTATCTGAATCTGCCATATGTGAAGTTGAGCAAACTAAACCATTGCTACATGGCCAACCCAATAGTATTATTATTAATACTCAAAATATTCGCAGTATCAATAAGAATTTTGACGGTTTCACAGTATTATTGAAAAGACTTGAGGTTGACTGTGACATTATTATTCTGACCGAAAGTTGGCTTGGTTCTGATCCTTTATTGCCTAATTTAAATGGATATAGTAGTCATGCAACAACAAAACATGCATTGCAGAATGACGGAATCGTGGTATATACAAAATCTGATATCAACATTACTTTTGAAGAACCGACACTTCTAGAAGGAAACTGTCTTTTTATGAAACTCGGTCTTGAAACTGCAATTATAGCTATATATCGTTCGCCTTCATACTGCAAATTGGACTCTTTTAATCTCTATCTTAACGTTATTTTGTCAAATTTATCAACTTTTAAAAATATATCAATTATAGGTGACCTAAACATAGACATTAGACCAGAAAATAGAGATAAAAGAGCTCACGATTATCTTAATCTTTGTGCTAGCCATGGTTTATTACCTGCCCACACTTGTCCAACAAGGGAAAATAAAACGTGTCTCGACCACGTCTTGCTCAAAACAAAAAAGCCAGCTCTTACATTGGTGATTACTTCTACATTAACTGACCATCAAGCAGTACTCCTGTGCTTAAATCAGAATGAAATTAAAAAGTCCTCTTTAAAACATAGAACTAAATTAAATCATGAAGGGTTACTTGCGGATATAGGTAATATAGACTTTAAAACAATATATAAGTCAAATGACGCTAACTTTTGTACAGAATTTTTAGTTACATCTTTAAAAACTGCAATAGAACAAAATACAAGCATAGTATATACATCTAGACGATTAAAAAAAACATTAAGCCATGGATAACCCCCGGCCTAATAAGATGAATGCGTAATAGGGATCAAATGCATCTGAAAGTAAAACGTGCACCAGAAAATATAGTACTTAAACTCACATATACACGATACAGAAATTATTGCAATAGTTTATTAAAAAAGCTTAAAAAAGAGTATGAGAAAACGCAATTAGAATTAGCGGGTAAAGACAGTAAAAAAGTGTGGGAAGCCATTAAAACTATTACACACACATCTAAACAGAAATCATCGTCTCAGGAATTACTGAAAACTGACTGTATTAAAGGCTCCTTAAATAGTATTAATAATTTCTTTGCAACTGTTGGGAAAAACATCGCAGAAAAAAATATTGTAGAAAAACAAGAATTATCACAAATTAACCTTGATACAACAAGAGAATCGTTTGTAATATTATCTACTGATGTGGACGAAGTAGAACGCATTATAATAAATTTAAAATCAAAATGTACAGTTGGTTGGGACAAAATCTCTAATAACTTTCTGAAAACTTTTCGACATATCCTAATCCCACCATTAACTTATATCTTTAATTTATGTTTCGCGAACGGAATATTCCCCAATTATTTTAAAAAATCCATAATTCACCCTATATATAAATCTGGAGATAGAGACCGTGTGAATAATTATAGGCCTATTTCTATACTTCCTTCTATTTCAAAAGTATTGGAAAATCTTATTAATATCAGACTTGTAAAATACCTAGAGAACTTTAATATTCTATCAAACTGTCAATTCGGGTTTAGATCCGGAAAATCTACCAATGATGCAGTACACGAATTAACCGATAATATCATCAAAAATCTAGACAAAGGCAATAAAACGGTAGGGATTTTTCTGGACCTTGCCAAAGCGTTCGACACGGTCTCTGTCCCCGTTCTGCTAAGGAAACTTGAAAAAATTGGTATACGGGGTACACAACTAAAATTATTTGAAAGCTATCTAACTGGAAGACTACAGTGTGTTACAATAAATAACCAGTATAGTTCTGATGTACCTGTTAGCTACGGAGTTCCTCAGGGGAGTATTCTGGGCCCAATTCTATTTCTAGTTTACATAAATGACCTCTTAAAACTTAAATCCTTCCATGGCAAAATCATATCATATGCTGATGACACAGCACTCCTATTCTCAGCAAGTACATGGAAGGAGGCTTTTGATAACGCTCAAACTGGAATTGATGTTGTCTCAGTATGGCTACGTAGTAACCACCTATATCTTAATATTGAAAAAACTAAATATATTACCTTTTCATGACAAGTGATCCTCAATCAACTATCAACTATAGGTTAACTGCTCACATTTGTTTAAATTTAATAAAACCTTTAGGATTACCGTGTACCTGCCCATCTTTATCCAAAACCAACTATGTTAAGTATTTAGGTATTCTTATTGATAATCAACTGAATTTTAAAGATCATTTAGAAGTTTTAACGTCCCGAGTTCGAAAACTTATTTATGTCTTTAAAATTCTGAGGCATGTAGCTAAACCTGAACTAGTGAAACAAATATACACTGCATTGTGTCAATCCATTATAACTTACGGTATAACAATATGGGGCGGAGCCCCAAAAACTACTTTAGCTCCATTGGAAAGAGCTCAGAGAGCTGTTTTAAAGATTTGTACTTTTCTACCCATTTTCTATCCAACATATGAACTATATGAACACTGCCAAGAATTAACAGTCCGACAATTATACATTTATCTGACGATTTTAAAGCAACATGGGTTATTAAATTTTACCTCATCTCAATTAATAAAGAGAAGATCCGATAAAGTGTGCCTTACTACTACCTTTAAACATTGGTATGCACATAAATATTTTTGTTTTCTTGGTCCATTCTTGTACAATAATATAAATAAGCAACTAAATTTATACATTTTAAATAAGAATCAATGTAAAAAAAACCCTATTCAAATGGCTTCAAAAACTAGATTATGATGAAACAGAAGTATTATTGAAATCCCTAAATAACTGATTTACTTCTATAACGTATAATTAATATACCATTAAATTATATTTTCTTATTATAATTATTACTTTAATGTATACTACTCACCCTCTCCCTCGCATACACACTAACACACACACACACACACACACACACACACACACACACACATACACTAGCACGCGCCCAAATACGAGAGGAACAATTTACACACAACAATATATTTAGTTATATATGTAGATTTAATTTTCATACTTTATATAATATTATTGTTTGATATAATATGTTTACGTAACTTTCTTAATCAGAAAGATTTCTGTTAAATTGTCTCATAAGAAAGAGCACTGTTGCCTGAGATACAAGCTTATTGCTTAGTTCAGGCGCAGATGCAAATTTATACTGTTAAAATTTTTCCTGAATAAAGAAATTATTATTATTATGGGGTATCTATATAATTTTCTCACCTGGTTGGGTGCTATAAATATATAATTATAAACTAAAATGAAAAGATAAATAATAAAAAGATAAAATATCAATAAAATAAAATAAATACAAAAACTACATAAATAAATAAGATCCAACCAGATGGGAGCCCTCGGCAGGGGAGACCAAACGGCCGAGGGTTAGGGGGAAAGGGAAAGAAATCGGCGGACGATGCGGGCGGTATCGAGAAGCACCGCCTTCTGCATTTGAGCCCGGAGCGATCCGTCACGGAGTCCCAGTCGCCTCAGATGACCCGAGAGGCTGACTGGGATTAGCCCATTCGCAGAGACGACTACAGGAATAATTTCGGTCGGCATACATTTATTATTATTATTATTATGGGGTATCTATAAAGTTTTCTCATCTGGTTGGGTTCTATAAATATATAATTATAAATGAAAATGAAAAGATAAATATACATAAATATCAATAACATAAAATAAATATAAAAATACATAAATAAATAAAAGCCCAACCAGATGGAGGCCCTCGGCAGGGGAGACCAAACGGCCGAGGGTTAGGGTGAAAGGGAAAGAAACCGGCGGACGATGCAGGCGGTATCGATGAGCACCGCCTTCTGCATATGAGCCCGGAGCGGTCCGCCACGTAGTCCCAGTCGCCTCAGATGACCCGAGAGGCTAACTGGGATTAGCCCCTTTGCAGAGACGACTACAGGAATAATTTCAGTCGGCAGACCACCCCACATGTCGGTCACCTCGTGAGCCAGGTCCAGATATTTTGTTTGCTTGTCTGTTTCGGCTTTCACGAGGTTCTCGTCATACGGAATGGTAATGTCGACCAAAAATATCCTTGACTGTGCCCGGTCCATCAGCACAATATCAGGCTTATTCGCAAGAATAGTCCTGTCTGTGATGATGGCTCGGTCCCAATAGAGCCTGGCGCGATCATTTTCAAGCACAGCTTCCGGCAAGTACTTGTAATACGGCAATTTCCGATCCACGAGACCGTATTTCAGAGCGAGCTCCTGGTGAAGAATTCTGGCTACTAGGTTGTGCCTGTGCAAGTACTCAGAGTTGGAAAGCGCCGAACAACCGGAGATGACATGCCTAAGTGACTCACCGGGATGGCGACAAGCTCGACAGATGTCCACGGTGCCATCCTTTAGGATGTATCTCCGATAGTTGTTGGTCTTAATAACCTGATCCTGTATTGCACAGACAAAACCCTCGGTTTCCCCGAAGAGATCACCAAAGCGTAGCCAGTGGAGGGAGGCTACTGTGTCTACGAAAGGCTCATGTAGAGCCTTGTAGAACCTCCCGTGGAGCTCCTTCTCCTTCCACACGGTCTCTCGGTCGGAAACTGACTGCACTGCCGGGTCTTGCCATTGCTCGTTGGCTAAGGATAGAGGGGTAAGTCCTTTATCACAAGAAATGACGTCCTTACAGAATGGATCATCCGATCTCGCCAGGAAGTAATTACGGAGGCTGCACACTTCGCGATTATGCATGGTGAGCGCGCTCAAGAAGCCACGCCCACCATGCTTTCGCGGCAAGTACAGCCTCATTACCGACGATCTCGGATGATGCATCCTGTGGGACGTCATGGTAGTGCGGACTTCTCTATCCAGGGCGTTAAGTTCAGTCTGAGTCCACCTGAGTATGCTAAAGGTATACATGAGGACAGGCATGACCCAGCCGTTATATGCGTGTGTCTTATTCACACCGGACAAAAGGCTGTTAAGCACTTTGGTCAAGCGTGCATAAAAAACGTCGCAAACTGACTGTTTCATACCAGCCTCATCGATACCGATGTTCTGTGATATACCCAGGTATCGGTATGTTTCAGCCTCGGAAAGGGTCCTTAAGTTGAAGGGCATAGATAAGTCTATGCCCTCAGAGTTAGCAACCCTTCCCCCCTCAACATGGAGGACCGCACACTTATCCGTTCCCAGCTCCATTCCAATAGAATTGCTAAATTCACAAGTGATGTTTAGCAATTCCATGAGATGGGAGCGACTGGAGGCGAATAACTTGAGGTCATCCATATAGAAAAGGTGGGTCACTTTTGTACCTCCTTTTCGAAGCTGAAATCCCCTCCCGGAGCCCTCCAGTAAAGTACTGAGAGGGTTCAGGGAGAGGCAGAACCAGATTGGACTCAGACAATCGCCCTGGAAGATACCCCTTCTTATCCTTATGTGGTTCTCCGCAGCCATCATCCGCTCACCCAGATGACAAAGGATCGTACTCCACTGCCCCATACACTGCTCGAGGAAGTCTCTCACTGTACAGTCTATTTTGTACAGCTCAAGGACTCTCTTTAGCCATGTATGGGGCACCGAGTCGAATGCCTTTCTGTAGTCTATCCAGGCGGCGGAGAAATTCCGACGGTTGCGTTTCACCACTTTGCCAATGACCGCGTCAATGAGGAGTGGTTCCTTAGTTCCACGACCACCGCCCCGACATCCATTTTGAGCGCGTGACATCATCTGATTTAGCTCCAGGTGACGAGTGATTCTCGCGCTCAAAATGGATGTCAGTGTCTTATATATGGTGGGTAGACACGTAATGGGGCGGTATTTGCTCGGGTCTGTGGTAACCTGGTCTTTAGGAACCAAATGAGTGATCCCAGTAGTGAAGAGGCTAGGGAGCGACTTCTGGTTGAGAGCCTCTTGAAACTGACGGGCGAGCACAGCGTGACACACCATGAACCCCTTCAGCCAGTAGTGATGCAGTCCGTCGAGTCCCGGGCTTTTCCAGTTCGGGGCTCTACGGACCGCCTCAGCTACGTCATCCGGCGTTATGATGACGGGATCCATGGGCGTAATACTCGCACACTGACTCGCCACAACTTCCGTCCAAGGGCCCTCGCTGTGGTTTACGGGCTCTGACCACAGGCCACGCCAAAATGCGACAGTGTTAGCCTGATCCGGTCCTGGGCCCGCTCCACATACCTCTGGTCGCTCCAATGATTTGTAGAGCCTCTTCTGATCACTCTGGAAGAGACGATTCTGGTTGAACCGCCTTGACCTCTCGGTAAATCGGCGAATCCGCTTCACCCAAGCAGCAATCTTTTGCTTCAGGTCGTCTATGCGCTCCGTTAGTTTCTGCGTGATGTCCGGCTGGGACAAACTGATATTTGTCCCAGCAAACGCCATTCTAACGGTGCGCACAACCCTCGGTCTATTATTACCCGACCTGAAGCTTATCAGTCTGCCGATAAGGGTCCTTGCCTTTGCGATACGGTCCTCAATTCTTTTTCTCCAGGCTGGGATGGCGCTACTTTGTTTAGTAGCGCGTCCAGCCATGGGAAGTTTGGCGCCAATAATACGGCAAGCTGCCACTGCGGCGCCAAAAAGAACTGAGTCCGTCTCGCAAAGGTCCCGGCTGGCTTCCAAATAGGTTACCAGCATTGGGTTAAGAGCCCTCACGACAGCCCGATTTCGCTTGCTTAGGGGTATGCGGGGAAGTCGCGGTCGATTTTCGAGAGGCATGCTGCGCGTTTCCAAAATCGCCTCTTCCAATATACTCCTCATTTGCTCTAGTTCGTGGGAGACCATTTCATCATCGTCTGAATCAACCACAACTGGAAGAGCCATGGCGGCTTCTACGCGTGGCAGCTGGTCTGTCGCCTGAGGAGCCGCATCCCCAGCCGTAGCCAATTCATTCGATGAGGGAATAGCCTCACGTCGTAGTCGTTCGAGCTCGGCATCATCAAATATTTTCGAGCGCATGATGTACCGAACTCGGTCTGCCAGGTTTTGTTCCGTGACGGGAATAGACGGCTCCAGCTCAGCAAAAAAGCAGCTATCCCCGCAGCTTCTTCCCCTTTCGCCCTATAGTACGCCCGCAATGCGTTTGCGTTCATATCCCTTGTCCAACGCATGCGGCGCACTCCACCAGCGGCGGATGCCGCTTGCCGAGTCCGAGAGGACCCTGCCGACATCAAGCCGTCTGGTGGGGATGATGGATGCGGGGGGCTGTTAGGTGATCTTGCAGCTCCTCGCGCTCGGCTGGCGGCCCGCATGCTGCCGCGTCCAGCGCCAGCTCCAGACGCGCCCCGGCGACCCCCAGGCAGCGGCCCTATACACTTTCTACTCAAATCCATCATCCATTATTGGGCGTCAATTAACGGGAGACGCCCAGGCCCGGCACCGTTTCATTGTATCATTGTACGGCCGTAAGCACAAACGGGCCTTTGCACCCTGAGTACTGCCGAGGCACGGCGCTCACACCTCTTGGCAAGGCGCTGACTGACTGCACCGACGTAGCAGTTTTGTCACTTAACTGTTTCGTCAGCGGGCGATGGGGTCGTCACTTCCCTACGCCTCTTATTTATATTATTTATATTATATATATTTTATTATTATTATTATTATTGTTGCTGATATCCGGTCTATTACTACTACTACTTAAATGTCTTTGGTTATACATATATACTTCAACACGTGAGGAAACAGAATATATATCAAAACCTTTTTAATGATAAGAAGGTTCAGCGCGTAAATAATTTATAAGTGTTATGCAGGATCATGTGTAATATTCCTCGATAATAGCTACTAATCAAACAACATCCACACTAGCAGTACAACATTATTATATGCTGTTTTCTATATCTATATTACAACTAAATTTAAAGCATTTCTTATTAATTTTAAAACAAAAATTACACAATTACAACAGTTTTCGTATTATAGAATTTTATTTATAAATTTTTTGTGTACAAAATTATTAATTTGGATAATTATTTGCATAAAGATGTTTAAATGCTCATTATAAAATTAATTAAGACTCGCATTTTAACATAATGGTAATTCCGTAAAATATAAATAGCACAAATAATTTAACTTGTTATTTTATTTATATGTCTTCCAGAAAAAATTAACATCTGCCCAATGCTACGTAAACGGGAAACGGTATAATTAGGAACTTTCCTAAAGTTTTTATTAGGATGTAACGAAAGTAATCTTGGGCTTATTATAGCTACAAAAACTTAGTAAGCTCCTTAGTTAGGGTACCAAAAGTGAAGCTCTGTTTTATATAAAGCATCGGCTAAATGATACACATGATACTGTGAAAGTAAGCAATGTGGACTAAATTTGCTTAATTTCACAGTATTACGTCTTACTATGTGGATCCGCAGGTGAGTTGAAAGCAATATTCATTTTGAAATAGCAAACGATACGAGTAATCTACTAAATCCTCTATAAAATCTAATTTTGAAAATAAAAAATTAGACTTATTTAACTTTCGACATGCAACACCTTTTAAAAGGTTTTATTTACCTTGCAATGTAGTTTGGGTCAAATTGCAACTGAATTTTAAAGCAGTTATCCACAACCGATTGAGCTGAAATTTTGCATACACGTTTAGTTTGGATGACAATGCATGATTAGCTAAGTGACACCATCTTGGGCTTATTATAGCTACAAAAACTTAGTAAGCTCCTTAGTTAGGGTACCAAAAGTGAAGCTCTGTTTTATATAAAGCATCGGCTAAATGATACACATGATACTGTGAAAGTAAGCAATGTGGACTAAATTTGCTTAATTTCACAGTATTACGTCTTACTATGTGGATCCGCAGGTGGGTTGGAAGCAATATTCATTTTGAAATAGCAAACGATACGAGTAATCTACTAAATCCTCTATAAAATCTAATTTTGAAAATAAAAAATTAGACTTATTTAACTTTCGACATGCAACACCTTTTAAAAGGTTTTATTTACCTTGCAATGTAGTTTGGGTCAAATTGCAACTGAATTTTAAAGCAGTTATCCACAACCGATTGAGCTGAAATTTTGCATACACGTTTAGTTTGGATGACAATGCATGATTAGCTAAGTGACACCATACTAAATCCTATACGGCAGACGGCTCAAGATGGCGGTTTAGTTATTTTTTATGGATAAAGGGGTTTACTGAGAATAATATGAATAAAATGACGTCCGCGTTCTGCGCTTCGAGGAGACGGTGTACTACTACGAGGGCGGCACTGAAAATTTTGGGAACCAAGGAAGTGACACAACATTACTATTTAAAAAAGTATTTATTGCTTTTCGAAGTATTCTCCGCGAAATTTGACACATTTTTCCATACGATGGAACCAATCATTGAAGCAACCATTCCATTCGGAAGTTGGGGTGTCCAAAATGGCCGTTTTGTAGGCGTCCGCAGCTTCTTCATGTGATGAAAATCTCTGTCCACGCAATTTATTCTTTATTTTAGGGAAAGTATAGAAATCATTAGGGCTTAGGTCGGGGCTGTATGGCGGATGGTCTAATAATTCTATGTTTTCTTGCTTTAAAACTCTTTTGTTCTGTGTGCGGTGTGAGAACTAGCATTGTCGTGATGGAGGATGATGCGGCGGTTGCAGTTCTCTTTACGGAGTTCAGAAACGACCTGTGGCAAATAAATGCTAGCATACCATTCTGCATTAACCGTTCTTTGTCCCTCAAGAGGAATAGTCGTAACATGGCCGGTTTTGGAGACAAACGTGGCCACCATTTTTTTTGCAACACTCCATGAACGAACAATTTTTGTTGGCTTTAACTCATTTTCCAACACGCAAACTGGTGACTGGTTTTTTGTTTCGGAATCGTAGGCATATATTCAGGATTCGTCACCTGATACGATGTTGTATACAGCATTTGAGGATCCTGCGTGGAATCTTTCGAGAGTTCTGATGCACCAAGTAACGCGAGCCGCTTTTTGCTCTTCACAGAGCCAATGCGGTATCCATCGGGAAAACAACTTTTTTACACCTAATTGTTCATGCAAGATTATTTGTATTTGACTCATGCCAATGTCTAAAGTTGCCTAAATTTCGTGGTATGTCACATGTCGATCTTCCTCAATCAGCTTACGCACAGCATCAACGTTTTCTTGAGTGACTGCAGTTTTTGGACGACCTTGACGGGAATCATCACTGAGCTTGACACGTCCACGTTGAAATTCAGCAAACCAGCGATAAATTGTGGTTTTAGATGGGGCTTCATCACCAAATGCAGAAATCATCCGGTCAACAAACTGTTTTTGTGTTTAACCACTTCGAAAGTCATAATAAATCATCGCACTTTAATTTTCTCGAGTCAATTCCATTTTCTCAACGACTAAACAGGTTTGAAAAAACCTTGTGACAAGATCGAGAATCCTTTTTTTAATAAATAAATGGTATTCGATTTTTAAAACCAAGGAGTTTTCAATTAAAAAGATTTTAATATGACAGGAACAGTGGAAATATTCCATTCCCGATACTTTTAGTGCAGCCTAGTACCCGACTAAACAGTAAGACTTAGCTGCATCACGTCTTAACTAATATTGGCCCTGGGCAAATTCTAGCAGCGATGAAAAATTTAAAATGGCGGAAAAAAATGGCCGCCATACCAATTTTAAAAGTTTAAATTTTGAAAAGTTTAACAGCAGAGGTTAGGGATAGTTTGGTGGCGCTCGAACAAATGTTGTAGGGACCCACAGGGGACAACTGCTGACGATAAAAAAATTGTAGATAGTGGATATAAGATGGTGGAATGGTGGATATAAGAGAAGAAGATCAAAAGCCAACAACGATGCATGAAATTAAATTAATAGACTTAAAACATGTGCAGTAATAACTAAAAAATAAAAAATAAATATATAGCAAAAACATTTTAAAACTAAATCTGTATAGCAAAAAGCAAGCATTTATTGATATGCTCTAAAAAGAAGAAAATAAACTTTAAATTAAAGCAAACCCAGTTTTATAATATTACTCAATTTGTAATTTATATGATATAGTAATTGCCCCGAAATGTACTAGTGTATATAAACTAGAATACAATATGTAACTTGATATGGACTTAAGTATTTCAAAGAAAACAATGCTTTTATGAAACAGATAAATAATATAAATTGTTCAATGAAATAAACTAACGGGTTTGGTTTAATTTAAAAATTATTTTCTTCTTTTTTTAGAGGATATCAATATTTATATCAATTAATAGAAACTTGCTTTTGAAATTTTTTTTACTATAAATTTAGTTTTACACACGAGTTAGTAAGTAATGATAAAGGAGCACATTGACAACCATAATCCCACAACTTTTAACTTCAAACAAAATAATATTATTATACACTTTTACATTTAAACATTATGATAAATTAGTTTTCTCTAGGAAATTTTAATTTGGAGACATTTAATTATTGCATTAAAGCTCATACAAATATATCTGTGACAATCATACCTAGCATGCTGGCAGGAAGTATATATGTAAGAAGTTTTCACTTTTTCTCCCCTTTTCTTAAACATAAGGCACAGCTTGCTGTTTTTGTAATTTTGCAGGGGTTTTCTAGGAAGATCCTTAACTATACTTAGAGTGTCAGATATAAAGACTCTTAGCTCTCGTGGCTTGACGCTTCATTGGCGACTTGGTTCATTTTAAATAATTGAAATTTCTGCTTTGGAACTTGTTAACAGGAGTGTTCGGATGCTTAGCGTCAACTTAAAGTATTATAGAATTAAACGAACTTCGTCAGTTATTTCGTAGAAATACCGTATCGACCAATATCTAGCCAAATTAAAAGAAAGATTTATTTTGTGGACGTTTTGTCAAATTGCTATCATATATGCAAATAGTTTTGAATTGTTCATATTATTAATCTAACACCTATAAATAAAGGGTTTTCAATAAGAACATTCGAACTTTGACACAACATGTCAGTCATCTTGGTAAAACGAGAGCTGTAAAGAATACTTTAGTTTAGACATTTTACCATACATTACGCTTCAACAACGCGTTGAAATTTGTAAATCAGTGATCTGATTGCTTAACGTTCCGTGCGGCGGTTCCGATTCAGTTTTTATATTCGGATAATGGAACGAATTTTAAAGGTGCCGCTTCGTATCTTCGCGATCTCTATAAATTTCTAAACGTTGAATACCGCCCAAAGCTTGAGCAAGAGTGTGCTGAGAATCGTATAACATGGAAGTTCATCTGTCCCAACTCTCCTCATTTTGGAGGCGCCTGGGAGAGTATGATCAAAGTCGTAAAAACGCATCTGTTCCGAGTTATCGGACATCAGTTACTTTCATACGAAGAGCTTAATACTGTTCTTGGGCAAATTGAGTGCTTGCTAAACTCGCGGCCCTTGACAGTATTGAGTTCTGATCCTGCAGAGCCTTCAGCTCTTACTCCGAGTCATTTTTTGAATACCGCACCTTTATTGTCATTACCCGCACCCAAAGTCAAATCTGACTCTACCAGTCTGTTACACAGGCATTCTTTACTGGATAAATTAGTTCAGTCGTTTTGGGACCGGTGGAGGACGGAATACCTTCACGGATTACAAGTTCGTCAGAAGTGGAACACCCCGTCTACGGCTATCGTACCAGGCATGGTTGTAATTGTGATAAATGATAATGAACCGCCCCTTGCTTGGCCATTAGCGATTGTCGAGTCTGTTCATCCTTCGAAGGATGGCGTAGTTCGAGTAGTGACCGTGAGAACTACTAAGGGAACATATCTTCGTCCTGTTGCTCGTCTTTGCCCTCTCCCAAGGCAATAAATCACGATTATTTTGATTATAATTATTTATCTAAATTAGGAATTAAGTTTATATTTATATATATTAAAAAAGTATTAAACCGCAATATTATATTTATGTATACATTTTCTCGCTTACCAAGTAAGGTTAGTAGATGAGACATGCGCATTGAGCGCATCCTCTCACTTTATATACCGCTTATTTATTTGTTTTCCTTTTACTTTTTATATTACGGTTGTCTTTTAAAGGTGACCCTTTAAGGGCGGGAGGAAATGGTAACGCCAGTTAACAATCTACTTTATCAACATTACATTACATATCGCATTGAGTTCGTCCTAAGTTATATCTACTTTATCAACATGACTAGTGCATATTTTTTGTTTCCTTCCTTCCTTCCCTTTCCTACCGCACGCGCTGCCGCCGAGGTGAAAAAGAGGATCTCGGCGCGCGTCATTATACTAAGTGATATTACGCCATCCGCAGCGCACGGCCACCCGTCACGTCTTATGTACATTAACCGCAAACCGCGCAGGACGAACATTGAGTTCTCCTGTTTATGTTTAATATTCACCGCATCAGACATTGTGTCTTTGTAACTCATAAAAGTGTGAGACGCCCCCGTAAGGGCAAAGGTGGAGAGTGTGGGACTTCACGAGACTGTTCCGAGAGTGCGTGTGCGCCGAACCACGTGGCGAGCTTGCTGTATAGCAGACACTCCAGGAGGAAGGCGCGGCAGCCCTCATCAGGTCAGTGCGTGCTATCCCACCTATTTATTTTCCCCTTTGCCGTATGCACCAAAATTACAGTCCACTAAATCTTTATCGAAGATACCTTAAGTTATTGGCGTCTCCATTTTTAATGGTTCGGCCGTCATACAGATACAGATCATGGCCGTCCTACAGAGTCCAGAATCCACCGTTTAATGAATAAATTTGAGATAACCGGGTCAGTGATTGATGGAGCAGTGTCCGTACTTCAAAAAAAAAAACGTTGAAGAATATATATTATATAATATATATTCTTCAACGTTTGAGTGAAGAATATATATATATATACATATATATATATATATATATATATATATATATATATATATATATATATATATATATATATATATATATATATATATATATATAACATAAACAATATAACAACATCGTTGGAGAACATTATTGCCGTTCAGCACAGTTTGCGAGAAAACCCCAGACAGTTAATTCCGCGTCATGCGCAAGAGCTAGGTCTTTCTGCAACATAACCTTGACGAATTTTGCGTCGAGGCTTCGATTTTCATCCACACAAAGTTCAATTAGGAGCTAAAACCCAACAACCACAGACAATGCCATGTATTCGCTGATTGAGCTTTAAAGCATTTGACGGCTGACACTGCTTTTGGTAAGAAAATCATTTTCAGTGATGAGGCTCTTTCTCCACTCAGTTTTGTTAACAAACACAATTGGCGGATTTGGAGCGACGTAAGTTCATGGAAGATACATAAGGTACCTCTATACTCCGTAAAAGTCACTGGTCCGCCGGAACCTTTTCTTATCATTGAAAAGATAAGAAAAGATACTGCTGGATACACAATATGCGCAAAGGAACATGCTCACTAACTGATAGAATCATCCGTTACTTTGGGGATATCCATTATTATAGAGGGAGGGCGGGAGGTGCTCTTCAATCCAGGTAAGACACATCATTGTATTTATTTAGCGGAAGGTTGCGAAGAAATTTATATTTTTATTTTTTATGAGCACGCTCCCTGTCCAAGGCGACCGATATCAGACGATGATAATAAATATTTTGTGGACTAGGATAGATGGTTTGGATTTCACAGACGTGGTTACAAAAGGACGGCGTTGCTTGCCGTAATGCACGAGAAATATTGGATTTACACCTAGTACAACTCCGTGAATAAGGGACACAGCATATATCGATTGATGGTAAAGTAGTAGATAAGGTAAAAGAAGCTAGAATTAGCTAGGTGAAATTTGAAAAACATATTTCTAAAGTCACAATTGTTTCTACAGAGCAAATATTAGAATCCAGCGTATTAATTCTGTGGTGTTGTCGAAATTTGACTACATGGATGTTGCTTACTTACTTATTTGAACAGAAAACACTATTCATACGGTTCAGAAAGCATGTGCACGGTTTTGCTTTAGTTTTTCACCCGTGCACATATCACTCCTTTTCTTAACAATGCTAATATGGTAAAAATGAAAAGAAGCAAGATGTATATGTCTTTTTTATTATTTAATTTATTTAAAAATCTTACTCCATCATATCTCGCAAATAAACTGACCCACTTTTTTGACACGCAGGAATATCAAACAAGACAGTCTAAGTGGTCCCTAAAAGTTCCAGGCTGTCGTATTCACTTATTTCGGAGTAATAGATACGCAGCTTCAAAATTCCAGAACGATTTGCCACCCCCATTGAATAGTCTGACATCATTAATGTTTTTTAGAAAAAAAAATGCAAAATTCATGTTCTCAATTTATAAAAACGTATATAAATTTTACTTATAGCTGTCCCAAACAGTTTTCTTATTTATTCATTAATTTTTATTATTAATTGTTTAAAAGCAAATTTTGTATCTTTTGCAACGTAAACGCAAATTGAATAACTATTAGATATTATTCTATAAATTATGAAAATGTGTTATACTACAATTGCTTAACTTTTATTTGCATATTATTATTGTATTGCGATATACTAAATATAGAATAATATGCAATAAGTATTATCATAATTTAAAAAATAAATTTTAATATTTAAATTGTATATTATGTGTATATATCGACGGCCCCAAGCAAACACTGATAATGTGCTATAATGGAGAGTACCTGGATGACAGAGCTTTGCTCGGTATTTTTTTTTTTTTGGAAATAGTGTGTTTTTGAAATTATATTTTTATACAAATTAGATACTGATGAAATATGAATAATAGTTTTTGATCTTACCGACATAATAGAAAAAACTGAACTAGTTATTTGAATAAAAAATCATGAGAGCAATTAGTTTAATTTAAATTTTCATGTTTTAAAAAAAATACTAGAAAAAGGGCTCGAAATAATAGATTTTCTCACAAAAGAAGGAAACTTGAAAAAAAGGAAAAAAAGTCGGACCGAAGACAGGACCTGGACTACGATTTCGAGACCGCCCGATATCCCATTTGAGCTATTATAATCATTAACGCAGTGTCAAAATTTACCTTCTTATTCTAATGATATTGTAGCAGTTTTTCATTGCCTGAAAAAACGGATAAAACGACATTTTCTAAAAATTAATTCTAGCTAGATCGATTTATTGCCCCCGAAACTCCCTGGACACTAAATTTTACAAAAATCGTTGAAGCCGTTTCCGATATTACGATTATATATATATATCATCATCATCATCATTACAGCCTTTCACAAGTCCACTGCTGAACATAGGCCTCCCCCAAGTAATGCCACAAAGCACGGTCCTGAGCCACCTGCATCCATCGACTTCCTGCATGTCTTACCAGGTCGTCACTCCATCTAGTGGGGGGTCGCCCTACACTACGCCTACCGGTACGAGGCTGCCACTCGAGAACCTTTCTTCCCCATCGGTTATCGGTTCTTCGAGCTATATGGCCGGCCCATTGCCACTTCAGCTTACTAATCCGTTGGGCTATGTCGGTCACTCTGGTTTTACTGCGGATATCCTCATTTCTGAGTCTATCACGCAGAGAAACTCCGAGCATAGCCCTCTCCATAGCTCGCTGAGCGACCTTAAGCGTCCTCATACGGCCAGCAGTGAAGGACCACGTCTCAGATCCGTAAGTCATCACTGGCAACACGCACTGGTTGTACGATCTAGTTTTTAGAGATTGAGGTATACCTGACAAGAAGATATGTCGTAATTTCCCGAACGCTGCCCAGTCGAGTTGAATCCATCGATTAACCTCTCGGTCGAAGTTGGACTTACCTAGTCGGACTATTTGTCCCAGGTAAACGTACTCGTCAACAACTTCGAGCATAGTGCTCCCAACAACTACCGGCATAGGTGTGACATGGACATTGAACATGATCTTTGTTTTGTCCATGTTCATCTTAAGACCTATCCGTTGGGAGGCACTATTGAGGTCATTGAGCATAGTGCTTAAGTCCTCCAGCGATTCTGCCATAAGGACTATATCGTCGGCAAATCGAAGGTGAGTGATGTACTCGCCATTGATGTCAATACCGTATCCTTTCCAGTCCAGTAGCTTGAAAACGTCTTCCAATGCAGCGGTGAAGAGTTTCGGGGATATAACGTCACCCTGTCTTACACCTCTCTGCAGTTGGATAGGTTTCGAGCTCTGGTTCTGTACTCGGATAGCCATCGTAGCCCTACTGTACAAACACTTCAGCACTTCGATATACCGACAGTCAACTTGGCACCGCTGAAGGGACTGTAGCACCGCCCAAATTTCGACGGAATCAAAGGCTTTCTCATAGTCCACATACGCCAGGCAAAGTGGCAGATTGTACTCTTCAGTCTTCTGTACAATCTGCCGCAGGGTATGTATGTGGTCTATGGTACTGAAGCCTTTTCGGAAACCGGCTTGTTCGGGAGGCTGGAAGTCGTCAAGTCTGCGTGCGAGACGATTCGTAATGACTCTCGAAAACAGCACGTAGACGCGGCTCAGAAGGGAAATCGGTCTGTAGTTCTTTAAGAGAGCGTTGTCGCCTTTCTTAAAGAACAAGACTACCGCACTTCTGCTCCACGCCTCTGGAGTAGTGCCACCATGGAGGACGGAATTGAAGAGCTTCTGAAGGACTACAAGTACCGGTGTTCCACCCGCTTTCAGAAGCTCCGCTGTAATTCCATCCTCGCCTGGGGCCCTGCCGTTTTTAAGGTGCTGGAGAGCCATTCTAATCTCGCTTAGACTGACGTCCAGGATATCATCGGAATAGTGTCGGATAAGACTTGCTCTTGGATCGTTACTCACACTTGCGTGTGGCTCCAACGATGATGTGTACAGCTGCCCATAGAACCTCTCAATCTCACTCAAAATCTCAGGTGTCCCGGAAACGATGTTGCCACACTCAGTCTTCAGCTTTGACAGTTGGCTCTTTCTGGCAGACAGATCTCTGGCAAAGACTTTGGAGCCCTGGTTCCGCTCGATCGCTTCTTTAATACGAGAAGTATTAAAGTTGCGTAAGTCTCGCCGCATGCATTTGGAGATCTGTCTGTTCAGTTGCCTGTATGCTGTCAAATCTGTTGACGATTGCGGCCTCATCTCCCGTCTAACAGCCATGAGATTAAGAGTGTGATCGGAGAGTTTTTGTGTTCTTCTGCGGCGGGTCTTGCAGAACTTAGCTCCGACCGCATGGACAGTTTCCACGAGCTTGTCGTTCATATCGTCCACTGCATTGCATATATAATCGTAATATATATATATACAAGAATTGCTCGTTTAAAGGTATAGGATTTTACTGTTATGTCAGATTCGTAATCTATAGGTTGGAATAAACATTGCTCTTCGTACATAAAGCATGAAGAACACTTCTCATCTCAGCATCTCTAGAAAAATTCACCGGTATCATTCAGAAAGAAAGGAAAATAAGTGTCTGAAAGGTAGGAATGGACTATTGACAGAGTTGATACGATTGCAATTTTTGATTTACGAGGAGTTTTGAATATATCAAAATTTAAAATGTGTGACCTTCTTTTATCACTTTAATATAGGCATGTATGATACCAAAAATAGCTAACAGAGGCAGGAATGATAATAGTGATGACTTGACGACTGACTAGACTGATACGATGAACTTATTTAAAACTGAAAATGAAACAGGTATTAACAAATTTTCGTTTTATACTAATGGCTGCTATGTTCAGATAAAAATATGTATAAATTATCCTTCTATGTCTATGCCGCCAAATTATTTACGATTTCATTACCCACAGGCTTTTCGGATTAGTAAGCTGAAGTGGCAATGGGCCGGCCATATAGCTCAAAGAACCGACAACCGTTGGGGGAAAAAGGTTCTCGATTGGCAGCCACGTACCGGTAGGTGAAGTGTACCACATGTTCAGCAGTAGACTTGTGAAGGGCTGTAATGACGATGATGATGACAGGCTTTTCGTAACTGGGCACAACCAAAATGAGGGCGATACCTGAAAAGCAGACGGGCAACAGTGTCTTCCTAGTAACAACTCAAATTATAAAAACTGCGGTTGCCAACCCACTCGCCAGGGGTGTCAACTACGGCAAAATCCCGCCTTAGAGGAAATTTTTGGGGGAGGCCTAATTTTATCAGTGGATTTTATAGGCTGTAATAGATGAATGGATATATGGATGGCCACAAGGATACCACATTCCCAATCGAATAAGGGAAGCTTTGCATACAGATCTTGCATGGTTTTGTGAAAATGGATGAGCCCACGCTTTTAACATTCTTTTAAATCCTTGTTTTTGCGATATTGAAAAGATTTACCTGAAACAATTATTAACAATGTGATTGAAGAGACTTTTATTTTATTACATTAATTTATTCTGTCTTATCTTCACTTTTAAATTACGTTTTACAGTCCTCTTTTTAATGTCATTACATTTTGTTTTTTTAATTCAAGTTAAAATATTTTGCATGCCTTAAACACAAAGCGCTTTAAATGTTCTACTAGCGCCTAAAATCAAGAATCCAACGTTTTGTCGCATGAAATCGCATCTAAAAATCATATTGAACATATAAATGATATAAAAATTAGAGATTGGCTGAATATTCGTTTTATATTCGGTATTCGGCATATTCGGCACCTTTACCGAATATTCGTATTTGACCGAATATTACTCAAAAAAGTTAAAGTAGTACTCAAAGTATCCACTGTATGGAAAAGTACGAATTGAGTTATGCCATGTTTTTCATAATTTCACTGTTGAAAAGTATATTTACTTATGGGTTAAATCTACTTGTATAGCGTTATGTTTTTGAGGCACTGTAGATTTATTTCAAATTATAGCAAACGGAAAGCTTGATAAAATTTTGTTTGGAATCAAACAAAGAAATATTACATTACAGTCGTCAGTTTGTCTAAAATAGGTACATCATATTCTTATCAATTTTCACTAAGAATAACACAACGAAATACTTTTTTTCTCACAAAAATAGTCAAAACATAAGCATGTATCGGCAATTTGTTCAGTAATAGATGATGCAATAACATATCAGATGTGACGGAGAGCGAGGGGAAGGGTTCGGCGCTAATCTCGCACGCTTTACGGTAACAAGTTTCGACATAAATTGGTTAGGTACCGAGGTAATTGTGCCGAATAATGTTCGGCCGAATATTCGGTTCGGTAAAAATTTTACCGAACTTTCGGCCGAATATTCGTATTCGGTGACATCCATATTCAGCCCTTCATCTCTAATAAAAATCACATTATAAGAAAGATAAATAATTCTTGAACTTATTTTTTTTAATTAATTGCTGTTACATTAAAAAAGTGTGTTTTTTTTGGCTAATGGTGTAGTTTTATCACGTTCACATGGAGGGGGATAAGCACGTTAAATTTTGAAAATATCAATTGTTAAACTCAATCTGTTTTTTAATCTATTTATCTATCATATGGGAAACCATAAATGGCTGTTTATTTTATTTTATTTAGTTATAAAAAAAAATTTCGGCTGAGATAATCCGCAACTTTCGGTGTTTGCTCAGCCTTATAATATATTTTACTAAATACAGATTCACTTTGGCTCACTGCGTGCAGGCCTCTGTTACTCTTGCCACTTGCCTAAAATAATTACCTACAATCGCGAGGTACCCAGGGTTAAATACTCAGTCGGAGCTAGTGCGTTCTAGGCGATTGAATGTTAAAGATTTTGACGCTGTTTAAGAAAATAGTTTTTTGTATACTGTATGTGACACTTGTTGAAATAGTTTTTGTTTAGTGTTTAGTATATTTAATTGTAGGATAAAATAGTTGAAAATATTTAATTTAATTTAAAAATTATATATATATATATATATATATATATATATATATATATATATATATATATATATATATATATATATATATATATATATAATTATTACGTATATTAGCTATTTAACCTACTATAATTGTTGCGTGAATGGCTGCTAAATGACCAACAAAAGGTTTCAGATGTATCATTATTTAAGTTACCGAAAGATTTTAGTAGGAAGCTATGAAAGGTAAATTTTTTATCATTTTTTGTTAAATAGGTACTTATAGCAAAAAGAATTAAGTAATAATTTATCTACAGAAGTAATACCTAAGTACTTTATTACAAAACTTAATTGAAATTTACTTCGCTATCCAAGTATCTACTTACACACTTGGCTTTTGTAATTAAAATATTTTAAGTTATATTAACACAAAATACTGAAATTAAAACTTTGTTTACTATCAAGATTTTTAACTAAGTAGAATACGATCACATTTCTGCTAGGAATCGTATTACAAATTTATTCGCCGTTTAAACTTTCTACCGATTTCTCCTGAGCCTTCCCTCGCGATTCCTGACGAATGACCTTGTAAATTGCATGTGTTGGGCATCGCAGAACTCACATAGTTGCGAAAATATGGTCAGTAGATCATAGTCAGAATGGGCACTTTACCCTAAATAACTTAATTAACATTTCGCAATGTATTTTTTTACTCTTTATTGACAGGCCTTTGTAACCACGGAAAGTCTGCCGTAACGTAGGAAGGAGAAAAGATGCAAAGTAATACGGCCACTCGCGCGCAGTTTTAAAGTTTTATTTCGCTTTAGTGCGTGATTTATCTAATTAATAATGATTATGTAGGCTATTAAACGTCGGCAAACAGTCAACATCAAAGGAGTGCAACTTCCGCACGTAGTATTATTCTGCGGGCTCGGCCGCCATCGTGAGTGGATTACTCTATCGATTGTTAACAGCTGCTCATGATGAAAAATATTGATTGTTGTAGTAATACAAAATATTCCAAAATCTAAATTTGATACATACAGAACAACGTAAGATATTATTATTATTATTTTTATAATCACATATTTTCATTACAATATATTGTTTCGCTAAAAGTACGTATGATTTATATATAAATATACTCATATGTCTTGGACTTTATGGAATGATACTGCCTGTACAACTAAAAATTAAAGTAATATTAAAGTTGATTTGTGATCGTTTTAAGATAATTCTGTTAAAAGTTTTTTTATTGATTAAAACTACTTTTACGGATTTTATCGCGTTTTATTTATTTTATTTTTAATACCCGACGTTTCGGGTGCTTTCCAGCACGTCACAGGTCACGGGGGACTGAGGTGACTGACGTCCCGATGTCAAAGTTAATCCGGAGTACCTTCAGCTTTTTTTGTGTTTTTTTTTTGTGAAAAGTTGCGTGTATTTAAAATACTTAAAAAAATTGACATATAACATGAGTGCTTAAGGCATGCACATTTAGATTTACCAAAAGTTTTTACGTCTCCATTAAGTGGTTCTGATAATATAAAATAAACTAACATGATTATTTATACTCATGATTTTTAATTTTGTTTTTCATAAACTTTGACATCACACTTTAATATCTCTCAAAAAGTTTGCTAGTATAAGACCATTACTTGGAATTATACTATAAAAATTTTATTTTTACTGCAAAATCAGTCTTATGTCTTTGCCTTTGTATAATCTATTTGAAAGTACAGCAATAACCTCGTTATAGTACATTCAATTTTACCTCTTCATTATAATTCGTAATTTGCCACAATAATCCCGCATTAAGTTAAATAAATAAATAAAATTGAATAAAAAGCCTTTTTATTTCTTACAAACAAATGAAAGAGTAAGTAACAGTGTTATCTTATTACTAAACCTAATATTTTTTATATGTAACCTACGATTATATCTATTTATGTTTGAGAAGGGTAAATATGTGATACCACATATAAGAAACTATTATGGTAAGAGAACTAGGCAATATTTAACTCCGCTAATATATAATAGAATAGATTTTATAAGAGATACGTCCAAAGACATAAGCAAAGTAACATTAAAGAAAAGACTGAAAAATACATTCCTATGAAAAGTATAATGTACTACCTATAATAAGTATTAATTAAAGATAGAGATATTTATTGTAATAAATATACCTAAGATAAGTATGTATGTAACAAAAAATACATATTAATGTATAACAAAAGAGCGCCATTATCGCCAACAAACTGTTGCACAGTTTGGCGATGATTATTATTATTTTAAATCTGTGTATTTTATATTAATAAAGATTTAAATAAAAAAAATTATTTATCTATGATTGTAGTAATTATTTTTTCAAGCTAATTTGGTTTGGAAGAACCCCTCCTCGGGTGAAGGCCTCCTCCAAAGAATCCCAATGGTCTCTGTCTTTGGCTATTTGTAACCAATTTGTGCCCGCTATCTTTGTGATGGCGTCTTGCCATCTCGCATGGGGTCTTCCTCTGTAGCGTTTCCCTGTTGGGCCGTTCCATGAAGTAATTTTTTTGGTCCATCTCTCATCTTGTAATCGCGCTACATGTCCCGCCCACTTCCATTTTAGTCTTTGAGCGTGAAATATAGCATCTGTAGCTTTTGAAATATTTCTTATTTTAGTGTGTCTTATGTTTTGTCTTTTTTGGATATTCAACATACTACGTTCCATACCGCGTTGGCAGCTGATTATTTTGTTCTTTACTTTACTGGAATATCTCCAGGTCTGACAGGCATAGGTTAAGCATGGTAGGAGACATGTGTTCATGACTTTAGTTTTTATCTTTACTGGCATATCACCTTTAAATATTTCCTTTAAGCTCCAGTATTTATTCCAGGATCTATGTATTCTTCGTTCTAATTCGAACTCATTGCTTTTCCTGTCAAAAGATATTTGTTTACCTAGGTAGATGTAGTTTTCTGTATAAGTAAGTATCTCGTTGTCGACTGATATTCTTAATTTTGTACTGTTCGTCATTACCATTGTTTTTGACAGGTTAATTTCTAAATCTACTTGTTTGCCGGCTTCGTTCAGTGAATGAATCATGAGTTGTAGTTGTGTACCCGTTTCTGACAACAGAACCAGATTATCGGCAAAGCGGAGGTGGCTAAGGTATTTGCCGTCGATATTTATACCACAATTTTGTACTGTTCGTCATTACCATTGTTTTTGACAGGTTAATTTCTAAACCTACTTGTTTGCCGGCTTCGTTCAGTGAATGAATCATGAGTTGTAGTTGTGTACCCGTTTCTGACAACAGAACCAGATCATCGGCAAAGCGGAGGTGGCTAAGGTATTTGCCGTCGATATTTATACCACACTTTTTCCAATCCAGTTTCCTCATTGTATATTCTAGGATGGAAATAAATAATTGCGGAGAGAGAGGGTCGCCTGTCTTACCCCTCTGGCAATGGGAAAGCTTGGTCCGGTTTTTTCCAGTTTTACTCTACCTTTATTGTTCAAATATATGTTTTTAATAACTTGTATGTATACATTTTCTACCCCTTGCTCTTCCAGCGTTTCCCAGATGCTTGAGTGAAACACTGTGCTTTTTTGTAATCTACGAAAGCGATATAGAGAGCTCTCCTTCGTTCTTGATGTTTTTCGATTAGTAGTTCCAAGGTGTGGATGTGGTCTATAGTAGAGAAGCCCTTTCTAAATCCCGCTTGGTCAATGGGCTGTTCCGAATCTAATGTATTGCTTATTCTTTGATTTATTAGCGAAGAAAGGAGTTTGTACAAGCACGGTAATAAGTTTATTGGCCTGTAGTTACCTATATCGCGTGGGTCTCCTTTTTTATAAATTAATATTATATTTGACTCTGACCATTGAGTAGGTGTATTGGTAGTTTCTAGTATGCGGTTGAACAGGAGAGTCAGAGGTAGAGCAAGCTGAGTGCAGGCTGTTTTTATAGCTTTGTTAGTTACGTTGTCTGGGTCTGGGCTTTTTTCTGATTTCATACGTTTAATTGCTTCCGCTATTCCTTTTACGTCGAACTGTGCTCTAGCTTCTTTGCTATAAGGGTTTAAAATATTGATTTTTATCTGTCCTCTCAAGTTTTCTTCATTGCCTTTGTATAAGGTTTTATAAAATTCAGTTGCAATGTTTATAACGTCATTTCGATTATTAAATGTTTTATTTGCCCGATTTAGTCCGTCGATCCATGTTTTACATGTTTGCAACTTAAACGCTCTTTTTGAGCTGCCTGCCTGTACCAGGTGTCTTTCGATGGTGTTAAATCTATATTTTGTATAATCTTATTTTATAAGTTTGCTTATTAACCTATAAAGTGCTGAAAGCTCATTTTTTTGTGGTCGAGTTTTATTTTTAGTTCTTTGTAGCTCATGTCTTCTTTTCATGAGTGTTAAGGTACGCTCTGATAATATTCCTTTACTTTTGTTGTCGTTTTTATTTACTGAATGCGCACTCTGAAGACTTTGGCAGATAGCTTTTATTATTTTATCATAGTAGATTTGTACAGAAGTGGTGGAGTAGTCTTGTAAGTCTGGTATATAGGATGTAATACTCTCTTTGTATCTCAATATTTCCTCTTCTTTCCTTAATGTAGAGTGTTGGCAGCTGCTAAAATTTGACCTATTTTTTTTGTGTTTTGTTAATATTATTGTCGCTCTTACTGGTCTGTGGTCTGAAGAAAAGTTGACATTTAATACTTCAATGTTTTGAAACAGTTTTGGTTGATTTGACATGATGAAATCGATTTCGTTTTTGTACGTTCCATTTGGTGAGTGCCATGTCCATCGTTGGTTCGGCTTTTTTTTGAAATAGGTGTTTAGGATTGCTATTTTATTTTCAAGCGCGAAGTTTATCAATCTCTCACCTCTCTGGTTTCTTTCTCCGTATCCGTTTGATTTCGTAACTAGGTATTCATCTTGTCTGGGTTGTCCTAATTTAGCATTTAAGTCGCCCATTATTATAAATGTTCTATGTGCTTGGTGAATAGCTTTATTTACATTTGTATAAAAAATATCAATTTCTTCTTCTTTCGCTAATTCTGTGGGTGCATATACTTGTATAAGAGATAATTCGTTTCCTTGTATTTTTAAATTCAATAGTGCTACTCTATCAGTTATACCTATGAAGTTTACTATGTTATTTTTATGTTTTTTATGTCGCCGACGCCATACTTTCCAGGTGTAAGTCCTATGTGGCATAAAATAAAATTGTCATATTCCTCTATTTTTGTTCCTTGACGTCTCACTTCCGATAGTCCGATTATGTCGAAGTAAGAAGAAGTAAGTTAAATAAATAAAAAAATAAAAATATAATAAAATAAAAAAATTAACAAAAAATTAATAAAAATTATAACACACTAACTATATAACTATACTAACTATATAACTACACATAATAAAAATGAAACACATTGTTGGCGCATTTTCAGTATTTTATATTTTACAGTAAATAAATCTTGGTGTAAAATTAAAATTTTACGATAACTGACTTTTTTCCCGGGGGTATATATATATATATATATATATATATATATATATATATATATATATATATATATCATCAACTGACGCTATTGTAGCCAGGGGGCAAACGTTACTGATTAAGATAACTCGTTATTGTTGCGTTTTAAGAATGAGTGACATCTGTAGCTTTACCGAGTAACTTTGCTTACATATCAATAATAAACTTTGACTAGAGAAGAAAGAAAGGACATGACATACCTACGAAAAAAACGTGTATACCTAAACTAAGTCTGGTACAAAAATGGCGGCTTGACGTAGTGCTGCGCACTATACTTAATATCGATAATGTGGCGCTTATTTATAAAAAGCTTCTTTCGTGTGATTCGTCCCAAACACCCGTGTGTTCTTAAATAGGTTCTCTTTAAATCAATATGACTGATTTTTGACGCTAAATTGTAAGTCCTTAATTTTTTTACTCAACCTTTCCTCAACCTCGATAGGGGTATTAAATAAAGGAAATTAAAAGGAGATTACTGAAATATATTACAAGTTATACCTATGTTTCAGTTCATTACGTTTAAGCAGTAATTTTTTTTGTTTTTATAATGTAATTATCTATTATTAATGTTACAATTATTTCCCGGGAATTACTAAATAAGGAATACTAATTTAAAAAAAAAATTGTTTGTTCGTTTGTTAAATTAGGCTCAGTCGTCATACTCACACTAATCAAACTATAATAAATGCAAAAGTTTGAATGTTTGTTTGTTCCTCAATCACGCCAAAAGTATCAGACTAGTTTGAATGTAATAATTTGGCACACAAATAGTTTATTATCTGAATTAACATATAGGATACTTTTTATCCCAATTTAGAGGTCCCGAGGAATAGAATAAGTAAGTAATTAATAATCGAATTCCACGAGGGAAACATATGAAAATAACACACTTACCTCACTAAAGTTGCAATGACAACTGATATAGTTGTCTTTGACTGCGACAAAACATGGCGCCCGGCCGCAGCGAAAAAATTATTGCCATATTCGGGAATGATATAACTAATGTTGTCCGTTTTACATACGAATATACTCATAAGCTAAAAAGAGACGCCGATATTTCATTACATTCATACAACTAACGATCTTTATGTCATGTTCTTTCTTTTTTCTCTAGTCAAAGATAATAAATAATAGAGATATAGATAAAAAATAAAGCGTTATCACAGATTAATAAATAGTTTATTTCCGCCATTTTCACATATGTTTGCGCTAACGAACTGCATTTGAAAATATTCTGAGAAAAATTGGTTTTTCGTATTAATATATAATAATATAATAATCGTAATAACATCGAAAGGTGTTTTGATCGTGAAATTATTAACGATGGGTAGTTATTTTTATATGAACACGAAAACACTAGTGATGTTAAGGTGTCGGCGTAAATATTGCAAATGTCGATACAAATTCAAAAATATTTTGAGTAGGTAATAAAAGACATTAAAAGACATTTGCATTTTTCTTACAGCCACTCACTCAAATAGGCAAACGCTGACTGAGGTGTGCAACGTAACTCGTGGTCTTAACAATGTTGCCATCACAACAGCGCTTACAACATCGTTGAAATATCAGGAGCTCAGAATAATAGGCAATTATCGAAGATATCCCGTAAGTGACAGTGTAAGTTTTTGTAATAACTACTCTAACATTATCATAATTATGAAAATAAATAAGTAATAGGGTGTGAAAAAATAGTCAGCAATACTTAACAGGGTTACTGAACAACTTTCTTCAAGGAATATGGGTCCAAAGAGTCAGGAATTCCTTTATGGAGCAATGTATACGATTATATAACAAAGTCCTAAAAAAATATGCTGGACATATTTATCAAAAGTTTTAAATGTTTTTGAAGCAAAATTTAATATACTACTAAAGTAAAGTAGAGTTACGAGTAAGTAAAGTTTTTATACTGCTAAAGGGTACATAATTGATAATAACCCTGGGAATGGCTACCATGTTGTTCTGAATTTCTTGCTGGTTCTTCTAAGGAGGAAGGCTTTTTCTGAAGCAGTGGGAAAACATAAACGATTTTCAATAAGTATTTTTGTAATCTATACTCAATATAAATTATTCTATTGACCATGAAGTTCCGGGTTCGAATCGCGGGTCGGGCCGTAAAACAATTATTGGATTTTTTTGTCGAGAAATTCTGAGTAGCAACTCGGTGTCAGGAAGATGGCCACAGAATATATAATAGTATACAACAGAAGTTGCATTTCCTAGATGTTGACCACTTGCTGACGCTTTAATAGCCTATATTTACAGCCTATATACGTCCCACTGCTGGGCACAGGCCTCCCCTCATTTTTGAGAGGGGTTAGAGCAAGGAAATGTCCGCCGCGCTGCCCCAATGCGTGTTGGCGAACTTCACATGTGTTCGAAATAGTTTTTTTTCTTGTTCCTCAGACATGCAGGTTTCTTCACGATGTTTTTCTTCACCGCCGAGCACGTGGTAAAATAGCACTTAAAATTGCAATTAACAATTTCATTGGTGCCGGCGGGTGTCGAACCCGAGTTACTCGCGTTCTGTTATATTTACAGCGAGCGTTAACCATTTGAGCTACCACGTCTCTTTAATAGCTCTCTTTAATAGCCTACTTGAATATTATTAATAAGATAAATCACGATGCAAGCAAATTTTAACCTTATCGCTGTGAGCTACCGTCCGTATAGCTTTGCATATTTTCGCACTCCTACGTCACAGACAAATTTCGTGGTTACCCAGGGCTTTCAATAAATAGTAAAAAATACAGTACGTAGGTATATAGTACCTTTTAATTATTTAATTTATAACTGTTTTACTTTAAAATAATGTGTTATATTTTTTGTATTCTCTAAAATAATGGTTAATAAATTTATTTATTTTTTATTTAATTAGATCGGAAACAGTTCTAAACATGCTATTATTTTTTTATAATATATATTATGTTTTTCCTCCCAACATTTACTTGAAATTATGTTTTCGATATAATTTCAAGTAAATGTTGGGAGGAAAAACATTGACACGGAGTTATAAAATTAATATTCGTTAATCATTTTTGTAAATTTTTTGCTAGTTTTTCTTTATTACTTTTTTAAAATTATTAATTAATGTATTTTCAATAATAAGCACATAAATATACATATCAATTGCACTAAAACTTATATAGCTAATTTATAATTATAATAAACCAAAATATTTATACAAATGTATGTATACAAAAACGTTATTTACGTAAACGTTGCTCGCCTAAAATGCACTAGCCCTTTCTGCGTATATAACCTGAGGTCCCGCGCGATTATATGTATTTATATCACGCGGGTGATAGAGGCCTGACCGTGACTCGGAAAGCACGAAAATCTGTTGTTCCTGCATGTGATCTCTCTCCAGTCGTGACGGATAACCGTCCCATCGGACTATGAGTGTGGGGGTTTCTGTTAAGACCGGCCGCTTTTTGGTATCAAGACTGAATTTCGGTCACACCAAAATTCGGTCAAATAAAAAAGAATGTGAGTGAATGTTAAGCGTAATTGCATCGAGTATTGCG
Organism: Parnassius smintheus behrii; assembly: GCA_036936625.1. NCBI lineage: Eukaryota > Metazoa > Arthropoda > Insecta > Lepidoptera > Papilionidae > Parnassius > Parnassius smintheus. The sequence goes on from JAUPFT010000018.1 coordinate 24,916,957, forward strand.
GACTAAGGTTGGGTTTGAAATTAAAGAAAATGCTCTGAACTGATAAACAGAAAGTAGCTTCCATAAACAGAAGGTATTTAATCAAAATATCGCTAAGCTGCATACATATTTAGCCAGTCAAAAATGTTTAGTACCTTGCAACTTTAACTATGTATATGTCATTATATTTTTATAGAATAAGGGTGACAAACGAATACACAGTCCACGGTGGTATGCGGATACAGTAGCCCATAGACAACCACATTTATCCTTGGTTCAGAATCAAAATGCAGATGTATATGCAGACCCCTGAGGACTAGCACAGAATGCCCACAACTAGTACAAACTATTTTTCCGATTTTTATTAATCGCTATTCATTTTCGAATAGGTAGTACAATAGTATACTCAGTATAATACAATAACATGTTACACACGCACGTGCTAAATCACACTCATGCGCGCGCACACACACACACACACACACACACACACACACACACACACACACACACACACACACACATACACACACAAACACACGCAACGCACACGCAATACACAAACACGCGCGCAGGCACATTCATATCCATACGCACATGCACACGCACGCGCACACGCACGCGCACACGCACGGGCACACGCACGCGCACACGCACACGCACGCGCACACGCACGCGCACACGCACGCGCACACGCAAAAGCACACGATCACGCTCGTACATACAGACACACAAGTAACATTTTACATAATATATGCGTGGATCTCAATTTACATTTTTTATTATTTGTTTTTTATTATTCGTTATTAGAGTTTCAAATACACTATACATCTTATTGTTATTGGTATCTTATTGCTGCTTCCATATGCTATATGTGTTGCTGTACTGCCTTCCTAAATCTAAAATTATGCGGCAAAAAGTGACGCTTAAGATCATGGTATTTTATAAAAAAAACTTTTTAAATATACATTACATTTGCTGTCACACACACGTTTAGGAAGAATCTGGTATCAAACATTTCTAGCTTTAGGGAGTAGCTTACAGAGGCCACAACTACGAGGTTGTCGCCAAAAACAGAGATTTATTGAGTCTTAAAAAGATCTTCAAACTAAATTTGTCAACCTAATCAAAGAGAACGTGTTTTCTAATGAAGTCTTATTCTTAAAAGTTCTTTTTAGCAAGCCCTTTTATGAATAACCCTGGATAAACATTAAGAAGGAAAAAATTATCTAATGAGTATCTTCTACAATCTGTTTTGAGTCCACAGATGAACATATTAAATTAAAACGAAAAAGTGGCTGCAGGCATACAATTCTTTGGTAGATTTTCCTATAAACAGCGCGTTGGCCAAGCAGGCTGATAGGCGCAAGGGATAACTCCGCACTGTTCCCTGATCCTGCTGATCCCCACCTCCAGTTTGTGAAAATTGGGCTTATTTCGAAGTATTTTCCATGTACAGGTAGATAATTATCCAATTAAGGTTCCTTTTTGAAAGGAGAAAATTTTTGCTACATTTATTATAGTCCTTAATACAAATCTACAAAAAATATTAAAACAAAAACAGAATAATATAATTAAATTGAGCCAAAATTTTGAATATATTATTTTACTGTTGTATACATTAAATACTTTTAGCGTAACACTTCATATAGAAAAAAATTCAATATTATGAGTATTTGTTTATAAATACCTTGCGCGTTGAAAACATCAACAGAACATCTGCTGATTCAACGTTTGTCTATCAATAAAATAATAATTTACGATACGATTTGTGTTAGTAATTAATTAAATATGCCCAACCTTTTGCCTTCATTACACATAAAGCCCAAAAGTTGCTTTTTTAGCTGAGCCTTTAGTATATTCTTTTGAAATTGCAACATCACTAAGCATTATTAATTCAAATAATGTTTATTCGGAGGTCTATTAAATGTAAAATTTTGTTATATTATTCAAGGTATTAAAGAAATATTAAATCAATAATATTTTAAAAATAATCTGAAAATGGTGTTCAAACTTACCTATCCTTCGAGAAAGATGTACCCAAAGGGCATCTTTTCCTTTTGTTAACACTAGTAAAATGCTAATAGCAAATTTTATTTCACAATGCAAAAGTGTTAGATGAATGATGATAAACAGATTGCATGACGCGTGTGCGATGCTTTATCACACTGGTATTGAGCGCTACACGTAGGGCGGCGGCGACGGCTTACTCCGAGGGCGGCTGGGCGGCAACTGTCTCCCCGCAAGCTGCGTGCTCCATGGAGCCTCGCCCGGATATGTTCCTGTTAATGTGCGACAGGTGATCCTGCCCCGTTTTTTTAACCCCTGGCTAATTTTATTCGAAATCTTTTAAACTGTAATAACAATCAGAGTATTATAACATTTTCATCCTGTGGTGATAACATTCGCTCGTTCTGTTATTTCTCTATAATCTTATGGAGTATAGCTACACTGTTAAAGAGTTTAAAGAAGCCACACTGTTATAGAATTTAAATGCATGTAATAATTTTATTGTTTAAGTCAAAAAATAAGATGAAATTATACACTGCTTGAATAATCTTAAGTACTCATGTGATCTATTTCGACCGAGGTGTGGGGCACTTAGGTACATATTTATCTTATGATTCTAAAACAAATTGAAAATTTATAAACGAAGCGTACGAACGATTATGAAGAAAGTTTCTCGAGTACGCATCCTCGAAATTGTAAGCGCAATATCGAGCAGTTGCTTCCGGAGATAGTGTTCTAACTTAATAAAAGTCCATGAATGCGGTAAGTTCAGGTCTTTGTTATCTGTGACCTGTGAGTTACGGTTATTTTTATGTGGACGGACTTCCAACGGTTAAAATTCTGACGATAATGACCATGAAAGAGAAAAATTACTCAATAGCCTACTACTTTTAGTGACTTAATAATTCATTAAGATATTATAAACATGAAACTTTTATATTCTATAAAATATTTACGGCAGTGCGTCGATTTCTATTTTTCTGGAACATTCTTCTCAAAACATTGGTGAGCTATAGTAATGGGCTGCTAGTAAGCCGTGTAGGCTTAACCAAAACGCCATATTATTTCGAAGGTATCGTTTTAGTATGAGACAAAAGAGGGAAAGTGAGGGAAACATCTGGCAGGACACAAAAATAAATACTCTGGTTCAGCTGCGGATATAATCTTTATTATATCCTCGATTAGAGCACGAGGGTGACGGAGCGTTGACTATATTAGACGTGGCCTCTCCTTTCACGTTTAGGTTCAGTGTGCCACTCACCGATAGGTTTTCACCCTTACGATCACTGAGACATCACTGAAAATTTGTCATCTAGTCATTATAATGAAGTCAATATCATTTTTGTCGAACCGTCGGGGATCAACCAGGGTCACTTTCTGTTGGGCCGGTTTTAAAAAAAAGAGTTCATCACTTCCAATATTTACAACGTTGGTAATAAGAGACTTGTGGACAATAAGTCACCTCCTTGGGACAGATGGTCGCCCTTCCGGTGATAGAACAAGTTCTCGGATTACCGTGTCCTCCCCCTTTCTACGGACCTCAGATAATCCTATAATATCCCATTGTCTATCTCTTCTTCCAGTTCCAGGATTTTCTTGTCAGTCCTCAGGGTTCGTGCGTTATATGTTGCCAGATCGAGTCTTCTTAGGTGGCAGCCAAACCTCCACCGGAGGTTCTTAGCATCCGACCACGCCGTTACCATGGTCGCCGATGACTGGGGGCCGTTTATTTGCGCCTTTGCTCATGGGGAGTATATTGCCATAGTTGCCACGCTTGCTTTTTGCTGTTGTTAGAAAGATGCTACTGTTCATCTTCTACCTCAGTTTTCCTCTTTCGCGTGGGAGTATAATAACTCTTTCTCCTCTACGTGGGAATATAATAACCCTTATTACACAAAGTAAAATAACCCTTATTAAACAGTTTAAGCTTTAAAAAATACAATGTTTTTGATAGATAGGTCCTGCATATTTTCTGGCACTTTGTTTTAAAAGCAACGTTTATTACCCTCTGGCCCGTCAACAGTTATCGCTTCACTTAACAAATCGCATTTAACCGCATTTTCCGATATGCAGACTCAGTCACTTTGGACGATATCTCATCAACTATTCCGCTTCAGTAACCACTTGAAATATTTTAAAAAAACGTAACAAGTGATCATAATGTATGACTTGGCGAATAATATCGTATTAAAGTATAGTATTTATACCGAAAACTTTCTATACTCAAATGGATCACGAAACAATCAATACTAAAAAAATACAAAATTTGAAAGCCTTCGATTTAGAAAGATGCAGGAAATTTCTAAATACTATCTTCAGATCGATCTATATCTACATTGAATTTTATATATGTAAACAAACGGGCAAAACTTCGGATCCCAAACACTAGACAACCAAGGCCGTTGAATCGTGAAGACTTAAGGGAATCCACTACCCTCATAATTCCGCGGATGTCATAAAAAGTGATTTAAAACTAAAACAGTAGATTAACAACGGCTTGTTCCTTATAACGACCGAAAATAATACGAGTATGAACCTCCTGTTCATGTGTGACAAGTGCTAACGAAGTCGATAACGTGGCAACTATGGTAAAATCACCCTTGAGAAGCAATTTATGGGGAAGGTGTGTATTTAGTTTTGGACTTTTAATGAGCTGTAATGAAAAGAGAAACCAATAGGTACACAGTTCACTTAACTCCCAGAGATACTATGGCCCATAGACTCGATATAGAATCAAAATATACTATATGCGTTTTATTCCTGAGGGATAGGATGGAATGTCTCATACATTAAAAATACTTTCCAATTCTCATTACTAACCACACGATGGACAATTAATACGCTTAAATTCTGTGTTAAACTAAAACGATTGTAGTTTTCCACAGTTGAATCGACCATTCTACAGCAATAATACAGGTGCAGCGTGGCTCTACCACGTAATATATCGCAAAGATAAAATATAGAAAAAAATAATAATAATTCTATATATAAAAACAACGAGGGCACAAAACTTAATTAAGGATTGAGTTCTTTGTCCTCCGACCATTGCATTGTTTGCTTAATGTAAACAAATTTGATGAAACTTAATGGAACTTTGTCATCAAATTATTGACGAGTATAATATCTTGTAATTTATATTTATTTTGAATAACTGCTACAAAATTATATCTTCTTCTTTTTCATACTACGTTAAGGTAAATAAAGCGAAAGTTGCATTATGGTTAGGGATACGGGCTTAGTACTAAAAAATCGTAGCTTTGAATTCTATTTACCTTAAAGTAACACTAGTATAGTATAATCATGTACCGGTATTCTTACAAAGTTAAAAGGCATAAATTCAATTTCTCTTTTTTATTTATAATTTTGCCAACTTGTCCATTAAACTGAAGTGGCAATGTGCCGGCCACATATCTCAAAGACCCGACAATGGGGAAGAAAGTCTCACGAGTGGCAGCCCCATACTGGCTAGCACAGTACATTCTCCATTAGATTGAATGACGACCTGGTGAAACACCCAGTCGAAGGATGCATGTGATCGAGAATTAAGTATATGCCTTCACATACAAATATCATATAAGACATTTCCTGTTAGACATTTCCTTGTGTAATAGCAATATAACCACTTCCTTAAAAATACGAGTAACTCGCTGACAGATAGAATATGCTACAGAACTAGGTTTACTGTCTTATTTAGATAAATGGAAGCCCCATTGGAGCTTGGCGTCAATAATAATTTTAAGAATAAAAAAGGTATCAATATACTCAATTCCTTCTTTTAAGATCTCCTTAGTTAAAAAACAAGGATTAGAAAAAGTATTTGACAAACAGTCTATAACCATGACCCGATTAATCTCGGTTTTTACATGAGTTATACAACTGCGGCCTCACAGAATATTATGTATTATTTTGTATCTGTAACATATCCAGAATGTGTTGCTGATACAGTGTTGATGCTATAATATCAACAATTTTCAGGGACTTTTGTTAGCAAGTCCACAGCTTATGGCAAGTAGATGCCTATAGACGTAGATGATATAGATCTACGTCTACCCTCGATTAAAAATCAAAATGCAGTATGCGTTGTCACCTCTGAATACTAGATGGATGCTTCGTTTTCGGGTTTCTACACTCACTATACGAAACACAGCAGCGTTGAGCAGCTGTTATATGATGGTATTATGTGAGAGCTTGGTCCTTCCCCGGTCGAGCTGACCCATTCGACGGCTCGATCTCTAAAGTGTCTACGTGTCCATCACGTGTCGAAATGAACTAATGATAGTATGTTGTATTTCAAGTATCTAATACAAAATACTATAGATAAGTTATTATTGCATGCCTGCCGCGTTATTAAGTCAAATAATGAATAAAATTTTAACTAATCACTAATTGAATTAATCATCTTAATATATAAATAATTAATCATTCTTGTTGGAAGAAGAGGTAATGTAAACTAAAATCAATTATAAATATATATTGAATGTCTTAATAACCTAAATGTTAACATTGCTATACATACAGGGGTGGCCTCGGAAAAATAATCTAATTTAAATAATACTCGTTTTTACGGAATTTATCGCGTATATTTAACTTTTTAATACCCGACGTTTCGAGAGCTTTACAGCACCCATGGTCACGGGAAGGACTGAGATGTTTAACGTCCAGATGTCATAGTTAACCGCGGTTACCATAGATTAAAATTTAACTTTTGTTCCGATCTACACAGTATGAACTTATGGTATCATGAAGCCTTGCAGTTGTATGCTTGGGTTGGGATTTAATTTTATTTATTATAGGATCCCAAGCAGATGGTAGCACCCAGCCATCTTCTCTATTGAAATTAGGGTGTTTTTTGATTTCAATAGCCTCGCGAATCATCCTTGGAAGGAATCGGTGTTCTTTAGCGAGGATTTGTGGTCTATCAAATCTGATGTAGTGACGGGGGCGATCCTGTACATGTTCACAGACTGCAGACGTCCCGGAGCGTCGATTCTTCACATCAGCTATATGTTCTTTGACGCGGGTTTTAATTGATCTTTTAGTTTGTCCTATGTAGGAGAGACCACATTCACAATCAAGCTTGTACACTCCTGCATCTTGCAGAGGGACGTTACACTTGACTGATGGTAAGAACTGACCAATCTTCTTCGGCGGCTTGAAGTATGTTTTGATGGAAGCGCGCTTCAAGATGTAGCCAGTCTTGTCAGTGACTCCTCTAACATATGGCAGTACAGCAGGTACACGCTTGACTGTGGCTGGCTTCAATCGTTCTCTGTGACGTAGGCGCGGGACCCGAAGCTTGTTGTCATGCAAAACTTGCTTGACGTGTTGGAGCTCGGCAGCCAGGTGTTTACTGTCACAGATCCCTCGTGCTCTCTGAAACAAAGATTTACCCACGGTAGCTAACTGTGAAGGATGGTGGTGAGAATCACCGTTTAAATATCTATCTGTATGGGTCTTTTTTCTATACACAGTATGGCTCAAGGTGTTATCAGGATTCCGAATTACTAACACATCTAGAAAAGCTAAGGAATTGTTTGCCTCTAACTCCATTGTGAACTGAATTTTAGAATTTATAGAGTTAAGATGGTCTAAAAATGCAGTTACTTTATCTAAAGGTAGAATTGTGAAAGTGTCGTCTACGTACCGCTTGTAGAATCTTGGATTTATGGGAGAAGTAAGCAGGGCTTTCTCCTCAAAGTCTTCCATGAATATGTCGGCGACAATGGGAGATACAGGTGAGCCCATTGCCACACCATCTACTTGCTTGTAGAACTCCTCCCTCCACAATAAGTAGCCAGATGTAAGGCAGTGTCTGAGTAATACTGCATATTCTACGGGCATGTTGTTTTCCTCCAGCCTCCTAGTTACAATTGAGATGCAGTCTTCAACAGGTAAGCATGTAAACAATGACTGCACATCAAAACTGACCATAGTTTCATTGTCTGCCAGATGCAGGTCTTTAATCTCGCTGACAAAATGGTAGGAATCCTTTATGTGTGCTCTTGTGTGTCCCCTGAGCGGTGAGAGTATTTTCGCTAAGGTCTCGCGCCTACGTCACAGAGAACGAGTGAAGCCGGCCACAGTCGAGCGTGTACCTGCTGTACTGCCATATGTTAGAGGAGTCACTGACAAGATTGGCTACATCTTGAAGCGCGCTTCCATCAAAACATACTTCAAGCCGCCGAAGAAGATTGGTCAGTTTTTACCATCAGTCAAGTGTAACGTCCCTCTGCAAGATGCAGGAGTGTACAAGCTTGATTGTGAATGTGGTCTCTCCTACATAGGACAAACTAAAAGATCAATTAAAACCCGCGTCAAAGAACATATAGCTGATGTGAAGAATCGACGCTCCGGGAAGTCTGCAGTCTGTGAACATGTACAGGATCGCCCCCGTCACTACATCAGATTTGATAGACCACAAATCCTCGCTAAAGAACACCGATTCCTTCCAAGGATGATTCGCGAGGCTATTGAAATCAAAAAACACCCTAATTTCAATAGAGAAGATGGCTGGGTGCTACCATCTGCTTGGGATCCTATAATAAATAAAATTAAATCCCAACCCAAGCATACAACTGCAAGGCTTCATGATACCATAAGTTCATACTGTGTAGATCGGAACAAAAGTTAAATTTTAATCTATGGTAACCGCGGTTAACTATGACATCTGGACGTTAAACATCTCAGTCCTTCCCGTGACCATGGGTGCTGTAAAGCTCTCGAAACTTCGGGTATTAAAAAGTTAAATATACGCGATAAATTCCGTAAAAACGAGTATTATTTCAATATGTAGTGTTCGCGTAAATGTAAGAAATCATTAAAATAATCTAAGTTATGATTTAAATTTATTAATGAATAACTTGATATGTAATAATAATTTAAATCTTGTCTTTAAATTGTAAGAATTATAATAAAACAGTTCATGTGATTGATATAAATAATTTAATTAAGATGTTTTTACGGGAGATATGTATTACCCATCCAAGCAGAGTATAAGGCTCGTATAATACTCGTAGCAAACATGCTATCTTATTATTTACATTTTAACTCAGCCAAGGATTTGGCTTACCAGACATCTGCTTCTATTGAGCAGTATAATGACTTTACATTGAATTTGTAATCAGTCTCAAGTAATTGAAATTAGTAAATAAGACAATAGAGGTAATCTCTAGCAATCACAATAATAATTTAAATTTAAATCATCTAAAATATAGCCCGCAAATAGTTAATTGTATAATTTCACATAAAAACAATTATAAAAATTGTATACACCTGGTGTATCAAAATATACAAGGCATATTTTGATACACTAGGTATAGAAACAAATTTAAAGAAATAAATATATCAATGCTTCCTAATATAATTACGAAAATTTAATGTATGTACACAATAACAAAAATAGTTTTCTTGACAATAGTGATGTACATTCTGTAAATACTAGGAACAAGCACAAGTTAGTTATATTAGTTATTCTACTCCAAAGTCAGTAATTCTTTCTTGCGGAAATGCATACATTTTTACAACAAAGTCCCAGAAAATTTAGAGAACTTATCTATCAGTATTTAAACTATTTATTGAATAAAAATTGTTTAGTAAAATGGGAATGAGGTGGTCGCTACCATGCTGTTTCTTAATGTTTTCATAACAATTGTATGAAATATTATATTGTTAACTATGCTTTTTTTTAAAGTAAAGTTCCGCTGGGTTCCTTGGTTTTTTCCTAAGTTTTTTTCCCAAACCAGTGGTAAAAGTAAAAAATGATTTTCAATAAGTATTACATATAATTAATATTGAATAAAAAATGATTCTGTTCTATTCAATTCTATTATTTACGTTAACTTTTCAATATTTATTATACTTATTTACATTGTTCTTTGTTTTAGCAAAATATCATTTGATTATTAAATTAAAACTTATTTTATTTTTAGCTCATACAATGAAAATAAAACAGGCCAAGAGCGTGTCGGGCCACGCTCAGTGTAGGGTTCCGTAGGTTCCCGTCCGTCACAATAAGTGTTCCCACTTATGAGTTTAAAGGTGGGTATCCATTATGTTTGCGCTCCAGCAGCGCTCCGCGCTCCTGCAACTGCTCCCGGTAGTGGGTACGTGCGCGAACATGGAGCGTGCAACATTGCACGCTCCGCAGCAGGCGCTCCGACTTTCCATCCAAGTTCAAAATGATTTTCCTAGAAAGTCCTTATAAAGTTCTACTTTTCAGATTTTTTTCATATTTTCTAAACTTATGGTTCAAAAGTTAGAGGGGGGGGGACACATTGTTTTTTACTTTTGGAGCGATTATTTCCGAAATTATTGACATTATCAAAAAATGATCTTAGTAAACCCCTATTCATTTTTAAATACCTTTCCAACAATATATCACACGTTAGGGTTGAAATTAAAAAAAAATCACTTCCCACTTTACATATAGGGGGGCTACCCTAATAAAACATTTTTTTCCAATTTTTATTTTACCACTTTGTCGGCGTAATTGATACACATATTGGTACCAAATTTCAGCTTTCTAGTGCTAACGGTCACAGAGATTAAGCGAGGACGGACAGACGGACAGACAGACATGGCGAAACTATAAGGGTTCCTAGTTGACTACGGAACCCTAAAAAATTATAATACCATTTTTATTTTTATTAAAATTTATAAATTTAAAATTTCAACGAAACTTCAATTTTCGAACGCCTCATTCGTCGGCAGAGAACTTCTAATTTGGAGCTCGCTGAAGCTCTTAAGTTGTTACTTAATTACTTTTCTTAAAACTTTTACCAACCCATAAGTTATTCCTAAACGAGTGGCTATTCGACCGGTGATTAACTTTTACACGCCTTTCAAAAGAATTGAGAAAAGGCAAAGGATTTTTATATGGAAATAATACGCCTTATGGCATGAATCTGTATTTTATAACCCGTGTGGTTAATATCATAATCATAAACACTCACGCCTGTCACCCAGAGGTGTAGGCAGAGACTACAGACTTCCATTTAGCACGATCCTGATATACCTCTCTTGCCTCTTCCACATCCATATATCTACGCATACATGCTAGTCGGTTAAGGGTACTCTTAATTTGGCCCATTTTTAGTATATCGCCAATTTGGTCGATAAACTTCCGCCTAGGATGTCCCTTTCCGACTCTTCCATTCACTTCTGCCACATATATTTGCTTTTTCAGTGTTTCCTCATTCATTCTTTCTACATGACCAAACCTCCGAATTATTCCTTTCTTAATTCTGATCACCGCATCATCTTGCAATCCACACTCTTCTTTTATCACACAGTTTCTCACCCTGTCACTCAGATTCAGCCCTAACATACTCCTTAGCTACCGCATTTCTACTGCATTTATTCTATCGTGCTTCTTCTGCCACACCCAACTTTCACTACCATACGTTAATGTAGGGACTAATATAGCACTGTGAATTGCCATACGTGCCTTTTTTGACACATTCTGACTTTTCACAATAACATTTACTTTATTTTCACTCGTCGTGCAATATCCTTATCATATCTCCCATCCCTGCTGAATACACATCCCAAATATACGAACTCATCTACTTGCTCAATTAACTCTCCTTCCATTCTTATTTCACATACCGTTTTGCTTTCTTCTCTTTCAAAAACCATTACTTTCGTCTTACTTGCGTTCACTTTAATTCCCCTTTTTTTAATGACCTGTTCATTAATGTAACCATCATTTGCAACTCGGCCGCTGACGACGCAAGTATGACTTGATCATCGGCGTACAAAAGGCATTTGATGGTTAACTCACCCATTCTTAACCCGCATTCTTCAACTTTCAAATTTTCCAAACAACTGTCCATAAATAGGTTGAACAGCCACGGGGAAGCTACACAGCCCTGTCTGACACCTTCACGGATGCCAAACCAGTCTGAGTAGGCCCCGTTGATTCTAACACAAGCACTCGAGTCCCTATACAGAGACTTTAATGCCTGTATTTAACCAGCGCTCAACCTAAATGCGTTTAGCGTTTGCCATAACACATCCCTGTCTACTCTGTCATAAGCCTTTTCCAAGTCCATGAAGGCACAAAAAACTTTTTGGTTTTTCGCCAAAACTTCTCTGCGATCATGCGCATGGAAAAGACTTGATCTGTACACCCCATTCCCTTTCTCAATCCTGCTTGCACATCCCAAAATTTTTCATCAGTTTCTTTCATAACTCGCAAGTGGCTGCTGCAGCCATGAACACTTACAACCATTCTACAACTCGTGTAGTTAGTTTTCACCGGATAATACTTATTCTCTTTTTCCTAGATAACCACGTTGGTGAAAGCCCAGGCTTCTATTACTTGTAATATTTAATAGATCTATTATAATTAATGATCTTTTATGTCTCTTGTTCAAGTGTGAGAACAGTCCAAAAAGAAAATCTCCATAAGACAGGTATTCAGATCTGGAATTCATCCTTTATTTTATTCCCCTAGACTTGTTTTTTCTTGAAAAAAATTGGAATAACCGACACTTTTCTATAACTTATAGATTATAATTACTGTACAATTACTATTTGTTTATTACTTGACACAGTTTTTTCTATTACTGCGTATTACACTTAAACAGAATTACATCCTCAATTATTTTCGCATCTCTGACCTATATTTCATTGTTATTGATCGCACATACATTTTCCATATGCTAATTATTACTTTTAGCAGCTTACACTAATCTCTATAAAACGCTTCATCTATAGTGGATAATAATTTTAACGGCGTGTGGGTTGCCATTCCGGTTCTAATCACGGTTGAAATATTCAAGTTTTACATCAGGATGCATTCTCTATACAACCTGAATTTCTATGAAACTCTCAGAGTAAGTGCACTATGTGTGTAATTACTCTAAGATCAAACTACTTGATTTAATCTGTGATTGCATATTTTATTACTTGCGACGCTTCTGTAGAATCTCCAGTTAGTCTTTGATATCATGCGCAGTTGACATTAGACAGCAGCTCAAGCTCTAGATGTTAGGATTCCTTTGGGTAGGACCCTCTTATTTATATCCACGGTCAAACTGCACTTTTTTTATTGACCTGAAGTGACAAATGAATTCATAGTCCACCTAATGGTAAATGGCAACTGAAGTACATGAAACACTCTCAGCCAACTCAAAGAAGGCTACATATTATACATTTTCACCCCTAAGAACTACGGTAGAATACCTCACAGCCTGTAATTATACAAGCTCTCTATGGACTTCAGACTTCCGGTCTACTGTAAGTTCATATATCATTTTAGTATATGTTTTAAATAGTTTCCGTTTCTCTACACTCACCATACGAAACACAGCAGCATTAAGCTACTATTTTACGCTACTATTCTGTGAGAGCGTGGTCTTTCCCCGATCGAGCCGACCCATTCGTACTTCAACTATACTACTAATATAACTGCAGCATGGCTCTACCACGTATTAAATGATTTAAAAGCATTATTTTGATTATAATATGTTACTAAGTCTTGAATAAATTGTCAGTAAAAGACAACTGCTGAATGTGGACTACAGTGACAGTGAGGGTTTGTCTTAATCGTGAGACTTAACAAGCAGAATGACGATCGTAGTACCAGGCGTTTGTATGTTTGACGCTACTTTTCGTAGCCAGTCTAGTATTTACATCTGGCGTAAAAGAAATGGCTATACTGTCATCTATCGGAGGCCATAAGATCCTGCTGGCATACTCCATAGTTGCCTCTTACGACACCCATGGGACGGAATGGTGTGATAGGTTCCCTTGCGCTGCCACGATTATTGCATGCCTTAACCGCAAAGTGCGTATGTGTGTTCTACTAGCGCCTAAAAATCAAGAATCCAAAGTTTTGTCGCATGAAATCGTATCTAATAATCATATTGAACATATAAATGAAAAGCACATTGTCAGAAGGATAAATTATTATTGAACTTATTAATTTTTTAATCGATTAAGTAATTGCTATTTTTTCATGAAAAAAAAAGTGGTTTTAGTGGCTTACGATGCAGATTTATCAAGCCCGTATGAAGGGGTAAACGCAATAACTTTTGAAAATATTAATTGTTAAACTCAATCTATTTTTAAATCTCTTCATCTATCATGTGGGAAGCCGTGGAATGTAAATGGCTATTTAATTTTGTTTTGTTTAGTTATAATTAATTTTTTTCGTCTGAGAAATTACGAAACGTTCTGTTTTTGAGCAGCCTTGTAATAATATATTTTACTAAATACAGATACACTTTGACTCACCCTCGGCTCGGCTGCCGTCGTGAGTGGGTTACTGTATTGTTTGTTTACAGGGGCTCGTGATGAAAAATATCGACCGCTGTAGAAATACAAAATACTCCAAAAACCAAATTTGTTACATACCTGACCAATGTAAAATATTATTGTTATTTTTATAATCACAGATTCATCAGATCATTACAATATATTGTAAAATTTATATATAAATATACTTATACGTCTTGAACTTTATGAAGTGACCTGAAGGTGTGTTTCGGTATCTGCTACTGGAACTCCTCGAAGAGTAGAACTAGGTGTGTCGAGTTTGGATTCGTTTTGCTAATTATGATGAGATCTTGACTCCGGACTTGATAGAATGACTTGAACGTGTACTTTAGTGAATGCTAAATTAAAATAGGGGTACTCGTAAAATCCAGTCAGGGGGTTTTCATGCTGGTCTACCTTTCCGGTGATCCTGTTATGGAATACGGGTACGCGACCCCGGCTCCCCGAGCTACTGTTATTCTCATACCTTTCCTGCCGAGATAACAGTATCCTTACACCTACGCTCCTACCCCCAACCTTTTTTTTCCTTTTTCCAAAATGGTAGCTTCCTCTACCAACAATAGCATACCCAAAGAGGGTTGGTGTCAGGCAGGCGGCCGACTGTAAAACTTTTGCCAAATCCCATGCAGTAAACTTATGAATATTACGAGTTGTGGGATATATGACAGGGCTAGGGCGTACCCCGCAGGCGACGCGCAGGAGCAGCACCCGGCTCCTGTGGGAAGTGGGCAAGGGTTGTCGCACCTTACGGAGCGGGTGCGACGTAAGAGGCGAGCCCGTAGAGAGAAGAATGTCAGAGTGAGGTTTGCAAGCTGGAATATAGGTACGATGACTGGAAGAGGAAGAGAGTTAGCAGATGTTTTGAAACGACGAAGAGTGAATGTTGCCTGTTTGCAGGAAACAAAATGGAAGGGCAATAAAGCAAGAGAGATTGGGGAAGGATACAAGTTTTATTACTGTGGAAGTGACGGGAAGCAAAATGGAGTAGGAGTTGTGTTAGATAGTGGAATGAAAGAACGAGTGACAGATGTGAAAAGAGTAAATGACAGAATGATAGTTGTTAAATTAATGATTGAAAACAAAGTAGTGAATGTTGTAAGTGTGTATGCTCCGCAAACAGGCTGTGAAGAGAGTGTGAAAGAGAAGTTTTGGGAGGAATTTGATTGTATGATGATGGGAGTACCTGAGAGTGAGAATGTTTATATGGGAGGAGATTTTAATGGACATGTAGGGAGAGTGAATGACGGGTATGAAAGAGTACACGGTGGATGGGGGTACGGAGTACGCAACCGTGAGGGGGAAGTTCTTCTGCAAGCAGCATGTGCTTTCGACCTGGCTGTAGTAAACACGTGGTTCCAAAAACGAGATCAGCATCCTGTTACTTATAAAAGTGGCCACCACGCGACACAGATCGACTATCTTCTGTTAAGACGGAACCAAATCAAGAGTGTAAAAAACTGCAAAGTGCTTCCAGGTGAAGACTTAGTATCCCAGCACCGAATTCTGCTGGCTGACATCTGCTTAACTGTTCGCCTCAACAAACATAAGGATCGTCCCCCACCCAAAATAAAGTGGCATTTGTTGCATAAGGAGGAGTATGCAAGTGAATTTAGAGAGCTAGTTGTAAACAAGATGATAGAGATGGGTGATATGGAAGGAATGAGTGTGAATGAGTGCTGGAAGGAAATGGCTGATTGTATCCGAAGTGTGGCAAGGAAGGTGTTAGGAGAAACAAAAGGGAAGCATATGATAGATAAGGATGGGTGGTGGTGGAGTGAAAGTATTAGAGAAGTTTTGAGAGAAAAGAAAAATGCCTTTAAAGAATGGCAGAGCGTAGAAGACCAGAATGAATCCATAAAAGAAAGTAAGAGAGAGGCGTATAAAGAATGTAAGAAGAGTGCGAAGAAGGAAGTTGCTATTTGTAGGGCAGAGGCGCAAGATAAATTATATCGGTCCCTTGAAAGCCCCGAAGGTCAAAAACGACTTTTTCAAATTGCAAGAGCGAGAGAAAGGAATGGAAGAGATGTTTCACATGTAAAATGTATAAAAGATGATTCTGGAAGGATTTTGACTGACGATGAAAGTATAAAGAAGCGATGGAAGGAGTATTTTGAGAAATTGATGAATGAGGAGAATGAATGGAATGGTATGCTTGAAAACCCACCAGTGAATATGGGCTTAGTGAGAGAAATTAGTGTGGAAGAAGTAAAAATGGCTGTTAGGAATATGAAGAATGGGAAGGCAGTCGGCCCAGATGGAATACCAGTAGAAGTGTGGAAGTTGCTGAGTGCGGATGGATGGAAGTGGTTGAGTTTATTTTTCGGTAAATTGTTGCAGGAAGAACAAATACCTGAGGAATGGTGCAGTAGTATACTGGTCCCCATTTTTAAAAACAAAGGAGACGTTCAAAACTGCAGCAGTTACCGGGGAATAAAACTCATGTCACATACTATGAAAGTCTGGGAAAGAATAATAGAGAGAAGAATGAGAGAAGAGTGTGAGATAACACAAAACCAGTTCGGATTCATGCCCGGTCGAGGTACGACAGATGCCATTTTCGCATTACGCCAATTGTGCGAAAAGTACAAGCGCGTGCATAAAAATCTGCACATGGTTTTTGTCGACCTTGAAAAGGCGTACGATCGGGTTCCCCGTGAGGTTTTGTGGTGGGCGTTAAAGATGAAAGGTATGCCTGGGAAGTATGTGAGGTTAGTCCGTGCTATGTACAGAGCATCCCGTACATGTGTACGATCTGCCGCGGGAACTACGGGCAGTATCGATGTGGCGGTAGGGCTGCACCAAGGGTCGGCATTGAGCCCTTACCTCTTCCTACTGATTATGGACGCTTTGACGTCGGACCTGCAGGATGAGGCACCCTGGTGCATGCTCTTTGCCGATGACATCGTGCTTGTCGGGGAAGAAGGCATCGAGGTACAGAGCAGACTGACGGGGTGGCAACAGAGGCTGGAAAGTGTTGGCTTGAAGATCAGCAGATCCAAAACCGAATATCTGTGCTGTGATTTCGGCGGTCTTTCCAGTCCTGTACCCATGTCGTTGGATGGCGCTATACTGCCTACCTGCTCAGATTTCAAGTACCTCGGTTCCCTCATTGAAGGCGACGGCGGAATAGATAGAGCTGTGCAGCATAGGATTAACGCAGGGTGGATGAAATGGCGACAGGTCACAGCCACAACGTGCGATCCCCGAATGCCAATAAGGCTGAAGGGGAAAATTTACAAATCGATCATCCGACCTGTCGTCATGTATGGAAGTGAATGCTGGGCCGTCAAGAAGAAGGATGAAAATAGACTGCATGTGAATGAAATGAGAATGTTACGATGGATGTGTGGTGTGACAAGGATGGATAAGATAAGGAATGAGTATATAAGAGGAAGCCTGAAAGTAGCGCCAGTGGTAGAAAAGGTGAGAGGAAGCAGATTGGCATGGTTTGGGCATGTGATGCGGAGGAATGAAAGTCATGTCACAATACGAGTGTTGAATATGAATGTGGAGGGACACACGGGCAGAGGAAGGCCGAATAAAAGATGGATCGATTGTGTGAAGAGTGATATGAGAATGAAAGGAGTAAGTATGGAAATGACGGCTGATAGAGAGGAATGGAACAAGAAGGTTTACTGCGCCGACCCCAGATAATGGGAAATGGTTTAGAGAATGATGACTCGTAAAATAGAGGCAGGGAAGGGTTGGGCAGTAGGAAACATGGGAACCCTCTCGTAATTCCAGTTTAATTGTAAAATTTATTACATTTTAACGTCTGTTATTTATTTTACTTACAAGCAAAACTGTTCGTCTATAGAAAATTTGTCATTTCGTTCAGTTGTCAAAGTTACACTGTCTTTAAGGTTAGATGCACGTTAAAGTAATCACTTTGTTGTGGTTTTTTTATATGATATTATATATAAAGAACCAGTGAAGGTAGTAATTTTATTTTTATTATTCCTGTAAGAAACGTTAAAATATCTAACCATAAAGCTTCACAAGTAACTTAAGTTGCAAAAGTATGCAGAGGAAACAACGGGCAGTTATTTTGAAGGTGGTTTGGGCGTGCCCAATGGTCCCATCTTTAAGTAATGTACATAGTGAAACAATTTGTTTTACATTGCCTAAATTAAGTTAAAATATTTAGATGATTTTAATTGCAAAAAGACGCCGTTCAGGTATAAAAAGAAGGGTTAAGCAATGCGAAATTCCGAAAGACAGAGTATTATATGTAACTGCCATAGAAGAAGTGTTAAAGGCGGTAACACAAAAACAACTGGTGATAAGATTGAAAGACCTAGAACAAACTTACTACGATATATTAAACAAGCGTATGTACAGGATTCTTCATCCAGGTTTATATCTTCACTAATACAATATAATATGTATCGTGGGTGTTTTTAACATCATGCCCAAACCTCTCACAGGGGGTGCACGAACTTCCCTACCATGAGGAGCTTTAGGCTTTTATAACTTTAAGACTGATTATAATTTGTGGACTGTTCT
The DNA here is from genome assembly GCA_036936625.1 of Parnassius smintheus behrii. Classification (NCBI taxonomy): domain Eukaryota; kingdom Metazoa; phylum Arthropoda; class Insecta; order Lepidoptera; family Papilionidae; genus Parnassius; species Parnassius smintheus. The sequence continues at coordinate 24,935,734 of JAUPFT010000018.1, forward strand.
TTGTAAAAGATCTTGCCAATTGTATGGTGCAATCGAACTTGGCAATAAATATTATATATATTAAAAATGTGTTTTTTATTACTTCGTATCTTTAAAAAAAATATCAAAACTTGCTTTATTTACACTCTCTTATTTTCATTAGATTATACTTACGTATTTAAACCATATTTAGTAAGACAAGCTCTACACTACCTCAGTTCTAAGGTCTCCAAAGGCCTCTCTATCAAAAGATATTCACTTATTCGTAATGTGTAATAAGTGTAAAATAAGTGATTATTCGTAATGACAGACCCAACCGCAAAGGCGGCGGTACTGCCATTTACTACAAGAAGTCGCTTCATTGCTCCCACATCCCCACTCCGACGCTTACCAATATGGAAGCTACTATAACCAGAATAGCCATGACTGGACACCAGTCTATCGTTATACCCTCTTGCTATATCCCTAGCGGAACCCTCCCCGTTAAGAGCGATTTCGAAGCCATCCTTGCATTAGGCGGTTCAGTCATTATGTTTGGAGATTTTAACTCCAAGCATACTGAATGGACCTGCCGCACTACTACTAGTAGTGGCAAGGTGCTGCTGAATATGACTCAGTCTCTCGACCTGACTGTCTACAGCCCCCTCGCTGTCACCCACTATCCCGACAACGTTGACTACGCTCCTGACGTGCTAGACTTTGCTCTAGTTAAAGGAGTCTCCCTTAACCTTAGAGCAATCGAGTCTCTCGATGATCTAGTATCCGACCACCGTCCTGTATCCCTCCTTCTTGGCCATCAGCCACCTCTAATTTCCACTTCCAAAACCTACACCAACTATAAGGGCTTCAAGAATTCTCTAGCCTCGGCTATGGACTCTCCGGACTTTCCTATAACCCTCTCTTCCGACGTCCTCGACTGTACGGGGAAAATAGACACCGCGGTCGAAAATCTCACCTCTCTTATAACATCCTCTCTTAAAGAGAATGAAAAGGTTGTCCCGGTTGCTAAAACTAGTCTTCCCCTAGATATTAGCAACCTGCTCAAAGCCAAAAAAGCTTCCCTCCGTAGAGCTGCACGCTATCCCACTCCCAAGTATAGACTCGCGGCCCACCGCCTTCAACGCAAACTCCGTTACCGCCTCAAAGATTTCAGAGACCTCGAAAGGGGCAATCTCATGGAGAATATCTCCTCTCTCACACTGCGTACTACCAGATGGCGAGAGCCCTCCGGATAGACGCTACGCATACTCCCCCTCTGTCTCGTCCCGACGGCTCTATTGCCTTCGAGGACGAAGAAAAGGCTGAGTGCTTCGCCAACAGCGTCGCCGCTCAATGCTCTCCCAGCTCACAACCCACTGACCCCCAACATATCAAACTAGTGGAGGACGAGGTCCGTCGCCGGAGCTCACCCCCATCACCTCTGACCCTATCACTATGTCCAAAGGTGAGATTTCATCTACCATCAAAGGACTTAAGCTCAAAAAAACACCGGGCGCAGATGGCATCTCCAACCAAGCCCTCAAACACTTTCCGGAGCAGTTGATCGCCTTATTGGCCATAATCTTCAACGCCTGCTTCGAATTCAGCTATTTTGCCACCTCTTGGAAAGAGGCAAGTATCATTGGCATTCCCAAGCCAGGAAAACCTCACCACCTCCCCTCTAATCACCGTCCCATCAGCCTCCTCAAGGCCATGGGCAAACTTTTCGAACAAGTTATTCTCTTGCGCATGAGGCGCCATTTGTTTCCCACAAACGGCGACCCTCATGTCATCCCTCAACAATTCGGGTTTCGAGCCAAGCACTCGTGCCCCCAGCAAGTTCACCGCATAGTGGAATATATCCTCAGCGGTTATTTTCCTCTTCGTCAGAAGACCATCGCGGTCTTTTTTGACATTGCCAAGGCATTCTATAGAGTCTGGCATGAAGGCCTTATCTACAAATTGTGCGACTTAGATCTCCCTGACCATCTCGTCCGCCTCGTAGCCTCCTATTTGAAGAATCGTACCTTTCGTTTTAGACACGAAGGCACGCTATCCTCCTATACATACTATTCACCAACGACATTCTTATTCGGTCGTCCGATGTCAAACTGGCCCTCTTCGCACATGAAACAGCCCTCTACTCTCAAGGCAACTCACTGATACAGATTCGGAACAAGATCCAAAAGTCAGTTAGTGACTTAGATGCTTGGTTCCAAAAATGGCGTACGACGTAAACCCGGAGAAGAGCTCCGCTGTTTGCTTCGAACATAAACGACTCCGTCTCACTGCCATTTCGCCAATCAGGATGTTAGGAACCCCTGTCCCGTGGCAAATAAAAGCCAAATATTTAGGCGTCAACCTTGATGCAAGGCTCACTTTCGAGCCCCATATCAAGAAAGTAACTCGCACCGCGCGATTTTACATGGGTAGTGAACAGCATGTTGGGCAGACACAGTAAAATGTCCCTCCGAAACAAGCGAACCCTTTGTAGGGTCTGTATACGACCTGGTATGACCTACGCGGCCACCATTTTCACACATGGTAAACCCAACCTTATAAATGAACTTCAAATAGTTCAAAATCTATTCTGTCGTAGGGCCACGAATTTGCCCTATTATGTCCGTAATGCCGACCTCCACCGAGACTTAGAGCTCTCAACAATCCAGCAGTTCCTTAAATCGCTCTCTGAGAGATTCTACAAAGCCTCAGAGTCCCACTCAAATCATCTCATTCGTGAGACAGCTGCCTATGCAGCCCCTCTCCACACTCGCTTTACTATGCGCAGACCGAGAAACTCTCTCTCTCGGACCCCCCCCCCCCCCAATAAGCTTTCTGCTGACCTGAATTGCCTCCTGGCGACTTAGGCCCCGCCTACTTAACACATCCCTTAATTTGCCTTAGTTAGGCACACATCTAAGCGTTTTTTCGCCACTTGCGCTCTCCTTTCTGCCAAGGAGGGTCGCGTCAGTTTACGGCTTAAAGATCTCTCGTCAGATCGGTAAGCCAAACCCAAAAGGTGGAGTTTAGTGGGCAAAAGTCTCCACATAACCACGCAGCCGGCTGTGTGGTATGCTATGAGCATTCTCCAACTCCCTCCCCCGTTACCGGAGGGTTGGCCCTTAATTGCTTCGGGTGCAAAAAAAAAAGAGAAGCTCTAATCCCGCCGACAAACTGTTACGCAGTTTGGTGGGTGTGAAAAATGTACAAAAGGTTTGGTCCAGAATAAATGATTTATTTATTATTATTATTTATTAAAAAGTGCCCATCCCTCCCCTATCTCCCCTAGGTGCTAGGCTAGATGAAAAACTTTTCGAAAACGAAATAAAGTTAATGAGAAAAAAATTATTAACGATTCAGGTAAAAAAGACGAGTTTTTACGATAATGCCCAAGTACAAATACCTAAAAATTTAAAGAATTATTAAAGTTGATTTCTGTTAAAAGTTTTTTCAATTACAATAATAAAAGTTTTTTGATACTCAATAATAATAACAGTAAAATCAAAAAAATATTTTCTATTGTTGGTAGAGAATTTTTTTCTACATTTTTCACGATCATACGATTACGAGTCGTACTCTTTTGGATTTTCCAAACTATTTTTTATTGACGTTTGACATAAAATTATCGGAAAATTAGAAGTAATAAGTTTATTTGTGAAAACTTGTGTGTGTTTAAAATACTTTAAAAAATAGACGTATAATATGAGCACTTAAGGCATAAGCGCATTTTTAATATAATATATAATATACACATTTGATTTACCAAAAATTTTATTCTATAATAAACGCCATATAAGATATTTACCATATTATGTTTTATTTTTCATATATGTTTATGACATGACGTTAATATTAAAAACAGAAACGCCTATAACGTAGATAGTGTTAGTAAATCTTTATTACAACTTGGTAATAAAGGTTCAATGTACGCCGATGATATCTTTAGTAAACACAAGTAATTGAAAATAGTAATGGATATAACATCGTTACATGGTAATAAAAACCATAACAATATTATTGGTTGAACAATGAAACACGTCATTCTTTATTATTAATCAAAAGGCTAAATATAAATGTTCATGAATTTACAAATATAGGATAAATTGTATACAAATTTTACCTCCTATTTTACCTAATTGAGATTATCTCCATAGATTTAAGAATAAATTTTTCGTAATTTTTAACCAAAAGGTCAGCTTTCTATTTTTTCCCTTTTTTTCTCTTACCTATAATAAAAATCGTTTCGTGGGTACTAACTGTATAAAAGAAATATACAGTTCTGATAATTCACGATCAATGATTCAGTAATCAACGATTTTTGCTCAGCGACGATGAATCAATCTTTTTTTAAAAATTGATTGAAATGTCTTTTTTATAGTTAATTTGTAGCTTATTTAATGGGTAACTTTTATTTAACGATTGAAAAATGAGCCCTAAAGATTTATGCTCACGATTAATAAGAGTAATTTATGAAGTAGCTAAGTTAACTACTTAAAGTGCTGATCAAAACGAGCTATTTGAACTCACTGGTATTAAGAACTCATGAATAGTTGCTTATTTATCTTCTAACTTAAAGTTACTTAAGTTGAACTACCTAAGTTTTCTAATCAAGTAAGATATTCCAGTTTTCGTGACGTTTTATAAGTATCATTTCTGTAATACCTTATATATGTATTTAGTCTTAAAATGGTTTTAATATGATTTTAAATTATATTCTTTAGGGAAACAGATTTTTTAATCGATAACAAACTGTGCTTGGGACCCTGTAATTAATAAATTTAAAACTAAACCCAAGCAAACCATTGCAAGACTTCAAACACAGTAAGTTCATTCTGCATAGATCGGACCATAAACTATAATTAAAAGCTGAAGGTACTCCGGGTTAACATTGACATCGGGACGTCAGTCACCTCAGTCCTTCGTTCCCATGGGTGCTAGAAAGCACCCGAAACGTCGGGAATTAAAAATCAATTAAAATTAAACATGATAAAATCGGTAAAAGTAGTTTTAATTAATGTGTAGTGTTCGCGTAAATATAAGAAATCATTACTACAGTGAATGCTTTAGCGTAAAACGGAACTTGGGCAAAATATGGATGTAAATTTAGGGCCTAGAAAAAAGTACTTAGTAGTTTTTACTTTAATTACGAAATATTAGAAAATATACAAGAGTGATAAACGAGCATATAGTCGAACTCATGGAATGCGGATGCTGTACCTATACACACCCACATCTATCTTTCAACCAAAATCAAAATGCAAATGCGTGGTCATCCGTTTCCATTGAGATGGGATGCTACATTACCAGTAAAGAGGAGTCTCTTTCCCATAGATATTTACATTCAATAGATTTAGTCACCATTTTCGCTGGTAAAAGCTGACTTTTTAAGAGTGACGATGATTTAAAAGCATTATTTTTTATTATAATATATTACTAAGTCTTGAATAAATTGTCAGTAAAAGGCAAACTTTAGCTTAAGAGGAATGTAAGAATTAAATCAGCTTTAATTAATGAAATTATGACTTTATTACTTTATCAATTATCAACTCGCTACGAAATAAATATTTCTAGACTATTTGTAAGATTACTTAGAACGAGTAAGAATTGTGATTCTTTTAAATTTCAAACAATTTTATTAGAATAAGCGGCCATAGTAATGATGAGTCACGTTTTAAAAACTTTCGGTGTCTGGTCATATTTTAATTCGTGTTTTACATGTTCATAAAATAAGAATGGAACTGCTATTGAAAATAAACAACCAAATTTTAAACTAATCTGACTGACTGACTGATCTTAGACTCGCACTTAACATGGAAACCAAATATTTCTAAAATTTAATCCAAAATAACTTCTCTTTCTGGAGCCCTACGGGGACTGGTTACATTACCGGTCTATCTATCTATATATATTATTATTATTATCATCTGTTAATAGGCGAGCAGCTTATAGCTGATATGCCTATATCTGTATTGGTGTTTTATATTAGGCCAAGTTCACACTAAGAATACACTAAATTGGATTTTCTTTACACCATTTGTCCAATTATACACATATAATACACATATACACACATATATTATGGAAATCATTACCGAAGTTACCTTTAAAATACAAAACAAGTCTTTTACAATAATTGTAGCAAAGTATATTTATATAAGTATAATTTTTGTCATTTTTTTTTGTTTAATTCATCATTACATTTTATTTCAAATAAGATACCTTTCGAGATATACTCGTAATGTATTCGAAGCTTCATAAAATTATTCTATTAGGTACATGGACTAGAACTTTTCCTCCTATCTTCAAAGTGGAAAATTTCCCTATAAGGCTTCTCTATAAGATGTATCTGGTTATGTAGGTAGGACCGGTAATTTAATTAGCAGTTACAAGGTTTGATTTTGCTGATGTTGCTACTGAAGCAATAAAACATAGGTATACGTTTTATTGTTGCAGAGCACATACTTCTGAATATTTTTTATTGTATGTCAATGTACTCTTTATAGTTTATAGATGAAACGTGATTTTTTGTGGCAAAATTATGAATAATATATTTGAACAACCTATGTCTGCTCTTCTGAATTCATACTATCGCCCATTCGTAAAAAGTATACTCAAGTAATAAATCTCTTTGATATATTAATTGAATACTCGTTGTTCTACATTATAAATCTGCTCTGGTTTACATCTCACGATAAAACTCTAATCATTAATTTTATTTTAATTCAGTTTCTCTCCGTGCCCATAAAAGTTATGTTAACTTTATTATTATGGGCGTTTCTGAGTACAATGTTAACACATAGAGAGAATCGATTACAGCTTATAATAAACATCAATAGAGAAACCTCCTTGAGCTTTATTACAATTCGGTGATAAACCGGTATATTGAATATAATCCTTTGTCATACAGTGTACTTTATTGCTAGGGAGTGACATCACTTAGGGCGTGTTGATAATATGTCGGAATTATGGAATGCCTTTGTTATTGACAATTTTCTTCAGTACATAACTTTGCCTAAAATTAGGGAAGATAATATTTTATAATAATTTTTTACAATGAAAATGTACTCTTTATAGTGGTGGTGCTAAAACATATCGACTATTTAGCATAATTGAAGGCCCTACTTCAGAATATGAAATTAATTCATTCTTTTGTTTTATATTGGCTTTTATATTTTATCAAATTTTATTTTTATATGTTTTGAGTGGAATAAGGAATATCACAATCTCAATGTCATCTAAACATCGAGATACTATGTGCTACGCACTAGAGCAGCTATCTGTAAACAATTTTTTGTAATAATTATGGTTATTTTATAACTTTAGCTACAGCGCTAATAAAAATATTATGCCATCTAGTCAAACACAACGGATAGCGCTAAGCTGCTGAAAGGTGTAGTTAGCAAGCTCAATGCTTCCGAGAAAAAAGTCGTAAACACCGCCGAAACGGCGTCGCTTACGCATTTTGTTCAATAACGTACGAAGGTGTCGTGTGTCTATAGAATAAACAAGCAGTGAAGAATTGCCAAACCTCAACTTCGTAGTAGTTACTCGTAAAATTGAAATAAATCTTTTTGTAATTAGTGAGTAACTATATAAGGTATATCGAAATGAGTATAAACATTCGAAGGGAAATTAATCTACTCGTGGTTAAAATTAGTGGCTGTCCCGTACTTTTAAAAGTATATTAACAATGTCGAAAACTTCTTTAGATATTTTAAACATGGTCGGATTCAAATATGTGGTTTAAATAAAATAAATGAGTGCAAGTAAAACTAATTTGAATAAAAAAAGAACCATCAAAATCGGTAATAGGTAGTTTCGTGCGTTTCCCATCTATGTGGTTCACTTTTCATAATCTATGATTTTCATATAGAAATGGCAGCCACGTGGCAGCGGTAGTAAATTATTATCAAATATTACATTTTGTGGTTTTTAACACATGTTTTGTTTACTTACCGGTAAAGTGAAGTTTAAGTTGCATGTTTTTAAGACGCACGACGGCATTTTTTTAATTTTCGTGTAGTCACAATCTAGACACATTGTCTCGCTGAGCGTAGGAGAGTGATTGAATGAGTTATTGCTGATCGTCAACAAATCACGGCGCAAATATTTTGCACGCGTTGTCGTTTCTATGTAATTTAGTTCAATGCACCTAAGTAGCCTTATTAATTACTTTATCCCCTATTTTTCCACCCTTAGTTTAACTCACTAATTGTTTCAGAAGAAGGAGAAAGCCAGTGCCCAGTAGTAGGCTATTTTAGGCTGAAATTTAGCTTTTACTTTAATGAACATAGAAAGTAGTTATGGATCAAGATGGACGAATATTGCTTTTGCTGTTAATATTTTTTTACTTACCTTGCATATCAAATTATTGTTTACTTACTTATAAAATTTAATTTATGATTTTAATATCACTATCTACCCAGCTATACTCCTGAGCATAAAAGGGTCCTTTCACCTAACAGACCTAAATACAGTAGTGTTAGCAATGAGGGCAAAAAATGAAATTAAATATGAGGAAATGAGGGTAGACTTGTAATCTCCTATCCGTTCTTGCAGTATAATGTATTTCGATTCTCACTGACATTACTATGCCCGTTAATGTATTCTACTAGTGTAGGCAAAAAGGATCGTGTTGCTGAGAGGTTGCTCTGTGTTACATTGAGATGGGTTATGTTGGTTGCTTGGATTGCATACTAGGTGTTATCGTGTAATTGTTTCATTCACGTTACACCGGTGTGCGATTGTTACGGGAACATGCTACGGTTGGTCAAACTGTATTTTCTCTATGCTGAATGTATGGCTGACTTAGCATGCATGTATGCTATTTTGTTGCTAATAATTGGTAGCGTAAGCAGGCGAGTAAATTGGACATCCGCTCTCACACCTTTGTTATTTTTGGCAATAGGCCTTCAGAATGGTTTTTGATAGTAAGGAGGGATTTTTACCGAGTAATTTTCTTTTATTGACAAGACAACGTCTAATAAATCTACGAACGCTGGCTGCACACATGAAAAAGGATGACTTATTGTAACGTTTTGCTCATTGTAACGGTAAGATCTGAGCAAGAGCGCTGCATGAGTGAGCGAAAGGCACGATAAGCTTGAGCGTTCGGCTTGCGCCGCATCTATCTCTCTTCCGCGAAGTATGCAATCATTTCATCAATGTTTTGTTATGACGTTGTCACATTAAACTATAGTCTGTAAAGCGACTTTACAGACAACCAATATTTTTCAATAATTTGGAGAATTATTTCTAACAGTAGAGTACCTTTTTATTTCAGTTTAACAAAAATACAAAACTAGCAAGTTTTTAGCAAAAGAAATGAAAATAATAAAAGTTAGAAAGCTAGAGTATACGTGAAAGAGCTAAGTTACTGAAGTATCATAACATCTGCTCCAATTCCCTTAGAGTTATTATTGAATCAATATAGCATTGTGTACTAGTTGCAGTCAAGACAGTACGAGATATCAAGTTAGTTATAAAAACAAGAAAATATAACGATATGATATATTTCTCATTAAACTAAATTTTCGCTTTTATTTCCTGTTAAGCTACACACAGCAAACACCCAGAGCCGAAAAATATTTTGGGCCACGCAAGCAACTTTTCCATGGAGTCTGCATTTTTATCTATAATGAACTACAAAATTAATAAAAAATATATAATGTATGTAGATGTCCTATGCGCATAAATATAACTGTTATGTTCTCCCTCTGCTTCGTTGATCTAGTGTCATGAGATTTCTGACTCAGATAAAAAAAACAGTGAATAGTGCAGGTGCAGCTGTGCTTGAAGAACAGTATATATAGTAAGTACGGAAATTCCGTCCAGAGGACATTTATCAATGTTCCTAAAGTTTTGCTCAGGCGTTGATTGTTCAAGTACAATTAAAAGTTTTAATAGATAGGAAAATATTTTTAATACATATTTAGTAAGTTTTAAGGCTAAGCTTTTATTCAGCTTTGTTACGTAATGATCAACATAGTATAGAGCCAATGTATCTTCACCGCTGACCTCTATATATGCAAGTACGCTGGACTGGCAATACCATAGAAAATGACTGTTCCAATTTGAAGCGCCGCTAAAGGTTGTCTTGAAAAATAAAATTGACATAATATGCCAAAGTCTGTTGTCATATTTAAATTGTCATATTTAATAAATCTGTATTTTGAACTTTTAATCTAAAAAATGAAAGTATTTTATGTTGTTTGATTGTGTATAATATTAGTTACATAATAAGAATTATTTTTATTAATAATAAGAGTGTGCGTAATCTGTAAAACACGTTACCAAAAGGGAAGTGGTATAACATTTCACAAGTAAGTGAATTTGCAGCAAATATGAACCAAATTAAAACTATTTGATAATATAAGTACTTAAAAATTTGTTGCTAATCTTAATATCATACATACCAACATCTTCTGCTGTATATTACTGAGTTTTGATAAACAATAAAATTCAATAGGGTTGTCGAGTTCCTTGTCTATAATACTTATCGATGTTCTTTCCTACCCATATCTGTTAACAAACAAAGTCGCCAACAACAGACGATTATCAAATATTTATTAATTAACCGGTTCCCAAGTGAAACTAGGTTAAAATTATGGCTTAAAAGCATAGATACTGTGAATTGACGTCCGAAACAAAATGATCATATTTGTTCCAAACATTTCACAGACGCCTGTTTTATTAGACATGAGAACTGCACCACTTTGAAAAGGTACAGTATACCGACAATATTTTCTGCTAGTACCAGTACCATTAAGTATAAAAGTATTAGATTATTATTTCGAATGTTTTTTTTTTATTTCTTCTTTCCTAATTTTTCACCAAACTCAAGAACCATAGCCAAGTGTCGAAAGGTCGCCTGATGATGTCGAGCCACGTTGTATGTGTTTTAGTGGGCTGCGGCTAGAGGAGATTCCTCTCCTTGTACCGCTGTAGTCGAGGAAGAGTCGTAAGGGAAGAGGAGTGTTGGTATGGCGATTGGCAACGCGCCACTCGACTATCTTTCGCGACTTTGGTGAGGCTGCACCACTTGATGCTTCCAAGTGATAGTTTTCCCTAGCTCCATTCACATATCGGGCTCGGGGAGTCCATAGGAGTGGAGTTGGTGGAGTTAGAGACGCGAAGGGCAGTGTGGCTTGTTTCTGGTGCGCCTTATCTGAGAATGAAAACGGGGGGAGAATTCAGCAACTAAGAAGGGGCTGCCATTGACGGCATTATTTACACTTACGGAAAATTATGTGGACCTCAAATCTTGGGTTGCGCTTTACAACAGTTGTGTTCTGGTTTAAGTTGGTTTACTTGTTTGAATGAATAAACTCTACCACCAACTACCAACTCTGGAGTAACAATAGCCAGTATTGGCTTCTCTACGTTTGTGTTAAGAGAAAGAGTAAAGTTATTCGAGAGTTAGTTACTCTGGTTTAACATAGTATTTGGTCGAATCCATCCTTAATACACGGTTAAATAATCGTGTAATAATGTTATGGTATTCTTTAATATAATGTTGTCCTTAGTTCTTGGACAATTTCATCCGAAGAGCTCGTATCTCTATAAATGTTTCCACAGTATAAGATCTTTGTAGAATATTTAGAGACGATACCAGGAGACCCGACGGTATGGGTTTGGTAGCTTGAGAGAGAGAGAGAGAGAGAGAGAGAGAGAGAGATAAAGCTTTAGTGTGGGACACTACTTTGACAGCATCCCATCTCAGGGGTACCTCGTCTAAAGCAGGGGTGGCATTAGAAGCCACTGAACTAAGTAAATAGTCCAGAATATCTGGAAGATGAGTACATATTTGTGCAATTTGCTTTAGAGACTATTGCTCCGTAGGGTGCACGTGCAGTGTAGTTCCTAAAAAACTGTATATATGACTGATTTTCGCTGCTTGTAATAAGAAGTTGTTTAGTTTGTTGTTTCCTCGCTTGAAGGCTAAGTATAGCCATTCAGAGAGGACACGTAGCCAGCATTATTGGGACGATACCACAGAAAGTAGGACTGTTTGATAATTTCTGTAATTTTTTTTAATATTGTTATTTTAATTTCGAAAATGTCGTTGTAAATAACTGGTAACAATGTAATTCAAAGTTCATATTTTTTATATTATTTTGCTAGCTCGTACCCGGCGCAATGCTGCCGCAGAAGAAGTAATTGTTGACATATCGTTAAAAATGTGGAATAGTTATATTGTATAATTAGGAATGATAATACAATCATTGAAATAGAATGATTTTCTTTAATTTTCAAATAAATTCAACTCGGCTGGGCAGCGTTCGGGAGATTACAACACATCTTCTCGGCAGTCAGTGTCAGTGATGACCTACGGATCTGTGACGAGGTCTTTCACTGCTGGCCGTATGAGGAAGCTGGAAGTCGCTCAGTGAGCTATGAAAAGGGCTATGCTCAGGGGTTCAAACTTAGGAATGAGGATATCTGCAGCAGAACCAGAGTGACCGACATTGCCCAATGGATTAATAAGCTGAAGTGGCAATTGACCGGCCATATAGCTCGAAGAACCGAATGCCGATGGGGAAAAAAGGTTCTCGTATCGGCAGGTAAAGTGTAGGACGTTCCCCCACTAGATGGAGTTAAAACCTGGTAAGCCGTACAGGACGTTGATGGATGCAGGTGGCTCAGGACTGTGCTTTGTGGCATTTCTTGGGGGAGGTCTATTTTCAGCAGTGGACTTGTGAAGGGCTTAATTGATGATGAATTATAATGGCATTACATTAATATGATACATAAAGAGAATGGACGTTACGGGTAGAGTCCATCTATACATAGAGTCTATTCTATTTAGGTATAGGTAGGGTATAGAATTTTATCGATATTATTTTATACACTGTCTCATCCCTATTATTAGTTCCGTGGACGTGCACTTCTGCTGTCAGCTCCAATATGGCGGAAATCGAATCGCTTCATCATGTCACGGTGTATAGCCAGTCCAGCGTACTTGTATATATAGAGGTCAGTGATCTTCACTAAATTAGATCGATAAAAAATTAGTCTTACATCAGTATAATATTTGATTGTATAGAAATAAAGATACATAAATGTTGATGATATAAAACTATGTAGAAGTTTTTCAAATGCTAAGAAGAAATTGACGTGAATACTAAATGTTTTAAAGTCAGCTCGATTTTAACCAAATGAATTCACTGCTGAACATAGGCTTCCCCCATAGATGGTCCCATAGAAGAGATTTAGCCAAAAGTTGCCACGCTTGGCAGGCGAATTGGCAACTGGAGTTTTTTTATTATTTTCAGTAGTTATTAGGAAAATGCTGCTGCCATTCTTCTGCTTCAATTTCCTTCTGTCGCCTCTTACTATATTAATAATATTAGCGCTTACTTGGTCTTTATACTTTTCCTTTTTAGCTGAATATTTATGAAATAAAAAATAAACTAAATACATTATATTTTATATCATTCATAATTATCATTATTAAAGCCCTTCACAATTCCATGTTGTTCTTAGGCTTCCTCTAAGGAATGCCGCAAAACACGGTCCTTAGCCGACGCTAGTAACGGCCTGCTCTACACATCGCATACCGGTACGATGCTGCCATTTCAGAACTTTTCTTCCCCATCAGTTGTCGATTCTTGATCATACATGGTCGTTTAAGTATCCGTTGGTTGTCAGTTACCTGGTTCTACTTCGGATATCCTTATTTCAGGCCATCATCGATCACAACTCCTTTACATAGCGGTGAAAGATCACATGCTAGGTATACAAATGATATCACTGGCAACACCGTTGTTTTAAAATATTGAGAAATACGTAATAGAGAAAATGTGTTGTAATCTTCCGAACTCTTCCCATTTGTGTTGGATCCGTTGAATGATCCATTGGTCGACTATATATTATATATTTCATAAATGTTTAGTTTTGCAAGGAAACTATGCGCCGCGCCGGTTCATTAAGATTAGTTGATTTACAAAACCTAATGTTGGTTTCAGCATATAGATGAAGGCAATAATAACGTCTAAGAAATCTGCTCATGAGTTATTTTTTTGGAAGTTTGGATAAGAAACGAGCACACAATTAACTCCACATGATGTCAAGTGGATACTGTAGCTCATTAGAATTCTAACTGTATCATCTTTTAAAAATGAAAATTCAGCAGAGGTGGTACTAAGGAATCAAATGGAATGCCTATTTAGAGAAGGTTAAAGTTTTAAATTAGTGTCAATTCTTAAAATTAAGAAAAAAGTCTTGGCCAGTTTCTTTGCAATAATTTCCATCACCCCATTTCGTCCGGTTAGTGTTGTAAGGGCCAACTATGGTGAATACCAAAACAAATCACAGCTTCTGCCAGATGTCCCGATAACTATGAAAATCCATCCGCCTGGCAACCATGACGATTAAGAAAAATTTCACTCGCAACGAGAGAGACACATGCCCGTCAATAAACTTTTACGTGCAAAAAGAAAAAAAGTTGTTTTTATAAAAGTATTTTCCTTTTTTTCAAATGAAGAATATGACAAATCCCCTCGAGGTAAGGCTTGTATCCAGCAATGAAATATATGTATTCGTTTACTTTTATAAATCCAAAGGTCCAATTAAATTTCAAAGAAAAACGTATTCGTAAACGTATCCATTATCTTGTTGAACATAAACTGGAAGAGATCGCTCTTTAGCGATAAGACCGCCTTATTGTACATACGTATATATTAAGTTTTCTCTGTAATGTATTTATTCGTTGTATATGTGTGGTGTACAATAAAGTATATACTACTACTACTACAATACGGAGCCAATGGGCTTGATCATTCAAGAAGAGGGCTGTACGAGAATAATTGAATCAAGATACTCGTATTATCAAATAATATACTTTTTGATAAAATTTGAATGAAATATTTTGGAAAAAATGCCCGAGGATGTATTTATCGAAAACCACTACACACATAATCTGTTTCTACATGTCACTGCCAACTTCTTTGAAAGAATTAAATTAAAAAATATTATTATTTAAAGAAATAAATTTGAATAAACCGTTTTATTAGATACTGTTAAAATCTTTATATTATGATCTTTTAAGACGCTCGACATTTGAATTTCAATTTAGATCCCGCTAGGCACCAAAGGATTCACTAAATTTATGGAACGTATCCCAAATTACGAGAACGGCGTGACCGTAATATTTACAATTGTAGGTTGCATTTATTGTGAAGATTATCCCTCGGTCAAAGTATTTTTAAGTTATTTTTAAAATAAAATTACAGAAATATGATATTCCAAATTTTACATTTTTATGTACCTATGTACATTTTAACAGTGGTAGAGCCACGCGGCAGCTTTGCTGTGGCACGTACGGGCAGGCTCAAACCGGGGTGGTACCACGAACTCACAGAATACCGACTTGATGTGGAAGCTCTGCTTCCGCGTTTTGAGTGCAGGTGGCCGGAGTCCTAAATACCCCCCCCCCCCCCATCAACATGGTGGTGGAATTAAATGTCAAACTACCCCAGGAGGCTACCAACACACCTGGAGAATCCCTCGCTGAGCATCCACAACCAAGTTACTCCACTCCTGAGTGTGGGTGCTCAGGCTGCCTCGCGTATTCTTGGGGGGAGGGGGCAAAAATCCGCTCAAGACTACAACTGCTCGGGGCAAATGGATCAACAAGACCAAGGCGACCCCTGCCACGCTATCAGTGAATTTCTGCAATATCAGGGGACTTCACTCTAACCTTAACGCCGTCCACTACCATCTCGAGATGGTGAGGCCGGCTCTGCTCTTTCTGACCGAGACGCAGGTGTCCTCTCCAGCTGATTTCTCGTATGTCTCCTACCCGGGATACAAACTGGAACACTCCTTTGTGCCTCGGGCTGGAGTTTGCGTTTACATCTGAGAGGACATCTTTTCTCGACGCCTCGGCAGTCTTGAAGGTTCGGACCTGTCCATCCTTTGGCTACGCATAGACAGCGACGACCATCCGCGCATCTACGGGTGTTTCTATAAGTTCCATAGCGGTAATGCCCAAACAGACCGACTATTTGACCACATCCAAATGGCTACAGATTCGTTGCTACAGCAGATCCTCTCCGCAGAGATCGTGATCCTCGGCGACTTTAACGCCCATCACGATTTTGCCTTGGCATATGGTCTGACACAACTGGTTATTTCACCTACGCGGATTCTAGATGTGGAGAATCATGCACCTTCCCTGTTGGACCTTCTGCTGACCTCTCACCCGGACGGATATCACATTTCCGTCGACGCCCCTTTAGGCCCCTCAGACCATTGTCTTGTCCGGAGTGTGGTGCCACTCACGCTGAAATCGCAGCTGCATTCTGCGGGCTGCCGCCATGTTTGGCACTATAGGTCAGCCGATTAGGATACTATGCGTTCTTTCTTTGCTTCCTACCCTCGGGTTTGCTTCTCGCTGGACGATTCCAACGTTGTTGCGGATTCTGTCGCTGATGTGGTACTTCAGGATATGGAGCTTTTTATTCCATCCTCTGTGGTGCCCATCGGAGGCAAATATCAGCTATGGTTTAGTCGCTCCTGTAAAATAGCATCATGCTATAAGCAGGAGTGCTACCAAGCCTGGGCTGACGCATCAACGTCCGGGATGTAAGCACCAGTGCTCTAAATATGAAGTATAATTCCGCCTCCAGGTCCTTCAAAAGAGTCATTGCCAAGGCAAAGTCAGAGCACATAGGCAGAATTGGCGAGAAACTAGTTCGCCTTCCTTCTGGAACCCGTGCATTCTGGTCTCTCGCCAAGGCTGTCCAGGGGAATTTCTGTCAGCCATCTCTTCCATCTCTGCACAGGGAGGACGACTCACTGGCCCATACTGCAAAGGAGAAAGCCGATCTTCTAGGCTCCTTCTTTGCGTCTAACTCGACTCTCGATGACGGGGGGAGTACGCCGCCGACCATCCCGCGGTGTGAGTGCTCCATGCCGGAAGTGCAGTTCACACAGCGCTCGGTTCGCAAAGCACTCCTCTCCCTGGACATCCACAAGTCGAGTGGGCCTGACGGAATCCCCCCAATTGTGCTGAGGACGTGTGCTCCAGAGTTGGCACCGGTTTTAACGCGTCTTTTCCGGTACTCCTACTCCCTAGGCGTAGTCCCAAAATCGTGGAAGACGGCTTTCGTCCACCCGATCCCTAAAAAAGGCGACCGCTCAGACCCGTCCAACTACCGGCCAATCGCCATCACCTCCTTGTTCTCCAAAACAATGGAGTCCATTGTAAACTGCCAGCTCATGAGGTACCTTGAGGATCACCAGCTGATTAGTGACCGCCAATACGGTTTTCGCCGTGGTCGGTCAGCTGGTGATCTTCTGGTCTACCTCACTCACAGATGGACGGAGGCAGTAGAGTTCAAGGGGGAGGCATTGGCCGTTAGTTTGGACATTGCGAAGGCCTTCGATCGGGTTTGGTACAAAGCGCTTCTTTCGAAGCTCCCTTCCTATGGGCTTCCCGAGAAATTGTGCAATTGGATCACCAGCTTTCTTGCAGATCGGAGCATCAAGGTCGTTGTAGACGGTGCAAGCTCCGATTGCAAGCCTATTAATGCTGGTGTTCCACAGGGCTGCGTGCTATCGCCAACGCTGTTTCTTCTGCATATCAATGATATGTTGCATACCCGTAACATTCATTGCTATGCAGATGACAGCACTGGTGATGCTCTTTACACCGGCCGAGCCAATATTTCTCGGGAAAACGTCTCCGAGTGCCGGGACAAACTTGTGTCTGAAGTCGAGTCTTTGCTGAACAGAGTCTCGGATTGGGGACGACTAAATCTAGTCCAGTTTAACCCCCAGAAGACACAAGTTTGCGCGTTAACCGCAAAAAAGAACCCCTTTGTCGTATCCCCTCAGTTTCAAGGCACTCCCCTTGTTGCCTCAGCCAGTATCGGAATCCTCGGCGTCGACATATCGAGTGACGTGCAGTTTCGTGGTCACTTGGAAGGGAAGGCCAAATTGGCCTCTAAAAAGCTTGGCGTGCTCAGCAGAGCGGGACAGTATTTCATGCCGGCACACCGCCTGCAACTTTACAAGGCGCAGGTTCGGCCGCACATGGAATACTGTTCCCATCTCTGGGCTGGGGCTCCCCAGTACCAGCTCCTTCCACTTGACCGCATCCAGCGCAGAGCGGCTCGAATCGTCGACGACCGAGTGCTTTCCGATCGGCTCGATTCACTGGCGTTGCGAAGAGATGTTGCATCTCTTTGCGTATTTTATCGCATCTATCACGGGGAGTGCTCTGAAGAATTGTTCGGATTAATCCCAGCCGCCAAATTTCGTGAACGCACGACACGGCAAACGTCCCGATACCATCCACACCATCTGGATGCTTGGCGGTCCACCACTGTACGTTTCACAAGGAGTTTTCTTCCACGTACAACCTCTCTGTGGAATAGTTTATCATCGGCGATTTTTCCGGACCGATACGACCTGGGGACCTTCAAGAAAAGAGCTTACTCCTTTCTAAAGGGCCGGCAACGCACCCGCAATTCTCCTGGTGTTGCGGTTGATCATGGGCGGCGGTAGTCACTTAACATCAGGTGAGCCGCATGCTCGTTTGCCCCCTCTTCTATAAAAAAAATAAAATAAAAAAAAAAAAAAATGAGAAAGCCGATCCGCTAGGCTCTTTCTTTGCGTCCAACTCGACTCTCGATGACGGGGGGAGTACGCCGCCGGCCATCCCGCGGTGTGAGTGCTCCATGCCGGAAGTGCAGTTTACACAGCGCTCGGTTCGCAAAGCACTCCTCCCCCTGGATATCCACAAGACAAGTGGGCCTGACGGAATCCCACCAATTGTGCTGAGGACGTGTGCTCCAGAGTTGGCATCTGTTTTAACGCGTCTTTTCCGGTACTTCTACTCCCTACTATCGGATGTCATTGTTAAACCCGGAGTACCTTCAGATTTTTTAATATATTACCCATAAACAACACCATAAACAATAACGCATAAACAATAATTAAAAAAGCTGAAGGTACTCCGGGTTTAACAATGACATCGGGACGTCAGTCATCTCAGTCCCCCGTGACCATGGGTGCTGGAAAGCGCCCGAAACGTCGGGAATTAAAAATAAAAGTAATTAAAAGTAAAAATAAACGCGATAAAATCCGTAAAAGTAGTTTTAATCTTTGGAGTTAATACTTTCTTATAGCTGAATTCCTTATGAGAAAGACGCAGTTATTTAAAAATTAGAAACAAATCGAGTAAAGATTGCCAACCAAAGTTCAAACGTTGAACATTCAAAGATCTATACAGAAAGTTATTTACTTGTGGATTGGAACATTTTTAAAAATTACAATTCTGTGGAATTGTTGGGATTAATTCCATCCGGCTTTTACCAACGTACATCGCGACAAAACTTACGTTACCATCCACTGGATGCTTGACGGTCCACTGCTGTACAATTAAGTAGGAGTTTTCCACCTCACACGACTTCTTTGGGAAAATGTTTACCACCGGCAATTTTGTTACAACAGTAATATATGATTTTATAACAGTAATAATTTCATTGGTGCCAGCGGAGATCAAGCCCCGATTGCTCGCGTACTGTAAAATTTAAGACGAGCGCTTAGCACCTCAGCTACCACGGCTTTCTATATATCGTATACCCAGTTGTTGAACACAAAGTTAAATGGTGAATATTTGCCTCAGCACTGAATTAAACAAAAAACCCATGATTAAAACAAGTTGTATACGAAATATTTTTTAAAGCTTACCTACAATCCGATAAATTTATTGAGTCTGTAGAAAAGTTATTTGTAACTCTAATATTATCTGGAAGAAAACAAGTCCAGATATACCTATAAAATAAACTGGTCAAAATATGTGATTTTTCAAACTGTTTTTACGCAAAAACTATTAAAAATCTAATTTTCATGAAATTTGTTATCACGTCAGCTCCGTCGTAATCATCGAATAAGTTACTTTTATCCTACTACAATATGCAAAAAGGAGTGTTATGTTTTTCTTATCTTTAGAAGTTTATTTCATTATGCTGTGTTAAAAATTTGTAGAGTACACAAGCAAACACTAATTCAACCCCTACTAGCATTAGCACTTATGAAATTGTTAACTGCAATTATCAATGCTCGGCGGTGAAGAATATCATTGTAAGGGAATCTGTATTACTGACAAATTATAAAATTGTGTCAAAGACATGAAGTGCGCCAACATGCGTTCTAGATAATAGGACCCTTTCTTACCCATGAATCTGTCAGGATAGATATGTCACCAAATAGCAGTGTTTGCACCGCTGTATTCTGGTCTGAAGAGTATAGAGAGCCCGTATAATTACTTGCTAGGAGGTCTTATATCTTAGTGTTCAGAGGTGACAACACATATGAAGCCATCTTTGTTTTAAGTTGCCTACAGTGTCCATTGACTATAGTACACGTGGAAAGATAGTTCGTTTGTCAATTCAACTTATTAAAAAAATGCGTTGGATAAGTGCGACGGAGTCCTTCTACCCGTCTTAGTTATGAGATAAGCCCTGTGAACAACAGTGCGGCTTAAGTAGATCGCTACTTTACTTTTTTTAACTTTTAATGAGGCTGTTATACAGTTTTTATTTCATTGGGTTGCCATTAACATTTTCAGAAATATTAATACTTTCCTAACCGACTCGATTTCATTGCTCACAAAGAAAAACGAACAAAAGGCATTTGAAATCAAAGAACCTTAAATATAAAAGATAGCAAAGATAATTACTCCATCCACTCAAACATAATAAAATAATAAACTCTATTTTACCGTGCTAATCTGCAAGTGAAATAGATCAATTTTATTCAAAATATCCAATAATAATGATAAACATTATTTTATTTAAATAAGCAGTATATTATAGCGCAATTCTTTCACTTTGGAAAACTTAAAATATTTACGCGAAAAAGTATATGAGAAAAAATTATATTATTATTATTATTATTACGTAAGAAATAATAACATGCACCCAGATATTATTACCTAATTATATTAGACAAAAACCACTCATAATACTGCTTCACCGAAGTCCGCGTGAGCAAAGCCAGTAAATAAATAATGACGGCAATATAACAGTGCTGCAAAAATAAGTTCTTTTCGCGGATAAATATATGGGTCACATCATTCACTTACCATTAGGTGGACTACGTGATTTACGTACGTTTTCATAATCAATATTTAAAAAAGAAAAGAAAGAAAGGTATTTTATAAATTAATAGAGAAAGGCATCAAAATGTGTATTATTTTTTCTTCCATCTATAATATATAAAAGTGCACTGACGAACATAGGAACCTCCCTATAGATCGACTCATAAGAGGGGTTTTGCCATAGATGCCTTGTAAGTTGTTATCAGGAAGATGTTGCTGCCTTTTCTTTTCAGTTTCTCTCTGTCGCCTGATTCACTTAAATAATAAAGGCGAACGTTACTTTCTCTAACGACAACCATAAAATTTAAATTTTAAGATTTTAATTCAACGTAAAACAGCTTCAAACTTTATTCAGTTTAAAATTATAAAAGAGCTATGAATTTTACAGAGACATATTTTACACGAAAAACCGATTTCACAAACGACTCAAGCTAACTTTGAAATGTACGATAAAGCTATAATTATAATAATAAGAATGCTGAAAAGATGTGTATAAAATATATATTTTTATACATAAAATTACAAATGTGTATGTAATTATTCAGGGAAAATATATATGTCATATGGAAAGTTTTTTTAAATATTTAGCCAGATTTTATGTAAAATTTTAGTGACAAACGAACGAAAACTCCCATTATGTACTAACTACTGCCAATATAGATGTTCACCACATTCATCCAAACTAAAGACAGACTAGTGCGTAAAAATAATATAACGTGAGCATACATCTAAAATAATCAAAATTACTTTTCGAAGGAAAGTTTTAATATCATAAAAATAGTGAACTATTATTACAACTTGGCGATAAAAAACTATATTAAAAGATAACAAATCAATGGAAGTAACCGACACTATAACATGTAAACCTTAAATCTTGATAATTAAATGGTGGAACGAGCCCAGCACCGAATCAGTCGAACAATGTCGCATTCTGACGCGGCCTATGGCCGGAGCCTGTAAACCACAGCAAGGGCCCTTGAACGGAAGTTGTGACGAGTCAGTATGCAAATTTTACGCCCATGGACCCCGTCGTCATAATACCAGACGATATAGCTTAGGCGGTCCGTAGGGTTCCAAACTGCATCACTAATGGCTGAAGGAGCGTGCCACACTGCTAGCCCGACAGTTTCAGGAGCCTCTCGACCAGAAGTCGCTCCCAAGCCTCTTCACTACAGGGATCACTCATTTGATTCCTAAAGATCAGGATACCATAGACCCGAGCAAATACCGCCCCCATCAGGTGTCTACCCACGATATATAAGACAATAATATTCATTTTGAGCGCGAGAATCACTCATCGCATATTCCAAGGCTTCTGAAGCGACTTTACTGGTGACTGGTGTATCAAACCAGATCTTAAGTGTTTTTTGTGGTAAGAGTTTCAAGGATCAATCGGGGCTGGCTTTTTGAACCTATTTCATTTCGACCCTGTTGTGACCCCTCAAGACGTTTAAACGGTTCACGTAGTGTCACACTAGCTTTGAGGTCACTAAATTCGATGTCAGCGCTAGCAGTGTTGCTTGGTTTCATAATTTATAACTTGAAACTTGATACATGAAATATTAATACTAGTGCTTTATCAAATTTTTAGATCACTTTTTACATTCTATATGGAGTTAACGACTGGCAAACATATAAACAAGGCATCTTTTTCTTTTAAATTATCGTTTCTCTTGATAGATTTCGGCCAGTTTCAAGCCAGCATTAGGATCATAGTTGGTCAGGACTGTCTCCATGTAGCTTAAACTACTTTCTACAGGCACTTGTCTTATTAACGTAAACAATATGTCAGTAACTTTTACCGCTTTTTGTTAAGATTACTAATTATGGTATAATCTTGAATAAATGAGAGTAGAAGTCTTTACGCTTAGAAACATTTGTTTTTTATACATGCTTAGTTTTATTACAACTTATCTTCAAATGCTTAATTTACTCTCATAAAATAACTTATAACTTACTCGTTCAAAGCGAACTAATGGCACGACTGCGTTTTGCGGAGACAGAGCAGCCATGCAAATACTATCAAATACTATTTCCCAGCAAGAATATTTCACTGGAACTGTTACCTTTACAGCCTATTGAACTTAGACCTCCCCCATAGATTGCCTCATAGAGGGGTTAGTTGCCATATTTGCCACGCTTGGCAAACGGGTTCGCAGCCACAGTTACTTTTATTCTTAGATGTTATCAGGAGGACGCTGCCACCTATCTCATTTGTTTCCGTCTTTCGCCTCTTACGACACCCACGCGATGATATGAGGTGGTGCATGTTCGTACAACGCCACTACACGGTAATTGGAAGTTATTCAATTAACCTCTTAAACGCCAAGCGTTCTAATTTGACCGCTTCGACATTCCGTCAAAATTGAAGAGTTTAAATTTGACCGCGACCCACCCTTAACCCACACTTTAACACATAAATACTTATGTTTAGAGACTACTTTTCTATAAAGAAGTTTAGCATTATAGAATCAATATGACATTTTCTATCCTCTAGTGGAATAAAAAAAACAGTTGGTCTATGGATATTAATTTATATTCTACGTTCATTACGTACGCCGTTTTCATTTCGATGTTGTTGTGTTGATTTTTGGATTTTTCTAGTGTTTTATTAGTGTTTTACTATAGTGTTTTATCATAAAATTGTTATAAAAGTTTTTGTGTGAATATAATTTATCCTTTTACATAAATAATTTCGACTAATATATAAAAATAATTGAGATTTTCACGCTACCGACATCCGCTTGGTATGTTTTTTACCCGACTGCCATCGAAGAGTTATGTTTTTCGCGCGATCTTGTATGTTTGTAAATTTCTTTCTTACCTCGCATCTTCCAAACGGCTGGATGGATTTCGACAATTAAGGTATCGTTTTATTCGTCTTATTAAAAGTGTTCATAGATGGTTTTTTTTTAAATAACAAATTGGCGGATTTTTGGCGCAAAATAATAATACGTTAGTATTTTTTTTTAACTAAACCTATCGATTAGGATATGAAAATATAGGATCCAGTTACAAATTATTAAGGAATCAAAAGAAAATAAATTAATGGGTTCCGCTTGTTACTAAACTTAATATACAGGTTGTCCCAGAACTCAACATCAAGCCGAAATAGGGTGACTTCGGCTATTTAACTTAGGCTTTGAGCTCATAATATAATATTTTTTAAATTATTTATTTTATTTTTGTTATCAAAAAACAATAAAATCTTTTGTATTGAAGTAAAACCTGACTTTTGTTTTGACCACAGGATAGAGAATTTTGTATAGATTTTATAATGCCAAACTTATTCATAGACAAAAAAAAAGAATTTTTATATTATATTTTTATATATATTATTATTATAATTATTCACAGAGAAAGTATCTAAATATAAGTTTTAATGGTTTTAATAGCTGTGGGTGGGTGCGGTCGCATGCGACCGCTCGGGATTTGCCAGGCGCATGCGACTGCATGACAATTTTGTGTGGAATATACAAAATGATTTAGGTATTTAATTTTCGTAATTTCCAAGATCTGGTCCGCCTTCATTGGTTACGCAATTTACAATCAAGTAATCAAGACAAATCACTTGACGGGGTAAGCTTGCGCATAGACAATCCGACTAAGAGCAGATACCTGTCCCTGTAATAGTGGCGTCAACGAGCAGTCCTTTACGTAAAAAAGTGCTGGGAGATTACCCCGTCAGGGTTCTCCAAACAACGTTATCAAGGGCCCTTATCTCTATAGATGTTCCTAATATATTACTTTGATCCCTTAAGAGAGATGTAAAACCTTGGTGTGTGATGCTACGTGTGTGGACACTGGTGGCTTCTCAGGGGTACCTCTATCTAAAACAAATTGACTTTATATTTGTACCATTAGCTATCAGTTCGTATGGTCTATACGCAGTTATTTTTTTAAGAAACTGCTGAAGAAAGCTGATTCTTTTTTCGCCCAGAGGCTAAGTAAATATCCATTCATCCAAGAAACACAGTCAACGTTATTGGGATTTACCGCAGGGACTATGAAAGTAATATAATTTAAGTTTTTGGTTTTATAATATAATAAGCATTGTATAGTATTATGTTATGTGAATAAGCCATTATATTTCAAATAAACAAAAAGGTGGAATTGCATTACTCTATTGAAAAATAACTACATGCATTCCATAATAATTCACAGACATGACAACGCATCCATAGTTTTTTTTTTTATTGCAGTTGGTTGTTGGCATATAGGGTATCTACCTACCATCACATGGACCTTTTACAACACCGATTTAAATTAAATTTTATCCCTCTAATCTATTTTTTATCTCTATCATCTAATTATATCTCTTTTAATTAATTAAATCATTTAAATTGTATTTTTTTACATAAACAAGCATCGATGAACATTTCATACAAAGGTGCGCTTGAAGGACCTGGATCTAGGTCCGCTACAGGTAAACTTGACCCATATTTCAAAGTTATTGATCGCTTAACTAGGAAGGGTCAACATTCCCATTAACTGACATGCGTTCAGTGATTTACGTACTTGTAAACTCGTTACCATAAAAATCAAATGTAAATTTACCTATTAATAATTACCGCTAAAAAAATGTTTTGTGTTAAATTTTGTTAGTATTTTTAAACTAGAGTTTGGGCTGAATCCTTTTTGGGTAACTATACTCAACCAAATCTAAAAAATACCTTTCGACGTTTCACATTAATTATTTCGCAAATACTTTGTACCATACTCACAGGAATTAAAATAACCTTTTACGTAAATCAAATAATTATGAAGTTATCTATATTTCATTACAATATATTATATTTCTTTATCACACATTTATATCCGAATCTTTCAAAATATAAAAAACCAGAGTCAACTTTTATGTTTGACGTTGTTTCAATGATATGTAATTGTATACCCTACGTTACGTTTGGATGATTCAAATTCATGCTAATGCAAATAATAGATAAAAATAATCAAATAATCGAACCTTTACATTTATTCTATATTTATTTAAATATTTATTTTTTAGAATTGCATAAAATATATGAATCATGGATTATAATTTCTGTAAATTCCACTGTGGTGACATTGCAAGTGAGTTTAGAAGATACAGGCTTCCTATACAAAAAAAAAATGAACAAAAAATAATTATTGAGAGACATGAATGCAAAGAATAATATTTTTACGAGAAAATATAAGCAATTGGGATAACGTTATATTCATTGATGAAACATAGCTGAACGTTAACCAAACTGTGCCACAGACATGGACAGAAGACAACGTACCCGTGGGAAAAGGTGAGCGCCTCATGCATTGCCATCTGGGATCCGACGGAGTAGGATTTGTAGAAATCACAACTGCTACATAAGCGATCACTGGGCTAAAGTGATGGAGAAAACAAATAAAGTTGTTTAAAATCGACTACGAAATGTATACGGATAGATAGACAGACGTGAACGCGAGTTAATTAAAACATGTTACAAGTACGGAAAATCGTCCCTTCTAAATTTTTCAACTTTATCTTTGTGATAAAATTTCTTTCTGGAATAAACCGTAGCCGTATGGGACTGTCTAAACTTAACTATACTGTGAGAAATTATTGCAACAGCAGCAGCTGCTGTCAGAACAAAAATCAATATTGCAGTCTTTGTCACCTCGATATTTTATAGTTTTAATAAAATTTACACGTATTTGTAATATAGTAGGTGACGTAAGCGAGTATGAGAAATGCTAAGTAGATGTTATGTTTTCCGATAGATGATATAATAATACCATCTATAGGTAAGGCATAAAATACTCAGATCGGCGATATGGAGCAGATTCAAAGATGCGAGACAAAACATGTATCAAAGTACATCCCCTCTACACACTCATAATATTATACAGCTCTTAAACCAAAATAATAAGATAAACGTAGCGCTTAAAATTAAAAAGTAAGCCAGAAAAATTTATACAATAATGCATATCTAGTATTATTTATATGGTTGACTGTTGAATTTTCAAGCAATTATTTTTTTCTATTAAAGTAAAACCTCTCTACAGACTCATATTATTCAGCACTTAGACCAAAAGAATAAGATTGCCGTAGCGTGTAAAGTTAAAAATTTAGCCAGAAAAAGGAATACCAAAATCCATATCTAGTATTATTTATAAAATTTCCTGATGAACTTTCAAACATTTAGTAGTTTAGGGTAGTGACAGTGTAATCAAGACAGTAAGTTATGTAAATAATCATCAGAATCACGCTGGTGAAAACAGTTGATTGCTATTATGTTGCTATTGGGAGATATCCCTTTTTTGGCTTCATTTTACTTATCTACTCTATTCTCTGTCTAAAATTAGTTGTTGGTCTGAGATTCAGTCATGAACTTTTCACAGCTAATGAAGAAGAAGAATAATAGTAGAGAATTAACTCTTTCGATTAGATCCTAAATTATTATAAACTAGCTGTGTCCATCGGTTTCACCCGCGTAATCACGCGTCTGAGCCGCGTGACATGAGACCTCACTTATAGAGGTGTTCACTTCTAAAGATATTTTTAAGCTGTGTTCTAGTAAAAAAAAACAGATGTAGTTCTGAAAAGAACTTTTTTTAAATCAAATCAGGTGTAGTTCTAAAAAGAACTGTTTTATTTATGTATAGTCCTTAAAACTACCTATTTCAAATCTTATTAAATAAAATGTTAAAATTCCAAGGCAATATCGCTCCTGTCCGCTGTCTAAGGAGCCGACTACGCGTCTGAGCTCAGTGAGCTGGTCTGGCCGGTGTGGCACGTTTACGTTATCGGCACGAGCAAATCTCCGAGTTATTCGTGTACGACATACTCGTACACGAATAACGCGCTTACATACTCGTCTGTGCATTTCGTTGCCACCACTTTATGTCTACTAGATATTTATATACTCACATATATTTATTTGGTGGTATGTGATGGCCTTCCACAACATGGAGTGACAACCTGGCAAGACATGCAAGAAATCGATGGATACAGATGGTTCAGGACCGTACTTTGTGGCATTCCTTGGCTTAGGCCTATGTTTAGCAGTGGACTTGTGAAGGGCTGTAATGATTATGATGATGATATATTTATTATCTTTTCTAGGACCTCATATCACGGTTTCTCCTTCATAAAGTTCTATAAAAATAATATATTCGTTACACCAATCCATCACAATAGGTAGGTATTTTATTGTTTTATTTTACTAAATTATTTTATAAGAAAAATAATAACCACCTACAACAAAATTCATGGATGAAGCGAATAATAACAAGTATATATACACCGACACGAATATACACGAGCATTACTTTTACTCGGGCCAAAAAAACCGACATCGAGTGGAGAACAGGCGAATACACGGGCCATAGATTACTGTGTATACTAGAGATAGATGTGCGACTCAAATTTTATTTTCGTTATTGATACGTGCTTCGGATTTTGACACGGGCCAAGTAGCGAGAACGCCCGAACTAGGCGTTTACATGCTCGAAGTTGTGCCTACTCGTCTGTGCCCGGCGAGTACGTAAACATGGCAAATGTTGCATTTTTATACTCATGATGACTTTGAAATTAAATGTCCGATTCGATTGAATTAAAAAGTATTTTACTGCTACATAAATACTCTAGATAATAAAACTTATTACTTGGATAAAAACTAATACTACAGTACGAATGTAACCAACTTTTGTTTCTACCAATGGAAACCATATATTCACCTTAAATTCATATATACGTGAATTTAAAACATTCTTTATAAAATCTAGTTTATGAATAAATATATTTGTATTTACAAAACAAAAACGATTTTCTCTTGTACTGTGTTGTTATCGCTTGTAGAAGTTCGTTACTCGGACAAATTTGCCATAGGTGTGAAATAGTTCAAGACTACTAACTTATAAGAATAATGTATTTTATAAGTAGTTTAGATTACAAGTTATTAAATAGTATATTTCATTACGAGTGCGAAAAGCCTGTCATTGCAAAAAGTTCCGACAAATGTCTACCCGAGCCGAGGCGCAGCCGAAAATGAGGGTTGACAGTCGGAACAAGTTTTTTTTATTCTTAAAAAAAAGGGCTTTGTCGTTGAAGCGATTATGACGCCCTGGTACAAGAAAATTCTTAAATAGGATAAATACTAACAACTATATAAACTTATTAATTTCTTAATCTCTTATTTACTAGCACATAAAGTTTTTTGGCATCCTCTCATAACGGGTCTGATAAAATAATATTAATACTGCCAATCAATGATAAATGTATATTACAATTTTTTCTTTCTCCAGAGTTCTGGACACATTCTATCAATATGTGATAAACATCATCGATAATGTTGCAAGATGAACAGTTTGGTGAGGTAGTTTTTCGCATCAAGTATGAAAATTTATTGCATGGAATGTGCCCAGATCCGAGTCTTAATGCTATTACAGTGTCGCGTCTACACAATATTCCGTTATCTATCCAGGTTGAGCGCATTGGGTACGGCTGGATCGTACGGTACCATATACCCTTCTCTTTTGCTCTTATGTCAAAATATTCCTTCCAAAGGTCATAACAATTTTTTTTAATAACGGTATATAGTTTTGAAATGAAGGGGTAATATTAATATCAGTGCCTTCCGAAATAGCTTGTTTGGCCAAAATATCAGCTTTTTCATTACCCTCTAAGCCAATGTGCGAAGGTATCCATTGAAAATGTACTACTATGGAGTCAGCCTGTAACACGGAACAAGTTGCAATGACGGATCCGCATGTGTACTGAACAACTATTTTTAATACGGTTGCGAAAAAATCAAGCAATTTAATAAAATAATATAAACACAATAAACTCAAATATCTAATCATTTATTTCTTATTAAACTTATAATTCATATATACATTGAAATTGGTACATTTTCTATACTAACTGGGGAAGTTTTAGGTTGCATATTTACTGTTTGAGAAAAACTATTATTAATTTCATATGATTGTTCATGTATATTTGTCAAAGTTGTTATACAATGGCGTTTGCTAGTTGATGGAGTTGGACATGATGAATTATCACTATCAACGAAGGTAGAGATTGACGAACGTTCTCTTCAGTATTGTCATGTGAAGGAGATGGACTGGACTTTAAATTAATGCATTGTTTGATTTTTTTCCCAGTTTCTAATTTGTTGTTTAATGAATCAGCAATATTGCCTTCTGCAACTTTGTCTGACTTCCAACCTCCTAGTCGCTTTAGGGACGTCAAATTGGCTCCTGAATCTGCCGATAATGTAGCAGAGGTCCTCCTGAAGCTGTGCCCAGTAAAATACTCAGCATCCGGCAGACCAAGAAACGTAGCTATTTCTTTTGGCATATTACCAAATTTGTTTATCACGATTGCTTGAGCTGTACACTTCCCTTTTTGATAATTTTGAAAAAAAAAAACGGTCGGTTCTTGCTTTTTGGGACCGCTGATTCACATATTTTTGCACTATTCTAAAAAAATCTCCTTCAACAACAAAGCTTCTCGGTATCTTATTTTTGTATTCGGAATCTTGATTAGTAGCAATTTTCCATGAGCTTCAATATCTTTTAAAGTAATAATGGCTAACTCCTCTCTGCGGCAAGCTCCAACAACGCCAAAAATCAGCGCAACCTAAAAAAAGGGATTTGATTAATATTTTTTTACATAATATTGACTATATTTTGCGATTTCGTAAACTGAATACTAAAGAAAAATATAAGTATTTATTGATAAATTACCTTTATGGCTAAATAATGATCATCGGGAGCTTCATTCAAAAACCTTTCCACTTCATTCGATGTTAATATTTTCGACTTTTTAGTTGTAAAA
Source organism: Parnassius smintheus behrii (assembly GCA_036936625.1). Lineage (NCBI taxonomy): Eukaryota > Metazoa > Arthropoda > Insecta > Lepidoptera > Papilionidae > Parnassius > Parnassius smintheus. The sequence goes on from JAUPFT010000018.1 coordinate 24,966,600, forward strand.
CCGTCTGATTGTAGCTTTAAGAAAGCATTTAGTTTTGGGTATTCACTTATATGCACGTCGTTCCATATTTTCAGCATTCTTTTTATCATCGAAAACCTTGACCATAACGTAGAAGGTTTTAATTTTGCTGAGAGTTCGGAGAAGTATACCAACATAACATTTTCTGAAAAACTATTTGCTTTTTTCTCTTCTCTCCAAGCAATAAATTCGTCGCATGTAGATATGTAGCGAATTTTTCACTTTTCCGGTAAAATGTTCCCCGAAGCATTTTGTGCAATTATACTGGTGGTGTTAGTCAAAATATCGTCGAAATTACTCATTTGTGCAACAAACAACTAAACTCGCAATGAACATATTATGTGGAAAATGGCGCCAACCGTATAAGCAGAGATTTTTTTGTTTTCTATACCCATTCTGGGTAGGCAAAAGGAACTATACACATGAAGCCAAGTCTTCGGTAGATTTTTTTTATTGATATGAAATAAAAATTAAATTTAATGAGATGAAATGAAATGAAATAAAATAAAACCTAACCTAATTCATTGAATAAATCATTATCCTAACCTAACTCATTGAATCAAATCATTAAATCTGATATTGAAACAAATTAGTAGCTTCATTTTAGAAATATTTGCAACTACTTTACTGTAAAAACTTCTATGATTTTTTTTTGTTAAAACTTTGAGGTTGGGTTTTTCTTTTTAATAGACATTATTTTGATAGTTAGGAAAGAGAACGCACGAGTTAGGAAAAGGTAAAGAAAAAGTTCGAGTATGTGATAGCCCACATCCCGAACGCTATACGTCCCTGCAATACGCCACTTTTTGACATGTGCTTTTTTAAAATGCAATGATATTAGCTTTAAAACTTGGGCGAAGCGCCAGCGCTGACGTAAGAGAATCCACTACCTCCTATCATCGTCTTCTGGGTATTGTAAGGAGAATACAAAGGGAAAAGAAACAGGAGATTGGCTGCAATATATTCTTGCAAGTGGATGCTGCGACCCATAGACATCTACCCTCAGGACAAGATGGAATATCTCGTTTCCAGTAAAGGTCCAGGAAAAAATTGTTAGAATCGGTCCCGTAGTTTCAGAGCTTCTAACCCACTTTCTTATTCAGCTTTTCTTTCTAAATTATAATTTTTTAATCATACAGCAACTAAATCTAAAAAAATATCCAAACAAAACCATTTAAAATAGTAATAATTAGTAGAGCAAAACTCACATAAAGTATTAGATTAAGAATTCGTAGGGATCAAGAAAAAAAGCAAAATCGTAAATTCATATACCTTGGACACATTAAAAAGAATAAAATATAAGGGATTTTTTCAACTTTTTAATGTAATTAAAATAAAAAGGATCTATGACTTTTGACGATAAAGTTAATATTTTCGGGTTTATGAATTTTAAAAGTTTGAAAAATCCAGAATTTGAATACTTTTGACTCATAATTTTTTTAAGAAAAAGAATAAAATATGAATGATATTTTTTATGTTTCTTAAATGCAAATAAAAAATGTTCCGTGACTTTTACGATAAGGTTAATATTTTCGGAATTATGAATTTTTAAAGGTTTAAAAAATTCCATATTCGTGTACTTTTGACTCATTGAGGTGGAATAATTTTTGGTACTCATGCGCCGATTCCTCCTGGACTAGTAAAAATTACCTGTAAATAGACAGCAGAATTTCTTGATTTAAACTCAACGTACTGGTACGTATATATGTATTTACCTATTTACAACTAAAAATATACTATATGTATCCTTGTTTAGCTGGATTTTTAATTCAATCAAAATCTATTAAGTGTATTACCTAAATTAAACAACTAAATAATATTCAACCCAATTCTCTAACTAATCTGTAGTTTGGAGCACGGATCAGTTTCTAATTAGGCGGATGAACCATATCAGATTGTTATATGATAAAATATGTCGAGGCTTTCACACAAGCAATTAAAATTACAAATCTCCGTAAAGATTGCGCAGGTGCTTAACTAAAAAGTATTTTATGTAAAGTATTAATGGGTATATTTAATTTTCCCTTAAAGATTTTTTTACCTCTTACGTCATAACTTCTAATTGTTTAAATATTAGCCAAATTGTTAATAATTTTGATAAAATACATTTATTTGCATGTAATTACTCGAACGAAATGTCTGCTTAAAGGCCAAGTTTACACAATCTTTTAATTAAAATAAGTGTGTAATGAGTGCAATTAATTGTGAAGTTTCGAATCGAAATCCAAAAATCTCGTGTAATCATGTAATTTTACAACATATAACACAAGGGCGTAAAAATATGGGAACGTATATATTATTACCCGCGTTAAAAATAATTATAATAGATTCTTTCATAGGATAAGGGTGACAAACGAGCACACAATCCACCTGATGGTAAGTGGATGCTGTGGCATATATACATCTACATTTAACCTCGATTAAGAATCAAAATGTAGATGCGTTGTCACTCTAGAGGACTAAGATGGCATGTCTCGATTCCAGTAAAGCGGTTCTCCGGTTCTCTACACTCAACATACGAAGAACACAGCATCGTTAAACTGCTATTTTACGCTGGTATTCTGTGACAGCGTGGTCCTTCCACGGTCAAAACGATCCGTTCATGCTACAACCATAATATATCTGCAGCGTGGCTCTACCACGTATACCTAGATTTTTTTATTAATCACAAAAAAAATAAAAAAACTTCGTTATAAAGTTTTCCATTCAAATTTTAACGCGTGTGCCAAATTTTATCCCAATAAACGTTAAAGCGTTCCTCTGGGAGGAGGCGATCCCGGTTTCAGCATAAAATCAAACTTCACGTTTTCCTATTCAATCACAACATATTATATTATAAGTTCCAAAATTTTCATAATGCCTGTAAATAAACGGAAAGTTTTTAAATCTAACAAAAGCATACATAGGTTAAACTTAATTCTTTTTTTAAAGTAACATATCCTTTCTTACAATTTTTTGATTAGAATCCAACACATGACTATCCAAAAAAAGAAGAGTAGACCTACAATATTATAAATAAATGTAATACCTAAGTGTTTAATACAGATAATCAAAACAAAGTCTTAATATAAACTTCTTATTACCATTAAAATGAAATACCATCAAAGAAATAACTTGTAAAAAAAAACCAAGTCTCGCAACGTTCTTCTACCGTAAAAAGTAGTGAGATCCATAAAATACCAAGTCGGTTAATTTATTCAGTTCCTACTTAAGAGTCCTTCTGTCTTAAGTTATTATGTAATTAGCTAACCGAACAATATCTTATTGTGACCATTTCAATATTAAAAATCTTTTATGTTGATTTGATATATTGTGTTTTCATGCGATGGCCAAAGTCAAACTATTTATTTAAAAACATTGACTTTGGCCATCGCATGAAAACACAATATACCTCACAAGTAATACATATTATATGAAATCAGATTGTTTAATGCCTGCTAGAAGTGCCTTAGAGTTTTGATGATCGGTCAGTCAGTGAGTGAGTGACAAAATGAAGAAACTTTGACTATTTATGATTCTTAAACTACTGGTTCAAATTGAATGAAATTTGAAATATACCGTGTTTATGCAATACCTGTTTGGTTACCGAAAAGGCTTCTAGTTTTATCCACAACGAATTTATCATAATCATCATTACAGCCCTTCACAAGTCCACTGCTGAACATAGGCCTCCCTCAAGTAATGCCACAAAGCACGGTCCTGAGCAACGTGCATCTATCGACTTCCTGCATGTCTTACCAGGTCGTCACTCCATCTAGTGGGGGGTCGCCCTACACAACGCCTACTAGTACGAGGCTGCCACTCAAGAACCTTTTTTCCCCATTGGTTATTCGTTCTTCGAGCTATATGGCCGACCCATTGCCACTTCAGCTTACTAATCCGTTGGGCTATGTCGGTCACTCTGGTTCTACTGCGGATATCCTCATTTCTGAGTTTATCACTCAGAGAAACCCCGAGCATAGCCCTCTCCATAGCTCGCTGAGCGACCTTGAGCGTCTTTATACCGCCAGCAGTGTAGGACCACTTTTCAGTTCCATAGGTCATCACTGGCAACACGCACTGGTTGTACAATCTAATTTTCAGAGTTTGAGGCATACCTGACGAGAAGATGTGTCGTAATTTCTCGAACGCTGTCTAGCCGAGTTGAATCGAATCGAAGTTATAGAGGGTCGAAAATGGCCTGAACTGCTTCGTGAAAAGGATCGTACGGCCGTGCCGTGTTTTTGCTCAACTTGGCGGGGGAACTACCGTGCCCCCAGAAAAAAGATGTTTAATTAAATCACCTAATTCAAAAAGCAATTTAAAATGAAAACAAAAATCCTTTTCCATTTCCCCAAAACTTTTCTTTGCAATTTTAATCGACAAACTTTTTAAATTAATTTATATAATTAATAAAAAATAAATAATAAATGATAAAAATTATTTTTGGCTGTATCTTTTAATTTTCCATTTTGAAATGGTTTACTGATCCTTTCTTATCAGAGTAGACTTAGGGTAGGAGACACAACGGATATTAAGCGATCATCTCAAAAATTTCGTAGATCGAGAAAAATTTAGAGATTCGATTAGAATCCCCAGGACCCCAATTTAACTGTTAATAGCAATTAAAGTATTCTGAAAAATTAAAAAAAACATGTTTATAACATGTAAATTTCACCAACACACATACAGGCAAGGTGGTGAACTTTTTTCCAAAAAAGCCCTCTCAGAGAAGAAAATTTTGTTTATACGACTAGTAAAGTTACAGAATATGTACTTTCTTCTCTCATTCTGAGAGCGATTAGTCCGCTGTGCTACTTCAATGCGTGTATTTCCAAATATTTTATTCTTCGGTCACGCAGCTTTCTTCATTGAGTTTTCTGTCAAGCGCGTGGTAAAACAGCACAAAATTTTCGTTCACAAATTCATAGTGCGCGGGAACAAAACCTGGTATTATTTTTGCAATGATTAGGTATATTAATGTCTTAGTGCGGTGATTTCCTATATTTACGCGAACACTTATTTTATTCCATGTCTTATTGTGATGTGTTGTATAATAATGAAAACAGGGTGTAGATTTACTAATTTTAACACGTAGATAATTTCTCCAAGATTATATACGTTATTCACTTTAATAGTTAGAAACGCTTAAATATAAAGTATGCAAATTAAATTGGTCGTTGATTGCTGGTCATAAAATTAAATTTTGTAACGCGGAGCAAATTAAATCTTTCATATTATTTACATATATATTGTACTTTATTTTTACTAGGTGGCAGGACTCATACTCTTCCTGGTCTGAAGGGCTACGGGCTGTGAGGCATTCCATCTTAGTCCCTGGTGGTGACAACGCATCTGCGGCCTTGTTTGTTTGATGTTGATTGCCAATGGACTGCGTGACTTACCATCAGTACGTAGTACCTATTATTTATTGCTCGTTTTTCACTTCAATTAAAAAAAATAAGACTTGTTTCGATAATTTCCGCAAGTAATTTTCAAAATACAGCCATGAGCTATGAAAACAGGTCGATAACTAAAACTAAACGTATGCAAACGCAGTAAAATTCCTATATCTATAGATAAAAATCTATTTCTATCCATTAGTCCCGCTGAAACTCGAAAATGGCTCGACCGATTTTCATGAAATTGTTGTTGTGTGTTTAGTGCATCCTTGGATGGTTTGAATTTACGATTGGACCCGGTAGGTGTATTGCGAAGTCAAGGCCGATAGCTAGTTTGTAATAAAATTTAACTTTTGATAAAGTGGAATTAGCTGTTAGTTTATTTTTAGTAAAGTTACCTAGCCTACCTACTTAGTTAAAGTTAGGTTTTTAACACCCGATGAAGATCGGGGAAACCCATCAAGCCTTAATTATTTAAGATTTGCAGGCGGGTTAACGATCGAAGTACTAGATGTTTCGCACATTTGATGCTGATTCCCATATCCGGTCTAGGTTATTTTTTATAGGATAAGGTGACAAACGAGCACACCGTCCACCCGATGGTAATTGGTTGCAGTGGCCCACAGAGCCCACACATCTAAATCTATCCTCGATTACAAATCAAAATGCAGATGCGCTGTCAACCGTTAGGACTAAGATGGAATACCTGGTTTCTAGTAAAAAGGGTCTGCCTCGTTTCCAATTTATACGAGATGATCAATTAAACCATCTATCGAAAACCACAAAATCTTTCTGCCATAGTGGGCATAGTGCGTAATCGTCTTTAGCTGTTTGGTATTGGCGTAAGATAATCCTTCACCCCAATTCTTCCCCTGGGTAAAACAATGAACTTTTGATACACTATAATGAATGAATGCATAAATGGAAAAAATCACATCACATATTTCTCAACAATGTTGAGAGTCGCCTCAATGCTGGAAAACAAACGGAATCAGTGTGATACAACATGAAAAGTCTGCGTATCTCTGTAAACTGTACAGCGAGTTGTCCAACGGTTCTTGGTAACTTGTTCCAATCAATGCAGACCAGAAATACGTAACTGATCAGGCTTATGTATCCGATTCATCTGAATAAACGAACTCGGGCACACTCCTTTGATATGGAGTTGATTACCGCTACCAATACCGATCTTCGGGCGAACCAGATCGTACACAACTTCAGTACACAACTACTTTTAGAAGGTTGAAAGATCCGACATCACTTTATTGAATTGGCAGTCGATAGTACATAACAACGGATTCAACTCGGCTGTCAGCGTTCGGGAAATTACGACACATCTTCTCGTCAGGTATACCTCAAACTCTGAAAACTAGATTGTACAACCAGTGCTTGTTGCCAGTGATGACTTACGGATCTAAGACGTGGTCCGTCACTGCTGGCCGTATGAGGACGCTCAGGGTCGCTCAGCGAGCTATGGAGAGGGCTATGCTCGGAGTTTCTCTGCGTGATATACTCAGAAATGAGGATATCCGCAATAAAACCAGAGTAACCGACATATCCCAACGGATTAGTGGGCTGAAGTGGCAATGGGCCGGCCATATAGCTCGAAGAACCGATAACCGATGGGGAAGAAAAGTTCTCGAGTGGCAGCCTCGTACCGGTAGGCGTAGTGTAGGGCGACCCCCACTGGATGGAGTGACGACCTGGTAAGACATGCAGGAAGTCGATGGATGCAGGTGGCTCAGGACCGTGCTTTGTGGCAATACTTGGGGGAGGCCTATGTTCAGCAGTGGATTTGTGAAGGGCTGTAATGATGATGATGATGATGAATACATACCAATATGTGACATTTCTGACGATTCACCTCACTTATTTTTCTCATTTGTGCAAAAAGTGATTAAAACAGATTTAAATCTCCATCTTTAGTTTTAAGAAGCATCTTAATTGAGATTTTAGAGAGATACTGTAATATATCCAACAAATTCAATACGCTGTCACGCTGTCTATACTGTAAAAATATCCACAACTCCATATCATCCTGCATGTGCCGTAAGAAGCAGTAGAGTTACAGAGAATGGGAACTTATCCCTGATAACGACGACAAATAATAAAAAATGCAGTATCCAACCCGCCTGGCAAGTGTGGAAACTGTGACAAAATCCCCTTTGAAAAGGTACAGGTGCACAGCTGGTTCCTTAAATCCCGCTTCAAAGGATCACTTGAAAAGGAACCAGAGTCGGGACAGAGGGAGGTCGTTTGTTCCAGCTGGTTCAGCAGCGGATTTCCTAACCTCCTATGACACCTACGTTGGGTTCGGGAACAACGTATGTGAACCCCGCAACGGAGTAACACACAAGGGCGTCAACCTCTTCCTTTTCTTCAAATAGGTTCAGGCGGGGATTACGGGTCTTGCGAAGTCGTCCCGGTCCCAACGCCTTAATTCTTCGATATGTGCTGCAACAGCGACACAGTGGACTGTATTTCACTTTTAAAGGATTCCTTGGGAATAAAACAGCAATTATCTTCAAACCGTTCCGTGAGAGAGTAATTACTTTCCCTATGCACTTTTTCTTTTTTGATTATACTGCTGGTGCTGAACTGTCCTGAACTTTCCCGAAGCTTCCCCGAACTTCCCCGAACGAATTGCATTTGATTGTCGTCTTCATGTACCTAGGCACATGCAGGTATCGGGCCTCGGGGTATGCCCCCATTACCCGTGTTATCCTCGCGGTCCACCACTATGGACCGGTCCTGGGAGCCTTCTATTGGCATTGTAAGTTTCAATTTCGGATTAGTCCGTAATCGGTAAAATTTTTTCGTAGTCGGTTAGGACTACGAAAAAAGGAGGTTATCCGGTGAAGTCAGAGTTGGCCTATCAGCGGCATGGAGGGATGTTACTCGACTTTCTAATCGATATAGAGAGGAGTTCTCTTGGATAGGGTCGCCCGTCCGGAGGGCAAGTGTGTAGCGGCGCAAGTTGGTTTAGATGTATGTGCGGCTCGTTGTCTGCACGGTCGAACAATCCGCGCGCCAACCGGGCCACAAACTCCTGGATGGTATCAATCTTCAGGTTGGCCGCTATGACGTCATTCCGGACGTAGCGACCTGCTCCGACGATCATTCTTAGCGTCAAATTTTGCTGGGCCTGCAGTCGCCGCCTCAGAGGCTCGCTCAGAAGCGCGTACCAGGCCGGAGCAGCGTAGGTGATAATGGGTCTGATATACATATTGTAAACACGCACTTTTGTTTTAAGTGGTAACTTGGATGCCAGTACCGGACGTAGCATTGCCCGCACACCCCGTGCTCTGCGGACAACGAAGTCGACGATATACGCAGCGCCCGATCAATCCGGCACCCATGGTAGGTCACGGCCTTCTCGTACGCGATCTTCTGGCCATTGAGGGTTAACGGAGGTGGTAGTTTTCTGAGGCGGCGAGTGAGAAGAGCGGTCGTCTTACCAACGTTGACGACCATCCTCCACTCATCTAGCCATGGTTGCAGCAGGTCCAGCAGTCGTTGCATCTTGGCAGTGGCAATGTGCGCCCTTCTGGACGAGGTAAAATAAGCGCTATTGTCCGCATATAACGCCAATTCCACGTCATCCTCCCACTCTTTCAGCCTACCTGCCAATGTCGGGATGTCGTTGGTATAAGCCGCATACAGGACTGGAGACAAACAGCTGCCCTGAGGAACGCCGGCTCTGATGGTTCTGGTTGCGGACACGGCGTCCTCTACGTAGACGTAGAACTTCCTGTCTGCCAGGAAAGACGCCACTAGCCGCAACATAGCAGGAGGGATACTGGTCTGTTCTTCTAATTTGTAAAGTAATCCAGAATGCCACACTCTATCGAACGCCTTCTCGATATCGAGGAAGACGCCCAATGTGATGCGGCCACGGTTGTATTCGGCCGCAAGTAGGTGCAGCACTCTGGTCAGCTGTGTTGCTGTTGAGTGATCCCTCCTAAATCCGTGCTGCTCCGCCCGAAGTTGGATGCACGGGCGGAGGCGTCTTAGCAACAATCTTTCTAGCAGTTTAGCTATGTGTGGTAGCAGCGTGATCGGCCTGTAGCTGGCAGCTCTACGCCTGTCCTTCCCGGGTTTCGGCAAGACGATAATTCTGCCTATTTTCCAGTCCTCCGGGAAGTGGGATATCCGCAATATCCCATTGTAGAGTCGACCAAGCTCTACTAGGACTCTATGGGGCAGCTGTCGGAGTTCAGCGTTGGTAATCCTGTCGTGCCCAGGCGCCTTCCTCGGTTGCAGGCGAGTTACTGTCCTCCGCAGTTCAGCGGGGGAGATAAACCACTCTCCTGCAAGAGATGGCGCGGGCGACGACAGGAATTCCTGTACGTGGCTCTCCTTCCGGGCATGAAGCTCCATGAACTCCGCACTTGCTGGGTTCGGCATAAATTGTTCCTCGAAGTGCTCTCCTAGGATATCCGCTCTACCTTTGGCATCGTAACGACGTTCGCCCGCGTTGTTGGTCAGCGGGCAAACGGGAGGTTTGGCTCTAGTTAACTGTCGGTTCAGTTTGTAGAGCGACGCATCATGCTCCTCCGCCTTCCATATGCGCCGCTCCCAGGCATCTCCTCTGTGTGCCTGGACTGCAACCGACAGTTCCTCCGATAAGGTGTTCAGTTGCGTCTTGATTTTCGGGCAGCGAGTACGTGCCCAGAGCCTCCTCAACGCTCTTTTTCTCCTGATCTGCACTCTTATCTGTAGAGCCAGATCGGCTTTCCTTGTGTACATCGGGACGATCGTAGAGGCAGCTTGGAGGGCCTCCTGGATCGCCTTGGTGATGTTGTTAGCAGCAGCCTCTACGTCGTCCGCTGTGTTTAAGGGATGGTGTGCTGGAGGTCTCTCCTGCAGGTGTTGCTGGTAGAGCCTCCAGTCGATACGTGTCTTAAATGCTCTGGGTGGCGCAGTCACCGCCTTTAGGCCAAGGGTAATTAAGATCGGGAGGTGCTGTGAATTGAGGTCGTACAGCACCTCTACCACTATCGGGTAGTTGATGTTCCTAGAGAGCACGATGTCCAATACATCCGGTCATTCACATCCATCATTAGGTCCCCGGCGATGATGGTTGGTGGTTCGCCATCCATTATCGTCCGGACGTCTGAGGAGCAGAATGGAGTCCCTGGCGGGCGGTATGCTGCATAAACCCTTAGTTCCTCGCCCGCCGCCTCCATTTTTATACCGATAAAGCGCATCGTTTGGTACTCTGGTAATTCGAGCTCTTGATGGACGATGTCCCTTCTCACTAGGGCCGCCGTCCCTCTGTAGACGGCCCCTTGAGAAGTGACCTCGTTCCTCCTGTACATATGATAGTTGGGCAGCTTTACGTGCGTATTTGGATTGAGTTTTGTCTCTCCCAGCAAGATGACGTGTATGTCCTGTTGTTGGGTGACAGTGCGGAGTTCATGTAACTTCTGCTGGATCCCGTCCGGATTCCAGTAGAGGAGGCGCAGGTTAGACTCCTCCACCGTAGTGTAGAGCCAGTAGGTTAGCCAGCGCCTTCATAACCGCTGTGATCGGATCTGTCCCGGCTCTGATATCAGCCAGGACTTGACTGCCGACTTCGATTGCTATGCCAACCAAACGTTGGATGGCGTCAGCAGACTCGAAGCCGGCTGAAGGTGTTCTAGGTGTGTGTGCAGTTGGCGCTGGTCTCGGGAGTTGGTGTACATTTCTCTGTGTATGGGTAGAGCGCGCTCTGTATGTAGAGCGGGCTCTATTTTCTGATAGAGCCCTTTCTGGCACTCTACCCATTCTGGCTTTTTTATCCTCCTTGGTAACCTGCGCCTGGGCTATCGTTACCACTGGGATTGGGGTAGAGGTTGCTGCCTGAGGAGGAGGCTGCACCTTCTTTTTCTTCCTCCCCCGCTTACTCCACTGAGTGGTTTGGCGCTCTATGGCGTCGTTAGCGGGGGGCTGAAGGGTCGCCCCGGTGGTTGCCTTCGATGTGATAGTAGTGGGCACCACCGTTTCTGTGGGTGCCGTGACGGGTGGAGGCGGGGGGGCGGGTTGCCTTCCCTTTCCTCTAACTGTGGTCCACCCGTCTTCCTGGACCACGGCCCTGGGACGACTTTGTGGGACCCTCTTGGGCTCCTTTGGGAGTAGTCCCGGTAGAGCAATTCACCTGCTTCCTTGCAATCCTCCTCAGGACAGGGCAGCGTCAATCATTAGCGGTGTGGTTCTTGGCGCAATTTGCGCATCGTGGTTCTTCATCTCTACCCCTTGGGCAGTTACTGGCGATATAATCTCCGGCGCAGCGAACACACTTCACTGGCCTGAAGAAATTGGTAGATGCGTGGCCAAAGGCCTGGCAGCGGTGGCACTGTGAAGGGCCCGCTCTTCCTTGCCAGGCCTCTATGACGACTCCTCTCATGAAGAGGAGCTCGTCGATTTGATAGAGCTCGTTAAGGCGCTCCAGGCTCAGGTGGTCCAGCTGCGCGAAGTAGAGGCACCCAGGTCTGCCTCTACGGGGGGGGGGGGGGGGGATCCCTTTGACATACTTAATCGGGAACCCCTGGGCCCTGATAGCCGCCTCTATCGCGGTTGGATCCGTGCCCACTGGTAGCCGCCGTATGCCCACTTTCGTGGGCTTGTCCTCCTCGGGGGTGTAACAGTACCAGGACATAGCTGGTACTTTCTCGGTTATCTCTATTAAATATTTTTGTACCGTCCGGAATTCTTCCGGACTCTGGGGGGTAAATCTAACCCCCTTACCGAACGGACAAGCATTCGGTGGGTGGCCCAACTTCTTGTTGAGTACCTCGAAATGCTTCGTCCAGTCCGGTAAGCACTCAGCTACTATAGGTGGGTACCTCTTAGCCGTTTTGGTGTTTCGGCTGTCTTTGTCCTTGGTACTGCCGGGGCAGCTACCAATTGGACGTAGCTAGTCGAAGGCCTTTGACCATCGTCCGATGGCTGGCCTGATGGGTTGGTGGTAGGCGCGGACGGTGATTGTCCGGCAGATGTGCTCGGCGCTAGGGTCGCGTACGTGGTGGCACTCCACCCGTATGACCCTTCTCCTCCCTGTTCCAGATCAGCAGCATCCATACTGGTGTGTTGTTCCGGTGTTCTGGGGGGGGGGGGGGGGTTTGGTCGGCGATGGCGATTTGGGTGGTGATCTCCTTATTGGTTTCTCAGGTTGGTGGTCAGATTCTCCCTCGGATGTCGAATAATCCGAGGAGTCTGAAGAACCGAAGCATCGCCTCTTCTCCTGGAGGGATGCTGCTGTCTCTGGTGGTGTGTGCCTTCTCATCGTCTTCTTGGCCCGCTGGTGTTGGGGGAACGGTTCCCGCCCAGTCGTATCTTCAGGTACGATGGGCGAGAGCGCGGTCCTCGGTGCGGGCTCCTTACCCGGTGAGGAGGGTTTCCGTGTCGGGATCTGCGAGTAGGAGGACACTACTCGAGTCCGTTCCGGATAAAAGATATCTCGATACGCAATTGGTCGATCCAGTACTCCAGGACGGTCGGGTGGTCTTCTTGGTTTAGGTTTGGGTGGGGGCTCCCCTTTGTCCTTATCGGACATACTGAGAACCTACCTAAAAGTCACTCAGGTAATCTAACTAGTGGCCCTGTCTAAAATACCAGCCGTTCGGCACGATGCGCGACGCGGATGGTAAGGTGTGAAATATGTTGGCGTAATCACATTGGGCACTGCCTACCCCTTTTATACCAAAAGGGTTGGGGGAAGTGCGGAGGTGGCACTTTATAACGCGACTAGGCACAGGATGCACGGAGCGCATAAAGTGCCAAGAATCACCTAGGGGCCGGTGACCTCGACGCCTCACGGAATCACGGGACTCAACGTTCGACGGAGTATGTCGTACCGGCGGTCATTTGCAGCCACTGCTAACTACAAATAACGCACACCTAGGAGATCCTTAACGAATTGCAAGAGAACTCGTTTACTGAGCTACCACAAAAACTATACGCGAAAGAGAGCCGCGCCCCCTGTGCGATTACACCACTTAATTACATCAATTTACACTATCACTCTCTCACGGTTTGCCCAATATCTTTATTTGTATAAGACATACATATATACATTTTACTTATAAAGATAGCACAAAAAATATCTATACTATTGTTACGCGATCCAGTCGACGACACAACTAGCGCCATCTAGTGTCAGGAACGAGAGCGAGGGGAGCGTTGCAGTTTATGACATCACAGATCTCTCAACCGACAGCGCCACCCGAAGAACTAAGTTTCTAGAAAATCTATACTCGAGCACTCGTCGCTGTGCGCGTGTTTACTTGAACATTCCGGATATTTTGCTAATTTAAATAAATAGGTGGCGCAAGATGCGATCGAGACAGAGTTTAACTCGGCGACACAAGCGAAGCTTCGGAGCGGAATTAAGTGAATTAGTGTGTTTAATTATTAGTGTTTTTAACTTTAATTTGTATAAAGTAAATTAAAGTGTTAATTTAGGTAATTCTATCGGCAATTTTTATTGTCACGAACCTCAAGCTCGTAACACTATGATATACATTGCATTTTTATATCACAAAAAACCTTTTATTTATTCAACAAAATATGCCTATTTTACAACATATGCACCAAGTTAGAATTCTTAAATATCTAACATATAAGGTTAAAACAATGTTCTTCACTTGAAAATATAAATATCTTAACTAATACAATAGTTTAATTTACATTTTCCTATACATTTCACTATTAAAAACACTTTTAAATTTCTTACACAAAACTATCAATATTTCACTAATCCAAAGGAATTTTCACATAAAAATAACACAGAATTCACCTATTTTGCTCATACAGTCAATCTGAAATATTTTACAAGTCGATTTTATATAAATTGCTGAAATTTGCAAATATTCAAATTTTTACTTGTTTTGACCTCCTAAGTTAACGTGCGGCTATGAACTCACGCTATTTGAACAACTAATTCTCACACGACTTTCACTTGTCGGCAAAAATGGCAAATTTAGCACACACTACTATCAACCAATACTAGGTGAACAACTGATTCTACACGACTCCCAAATTGTAGGAAATTATTTCCAACCAGAATCTTATCAGTTATCATGTCTCTTATCAGATAACATAGACAAAATATTTCATGAATCAATACATTGAAAATAGACATTTTGTTTTCATACAAAACGTATCAAACTCATATAAGATAATACTTATGCAATTAATTTCCATTAATTCTATTTATTCACAAAGTGATCATTTCGACCGGGGAACAAATCCTGGTATCTAACTTTACTTCAATATTCCTTTAAATTAACATTATTGGAAAGGTGATTTCAACCGGGGAACTGAACCCGGAACATAATTTATATCTTAAAAATTCCCTATATGAATTTATTAAGAAAATATTACTAAGAAAACGACAAACTAGTCCGGCCTGGGAATCGAACCCAAGACCTTCAAATCATTAATTCGATATTTCTTTAAGATTCAACTAAGTGTTTTCTTATTAGAATATTATTGCTCGATAATTTGTTTTTAGAAGCTATTCGTAATCGGTTAACTAATAAATTGAAATATTCTTATAGACGCGTCGCCAACACCCTTCATGAGGCAACCTATGTTTAAAAGTGGTGGAAAGTGGAGTAACAGGCTGTAACAAAGATGTTTTCACCTAATAAATATCTTTGGGCTGTAATAAATTAACGAATAAATGTATCCAACATGCCTTTATAACTTCCAAGATATTTTATCTAGTAGTTAGCTTGGACTAATTAATTAATCTACCAGAAGATTGATTAGGCTTCGAACTTACTTTGATTGTTAGCTACTTATACAACAACGTTGCGGGCGTCATGAGTGTGCTCTTAACAGCCCTTTTGAAGAATTTATCAACAAAGAATATATGAAGATCGCCTTAATTAGATTGTATAGTAATTTCTTTGATGCTAATATTTATCTTAACACATTGAATATAATAAATTTTAGGAATCTTTTCGCGTTTATTTTAACTAATTTTTAGTTTTAGTTTCTGGTGCTTTGCAGCACTCTTAACAACGAGACTACGTTATAAAGATTAATTAATCATGGAGTTTTTCCGTCAAGAAATTCTCAGTAGTTGCCTGGAGTCGGGAAGTTGGCGGTGTCTCGCCCCCGTGCCTCGGAAAGCACGTAAAACTATCCCTGGTCCTGCCCCTGATCTTACTCCGGTCGTGTCGGTTTACCGTCCCATCGGATTATGAGAGTGAGGGAAGAGAGAGTGCACCTGTGCTTGCGCATACACTTGGGCACTATAATCCTGCCCTGCGCTGATGGCTAGCCTTAGTTGAGGCAGGCCGCCGTGGCCGAAATTCGGTCTGGAGGACATTATTAATAACGAGAGGACTGAGGTGTTTGACATCCTGATTCCCGTTGTTAGTCCAATTTTCGCCGAATGTGCTAACAGTGTCTTAAGGTCTTGCAGTCGTGTGCTTCGGTTTGAATCTAGTTTGATTATTTATAGTTTCCCAATCAGATGGTAGTCGACAATCTATTGTTAATCCTCTTTAAAATATTAAGAAAGTTGATTGTTTTCCGTCGCTGGTCTAGGTTGTTTAAATCTGGTCTATAGAAAATGGCTATACCTCCATTTATCGAAGGTATTCATCATCCACATAATGAAACGGGATTGTTGAATCTCTTTTGCTGCCACCACAGCCATAAAATTAGGAAAACATAGAAAAATGAGAATAAGTAATATAAATGTAACATTTGTATCAAAGAATAACGCAATTATGGCATCAATAAAGCAGTTCGAGTGTATATATACATTGAAATTCTTTAAAATTGAATAAACGAACTCGGGCACACTCCTTTCATATGGAGTCGATTACCGCTACCAATACCGATCTTTGGGCGAACCAGATCGTAGACAACTTCAGTACACAACTATTATTAGAAGATAGAGCCGGCATCACTTTATTGAATTGGCAGTCGATAGACATATCAATATGTGACATTTCTGACGATCCGCCTTATTTATTTTTCTTCTCAGTTGTGAAAAAAGTGATTAAAGCAGATTTAAATTTCCATCTTTGATTTTAAGACCCATCCTAATTGAGATTTCGTTTTGATTTATTATAATATATCCAACAAACTCAATACGCTGTCACGCTGTCTATACAGAGCGTATTGACACTAAAATATCCACTACTCCTTACCATCCTGTAAGTGTAGTAAGAGGCGGTAAAGTTACAGAAGATGGTCAACAACTTCTCCCTGATAACGACGACAAATAATAAAAAATGCAGTACCCAACCCGCCTGGCAAGTGTGGAAACTGTGACAAAATCCCCTTCATGAGGCAACCTATGTTTAAAAATGGACTTTTAACAGGCTGTAACAAAGATGTTTTCACCTATAGAATATCTTTGGGCTGTAATAAATTAACGAATAAATGTATCCAACATGCTTTTACGACTTTCAAGACATTTTATCTAGTAGTTAGCTTGGATTAATTAATGAATCCATCAGAAGATTGATTAGGCTTCGAACTTACTTTGATTGTTAGTTACTTAAACTACAATGTTGCGGGTGTCATGAGTGTGCTCTTAACAGCCCTTTTAAAGAATTTATCAACAAAGAATAAATGAAGATCGCCTTAAATCGATTGTGTAGTGATTTCTTTTACGCGAATTTACGCGAGAACTGAGGTGTTTGACATCCTGATTCCCGTTGTGTTAGTCTAATTTAGGCTGAATGTCCTAACGGTGTCTTAAAGTCTTGCAGTAGTGTGCTTAGGTTTGAATCTAGTTTGATTATTTATAGGATCCCGATCGGATGGTAGTCGACAATCTATTGTTAATCCTCTTTAAAATTTTAAAAAAGTTGCTTGTTTCCGTTGCTGGTATACGTTATTTAAATCTGATTTATAGTAAAGGGCAATACCTCCATTTATCGAAGGCATTCATCATCCACGGAATGAAACGGGATTGTTGAATCTCTTTGCCGCCACTACAGGCATAAATAAAATAAATAAAAAAGCCTTTTATTCCGTGCTAAATAACTTTTACAATATAACTTTTTTACAATGTAATTTGCATTTTATAAAGGAAGTTGAAATTATAAATTTAGTTTTTTTTTTTTTAAATACATTAATATATATATATCAATCTTTTTTGACGAATTCAACTCGACGGAATCAACTCGGCTGGGCAGCGTTCGGGAAATTACAACGCATCTTCTCGTCAGGTATACCTCAAAACCTGAAAACTAAGTTGTACAACCAGTGCATGTTGCCAGTGATGACATATGGAACTGAGACGTGGTCTTTCACTGCTGGCCGTATGAGGACGCTCAAAGTCGCTCAGCGAGCTGTGGAGAGGGCAATGCTCGGAGTTTCTCTGCGTGATAAACTTAGAAATGAGGATATCCGCAGTAGAACCAGAGTGACCGACATAGCCCAACGGATTAGTAAGCTGAAGTGGCAATGGGCCGGCCATATAGCTCGAAGAACCGACAACCGTTGGGGGAAAAAGGTTCTCGAGTGGCAGCCTCGTACCGATAGACGAAGTGTAGGGCGACCCCCCACTAGATGGAGTGAGGATCTAGTAAGACATGCAGGAAGTCGATGGATGCAGGTGCCTCAGGACCGTGCTTTGTGGCATACCTTGGGGGAGGTCTATGTTCATCAGTGGACTTGCAAAGGGCTGTAATGATGATGATGATGATGAATCTTTTTTGTAGATTTTAATGCATTAATTTATATATATAAACAATTAATATATATAAACAATTAAACCACAGGCATAAAAGTAGGAAAACATAGAAGAATGAGAATAAGTAGTATAAATGTAACATTTGTATCAAAGAATAATGCGATTGTGGAATCAATATAGCAGTTTGAATGTAGATATACATTGAAATTCATCCTGATAATTTAATGAATATAGCTCTCCCATTTCTTAAAATATCTTAAGTTTACTCTTTCACAAGTGAACAAATATCTCTAGAAAAATATTATAATCTTATTGAACTTTCATAACTATATTGCAAATTCCTAAGGTACTTTCCCCAAATTTAATATTACCCATTAGTTCTGGTTGTACTTGAAGTTTAAATAAACATTTCAATCTTTACTACCACTTACAACAGGTGCGGTTTCCTAACTTAACACAATTTGCGAATTTCGTCCAATCAAACGTATTTCCCAACTTCAGCTTTAATCTTTTATCCTTTAATAAAATAATTTATTCCTTTTTATTCCCAGTTTACAAATCAAAATTTAATATTAAAGTAAGTATATATATATATATATATATATATATATATATATATATATATGTTTATATATAAATTAATGTTTCTATGTTTGTACCGAATGCGTTTCTATCCCATTACGGTGAAACTCGAAGTGTTCAGACAAACAATATGTTTGTTTCTTTGTTCGTTTTCTATATGTTTCCTATTCCATTTTTTATACGGCTCCGTGGCTCCATGGCTTAGCAATGAGTTGCTGCGGTGAGGGCCGCGGGTTCGAATCCCGCACGGAACAAGTATTTGTATGGCCTACAAGTTTGTACAAATTGTAGTACAAATTGTTCCGGGTCTGAACATTTGTCCTTATGCAATTTATGTTTGTAAACTACCTCCACGATACAGGAGAAAATCCTAGTTTGAGGGTAACGTTTTTAATAAAATAAAAAACAATCCATTAATTTATTCGTTTACAAACACAGCATGTCGAGTAATTAATAGATTTGCTTATTACGCATCGCGACATTTCCATTTGACGTCAACGCATTTGTAATTAACAACATACTCGTACATGTGCAAATAGATCAATCAATCACTCATACGCTGGCAATTATAAGGCTTTGTTTATAATAACTTAATTAACAATAATGTATTTCTTGTTGTCTTATATCATATTTCTAACTTTACTTAAACTTTTTGTACGTAACATAATTTCAAACCGGTAAAACAAGTACTGTTTATAGAATTTTGGGCGAATTCGAATGTAGAGCTCCCAGAGCTATTTATTTAAATGTCCTTTGGAAGCCACCAGTAGTAGATACAGATCATTGTTTTAAGAATAAATTAACTCTTTTATTTTATATAAGGATAATGATTACGTTGAAAATTACTTGTGGTTTGTAGTAGCATATTTTCTTTATAGAAACAGCTGCTTTAGCCAAAATGACATGCCGTCGTATAAAACTGTAAAAATGAACGAAATCAGCGCTTAATCACACGACTGTCACGTGACTTAACATATAAAAACGCGTGCGAGTGAGAATGACATATATAAATATGTCATTCTCACTCGCACGCATTTTTATGCTTTTTAACAGCGTTAACCATCGTAGAAAGTTATCTTGGCTTACACCGCAGATGTGTACTTCTCTAACCAATAAATGACAGCACTCGATTATCTTTTAAGTGGATCATTCACATTGAGGTAGTTTCCTGTCAGTAATTTCTAATGTTTTCTTTGCTAATATTTTACCTTCTAGATAAGTTACGAAAACAAAGATACAAATCAAATTGCTGCTTAATACTAAGCGCTTTATATATTTAGTTAAAAGGTTTTATAGCTAATTTTAAAAAATTAATTTTTAATTAAACCATTTTTTATATTTGCGTAGAGCTCCTGCTACATATTTACGACTGTCTTCGAACATTGCAGTGCAATAAATTTTCTTTACATTAGTTTTCACAGCAATATTAGGGTGACTTCGTTTACTTCAAACTGCAAATTTGCGAAGTAGCCTCAGGTGCGTCTTTATTTTTATTTCTAAGACTTTAGTAACTCAGTGTAAATAGATTAACGAGCACATTTAAGTGTATTTCACAATATAATCAAAATAGCACAAGCTCGACATACCTAAATAATAAATAATAAGTGGTAGATCCAAGCTGCAACCGCATATTATAGTTGTTGCACGAATGAATGAGTCGGTTCGACGCACCGGGTAAATACCACGCTTTCACATAATATCAACGTGTAATAATGCTACCGTATTTCGTACGATAAGTGATTAGAATCGGATACACTTTTTACAGGAAATGAGGCATTCCATCTTAGTCCTCAGGGCTGACACTTGACATCGGTGGTTTATCGTGACAGAAAAAAAATGGTTTGTCATGATTTAACGTTTGGCTATGCAATGTTTTGTTTAATCTCCCAGAAGTTAGCTTCCCTATAGTTCTGTCAAACGGTCAAATAACTATCTTGTGAGATAAATGATAATTAAAATACTGACAATTAATTTCAGTCGAATAATTTTATTAGGTTAATTAGACGTTTTATCTCTGGATTTAAAACTTGGTCCTTAATGATATTATAACCTTTTTACAGTTACATAAAACATTTCATAAGCACAAGTCATCTACTCGTATCTATATAAAACACAAAAAATGTTTCTGCCTACGTCCGTTATAGACTTTGAAACCATAAAACTGATTTTAATGATTTTTTTGAGTGTGTCTGTATAGGTCCCTAGATGGTTTATATTCACATTTAGACCCGGTGTTACTGTGGTCGAGATCCAGAATTACCCGTACAGAGCCGTGCCGGAGCGCTGGTAAGTCATAAGATCTTAAGTCAAGAAATTTTAAATACTCCGCCACAAAATTCTGGAATAATTTACCACCAGAGACATGCAAAATAGTTTATTAAAAGTGTTTATATACATAAATTCATATCTCTAAAACTAGTTTTTTCAAATAAAATACCTTACTTCACTAACTTTATAATTAGTATTTGTTCAAATAGTTCATCTTTCAAACTGCACGTATTAAACTATAAGAAAACTAAGTAATCACATGTGTAATAAATACACATACGCCCATACGCACACGCCCACTCACGCACGCGTGCACGCACGTACGCACACGCACGCGCGCACGAACGCACGCACGCATGCACGCAACACAATTCATAAAAATGAAACTGAAGTGTCTGCCTGTAATATCGAAATAATCATCGATCACTAATAAAGAAGAAATAATAGGTTTCCGTTAAACTCAGCTCGGTCAAACATAAATAACCATTTTGTAATATTAAATTTGTCTGTGTGTTTAAATTTTCCGTTAATCGTCCATAGCTGTTTAAATTTTAATGTAACATTGATAACACACATCTTTCTAAAACTGTCATTTCCTGCAAATAACCCGCTTATGTTTTTACGATATTGCCCTTGAAAAAAACCGCAAACATGAGGTTTCTGACGCGAATCGGTTGCACCTGCACGTATATACGTCTAACCTACATGTATAACCTTTAAAACACAATTTATTTTGGATCTAGTTTGGTCCCAATTTAATTTTTTTGCTATTTATCATTTATTTAAAATTGATTTATAAAGACCGCGTGAACTACTGGAAACATACGAAACATGCCACATTGAAAAAGCGACTGTAGTTGTAGTAGCCACGTCAAATGCTGAGGACGGCTCCTTTTAGTCATGTTCGACAAATAATATCATGTTATAAACCTTTAAGAGAAGTATTATGTACGTTGCCGTTGTCATTATGTGGCAAGATAAATATTTTCTTTCTTTATTTCATTCTGTATAGTTTTTTAGTCAAAACTATGTCAAATTACTCACCTGACCTGATCGATGATACTTCAGAGATGCGTCAACATATAATATACAGGGTTATTTTGCAATAACTGGCCAAATTTGCAGAAAAGGTTCAGAATAAGTAACATAGGCAAATGGTAAATAAAAATTATTTAAAAATCTCAAACACTCTGTCCTTTTAATCTTTTAACACTTCAAGCGCCATAAAAAATCCCATGCAGTCACATGCGCCCGGCAAATCCCGAGCGGTCTCATGCGACCGCACCCACCCACGGCATTAAAATCTTTAAAACTTATATTTAGAGACTACTTTTCTAGGAAGAAGTTTACCATTATAAAATCTATACAAAATTTTCTGTCTTGATGTCTAAACAAAAGTCAGGTTTTAGATCATTACAAAAAGATTTTATTATTTGATAACAAAAAAAACATACCAATGGAATGTCGGCAGCGTGAAAGTCACAATTATTTCGTATAATTAATTATATAATGATAAATTATATTCACACAAAAACTTTCATTAAAATTTTATAATAAAACACTATACTAAAACACTAATAAAACGCTAGAAAAATCTGAAAATCAACACAATAACATTCACGCACAAATGGCGTACGAAATAAACGTAGATTATATATAATATTCATAGGATAACAGTTTTTTATTGCACTAGAGGATAAAGTATTTCATATTGATTATATAATGCCAAACTTCTTCATAGACAAGTGGTTTCTATAATATATAACTTTTTACGGGTTAAAGCGCTGTGGGTGGGTGCGACCTCATGAGACCGCTTGGGATTTGACGGAATATGGCCGCGGTCTCATGGGGCCGCTAGGGGGTTGAGAGGTTAAATTCAAAATGCAGGGTAATGTATTATTTTAAAAAAGTTTACTGCGCACACACACATTCGTAAGGTTCGATCGGAACGTTGTTGCCCATAAATCACTCACAATTTGGGATAATATTAAAGAAAAGTAGAAGCCTTATTTACTCGTAATTTCAAAAACTGCAATAACGGTATATCATTATTTATCATCATCATCATCATTACAGCCCTCCACAAGTCCACTGCTGAACATAGGCCTCCCGCAAGTAATGCCACAAAGCACGGTCCTGAGCCACCTGCATCCATCGACTTCCTGTATATCTTACCAGGTCGTCACTCCATCTAGTGGGAGGTCGCCCTACACTACGCCTACCGGTACGAGGCTGCCACTCGAGAACCTTTCTTCCCCATCGGTTATCGGTTCTTCGAGCTATTTGGCCGGCCCATTGCCACTTCAGCTTACTAATCCGTTGGGCTATGTCGGTCACTCTGGTTTTATTGCGGATATCCTCATTTCTGAGTCTATCACGCAGAGAAACTCCGAGCATAGCCCTCTCCATAGCTCGCTGAGCGACTTTGAGCATCCTCATACGGCCAGCAGTGAAGGACCACGTCTCAGATCCGTAAGTCATCACTGGCAACACGCACTGGTTGTACGATCTAGTTTTTAGAGATTGAGGTATACCTGACAAGAAGATATGTCGTAATTTCCCGAACGCTGCCCAGTCGAGTTGAATCCATCGATTAACCTCTCGGTCGAAGTTGGACTTACCTAGTCGGACTATTTGTCCCAGGTAAACGTACTCGTCAACAACTTCGAGCATAGTGCTCCCAACAACTACCGGCTAACTATCATTATATACACAAATACAAACAACCCTGTATAAAGACAATATCAAGAGGCTAAGGAAGAGGGGAAACGGGAAGTTTAAAAATAATATTTTGGTTTAGGGGTCCGCCCTGTAGGTGCTGTAAAGCGCGCGAAACGTCGCGAATTAAAAAAGTAAAATTAAGCGCAAAAAAAATCAGTAAAATTAATTTTATTAAACATGTAGTATTCGCGTAAATTTTAGAAATCGTTAAGTTTTAAAATTAAACAAATTCAATTTACTCTAGACTACACCTTACTTTAGTGAAATCAGACCCTTATAAAACTACACTTTTTGTTTTTGTCTGACTCTCTGAAACTGATAAAACAAAAGCCTAATAAGTGTTTTTCTTAAGAAAAACAACACTTAATCAGGCTTTTGCCTTTAATCTAGAGCGAATTGGATTTGATAGTTTTTTAACAAAAACAATACCTATTCATTGATCATGTAGTCCTTTTCTCGAGCTAAATAAAATATTACGTTTTTTGCCTTGTTATGAATGACAACAAAATATTACCTTTTTTATCTTGTTAAAAATCTTATCAGCGAAGTATGTCGGCTATGATATTTTATACAACGCAACATATACAATGTTGTTACTCACGTAATTTAATTAACGAGTATAGTAAATAGTTAATTTTCAGTTTATTTTAAATTGTGTGGTGGATTGAAAAATGCTATTGGTGATAATGACCTTTACATCAACCAGGAAGCGTTCCACAGTTTTATATTAAAAAATATTTATGTACATATTTTTAAAAAATAATTCAAATAATATACTCTATTTATGCAACTTAAGTAAAATGTCTCCTTTTATTAACATTAATTAACTGTGTGTTATCTCAAAACGATTACCAAGAAAAAGTAAGTTAATTGTCCGAAATCAGCAGTCATGGGGAATTCCTAAATACTCGGTAGTATTAAACTTCTTATATGACGTCCATTAACCGCAAATAAAAGGACGAATCACCTGCTTTATGATTAACACGCACATATTTCCTGTTTAAGCCGTGTGACGATGACGTTCCACGCACCAGTCAGTCTGTGTCCTTTAGACGGAGTATGTAAGCAGTGTGTTTTTTTGTTTAATAACATCGAGTGTAAATACAAATGATATCAAAATGGCGATGGAAATCGTTACGAACATCCTTCAAAGTGATACAACATTGTCACCAGGAATCATCACAACATTGGCTATAGAAAGTGTAAGAAATCATAGTGAAGTTATTAGTGATACCGCTTCAATAAATCATTTATCAGAAGATAAATATATTCCTTATACACATACTTCTTTGGACAATATAACAAAGTACAATAAACTTCAAATTACTATGCCCTTATTTGAAGCCTTTATCTTGACGGAGATCGTTATGACAGCTTTAGAGTTAATAATATCGATTATAGCCGCAATATATATTCCACGTTGGAGAAAAAACTATAGAAATCAAATGTTAATGCAAATAAGTGTCGCTCGTTTTGTGAAAAGAATTATATTTTACATAGAATTTACAGAAGAAAAACTCACTGGCGCTACTCCTACGGGACTCGACGTAGTGTTGTTCGGAGCACAGACGTATATCGATTTCGTTATTGTTATTTTAGTTGTGTTTTTTATAAAACATATGTATGACAGCTTAATAGTTGTAATAGTAAAGATAAATCAAAACACATTCTATAAGATGTTATCCTGTGCTTGGCTTTTGCCTCTGCCAGTCAGTGCAGTCTGGGCGGGAATCGTTCTGAGCAAAGTTTTGGACGAGTGGTTAGCATATTTATTTATTTGTTGCATATTCCGATGGCCGCTTATTTTATTAGGAACACTTTTGTATATAACTGTTTTATATCGCGTATTTACGGATAAAATTAGAAAATTCGCAAGAAGTTTAACATTCACAACGTTCTTCATATGTTTAGTAGTTAATTTCTACTTATTTTCTAAAGATGTTTTAGAGCTTTGGTGTTTTAAATCATTTGTTACGGTCTTATTTAATTACGTGTTAGGATTTCTATTAAATTTGCTTATTCTTTGTTTCTATTTAATTTTAATAATACTTAATTTTAAGAAAAAGTTCAAATCAACTACTTCTGTTCCCGATAATAGCTTTAATGATGAAGCTAAATAACCAGACTATTAGCTAAATTAAACTATTCGAATATCGATAGCTTGAAAAATGTTTTTTCAGTTAACTAAAAGCACTGTTTGAAGTGATGTTAATGTTAAAAGGTGTATACTTGAGTAAAAGAGGCAATAATCTCAGCAGAAAATAAGGTCTCGTCAAGACATCTTTAATATTACTTGTTCGCCTATCTTAAAGTGATTGACGTGCTTCGTCACTTTGATATACTTATATTAATATCATATATTTATGCCTTGTATATTAACCGAAGAAACGTCGGCATGAACGAAACCTTTTATATGAATTTTATGAGAAGAAGCGAATTACTTTTAAATAATATATTTCGAATAATAAACCTCTCATTTTCCCGTACCTTTATTGATTTACATATATTGAAGCAGATGTGTCATGTTTTTACGAGTGTTCAAAAGACGTAGGTATTAATTTAATGTTACCAATGTGGTTGGTGGTGTTGTTAAAAGAAATATAATACGTGTATCTATAAATATATAATATAAATGTAAATTTCATATGTCTGTACATTTTATATTTTTGTAACAAAATCGATTGAGTGGGATAAATAAGTAACTCAATACATTTCTATCATTTTTAGAATTGTCTATCTGTCTGTCTGTTTGTTTGTTTGTTAACGTATCACGTGTAAAGAACTAATTTATATCAAAATAATCAGCAAGTAAATTATAAAGCATATCTTTGTCTTTAATTTGGTCTTTGTTTTATTGAAATCGGTTCATTCTATCAAAAGTTATGACTAATATTCTGAAGTATGGGTACGAAATAAAAGTACAAATTTGTTCAATGACGGCGTTGTGTTATTAAGTGCAGTGCTTATATCATAAATCGTGATTAAATGATGTAAAATAATTTTCCATAATGATATAAATATCTGTGAAACACAGTAAACAAAAATAAGAAAGAATAACGTAATAAAATAAACCAAAATATAATTAACTATAATTCCTAAAATACAATAGTTAACCAATATTATCGATAGATAGTGGTACTGTAATACATAAAAGCAGGTTATGTTTTTCTTTCCTATAGATGTGTCTTCATAATTCTTTTTACAATAATTATTTTATTGCTTTCAAAATTTTTGTTTTCAAAATCACTCAACGTATTTTACAGAGATTTAACATACCCCGTAGCTACTCGAGCGCTGTAGTGGAGAGTTTTTGAACTGTCATTTACTGCTTACAGATGAACACTTTTTCAACTATTGTCCTATGGGAGTTGGTACTCCTTACTTCTTACACTCCATAGTCGGGAGGTTAATTTGTTCGAAAATTGTAAAGGCTAATGTTTCTTTCTTTGCCGTTTGTTATATTTTATATTAATTAGTTTAAAAATAAACCACAGATATGCATTAAAATAGAAAAATCAAAAAAATTGTTAACAATGTGCATACAAGTACAGAAAAAACCACAGAGGCATTGTTTTGTAAAATATAATAAAATAAAAATAACTCACTTATGATCAATTTAACCCAAATTGCGGTGAATATAAAATAAACGTTTAATTTTATAGCAAATAAATGTTATAATTCTTATTTTTTGACTTACTTTTTATGTGATAAATCAAAATAATATTTTCTATCCAGCAAAATTGTAAGCGCTTTGTAATAGCGCCATCGACTTCATTTTATCGAAAAAAATTGATTGACCCTGAAGATGGTTCGTAAAACAGACGCTAGATGGCCTGAAGTTAAGAAATCGTGGATTGGAATAAATTTATTGGTTTATTATGATAATTTTATTCAATATGGTTAATTTTATTTTTTTAAATAAATTATTTGTCTTAATTTCGAAAAAAAAAAGAAAATAAAAGACAGTAGTTTAATCGGGAATTCGAATCCACAAACCTTTTAAGTGCGCGGTCAACACTGTATTCATTCTCATTCTCAGGTTGTGTATTTTTATCTCTATTTAGTGTCCTTTCTCGTTTCATCGAGTTTGAAATCACAACTATTCTAAAGAAGTTTCACTTCAAAAATTTTATGCAATTTCAATTCACACCTTCCGGTAGGCATAATGATTTCTTATATTTATGCGAACACTGTACATTGATTAAAACTACTTTTACGGATTTTTTCGCGTTTTATTTATTTTATTTTTATTTTTAATACCCGACGTTTCAGGTGCTTTCCAGCACCCATGGTCACGGGGGACTGAGGTGACTGACGTCCCGATGTCAAAGTTACCCCGGAGTACCTTCAGCTTTTTTAATTATTGTCTTTGGTCCGATCTACGCAAAATGAATTTTTAATTAGAAAAAATCCGTAAAAGTAGTTTTAATCAACCTTCCGGTAGGGTTTCAACATGAATATAAACGGAAGTGTTATTTAAGAATGGAACTAATTTTGGTACCAATGATTATTATTTTATTTTATTTTAATTCTTAGGAGTAAGAACTAATTTGAAGATTCAATAAAATAGTAAATCATGATTTTTGGACACTAGTGTCTAATAACGATTTTGACATAACATCACAAGTATCAGAATAACTAAAAGCAACTAATTTAATTGCAAAATAAATTATAAGAAAAAGATGATAAGGCTAGAATCATTCACAGAATTTTTTTTACGTTTTCAATACGAAATGTTTTAAATATAGTGTCATAGATTGCTTCGTAGGAGGATATTTGCCATAGTAGCAACGCATGAGAGGCGGGTTAATAACGAGGTTTTTTAAATTATTTTGAGTTATTATCGGGAATGCTGCTTCCTATGTCCTGTTTTATTTTCCTTCGTCGTCTCTTACGACACATGGGGTGACATGGGGCACAGTGAATTCTCTTACGGTACTCCCTAATAAGAATTAATTTGGGCTTCTATTGTGATTTAAATAAATTAAAATCTGCACATCAGGAGCTATGTAAATGAATTATTTTATTTTATTCTTTTATAGAAAGTAACAAAAAGTGCTTTAGATACAAATAAACGCAGAGAAAATAAGGTGAAAATTAAAACTAAGCGAATATTAAAACAAATATTTTAATTTAGGATCACAAGCTCAGGCATCTAATGTTATGTATTTTAATTTCAATTATTGTTATATTAACGATTAATTAATAAAGATATATTTTAATAATTTTTGAAGCGTAGGGTACTAATGAAATTCCAACCAAAATCTTCCTTTCTTCAAATTATTTCTATACTTTTATTATTTTGTCACAATAATATATAATATATCTATTTATTGCAATTAAAAAAGATATTTGAAATTAACACTTCAAACTTGTAACATAATATTAATAAAGAATATACTTAGAAGAACCAACAATGTACATATTCCCATTTTTAAAAAAAACACCAGTCTATAATTTACGTTTATTTACAGTAAAATATCCAAAAACCGAAAAACTTATAAGAAATTTACTTTATTTATAACGATTTTAAGGATGGACGGAGAAAGTACATAAATGTTCCGACGAAAGTCATCGGTTCATGCTGTACACTGCACTAATCGCAGTTACAGGCACAACGCTTTACGCGCTTTTCACGGTGAAGTAACGCATCGACGCTGCGGACTGAGCGTGGTTGCATATCTGCAGACAAACAAAAGTTTAAATTAAAACTTAAAATTGAGAGTAATATTCAAAAAAAATTGAAATTTTCACTTGCGTGTTTCTAGGTGCCACGTGTTTCGTGCATAAAATACGTAATTATTATGCCCGAATACTCAAACACTACTCAATTTCAAGATGCAAGGCCTCGTGCTGCCTCCATCACTTCAAACCGAAGTGACTGTGATACCACGATACTTAATGACATATCAAAACTGAGTAGCGTTTTAATACCGACCACTAAAATAATTTTAAAAACTTAAACCTATATTTATTTAAATAACACATAATCTTTATATTATAATGTTTTTTATTTATTGGTTAGTAGATTTGGTGTTACGTAAAATGACTAAATGTTCTACAATATAATTTAATTTATTGGACATGTTTTATTCATAATTAATTTGTGTTTTCAGGCATTTATACTTTACTACAAGTACTTAATAAATGTTCATACTTTTGTACCGTAAAAGCAAACACTGCCTAAATCATATTAGTTAATATTAAGTTAGTATTAGTTTTAATAAATAGGTATGATTGTTCCATTTCTTCCCTTCTAAGCCGTGGCAAAAATCTATTACTTATTATATACTTACAATGTGGCCTTTCATCAATGTCTTGGGGCAGTAACAGTGTACGCGGAGCCCGAGGTGCTTGTGCTGGTGCTTCCTGCGGGATGATCTGGCGTTGCTCCATCTCGACTTGACGCCTCTCGGCTTCAGCCTGACGACGTTCGGCCTCGGCGCGTCCTTGCACCTCAGCCTCCGCCTCAGCCTCTGCTGCCGCAGCCGCTAAAGTGTTAACGATGGTTTTCACCTAAAGCAAAAGATATTATGTTGTTACTGATGATGTTATTAACAAAATATGGTTTTCATTACAGCCTATCAAAAACCCACAAAAAACGTACACCAACATGGATCTCCACCATAGATTGCATCATTGTATAAAAAAGCCTGTCAAGCGTGGCAACTATGGCAAATATCCTCCATATTTACCATAGTTGCCACGCTTGACAGGCTTTTTATACAATAAGGGAATAATATACCAAACCAGCACACAGTCTACCTGATGTTAAGTGGATGCTGTGGCCCAAAGACATCATCATACATTTGTCCTCGATTAAGAATCAAAATACAGATGCATTGTCATACCTGCGGACTAAAATGGAATACAACATCCAGTAAAAAGGGTTTCCAGTTTACTACACACTCCATACGAAACATTTACAAGTATGTTGTAATAGTGTATATATTGCCCCAAGATATCACCAGCTTGTGTTTGTTTCTGGTATTTAAGGAGTAAATATTACTTTTTTTTTACTAAAACTACAGTTATTTTCATGAACATACATTAAATTTTCGTAAATATAGTGTGAGGCCAAAATTAATATATTTATTTCTTTAAATTCTTCCCTAAGAGACTTTCGGGTCAAGTTCGTAAATAGCTCTTATGGCCTTCTTCTGCAAAACAAAACTAGCTTCTAAATCAGCCACATTTCCCATTCAGACATTATGCTATGGAAATAAATAAACTATTCTAGCTGTCTCGACAATAGTGAGATCTCACAGCTGCAGCCGCAGAGCTTAGACTGCTTGGTATTTTGGTTTTAAGCTCAGTTCTTCCCTTCAGATTTTTAACACTCGTTGTTGTAAACTTAATACATTTAGTTTTATTGCCGTTTAAATGTAAACTACTAACGTTAAATCAATGCACTATTTTTATATAACATTACTCACTTCGTCATATTTAAATCGTTGACGTTTAAGTTTAAAAATCAAGGAAGTATCATCAACAAATAATAGTATATCATGATTACAGGGGAAGGTAAGTGGTTAATATACATTAATATTCGTATGCTCAACTAAAATGCATATATAATTGAAATGGGCCAAGAACTGAGCCCTGAGGGACACCCATTTGTACGAGCAACCCGGCAGAACTTTCACCATTGATAATAACTTTCTGCATTCTATTACTTAAATATGAAATAATAAGTTAACGGGCTATACTCTTTACAACCATAATAGCTGCAGCGTGGGTCTACCACGTATAAGGCGGCCGCTGCAGTTTTTTTTATTATTAGGAAGACACTGCTGCCAATCTCAGTTTGATAGAGGTAAACTCTGTTGCCTCTTACAACACCTACAGGGTGATATGGGGTAGTGGATATTCTTAAACTGTAAAGTAAGAAAAAGTGAAAAATTATATCTATATATATTAAAATTGGCAGTATTTGGGTTAAAATAACGTTTTCAATAGTAAATCAACAATGATAAATTATGATTCTAAGATGAGTATGAGGAATCTAGTTCGACTGTCAAAGTCACCTGAAAATGTAAAAATCGATTTTGAATTCCGTTACTTTATAATCACAAATAATATTCAAGTATTTACCTCCTGCATGTCATTGTCCATTTGCTGATCACGCTGCTGGCTGGCAGCTGCGTCCTGAGCAGTGCGATGAATTATGTGCAAGTCTTCGGGAGTCAAGTCCCAGGGTAGGTTCATCTGAACCGTAGCTCCATCCATCTGCATTTTCTGGATAAATGTAAAATAGTTACGTTATATTCAGTGAAAAACAAGCGAGTCCTTCTGACGATAAGTGATTACTGGCCACAGACGGGTGAACCAAAGAACTAAGATAAAAAACCTCATGACCTGTAATTACACACTGGTACACTGCTGCTAATCGGCCAAAACAGGTAAAAGAGAGAGTAATACTGCTTCAAAACCCTTTGGTAAAATTCTTTTGGTAAGATATACTAATAAATAAACAGGCTTTCTCCTGTATTGTGAAGGTATTCTAATTACACAAATTGCACATGGATAAACATCCAGACTAGAAAAAAATATATAAACCCGCGGCAAGTAGCGCTATAGTCATTGTGCTATCGAGTCATTAATTCTACTTGTTAAATTATCTTATTGTTAGATCGTACAAGAGAAAGTTTTTAGTTGTTTAATATAGTATTATTATAGAAAGCCTAATTGCTTATATGGTAACTCTTTAGTATGGTAACATTTTTTTTACCGCCTTTCGAATTCTGTATCCCTAGGCCCCAGCATACTCTCGTAGATCTGAGCCTAAATCAACTTCTGTCTACTACCTACATTAATCAAAGTATATATATTTTAGAGTATGGGTAGTAAACGAGCACACAGACAGATTTCCATCTATCTTCAATTAAGAATCAAAATGCAGATTCGCTCTCACCCTTGAGGACGCATGGAATAGGTTTTTTTTTATAGAAGAGGGGGCAAACGAGCATGCGGCTCACCTGATGTTAAGTGACTACCGCCGCCAATGATCAACTGCAACACCAGGGGAATTGCAGTTGCGTTGCCGGCCCTTTAGAAAGGAGTACGCTCTTTTCTTGAAGGTTCCCAGGTCGTATCGGTCCGGAAAAATCGCTGGTGGTAAACTATTCCACAGAGAGGTTGTACGCGGAAGAAAACTCCTATTGAAACGTACAGTGGTGGACCGCCAAGCATCCAGATGGTGTGGATGGTATCGGGACGTTTGCCGCGTAGTGCGTTCACGAAATTTGGCAGCTGGGATTAATCCGAACAATTCCTCAGAGCACTCTCCATGGTATATGCGAAAAAAAATGCGAAGAGATGCAACATCTCTTCGCAGTGCCAGTGAATCGAGCCGATCGGAAAACACTCGGTCGTCGACGATTCGAGCCGCTCTGCACTGGATGCGGTCAAGTGGAAGGAGCTGATACTGAGGAGCCCCAGCCCAGAGATGAGAACAGTATTCCATGTGCGGCCGAACCTGCGCCTTGGAAAGTTGCAGGCGGTGAGCCGGCATGAAATACTGTCCCGCTCTGCTGAGCACGCCAAGCTTTTTAAAGGCCAATTTGACCTTCCCTTCCAAGTGACCACGAAACTGCACGTCACTTGGTATGTCAACGCCGAGGATTCCGATACTGGCTGAGGCAACAAGGGGGGTGCCTTGAAACTGAGGAGATACGACAAAGGGGTTCTTTTCAGCAGTTAACGCGCAAACTTGTGTCTTCTGGGGGTTAAACTGGACTAGATTTAGTCGCCCCCAATCCGAGACTCTGTTCAGCAAAGACTGGACTTCAGACACAAGTTTGTCCCAGCACTCGGAGACGTTTTCCGAGAAATATTGGCTCGGCCGGTGTAAAGAGCATCACCAGTGCTGTCATCTGCATAGCAATGAATGTTACGGGTTTGCAACATATCATTGATATATATAGGTACCTTATTTCCAGCAATAAGGGTCTCCGGTTCTCTACACTCACCATACGAAAAACATCAGCTGCAATTTTACGCTGGTATTCTCTAAGAGTGTGGTCCTTCCCCGGTCATAACAACCCATTCGTGCTATATCCCAATATAGCTGCAGCATGGCTCTACCGCGTAAAAACCAAGTAAATTATAATTCATAATTATAACTTTGAAAAAAAAAAGTAAAAACCGACAAATTGTAATTTGCTAAAAAAGAAGTTTATTTATTTGCTACCCTTAGGGGTGAAATTTTTTTATTGTCATATTGTGACTATGGTAAATGTGATACCACTTTAGTAATATTGTACGAGTGAGAAGATCAAAATAACTTCCTTCCACTTCTTATAATATCATACGTCTTATGAATATTTATTCATAACAAATTATTAATATGTGTTTTTCGTTTTTATTTTATAGGATAGGGTGACAAACGAGCACACAGTCCACCTGATGGTAAGTGGTTGCTGTGGCCCATAGACATCTACATTTACTCTCGATTGCAAATCGGAATGCTGATGCGTTGTCACCCGTAAGGACTAAGATGAAGTGCTTCGTTTCCAGTAAAAAGGGTCTCCGGTTCTCTACACTCACCATATGAAACACAACAGCATTAAGCTACTATTTTACGCTGGTATTCTGTAAGAATGTGGTCCTTCCCCGGTCGAGCCGACCCATTCGTGCTACAACTATGCTACTAATATAATTGCAGCATGGCTCTACCACGTATAAAAGGTATATAAGGATTCTTGATAAATGTACTAAGAATATAAGGATCGATGAGGAAGAAATCCAATTCAAGAAAATTTGCTCAAAATGCAATAAACTAAATAAAGTTAATTTTACTTATTTTATTGTTTCGATCACTAAGTCATATTCTCAACACAAATTACGTTTACTTAAAATCGGTTATGACAACAGAGATTATGATTAGTACGTTCTCTGCTGTCATCAGCGGATCTTATATTTATGACAATATTACATAATAATAAAACAAACACAGGGCTGTCTGTGAAATCTGCCTTTTTAGGGTTCCGTAGTCAACTAGGAACCCTTATAGTTTCGCCATGTCTGTCTGTCCGTCTGTCCGTCCTCGCTTAATCTCTGTGACCGTTAGCACTAGAAAGCTGAAATTTGGTACCAATGTGTGTATCAATCACGCCGACAAAGTGGTAAAATAAAAATTGGAAAAAAATGTTTTATTAGGGTAGCCCCCCTATATGTAAAGTGGGAAGTGTTTTTTTTTTAATTTCAACCCTAACGTGTGATATATTGTTGGAAAGGTATTTAAAAATGAATAGGAGTTTACTAAAATCATTTTTTGATAATGTCAATAATTTCGGAAATAATCGCTCCAAAATTAAAAAACAATGTGCCCCCCCCCCCCTCTCTAACCTTTGAACCATAAGTTTAGAAAATATGAAAAAAAATCTGGAAAGTAGAACTTTATGAGGACTTTCTAGGAAAATTATTTTGAACTTGGATGGAAACAACAGTTTTTGTACAAACTCATAAATGGGAACACTTACTATGACGGACGGGAAACTACGGAACCCTACACTGAGCGTGGCCCGACACTTATATTTAGAGACTACTTTTCTAAGAAGAAGTTTGCCATTATAGAATAAATATGAAATTTTCTATCCTGTACTGGAATAAAAAAATAGGTAGTCTATGGACATTAATTTATATTCTACGTTCATTACGTACGCCATTTTCATTTGGATGTTGTTGTGTTGATTTTTGGATTTTTCTTGTATTTTATTATAGTGTTTTATTATAAAATTTTTATAAATATTTATGTGTGAATATAATTTTTATTTTTACGTAAATAATTTCGAGTAATATATAGAAATGATTGTGAATTTAACGCTGCCGACATCCGCTTGGTATATTTTTTTTGTTATCAAATTACAATAAAATCCTTTTGTAATGAAGTAAAACCCGACTTTTGTTTAGACCATAGGATGGAAAATTATATAAAGATTTTATAATGTCAAACTTTTTCATAGAAAAGTAATCTCTAAATATAAGTTTTAATTGTTTTAAGTTCTGTGGGTGGGTGCGTTCGCATGCGACCGCTCGGGATTTGCCAGGCGCATGCGACTGCGTGGGAATTTTATGGGGATCGAAGGGTTAAAAAAGAGTACAGATATACTTTCGCATATATAGTTTCGCACACTGATCCATTCCCGCTCGCCATGACCGAAATATGGTCTGGGGGATATTATTACCATTATTAGTAAGTAAAAGTAAAGTAAAGTAAAGTTACAGCCTATATACGTCCCACTGCTGGGCTCAGGCCTCCCCTCATTTCTAAGAGGGTTTAGGGCAAGGAAGTGTCCGCCGCGCTGCCCAAATGCATGTTGACGAACTTCACATGTCTTCGAAATATATTTTTTTTCTTATTCCTCAGACATGAAGGTTTCCTCACGATGTTTTCCTTCACCGCCGAGCACGTGGTAAATCAGCACTTAAAATTGCAATTAACAATTTCATTGGTGCCGGCGGGGATCGAACCCGGGTTACTCGCGTTCTGTTATATTTACAGCGAGCGTTAACCACTGAGTTACCACGGCTCACTTATTACTTATTAGTAGGTATTTAGTAGTAATATGATCATCATCATCATTACAGCCCTTCACAAGCCACCAAGAAACTCCAAAAAGCACGGTCCCGAGCCATCTACATAAATCGTGTTCCTGCATATCTTACCAGGTCGTCACTCCATCTAGTGGGAGGAAGCCCTAAACTTCGACTGCCGGTACATTAGTAGTATATATAGTATAACTAAAATACATTACATTTTCGAATCTTCCTTCAGGCTGCTCCAATTCCTGCGTAGGTGCAGGCTGAGGTACGAATTGGTGGAGGACGGTGGGTTGCTGTAATAAATAAATAAAGTATATTTTTTTATTAATATAATTGAATACATAAAACAGTCATAGACAAAACACGGTTAAAATAAGAGTAGTAGTGTTAACTCAGTCATAGTCCGAAGTATTTGCGTATGAATACAAAGTTAGACTCTTCCATATAGCATGGTCTGTCCTGAATGACTGACTGACGGATCAACGCACAGCCTAAACCGCTAATCGTATAGACCTGAAACTTGGAGGATATGTTCTTTGTTTGCATCCGATAAGAAAAGATTTTCCGAAATTAAAAAACGGGGTAAAAAACTGTGGCAAAGTCTATGTGGGACAGCTTGATGCCTTGGTCCATTGCATAAACATTCTTTAACAGTATTGATGGAAGACGTGTTTCGTATTTTATTGAAACTCATCACCTAACGGGGTCAAAAAGGGCTTGATAGTAATTTTGGGAGGGATTTGTATCGAAATTGATATCAATATACCTGCGACATATAAATATATATATATATATATATATATATATATATATATATATATATATATATATATATATATATATATATATATATATATATAAATCCGTCAACGATTAATAACGTAAAAAACCAATTGGAAATCCTATTAGAACCATTTTCTCCTAAGCGGACGAAGTCGCGCGCAAAAGCTAGTCATACAATAATCATTTTATATTAAAACAAAGTTTAACGTTGGCAAAAGTTGCCCGAAAAATATTATTGCCTTTGCTTCGTACATGGGAGTGGTTGGCAAATTAAGAGCTAAGAGCTAGCGATTTTGTAGTTTAGCAGTATTATAATTTTACACGCGCAGTGGCTAGCATTCCACTCAGTCAATCAAGTCATCACCTTGGTCAAGGCCGTTCGGCCAGGGGTACGAGTACATCATTAATGTTATTTATTATTATTAATCTACAATTTCTAAAATTAAATATAAATTTGAACATTTGCAAAAAAAAACGACTACCATCACTTCGATCACAATTTTGTGTTACCTAGCTACTTATGAATTAGCTTTCTAAACTTTGTTGATAATATGTTTTTATAATTTATTTTATAGGATAGGGTGGCAAACGAGCACACAGTTCACCTGATGGTAAGTGGTTGCTGAGGCCCATAGACATCTATATCTATCCTTGATTACGAATCAAAATGCAGATGCGTTTTCACCCGTGAGGACTTAGATGGAATGCCTCGTTTCCAGTAAAAAGGGTCTCCCGTTCTCTACACTCACCATACGAAACATAGCAGCATTAAGCTACTATTTGACGCTGGTATTCTGAGAGAGCGTGGTGCTTCCCCGGTTGAGCCGACCCATTCGTGCTACAACTATACTATTAATATAGCTGCAGCATGACTCTGCCACGTAAAATATCATTAAACTGATACAGAAGTACTTAGGATGTTAAATTTTATTTTAATACTGTATACATCATGAAAGAGGTACAGCACACCATAACCTAGCGCATATTGTTGAGCATGCACTTAACATAGATATCGTTTGGTACAATATTCACATCGAAATCTTGTCGCAATATTTCATTCAACATTAATTTCTTTTCTTTTCCATCATATTTTAAGCGAAAAGATTCTTTTCACACATTTAATGTTAACATAAAGATAAATGTTTAAAATGAACATTAAATATTGACGCTGATCATAATGTTAACAAGCGACTGAGTTCTTTAACCTCTAAAGGTGGAACGCTTCAGTGATTCCACAAGCTGTATATCTTATAACGAACGTTTCTCCTTGCGAGGCGAACTCACGAAGAAAAATACTTTTTTTATTAATTATGATAATAATTATTTCACTAATACAAGGTTATCGTTATGAGAAAATAAAAAATAACATAGTTCTATTAATTTTCCTGCAATGCTTCCCGCGTTTTTCATTTAAAACGATGGATCTTTACCGTGAACATTTGCGCGCTATGATCTATTATGATTTTAAATTTGGTTTAACCAAACAATTAAGTTTACAACGGTTACAATCAGCATTAGGGGACTCAGCTCCATCACGCACAAACATTTTTAGGTAGTTTGCTGAATTCAAAAGGGGTAAAATTAACCTTAAAGGTGACCAAAGAACCGGGGCTCCGCAAACAGCAGTAATGGCAGAAAATATGTGGACTAGTGAAATGTTGGTGCGAGAAGACCCACAAATCACATATACGGACATCGAAAAGATTGTAAGCATTAGTTCTTGGAGGATTCGTACGGGCACGGGGAAACGGGGGAAAACGGGGCATCTAGGCGTGTTTCAGAAATCGTTACTGGTGACAAGACATGGATCTATCTATATGATCCGGAAAACAAAAGGCAACATCGGTATGGGTCTACTCAGAAGGACAGTTACCGACAAAACTGCAAAAACCTCGCAACGTCGGCAAAAATATGGTGGCTAGTTTTTTTCGCGGAGCGGACTATTGTCGGTATCAATGCTGGAAAGTTGTAGGTCAGTCAACTCTTAATGGTATACTACAGTTGCATTACCCAAAGTTTTTCAAGCTTTGCTAGAGAGAAAACCAAAGTCCGGGCACGATGACGCCTCTTCACATACCTCCCTTAGAACAAAAGCATTTATTGAGGAATCTCGTGTTGAAACTCTAAGTCCCACCCACCCTACAGTCCTGACTTAGCTCCTTGTGATTTCTTTTTGTTCCCAAGAGTAAAGGAAAAAATAAAAGACAAGTTTTTTTCAAGCGCCGAAGAGCCGTGGCTGACTCCGAAGAAGCGATTTCCGACCTATCATATCAAGACTGGCAAAAGTGTTTTCAGAGTTAGTTTAGGTGAATGGAACTTTGTAACATGATGGAGAACATTTTGAAAAGATGTAAAATAAATATTAATAGTATCTAGAATACTTTTTGTATACCTCAAAACTTATTGAGTATCCTACGTATAACTAGTCACTGGCAAACGCGAGTCTGTTTCTGAAGAAATTTCTAAAAAAAAGTTACAAATATGTGTTCGCATTTACACTTCACATTATGAGACGCACTGCTGCGCGCTACCACGAGCACGCACTACAGAACATGCGTAAATGTTCACCCATTTTCGCGCTAGAACAAACATTTTCAGTCCGGGCGCGTAATATACAGTCGAGCGCACAATAATTTTCAATATTACCTTAGCGAAAAAATAAAACCAAGTCCGAGAATTTTTTAATGTAGGTACAAGATATTTTGAATTATATCTTTTATCAGGTTTGTGTGTTTTAGATGCACTACCTTTATAGTGGCTTATTGTTTGACGAAAATTTAATTTTGCATTGTATAGTTATGTACTAATTCATATATTAACAACGTTATCTATCTTATTCTGTATTATGCTTGTTTATCTGTGAATTTCTTTATTTTTTATAGCAGGAGAAGAGAGTGTAGAGGGAATCCTCCCCCCTCCTGTAAAGAGGTAGACGCGAAAATTAATAGTTAACAACACAGTTTTTTTAATTGTTTTGAGTGACGCTATATGTTGCAACATACAATATTAAATATACACTGCGGGGGTTTGTTGCACCTAAAAATATACTTAGCAACTTAGGATTGCAACTGCTTCAGCAACGCGAAAGTGCAACCCCTCCGCTCTTGCGTAACAAACTTATTGTAAAAGTAGTTTTAAATTTAAGCACAATTAGCGTTTATTTATATTTAAGCACAATTACCTACAATTACCTTGTTTGAATCAGTTTTATCTCCGGTGCCACTAAGCTAATCGCAATCATAAGGGCTCATTTGTCATTTGAATCAATGAGCATGAATTTCCTTCATTGCGAGGAAACCCACATATTGAAATTAAAAATTAATGTAACACAGATTGAAAATATAAGAGAACAACTGCAGAAACAGTTTGGTGGTCCATTATCTATATAAAGTTACTTTAATTTCTCCATATGACGGAGATTTCTTTAAATTTTCAATTTCATCTTTATAACCATATTAAGTCAAGTGTCGATTATTTAAAATGAATATTATAATGCTTATAAAATCTTTGTATCGATATATTTGGTTAAAAAAACCATTGATAAATTCTGGTTTAAGACTGTCTAATAAAAACCTACCTCATTATGGTCGCGGGGTTGCTGTTGTGGTGGTGGAGGCGGAGGTGCGAAGGGACCCATGGCTTCTGGCGCAGGTGGTGGTGGCATGTTGTGTG
Organism: Parnassius smintheus behrii; assembly: GCA_036936625.1. Taxonomy (NCBI): domain Eukaryota; kingdom Metazoa; phylum Arthropoda; class Insecta; order Lepidoptera; family Papilionidae; genus Parnassius; species Parnassius smintheus. The sequence goes on from JAUPFT010000018.1 coordinate 25,007,220, forward strand.
GGGCCGGGATAGCAAACACACGCTGGACATGAATACGCATCTGTCTTGGTGCACCCATCTGCTCCTCTGAAGACTCCCATGGCATCTACAAAGTAGACATTTTAACTAAGTAAGATTTTCATATCAAAGTCTACAATTAAGCTTAAACTTTTTAATATAATTAATGAGAATGTATATTTGTTTACGTATTTATCCTTCAATATATTGTATTTATTATAAATTTTTTAATATATATCCATCTTTTTCAATATGTATTAAAAATTAGCATAAATTTGTTACGAAGAAAGTTTTTCTTGACCTGCAAATAAATACTAACGCCCATGAATAAGGCGCAAACATAAGTAGAAAGAAATAGTTAGGTATAATATAATACTTGAATAGCTTAAAGATACAACAATATAAAGTTTTTAATTCTGTGAGAAAATAAAAATTATGATTTCAAGTGTATTTTTCGTATAAATTCACTGCTCTAGCGTTGCATATACATACATTATTTTACGTTTCAAACAGTTTTTAACAAGGATTTAACTATACTTGCTTATATTATACGTAAAGCTCAATAATTTACAGTGGAAAATGTTTTAAACTTATTGCATACTCGTACCAATAAAGTACCGTATTGTATTGCTTAATAACATAGGTTTCAAGTCTATACATTATTTACGGTTTGTATTGATAAGCCAATAAAATCAATACTGTTACGCGCTCAAATCGGCGCACTAGCGCCATCTAGTCTCGAACCGAAGAACTAAACTTCTTGAAGTTTAAAACTCGAACTCTCGGTACCTTGCGCGTGTTTACTTGAACATTCTGGATATTTTGCTAATTTATATAAATAGGCGCTGCAAGATGCGATCGAGGTAGTATTGAATTGGCGACACAAGCGAAGCTTCGGAGCGGAATTAAGTGAATTAGTGTGTTTAATTATTAGTGTTTTTAACTTTAATTTGTGTAATGTAAATTAAAGTGTTAATTTAGGTAATTCTATCGGCAATTTTTATTGTCACAAACCTCAAGCTCGTAACAATTGGTGTCAGAAGGGGGATAAAATCATGCCGATTTTACCTAAGGAGGAAACGGAGGGTGTCCGTACCCGAAGTCAACGCCAGCAGGAGACGGACCAAAGAAGATTTGGTGGTGCAACGTCGCAGACTTCGGAGGGACAGCCGCCGGCTGCGGGCCCGTCAGTAGCTCCTACATCTGCAGCACCTGACTTAGGTGCTCTGATGGTGATGCTGCAGGAGCAGGCTCGCCGACAGGAGGAGCAGGCTTGCCAGCAGGCGGAACAGGTCCGTCAGTTGAAAGAGCAGCTTTAGAGTGGACAAGAGGAACAGGCCCGCCGACAGGAGGAACAGATGCTCCTCATGAAGGACCTTCACGCTACCTTCGCGAAGGAGATAAAGGAGGTGAAGGATAGGGTTGCTCAGCATGACAACCGCCTGTCGGAAGCTGAAACCCAAATCGTGAAAGCTGAAAACCGAATCGAGAAAGCTGAAACCCGAATCGACCAAGTAAACAATCGGGTTGACAACGTAATGGCTGACATGAAGAAATCACTGGACGAACTCAAACTTGGAGATGGAGCTACAGCTCCCGTAGTAGCTACAACACCTTCGCTACGTGGGTTCAAGGTGCCACCGTTTGACGGGACTTCTTCCTGGTCAGCCTACAAAATCCAGTTCGAGGCTGTTATGAAAGCGAACGGCTGGAATAAAAGTCAGGCCATGACTGCTCTCACACTAGGCCTGCGCGACCAGGCCTTAACTGTGTTGGAAGCTCTCGGTAAGAAAGTGACCTATGAGCAGCTTCTTGAGGCATTGGAGGCGAGATATGGTGACGCTCACCTGGAACACGTCTTTCGTGCGCAGCTTAAAGATCGTGTGCAGCGCATCAACGAAAACCCGCAGCAGTGGGCTCTAGAAGTGGAGAAGCTGGTGCGAAAAGCATACCGGTCTGTACCTGCGCTCATTGAAGGGAACCTGGTGCAGACATTCATCGACGGCATCCGTGACCTGGAAGTCAGAGCTGCTGTGAGGCTCGGGCACCACGAGACGCTTAAGGACGCCTTGGCCCATGCACTGGAAGTGGAAGCCGTGCGGCAGGATCATCGTTCCCATCGCGTCAGGGAGGTTGCAGCAGCTAAAGTTCGCGACCGCAACAAAGTATACAGCCCAAGGTGCTATGGCTGTGGGGAAAAGGGCCATCTTCAATCCAGCTGCCCTAAGCGAACCGTGGAAAGGAGAGTTGATCGATCTCGAGAGGGTAGTGTAGCTAACGGCACTGCCTGGCGGCGACAGGATCATCGTTCACCTCACGCTAGGGAGGTTACAGCAGTTACGGTTCGCGACCACAGCAAAAGATACAGCCCTAGGTGCTATGGCTGTGGGGAAAGGGGCCATCTTCGGTCCAGCTGCCCTAAGCACACCCTAGGAAGGGAAGGTGAACGGTCTCAGAAAGGAACTCACTCACGACACTGCAGCGGGAAATCTCATGGCAACGCAGATGCATCGTCAAGAAGACCTTGTCCTGAAGATTGCAACCATTGTAGTAGGCAAGAGAGTAAGGAAGTGGTATCCGTGAGGATGCTCAGGACAGACCACCTCAGCAACGGGTGGAAGGACAGCCTACGACATGCACAGCAGGAAGATCCAGACATCAAGCCGATTCTGGGATGGATGAAGGCCCGTGCTACCAAGCCTAAGTGGAGGGACGTCTCAGCGATGAGTTCAACCACGAAAAGCTATTGGGCCCAATGGGACAGCTTGCTGCTTCAGGATGGAGTCCTGTGCCGTAAATGGGACAATGGTCGAGGAGACAGCTGTCGTTTGCAAATGGTTGTCCCTAAAGCTAAAGTGCCGAATGTTTTACGGCTGTGCCATAATGGTCTTTCGAGAGTCCATCTGGGAGTTAAACGAACTCTACTGAAGGTCCGAGAACAGTTTTACTGGTTCCATTATCGTGACGATGTGGAGGATTGGTGTCGTACATGTACAAGTTGTGCGGCTGTGAGGGGACCTCAGACACGGAGTAGAGGAGCATCGAAATTGTACAATGTTGGTGCACCACGGGATAGGACAGCCCTTGACATTGCGGAGCCGTTACAGAAAGGCGCAAGAGGGACTCCTAAGATCGTCCATGTGGATCGCCTAGCGCGTTATTATGGGGCCGATAATGCTCGGGACGAGCATGTCTTAGGAGGGGGCAGTGTTACGCGCTCAAATTTGCGCACTAGCGCCATCTAGTCTCGAACCGAAGAACTAAACTTCTTGAAGTTTAAAACTCGAACTCTCGGTACCTTGCGCGTGTTTACTTGAACATTCTGGATATTTTGCTAATTTATATAAATAGGCGCTGCAAGATGCGATCGAGGTAGTATTGAATTGGCGACACAAGCGAAGCTTCGGAGCGGAATTAAGTGAATTAGTGTGTTTAATTATTAGTGTTTTTAACTTTAATTTGTGTAAAGTAAATTAAAGTGTTAATTTAGGTAATTCTATCGGCAATTTTTACTGTCACGAACCTCAAGCTCGTAACAATACCTACATTTACTAAGCCTACAAAACACTTTTTTATTGTTCTCTTTATTTATTTTCTAGTGTTATCTCGTATCGGAGACGCTATACCGTAGTTGAGATCTACCTAAAAAGTGACAGCCACAAAGTAGTTATTGCGTGCACATCGTATATATATTTATAATAAAATTACAAATAAAATATATTAAGCTTCTTTGATTATGGCCACTATCTTATTTCTAATATTTCTAAAAGAATTAATAACATACGCATTAATTATTGTTTCTTAATGCGGATGATGCAATAAAATAATCAAGACATAATTTTGTACCTACTTATTTATTTTTTATTGGCAATAAAACTCAAACCACAAATAACACAAAAACATGTTATAGGTACAGCGAACAAAGGGTAATAATACAGACTAGAAATCAGTGGTATAAATATTGCATGCATTTGATATTGAGCAAATGCTTAAATGAGATGAGCACCTGTGAGCAGAAAGCAATGACCTGACGTTCGAGGACGTGCATCACGCAACAAAGAAAACAGGTGTATTTTCGTTGTGATACCAAAATGCATACATAAAATATATGTATAAATGGTAAAATGAAGGTATTACAATTGCCAAGCTCGAAATTAGTACAAAAGGTCAAGTAACAAAATGTAAAAATACAAAACATAGATTAAGAAAAAAGAGAAGAAAAATCAATTGGGAAACTGACATAAATAAAAACCGGCCAAGAGCGTGTTGGGCCACGCTCAGTGTAGGGTTCCGTAGTTTTCCGTCCGTCACAATAAGTGTTCCCACTTATGAGTTTAAAGGTGGGTATCCATTATGTTCGCGCTCCAGCAGCGCTCCGCGCTCCTGCAACTGCTCCCGGTAGTGGGTACTGTTGTTTCCATCCAAGTTCAAAATGATTTTCCTAGAAAGTCCTTATAAAGTTCTACTTTTCAGATTTTTTCATATTTTCTAAACTTATGGTTCAAAAGCTAGAGGGGGGGGGGGACACATTGTTTTTTTACTTTTGGAGCGATCATTTCCGAAATTATTGACATTATCAAAAAATAATTCTAGTAAACCCCAATATATCACACGTTAGGGTTGAAATTAAAAAAAAATCACTTCCCACTTTACATATAGGGGGGCTAGCCTAATAAAACATTTTTTTCCAATTTTTATTTTACCACTTTGTCGGCGTGATTGATACACATATTGGTACCAAATTTCAGCTTTCTGGTGCTAACGGTCACAGAGATTAAGCGAGGACGGACAGACGGACAGACAGACATGGCGAAACTATAAGGGTTCCTAGTTGACTACGGAACCCTAAAAATGGGTGGAACACAGGACATCTACTAACTATATGTCCGAGTAGAAAGTGTCACAAAAATGGAACCTAGAATTTTAATTAGGAAAATAGGAATACCATTAAATATTTACATAATATTATTATTCTTAAGTTTTTTAATCGTAGCAAAAAAACTGCTGGGCCGTTTTCATACCGAAAACTTAATGAGGTTCTAATTATTACATAATTGCTCATGAAAGGAAACCAGTCCGACCTCGAATGGTTTTCTAGTTAATATGCGAGGTGAAAATATATACATGTCTTTGCCTGTTTGTTGTACTAAATGCGTATACACACACTCACACAGACATCCTCCTCAAATTACCTATACTATCCGAAAACGTCATATTAAAATCAAAATCCTGGAGATATGTCAGCCAACGCGTATAGGGGCAGCACCCGGACCTTTGAGCAATTAACACAATATAAGCTTAGTCTACTCGATTTTGGCTTGATTATTGAAAAATGTCACAATCGTACAAAATATAGCACTATGCTGTTGTGTTGACTGTGACATTGAGGTATTACTACTACGTAGTACGTTAGTAATATAGTTCGATGGAGTGCGAGAAGAACCGAACACCATTTGTAGTGGTAATGAGCCATTTCATATTAGTCGTCAGACGTGACAATGCATTTACAATTTCATTCTTAATCGCGATCAATCTTCATGGAATGTATTTATAGGTTTAGCATCCAGTTACTAACAGGTAGAATCTATGCTCGCTTATCATCTTTAATTCTATAATAATAATTTAATATGTACCACACATTTATTCGTTTTTATAGTTAGTTATAGAAAAGTAACGTACTTTTAATTGCAATTTTACTGCTGATTTACCACGTATTTGGTGTTTAAAATATCATGAGGAACCAGCGTGTCTAAATAATACATTATCGCATATAATTAAAGCTCAAAAATCCCTCTCAGAAATGAGGGAGACCTGTACCTATTATGTATATAGGCTGCAACTTTACTACTTTTATAGGGATGAGCGGAAATAAATATATCAAACATTTCTTCAAATTCCTGCCTCACTTACCCACAGCAAAGTTGCAATTTGGTATTGATGGCTGAGATTTTGGAGACTGATTATTGAGGAACAATGTTTTGTATGGTAAGTGTAGAGAATTAAAGACCCTTCTTCCTGGAAACGAAGCATTTCATCTTACTCGTAGTTCTCAGTGTAAGCAACGTATTTATATTTTATCGAAGATAGATGTAAGTCCCTTTGTGACACAGCACTTATATAGCGTCAGGTGGACTATGTACTCGTTTGTTACCCTTATTTCCTGAAACAAAAGACTGGTGACGGGACGCGGCATTACCTATTTTACTACTCAGTACTAGAAACATATATTTTAAGAAATGCCTGCCAACTGGCGAATTCCGAACAAGACCTATGAAAAGCAGTGGATTTAAATAGACTGGTGAAGTAAGGTGAATAGAAATTGAAATTCAACTTCCGTACTTCTAACTAATTAAAAGTAATATTTTTAAATTTCTAACCCCGCGGGTATGGTCAATTAAATGGACTATCCTATCATCGTACCTAAACAATATTTTGTCCTGTTACTCGTTATTAAAAAACGTTTTATATATATATATATATATATATATATATATATATATATATATATATATATATATATAAAACGTTCGAATTATACAAACAAAGAACAACACATTTGGATACCGATGTATTAATATTCGTAGAATGATGCCGTTGTTAATGCGGAACAACATAAAGACGCGGAAGATGGGACTATGTCGTTTGTATTGTCCATTGTCCTTCATGTACCTAGTGTTGTTAGGTAAGTATTAAGAAAAATTTTACTCATTCATAGACTGAGTTATGGCGTTAACATTTTTTGGACATTTAGATCGTCTAGCATTTGTATTTGTAATTTAATTCATCCTCCAACTCATTTTGTGGAGATAAATTTGGAATACAATTTGTCTTTCAGTTATTTTTGCAATTTACTCAACAGTTTTATTTGCATATTGTATAATATTAAAATAAATCAAAAATATTAAAATAAGAAATTAAATGGCTTTCATGTTCAACAAAGAGATTTAATTCATTGGTTCACAAAATAGTACCCGAGGAATCTAAGTTCAACACCTACCGCTGCCAATGGCATTGTTCATTGCAATTTGAAGTGTTACCATATGCTTACAGTGAAGGACAATATTATAAGAAAACCTACATGATAGAGAATTGAAAACATTTAATGAACGTTGAAACCAATATGGATAAATTATATATTCTCTCAACAGTAAGACGTTTAATAAAAAATCGCATTATATCTAATGCCTAAAGAGTATCTACCATACAGATATCTAATTAGAATACACATACAACGGATAGGTCTTAAGATGAACATGGACAAAACAAAGATCATGTTTAATGTCCATGTCACACCTATGCCGGTAGTTGTTGGGAGCACTATGCTCGAAGTTGTTGACGAGTACGTTTACCTGGGACAAATAGTCCGACTAGGTAAGTCCAACTTCGACCGAGAGGTCAATCGACGGATTCAACTCGGCTGGGCAACGTTCGGGAAATTACGACATATCTTCTCGTCAGGTATACCTCAATCTCTAAAAACTAGATTGTACAACCAGTGCGTGTTGCCAGTGATGACTTACGGATCTGAGACGTGGTCCTTCACTGCTGGCCGTATGAGGACGCTCAAGGTCGCTCAGCGAGCTATGGACAGGGCTATGCTCGGAGTTTCTCTGCGTGATAGACTCAGAAATGAGGATATCCGCAGTAAAACCAGAGTGACCGACATAGCCCAATGGATTAGTAAGCTGAAGTGGCAATGGGCCGGCCATATAGCTCGAAGAACCGATAACCGATGGGGAAGAAGGGTTCTCGAGTGGCAGCCTCGTACCTGTAGGCGTGGTGTAGGGCGACCCCCCACTAGATGGAGTGACGACCTGGTAAGATATGCAGGAAGTCGATGGATGCAGGTGGCTCAGGACCGAGCTTTGTGGCATTACTTGGGTGAGGCCTATGTTCAGCAGTGGACTTGTGAAGGGCTGTAATGATGATGATGATGATGAATGATGATAACTTTCAAAATTGTTTTTATTTCCAATTAATTCACGCAAGTTGTTGCGTTGTAATATACAAAAGTTATTCACCTAAAGCACAAAAAACAAATTGAATTTGAGACGAGCTTTAATTTAAAGCTTAACGCGCTACATTCAATTTGAAATAGGTTTTATCACGAATCGTATCTTAAATATCTTATGAGGCCAAATGGTTTTCAAGGTGTGTATCAATATAGTATCATCATAAAACAAAAACACTGGACTGTTTACCTGACAATTTACCATCAAATGAACTAGGATTATTTTATTTATTTCATTATTTTATAGAACGTGTTATACGTGGTAGAGCCACGCTGGAGCTACATTATGGTTGTAGCATTAATGGGTTGGCTCAGCCGGAGAAGAACCACGTTCTTCTTAAACCACCACCTTCTTACTAAAAACCAGAGTAAAATAGCAGTATAATACTGCTGTATTTCGTATGTTGAGTGTAGAGAACTGGATATACTGGAAACGAGGCATTTCATTCTCAATCCTCAGGGGAGACAACGTATCTGTATTTTGATTCTTAAGTAAGGATAAATGTAGATGTCAATGGGCCACAGTATCCGCTTACCATCATGTGGACTGTTTGCTCGTTTGTCACGCATAATCTATTAAAAATGTGTAGTGGCAGAGACCGTGTAGTGAGAATATTCACCACCACATATCAACCCGTTTGTGTTGTAAGTGGCGACAGAAGGAAATAAACCAGGATATGGGCAGCAGCATCTTTCTAATACACTCTGTCGCTAATTTTAACACTGGCATATTTTAGGTGTAATAATACCTCATTATATTACACATTACATGTTCAAAATACTTGCGTTACAAAAATTATTTTTCTCATCCTCGTTTGATTCTATAAAATTATAGACGAAACTTGCAGTAACTATTTTATATCATTCTATATTTTAAGACCTAAGCTGTATGCTATAACTGATTCAAAATGATGGAATACGACATTGTGAAACATTTTTTTTACGTCGTGACTACCCGTGTCGACGACTTTATGACAAAAGCCAATCTTATTATTATTTTGTTTAAAAATTATTACTGCCATTGACAGTATTACGAATTGATTCCACTTATTCTATACATAATAATAATCAACTACTTCCGCCTGCTTGAAAAGTAGCTATTATTTTTATATAACCATAAACAAGATCTTTAATGACGTATTAATGTTAATTAAATTATAAAAGCGGTGCGATAAAATATGCTTTTAAATCACTTATAGAAAGCACAGAGACGATATTCCAGGCTTGACTTTTAAGTTTTGTCTTATATACATAATATATACACATTTTAATAATACAATCATTTATATGATTGCACCGGTCTATCCACTTTCATAGACAATTCTATAAAATTATGTATACCTTGACCCAGACGTGATCTAAGAAGTAAACAAGCAAGTTTTTACAGTTTACATCAATACCTATTGTATTTTTAAACTGAAAGGGTGATTTTGCGTTTTAGAATTACGATATTATCACCTTATCAGCCTTTTGAATCATGGAGACATTTTTCAGCATATGCCTAATAGGGCATTTGATTAAGACAACAGCGCCTTTTTTCATGTATCGGCTACCAGACCTTCAGCCAAAAAGAATTCTTCAAACACTGTATTACATTAATTTTGCCAGGCCAAATTTCTATGTCTTGTCTAAACAGAGACTACGACTAGCAGCTCCGAGCAGAATATGTGCAAAAACAGGTGCGATATCTATTCCTACACTCTCATAGTCCGATGGGATCGGACACGACCGAAGAGAGATCAGACGTAAAACCAACGGCTTCACGTATTTCCCGAGGCACGGTGGTGAAACACGATTAAACTTGGTGGAGTCACGCTGCAACTGTATTATAGTTGTAGCATGAACGGGTCAGCTCGATCGGGGTAGGATCACGCTCTTACAGAATACAAACGTAAAATAGCAGCTTAATGCTGCTGTGTTTCGTGTGGTGAGTGAAGAGAACTGGAGACCATTTTTACTAGAAACGAGGCATTTCATCGAAGTCCTCACGGGTGACAACGCATTTGCATTTAGATTCTCAATCGAGGATAAATATAGATGTCTATAGGCCACAGCATCCATTTACCATCAGATGGACTGTGTACTCGTTTGTCACACTATTCTATTTAAAAAAAATGTTCTAGATAGACTCCGGCCCGATACTGAGAATTTATATATAGAAAAACTTAGTAAACTATATTTATCCACGTGTATGATCACAAGATCAACGAAACAGTAAATACTATTGTTATAAATGAAATATCTGTCTTTAATATCGAAACAACTGCCTTATATTCTTATATTAAACTGATGGGGTTATTTGCATGCTATTATATATATATATATATATATATATATATATATATATATATATATATATATATATATATATATATATAACATAACATAAACATAAACACTCACGCCTGTCACCCAGAGGGGTAGGCAGAGACTACGGACTTCCATTTGGCACGATCCTGACATACCTCTTTCGCCTCCTTTACATCCATATATCTACGCATACATGCTCGTCGGTTAAGGGTACTTCTAACGTGGCCCATTTTCAAAATATCGCCAATTTGGTCGATAAACTTTTTTCTAGGGCGTCCCTTTCCGACTCGGCCATTCACATCTGCCATATAAATTTGCTTTGTCACTCTTTCCTCATTCATTCTTTCTACGTGACCAAACCACCGAAGCATTCCTTTCTTAATCCTGGTCACAACATCATCTTGCATACCACATTTATCATACCACATTTACATATATATATATATATATATATATATATATATATATATATATATATATATATATATATATATATATATATATATATATATATATATATATATATATATATATATATATATATATGCTATTATATTAAAACAAAATAACCATTTTGAAAATATTTGTCTGTCTGTCCCATGTTGTCGCCGGAATAACTGAACGGATTGTAATGAAACTACATGACCAGATAGCTATGCCAAGAGGGTAGAACTAGGCGTAGAACTTTTTTTTTTTTGATTAAATAAATGTGCTTTGATTATCTTAAATGTAAACGCCATGTTCATAAATCCTATCCAGGCAAAGCCGGGTGGGGGGGGGCTGGTACTAGTACAAAATATAAATTTGTTACCAAATTTCTTCAATATACGTTGGAGCACGAAATTGCGATGTTTTTTTATAGGATAAGAGTGACAAACGAGCACACGGTCCACCTGATGGTAAGTGGATGCTGTTGCCCATAGACATCTACATCAATCCCCGATTACGAATCAAAATGCAAATGCGCTGTCACCCGTGAGGACTAAGATCAAATGCCTCTTTTCCAGGTCCAGGTCTCCGGTTCTTTACACTCACCATATTAAACACAGAGCTGCTATTTCACGCTGGTATTCTGTGAGAGCGTGGTCCTTCCCCTGTCGAGCCGACCCATTCGTGCTACAACTATACTAGTAATATAACTGTGGCATGGCTCTACTACGTTTCAATTAAAAACAAAAACGATTTTTAAGAGAATTTAATAACAGTAATAGCCAATCGGTATTCGGTGACCGATTCTATCACAAAATCATAAGTTAAATTGAGATATATATCACCATCGGACCACTCGTTTTATTGTTTCCACTAATGGTTCACATGCACAAGTACTTAATACAAAAAAATTGCATCACTCGTGCGATTCAAAACGCACTTGTAACCACTATTTAAACGATAATACAGGAGCGTCCGTCCGCCGGCAATCAAAAAACCCCGTGGTGCCCATATTCGCGTAATAGATGATGCTCCAATAATGTCTGTGAGATTTGACTTCGCCATTTTGAATGCATGAACCGTAATTTATTGGCCACCGGAGCCATATTTGTAAGTGCAAAGCACAAAATTAGCATTGGATGAAAAATTGTTATAGTGGATCGTCTTTTTCGTTCCCACCATCACCAATTACAATTGCGATTCCAATTGCTCTTTTTTTCCTACAAAGATACTTTGAACTTTAATATTTAATTAAATATTTTGAGCTCAATGAGTTTTTTTATAGGGTAAGGGTGACAAACGAGCACACGGTCTACCTGGTAGTAAGTTGATGCTACGGCCCATAGACATCTACATCTATGCTCGATTTCGAATCAAAATACAGATGCGTTGTCATCCATGAGGACTAAGATGGAATGCCTCATTTCCAGTACAAAAGGTTTCCAGTTTCCTACAATATGTATAATATGAAACACACGCCATATGAATTTATTACCTGTTTAAGCATAGAAGGTAATCCACCACCGTTCCTGAACCACAACTCAAGTCCAAGTTCAACTTCGTGTCTAACAGCTTTTCTTTGCACATAGATTAATATCAATAAATATGATAAATATTGGCGTAAAAATTAATAAATAGACTATATATATAACATTATTTTTGTAAGCTTACTTGACATTATTTTAAAAATATTATGAGTTTATAATAAAGACGATCACGGGACCCACGTGAAGTGATCGATGTACTCGATAATTTTTTGTTGTGCAGATCCGGGATTCGAATGTTTAAAAGTAATTTTGTCCCTGCATTAAATTTTATTTTATTGCAGTAAGATTACGTTCATATTTATGCACTAGAGTGCAACTCAGTTTTGTGTTTTTTTTTTTGTAAAAGTAAAAGCACCATTAAATGCAATTAAATAGTACCGACTTGTTTTATTTCTAATGCGCTGAAGTATACCGTTCTAAACATTATTAGTAGCTTTTTTTTAATTACCTATATCCTTGGATTAAGCGTGCGGTAAAGTGCATTTCGAGGTAATTATGCTTACCACACAAGTTATATTTAAATTATTTTACTACATACATGATGAATCGTCGATGTAGTGTCGAATTAACCTAAAATTTTATTCCAAGTCCAAGACATCACTTTTCATAAATCATTCGTATTTAAGAATTTAGGGGTTCAAGATTGTCTCTGACATTACGTTAAATTCAATAACGCACAAATCTTCCTAAAAAAAAACATCGACTCCTACCAAGGACGATTCGCGAGGTTATTGAAATTAAAAACATCCAATTTTTAACAGAGAATATGACTGGGTGCTAGCATCTGCTGGTGATCCTATAATTAAAAAAATTCAATTCAAACTCAAAATACTGTAAGAATCCGTCCGTGATTCCGACGTTCATACAAATTTTTGGTCCGCGTCGGACCAAAAATTTGTATGTACGTCGGAAACCGAGCCAAAACGTCGGAAATAAATTCGTAAAATAAATGTTATTAAATGTCTAGTATTTTTTATATTTAAGAAATCATTTTTGTTCAAATGTTTCTAAATCTCATGCCCAAATATCAGCCGAGAACGAGTGGCAACAAATTTATTTTATATTTTCTATAAAATATTATTTCACTTAAAGGTGAACTCTTGAACTAAGTTCATTAGATTGATATGTACGTCAAGATCAATCACCCGAAAAAAACACTCTACTCGATCGGGGCAATAGCGGTTTCGTCTGCAAAACTTATCATATAAGTTAACAGTAACCTGAGGGCATTGGCTTAATGGTTTTTATTTGCTTTGCTCTGTATGCAACTTCAGACGCATAAAATTCGATGATAATATATGTAATTTATATAACAACTCCGCGACTTGTTTGCGTGAAAGCCAGGCAAAAACATTGTTTCGAACCGTTTAAAATATCTCATCGAAATAAAATCGAACTTGTTCTCAGGTCTATACACAAACTGTGTTAATTTAAAGTCGACGTTAATTAGCCGATTTTGCTTTTTAATATGAATATAATGCATTATGATATTTTAATCCTTGATATATTTTTTTTAAATAAGAAAGTAAGCTTGTCCTAATAATTAATAAAAAAATTCCATAAAGATAATAAAACATTGTAAACGAGTACTGTTATAAGATCAGTCACCTCACATTTATACACCCACACCCACTTTTAAATTACAAAATAAATATTATAAGACATATTGTATAATAGTGTGTCGTCGTACTGATGATGTAAATTGTAATATATTATAATAGTATGAAAATAAGAAAAATACGTAAAAGTTTCCAGAATACAAAAAAAATCACGCAGCATGCAGCGACAAAAAAGAAGTTTGCTAATTTCAAAACCAAACTAATATATGTATATCAAAAATAATTATGCGTGATCAATCGTACATATCTATTGACAATTATTGGTTTAAAATATTAAAATTAAAATTATATTTCTGCCAACAAGCAAACGCACTCTGTGTATAAATAAAGAAGGTACTAATTTTTTGGCACATTATTACAAATATTAACATTAAATGATTAGACCCAGACCGCGATAACATGCAAACGCACCAGCGTGATAGTCACCTTGGAATGTTAAGAGTAACTTAGAGTAATATAAGTAGAACAAGGTTCATCAGCGTTCGTATTTAGATGTGAGTCAAAAATAAGATATTATTTATTAACCAAGATGACAGGAAAGGAGAATATGTGTACAAGGCATCAGGAGACGGAGTAGCTTTTCGCTCGTTCACGTCCTCGGGCAATACACTGTGAAGTTCAAGAGCATGTCGATAGTAAAAAAGCATTCAGTCAAATTAGGAACGAATGATCAATCGTCCGGATACTTATATAAAAAGTGTGATGGGCGCGCTCTGCTCAAACACTCGACACACACCGCAACATGCACGCGTTACTTGCGTTCACCTTCGCGCTCGCAGCGCCAGTCTTTGCTTCTAACCGCGAGCGATACGGTTTTGAGCGGGAAATAGACGCTACCAAATACAACCAAGTTCCTAAGCTTTTTGACTACGTGTTAACACAAGATTACCTTAACTCGCTAAGAAGCAAAGGAAAGTTGGTCACAAAACTCAGACCAGAAGAGGCGGTAGCAGCTGACAGTGTTATACTAGAATCGAATGAAGTCAGAATAGTGAGACCCACAAAGCGAAAAGAAAGCCAAGGTGAGGGATTAGTGCGACAACGTCGAGGATATAATTTGGAGAATGTAAGAGTCCCGTCTAGATATCCATACTTACCGGTACCGAAGTACAACAGATTCCGTCGTTGGGGCTAGTGGCCGCAAAGCGCAAACCCTAAGCCGAGACGCTATCAAATGTCAAGGCTACAGTGGCTTTGTTCAAGCAGGCTCTCATTTATGTGCTCATGTATGTGCACCGTAAATAGACCGTTTATGTTACTTGTCCAAAGCGGCTGTGAATGAACATAATAAACGCCGAAGTATCAGCGGTTGAGAGCGAATGATTTAAAGAGTGCTTTAACATAATAACTAGTTATTATTACAAATGTTCATGTGTTAACTTAAGTTTTTATTATATAACAACTTTAAAAACTCATTTGATTTTAAATTTACGGTTTGTCATAGTTTTCTCGCTTTAATCTGTTCATTTGAACTCATTTACTTAATATTTTTTCCTTTCCTTTTCAAGAATGCGCCAATTGACAAGCATTTGATGAAACATTGGTTCAAACGTACCACGCTGGGCGGGTAAATGTGTATACCTACTATAATATGTACATTAATACAACACAAATGATATTTTGATTATTTTTATCTGCCAGTGGAAAATAGATACGACAGTTTTGAATAAGTATTTCAACATTTTTAACGGAATTTTTTTTAGTGTAAAATTGTCGTAATTTTTTTGACTTTAACATCAACAAAGTCATATTCAGTGATACAATTTTTCGTTACATATTACTCCACCGAGATTGTACCATTTAAAACTTAAGTACCTTATAATCATGTAATTTGAATTCAAGAAATAATTTTCACGTCACTTCAAATATTCTCTTAAAAATTGACTTTCAATAAGTATTTTTTATAATCTACATTGAATAAAAAAGTTCCTGTTTCTGTTTCTTTTTGTTAAGTCATCTATTGAGAAATAAGATAAAGCTTTTTTTAACCTATGAGATACGAAGATATAACTTTCCTGCCCTTTTTAATTTACTTAACGCGAAAAATATCGACGTACAAAAATTGTTTACCACATTACGATACTATTGTCGTTCATTGTAACGTTTGAATGGTTGCGTGTAAACACAAACATGATGTATTACTTAAAGAACTCCACAGCAATTAGACCTTATCATGTTGTAATGGGAACAATGCAATATATAACAAATGTAGCTATTCGACTTATAATTGATACTGACACACTCGGTGTCACTGGACTGGCACCTGATCATTTACAGCTAAACTAGAGATGACCTGTAATTGTGAAAGACACGGTTGGCTTATTGCTTATATACATATTAAACATTATTTCCATTATACTTAATAAACATTGTCAGACAATCATAAACAATATCTATAGATAATAACGAATCAAAGAGCACATTGAATACCGTTTTATCAGACTTACTACAACTATTGGCATTTAGGTTTTGTTTTATTTAATGGTTGCCCCATTCACTCACTCCCTACTAGTCAAATATAGATTAAAGTTTTATCATAATTGAAATTAATATTTATTTACCATTATTAGTCTATAAACATATCTCACAAAATACCAGCGTAAAATAGCAGCTTAATGTTGCTGTGTTTCGTATGATGATGTAGAGAACCGGAGACCTTTTTTACTGATTACAGGATCCACTTATCATCAGGTGGACTGTGTGATTGTCACCCTTATTGTATGAAAAAAAAAACATTGGACCATGTCATTAAACAGTATTTGTTTAAACCGTTACTCGTCCTAAGAAGATTAGCGATCGCAATTAAAGATCGTTCGCACCTTAATTGTTGTTTTCATTTAGTCTACTTTTTACATCATACAGTGGTTTCTACATTTTGTAATCTAAGGGATGGAACGGGGCATTGGATTCTCTCTAGTGACACGTTTTCGAGCAAAAATATTTTAATCAAAAGCTCCGGAAATCAAAGTAGTCGTAAAACTGGCGGCTCGTTTATTGGTAGATGTACAACTATTTATTACAAGATTCACCCTAATAATACTGATTTGCCTCTTAATAAATTCAAACAGTAAATTTTAGACGCATAAAAAAAGCATTCTTATGAAGAAACGATATTATAAATTAGATGATGTAAGATAAGAAGGCGGGGACATAGTGAGCTTCTTTAACCTTTTTACTCAAACAATTTATCCTTACAAATTAAATTGTAAATGTTGACACAAAAATTGTGTATTTGTTAAATTCTTGCCGCTTCTCTTCACGAGGCTTCTCTCAGTAGGGATTTCATTAAGCGATAGCGTAACTTACAATTTTCAAAAAGTGCTCTGTAAAAGCCAATTTTTTTGTATTTTTTTTATGGAATATGGCTGACAAACAAACACATAATCCATCTGATGGTAAGTGCATACTGTGGTCCATAAAGATCTACATCTTTTCTCGATTAAGAATCAAAATGCAGATGCGATGCCACCCCTGAGGACTAAGATGGAATGCCTCGTTTCCAGTAAAACAGGTCACAGGTTTAAATAAACTTTAACTGTGAAAAACGCTATAAAACAAAACGTCTTACGCGCAAAATTATGTTGATGAGGCCTTGTGCGCCTAAAATGTAATTTTTTCTCATATATCCGCCCTAATTTGATGAAGGTCTTCGTCCGACGACTTTGATTAATTAATGCTCTATGTATATGAGGTTAGGTGCTTTATAGCAAAACCAGCTACTCCAACCACATTACCAACTAAATTAACGTGAGCATAACATAACATGTATGTCCTCTCTCCAAAACAAAGGCTGAATATCTAGTATCCTAAATTTAACTACACTAAAAATTAATCTATTTATGTTAGAGACACGAGAGACAAATTCTATTCGTTTTATGAGATCATAAGAAATATTTATATAAATAGAAACTACATTATTGTATGTAAAAATGAGCCATTAACTACATTTTCGTCGGTACAAAGTTTGTTATTTGAACGGTTTAAAAATGTTGTTTTAAGGCTTAAACAAAAATGATATATGTACCTATATTTTAAAAGTCAAACTATAGAATAAAATATTTTTATTGAGACTAGACAATTAAATAGATTTTTATAAAACAATAAGTTAAATTGCCTCACCCATATCACAAAGTCTAAATCTTGAAACCGTTTTTCGATCATCGAGTTTAATAATGCTTTAAGTTTACAGTGCTTTAAGAATAAACGTGACAAACGAGTGTCCAGTTCACATGATGGGAAGTGGATGATGTGACCCGCAGATATCCTAAGGACAAAGATGGAATGCTTCTAGTAAAAAAGGTCTCCTGTTCTCTACACTCAGCCATAAAAAACACGGCAGCATTAGGCTGATATTTCACCGAAATATTCTGCGAGAGCGTGGTCCTTCCTCGGTCGAACCGACCCATTCGTGCTAGAACCATTATACAACAGCAGCAGTCAGCAGCATTGCTCTACAAAGATGAGACCACATTTAAAAAACTACCTGGTTTGCGATGACAACTTTTCAAATAGGCTGAAAAGCGGCACACATAATATACGAGTACAAAGCTATAAGTAACATTAAAAAAGAACACAATTGAAAATAACTGGCAACATTAATGTTCAACTTTCGTTTTGAAATAAACTAAAATAATCAATAAGTTTATAAGTGAACTTTTAAGTTTTTTTAGCAAATTACACCTTAAGCCACTTTGTCGCGTAATATATAGATAACAAGTATATTAAAAGTATAACATTGATATGATATAATTTATGATTCCAATACAAAAACAAAATTGTCGCTCAAATAGAAAGCCTTGACCTTTATTATCACAAAAAGAAGAATTATGTGCTCGTAGGGTTAAATTTTATCCAAACAGAAATGAACGAACTTGTTGAAAATAGATATTGATGATATTATGATATCATGATATATTTGTAGCCAGTCAGGTATCGTTCTGTATATACATTTTTACTAAATGTGACAAACTAAATAAACGTACTTAGTTTGTCATATTTAGTACAAATGTCAATACAAACAAATTTATATTTTAAAAGAAAGTAAAAACCTGCTTCAACAAGTAAAAAGAATAAAGTAATTTCTATATAATAGCTTATATTATATAGTAGTGCTTCAGTGTATCGAATAATTAGAAACCCCGACTTCATAAGCTGTGAAAATTGAAGTGGTAAATAATTATTTTATGCGTTAAAGTTTTTGAAAGCTAATTTAACATTGATTTTCAAGTTTAATTTTTACACTTTTAGGTAAACTAAGGAATCATGAACTTAAAGAAACACCTACAATGTCGTCTAAATAGTTAAATTATAAACTTGACCCTCTATTTCCCACCCTTAAGTATAAACTCTTTAATAAAAGAAAATCATTAAATTCGTTTTACCGTTAATATCGTTTTACAAATCCTTGAACATACAAAAAGTCTACGCTTCAAGCATAGAATCTTCCCGTTATTTGAACTCTGTTTAAAAAAAAGAACGAATAACATTACTTTCCAATATTCATTGTTTGTCAAGGATCAGGATAACCAAGATGAAGAACAGTTAGTATGCAAAAGATTAGCAATCTCACTTGACCCACTAACTGTGTTTATTTCTTATGATCACTCATGACTGAGTACCGCTATGCGCAATTATTATCAACAATGTTAGCTCTCATTGAACACTCACAGTACAGGACCGTCAACAACTTTCACATTCTGTTATTCTACTGATCCGGACACTACTATCAACAGTCGAGCTATTTATTACAAGCATATCTTCACTTCACACCAACGATTAATACCAATAATCAGTCAATACATATTGAACAGTACGAGAAACTCCATGATGGGGAGATTTACCGTAATTACTATGATTGTGAAATGGATTCACGAATTCAGTACCAGTTTCTTTTATTTTAAAACACCCGGTAATTTTAAGTAAGGCATTTTAAGTTAATTTTCTAATAAAAATACCGGCAATGCCATTAATATTACCTATATTCCCAGGTGAGCTTAAAATGCTTGTTAGGACTGGTTCACGTCAGTAGTCGAATGGTGGACTCAAACTGATCGACGACTACGTTGTGCAGTGGCTTAACAATGTGTTGCGGCCCTGAGGACCACGCGTTCGTTTCCCGCACGGTACAAGTATTTATGTGGCCTACAAATAATTGTTTCGGGTATTTATGTCAGTCGTTTTGAAATATATGTATGATATGAACTGTCTTCTTGGTACAGGAGAGAATCCTAGTGTGGGGTAACGTTTTTTTTTAAGAAAGGAAGAATGCAATAAGAAACTTACGAACTCGCTTTTTCTTGAGTTGATAATAAAAAAAATTTTGGCCCACAGCTGACACGAAATAAGACCAAAAGTTAAGTTTCTAACGTTGCTTACATAGGATGAAACAAACCTATTTTTAATTTTACATATGGATAGGTAACGTTTTTACTATCACTAAAATCTTATAGGCCTGAAAACTTTGCATCTTTAAATATTTACACTTGTCGTAGAGATTATATTTAATAATCAGACAAATAGAAAATACGTATTTTTAAGTAAAAGCAATTTTACATTAAAAGCAGGTTTGTGTTTATTTTTCACTGACGAATTTGTTGATGAACTCCAACGAGTAAATAATTAATCCCATAAGTGAATAAGATCAGACGTATTCTGGGTAATCTATGACATTGTCAATCGCGTATGGAAATATCTTTTAAACCGCCTTGTATTGTCATTGTAGCTCTGGAACTGAGCGCTTGCTGTAGATTTCACAGTACGCTAGCTGATTTAAGTACTGATTTACCACGTAATCTTTGTTAAAGAAAATATCGTGTGCATATCTGCATGTCTGAGAAATAAAACAAAATAGAAGACATGTGAAACCGCCAACAAAAATATTGAGGCAAGGCGCGGGATATTTTCTTGTCCTAAAACTGCCCCAGAATAGCCTATGCCCAGCCGTGAAACACATGTAGGCTGTAACCGTACTTTAATTTTTTTTAGATTCACAATTAACTTACTGAGGCGAAACTTTGAAATAATACCCATAATCAAATGAGTTGAATACCACAAACAAGTTGTGGTATTCATTTTTAGGGTTTCGTACCCAAACAATACTACGGAACCCTATTAATCTTTCGATTCTTTGTCGTTCTGTGTTTGTCTATCCATTTGCCGGCCTGTCCTTCCGTATGTCATAGAACTTTTGCACGTAGACGAAATGAGTTACAGACCTGAAATTTGGATTATTAATTGTCAAACGTAATATTTCTTAATATTTTATCCTTTAATACAAATTGACTTTAATCATTTTTTTTAAATATTTTAATAAATATTACAATTGTAAACTCATCCAACGTACTAATATATCTTTATCAAAATTAATTGACAGTAGCCGAAAAAGGCTCTATTAAGCTCAGATCGAGGGACAATACAAATATATATAAAGGATCACAACCCTACGTTGTTGGTTTTCGAAAGCTTATATTTAATTGTAGAGTCGACGATACGAATTAAACATGCCTTTGCGATCTAACAATAGCAATTTTTTACACAGAACCTATATTAAACTTTGCAGTTTGCAGTTAAGGTCGCGCGTACGTGTTCCGAATCGCTCCCGCTTCGTCAGACAATAAACAACTTGTAAATATAAAATGTTATTTATTTTTGCGACGCGACGTGCCTGAGTTTTGCCACCGTAAGCCCCTCCTCCTCAACAAAAACTGATTTAGGACAACCTCGAACAACGTATGACTTTAGTGTCTCCAAAGTGTTCACAAGGTTGTATGTGTGTGCGTATATGTGTGCGTGAGTGTTACTTACAAATATCTGAAACAACTTTCTCAGTGAAAACGTCGCTGTCACTTTAATAAGACTTTCTACTTAAAACAACTTCTAACCGAGTTTAAACATCGAGGCAGTTCTCTATATTTAATGCATATGGTTTCTTTTTATATTCAATAAAAGCAAAGAACTTTTTGAAATATCTAAACTCAAAACATTGTCAGGGTTGCGTTAACTATCAACTGAAGAGATGTAAATAAATATGTTACGACATGCACGAATTTTTAATGCGCTTTTTTACCCGTGGATTGCTGCGACGTATTAAAAAAATGTAAGGTGCTTCTTTTATATTACAAGTGATGACTCACCGTTACTAACTATCTACGATATTAATCGGCGGTTTTCACACACATAAAACTAGTTTTTCAGATGTAATTTAATTATCACTTAAGTAGAATGACTCTACAGCTCTACACTCTCAATTGCTGTTTACGTATAATTCAGTGTGGAATTTTTTCACCTAAGCACACCGGTTCAATGATTTAGTAATTTTATTTCTTTCTTTCCTGATTGTTTATTGTACATACGGTAAGGCGTTAACAATTTTAAAAAATTGAATAAGATGTATAAAGGCGAGCTCGAACTCTAACGAGAATACCAGCGTAAAATAGCAGCTTAATGCTGCTGTATTTCGTATACTCACCATACGAAATACAGCAGCATTAAGCTGCTATTTTACGCTGGTATGTAGAGAACCGAAGACCACGTATTTGAATTTTGATTCTTAATCGAGGATAAATGTAGATGTCTATGGATCATAGCAGGCACTTGCCATCAGGTGGACCGGTGGGTCAACCCTTGAACTTCCCGCTTTCTTCGAGCTTGAAATGCTCAAAAATCTTCCAATTTTTTATAGAATATAGGTGACAAACGAGAACACATTCCACATGATGGTAAGTAGATGCAGTGCCCCATAGACATCTACTTTAATTCTCGATTAAAAAACAAAACGCAGATGCGTTGTCACCCCCGAGGACTGAGATGGAATGCCTCGTTTCCAGTAAAAAAGGGTTTTCTACGAAACACTCACCATACGAAACACATCAGTATTAAGCTGCTATTTTACGCTAGTATTGTTAGATTTTGATTGATTCAAAAGTTATATAACTTTTTTAAATGGCTATAACTTTTGAACGCCTCGTTCAATTTTGATTTACTTGGGAATATAAACTCATAGTCTCAAAATCGAACCGTAATCTTTTTGAAAACTATTAATTTTCAAAACGCGAAGTTAAAAAAGCTAATTAAAAATAAATTAAATGGTTTTATTTAAATAGAAATGTTCTTTTATGATCAATCATCATATGAATCCCGAACTGAACATCTATTTTTTATCCAAAAATATCCGTTTCAATTCAGTTATAGATGTACATGTATGTCCATGTTTATGTATGTAATAAATCTCCACTATTAAGGACACAGTTACCATTTAAAGAAATAAGATGATGATATCCAATTTCTAAAATAGACGTTAAGCTTCCAAGTAATTTTGAAACTCAACTGCGTAAAAATTTAATATTGCACCGATACGGCGAAATTTCTGGACCGATGCGACCTAGGGACCTTCAAGAAACGAGCTTACTCTTTTCCAAAAAGCCGACAGTGCACAAATAACACACCTGATGATGCAGTTATTTATGGGCGGCGGTCGACTTACCATCAGGTGAGCAGCATGGTAGTTTTCCCCCTCTTCTATAAAAAATAACCGCCGTATTGTAGCGGTGTTCTATATCTGAATACTCAAGGTTATTTCTCAGCGCTACTTTGATAGCGCCAAAGCCCACACGAAACCGCTAGTGGCAAACGCAGCTAACTACGTCCCAATACCAAACGTCGCGCGGACTCTCCGTAGACCGCGTAACGTTCTCATAGAACTACGCTTGCTCGATTCCGTCGACCAAAACGCCACAGGTCTCTGACTAGTCTAACTAATATACACTTATCTGTGGCCACAGGCACAAAAAACATTGACACTACACTCACACCTAATGGGACAAGCACAAGTAGAATAACGGGTGGGGCGAGTCACACCCGTGGGCGGGTACGAGTATGACACGTTCTAGCACACACCACGTACACGCCGTATACCCGCGTACCGGGCGTTTCTCATCACCCAGAACATCAATCCACACGAGCTAAGCACTCCTCCACTCGGACAGCGGTTAGATAGCTGAAAAAACCCCACAGAGGTGACGTGACGATTGGTAACAATACCAAACCATAAACCATTATCATCGTCATCATGCTCATCACCACAGCCTTTCCATTTTTAAACAGAAGTCTCAAATGAAGCTGTAAGAGCCGTATGGGCTAACAGCACCAACATCGCAGAAAACAGATGAGCGGCGACGTAAAAGCTTCAATTACCTCATATTATCCCGTGGGTTTCGTAGGAGATGACAGAGAGAAACTGAAACGGGGGATGGATAGCATTATCTTCCTAATTAAAACTGAAAATACAGAATGCTATTGGGAACCTGTGTGCCAAGGGTGGCAGCTATATATCCCCACTACGAGCCTTGTCCGCCTCTAATGCCTCCTCCATATCGCGGACCCCATGTTTGCTATATCAAACGTTAACCCATACATTTTTTTTTCTTTTATTCATTTATTACAGCCTACCACTGTTGAACATAAGCCCCCCACTGTGTCATATCATCTTTGGCAACCGCACACTGTGTCATATCATCTTTGGCAATCGCACTTTTGTATTATTTTGTTGTTATCAGGAAAATTCTGCTGCCCAAATCCTGTTTCAATTCCCCCCATTGCTTTAATAATACATTTTGATATATTGTAATTAACGAATGAAAGAATTATATCATAATTATACAACAATGCATTTTGCCTTCTTTTTTATCAGCGCGTAAAAGTTAAGTGCTGGAGAGCCTCTTGCTTTGTAATATTTATTATACATACGTCAATGTGATTGATAAATGTAGTCTAGTTTTGTTATGAATTGCTAGTTCTGTTTAAATCAAAATAACTCGTTTTAAAAATGACAAAGGTAATTTTTGTATAACAAGCAAGTAAAAACTAGAAAGATAACTTTGAAGGTAATACGTGACATAACAATGTTGTATTTATTTAAAGAAAGGGAAAATCAAACCTTAATTGTTGAACCAAAACGGCTTGTCCAATGTTTTATAGTGTATAAAAACTGTGGGCAAATAACCAAAAATTTTAAAGGAATATTAAAAAACAAAACACTTAAATTGAAAACAGAAAAAAATGAAAAATCATAGGGAAAACCGGACCAATGTTGCACAAGTTCGTATGCATTCTGGCGGTCGAGTCAGTTTGAGGGCAATGACCCACCAAACCTGATTTTAGTACAGTATTACGCCTTGCGAATTAAAAACTTTATCAATTATATACTTAAGCTTATGAACTTATTCCATGGACTAATTTTCTGCATGCTTTGGTAGTTTAAATATAATTCCTCTGATAAAAGGAAAGCAAAAATTATCCTTGCGTAGATCATATTATTGTAAAATGATGGGAAATATATTAGATATACAAAATTTATAGCTTTTTGGAACGTTAAAATTCTAAAACGTTCGTAATTATTTTTTATCCTTTACTAGCGATCCGGCCTTGCTTCGCACGGGTGGTTTCTGAATTATGACAACAGTGCCACTTGTGAATGTGTGAATGTAAACCGTCACAATTGTGAATGTAAACCGTCCAGGGTAAACTCAAACACACATAAAAAAATCATCAAAATCGATCCAGCCACTTAAGAGTTCAAAAAGAGAAACTTTTTTACTCAATATAGATTATAAATAATACTTATTGAAAGTCACTTTTTTCAGTTACTACTGGTTCGCAAAAAAAAACCTCTATCCTGGGAAGGACCAGCAAGAAAACCAGCGCGACTATTTTTTTTTTCAAATAATAGCTTACAATCATGTATGTTACAATTAACAGTTACAAACACACGTACCGAAGAGTTATATATTTATAGAAAAGCTAACGCTAAACTTGAAACCCCCACATCATCATCATCATCATTACAGCCCTTCACAAGTCCACTGCTGAACATAGGCTTCCCCCAAGTAATGCCACAAAGCACGGTCCTGAGCCACCTGCATCCATCGACTTCCTGCATGTCTTACCAGTTCGTCACTCCATCTAGTGGGGGGTCGCCCTACACTTCGCCTACCGGTACGAGGCTGCCACTCGAGAACCTTTTTTCCCCAACGGTTGTCGGTTCTTCGAGCTATATGGCCGGCCCATTGCCACTTCAGCTTACTAATCCGTTGGGATATGTCGGTCACTCTGGTTCTACTGCGGATATCCTCATTTTTAAGTTTATCACGCAGAGAAACTCCGAGCATAGCCCTCTCCATAGCTCGCTGAGCGACGTTGAGCGTCCTCATACGGCCAGCAGTGAAGGACCACGTCTCAGTTCCATATGTCATCACTGGCAACACGCACTGGTTGTACAACTTAGTTTTCAGGTTTTGAGGTGTACCTGACGAGAAGATGTGTCGTAATTTCCCGAACGCTGCCCAGCCGAGTTGAATCCGTCGATTGACCTCTCGGTCGAAGTTGGTCTTACCTAGTCGGACTATTTGTCCCAGGTAAACGTACTCGTCAACAATTTCGAGCTTAGTGCTCCCAACAACTACCGGCATAGGTGTGACATGGACATTAAACATGCTCTTTGTTTTGTCCATGTTCCCCACATAGTAGGAAGGATTTACCATTATCAACACTCTAGGATTGGCAGCCACAATACCAAATATTTTGCATCTTTGGGATGGTATACCGCCGTTTATCGGAGCCTACGAGAGGAAAAATACAATTCTATAATATGAGTTTTTACAATACAGATCTTTCTATTTTTGAAATTACCAAGGAAAGATTTTTAACTTTTGAGCAAATTCTTTTACATACCTATAAGAATTTATAACTTAAGCTTGCTCATTAGAGGTCCCGCCGCCCACAAACAACTTTTTTGTTTTAATAAGCAACATTTCGGCAGCATTTTCTGCTTCTTTTTATATTATCTCAGTTAACTGTTTTATTACAAAAGATTGTTTGTTTTCTGTTGAATCGATACCAATAATCACGCAATATTGTATAAGCCACTTAATATTAGTTCTTTACGTATAAAATGGAAAAAATCTCTTGAAGATAACAGAAAAGACACTCTACTGGTTTTTTTTTTTATTTTAATATTATGTTGGTGTATATTTTTAAAGAGAGATTATACCATTATTTACATATTTAAAAAGACGAACATGGTGTTCTAAAACGTAAGCAAAGCGAGATAAATTTTTTTTTCTTTATCAGAAACATAGTTCATTTTTCTTATTCATCCGTTCATACATTCATTACGACCTATAAAAGCACATTGGTCGTAGGCCCCTTCATAGATTCCCTTATGGGGGAATATTGCCATGGTTGCCACGCTCCACGTTATCAGAAAGATGCTGCTGCCCATCTCCTGTTTTAATTCCCCTCTGTCGTGTCTTACGACACGCTCGGGACAATATGGGCTAGTGGATATTCTTACACCGTCGCTGCACGATTTTTCTTATTCGATATTATCTAAATATAGCTCTTAATTCGTTACCATAAATTCCATATTACGATCACTTGGGTTGATTATTACTTGCTAAGCGCGCACTTTTCATTGCTCCTTCTACCGACTATGTGGTAGAGCCACGCTGCATCCACTTTATGTTTGCAGCACGAATGGGTCGGCTTAACCGGGGAAGGAACACGCTCTCACAGAAAACCAGCGTAAAATAGCAGTTTAACGCTGCTGTATTTCAAAAAAAAATTTTTTTCAAAATGATTCTTTTAATTTTTTTAGTTTATAATTACTTATACCAATTTTCATGATGATCGATCAAATAGATTTTGAGTTAAACGATTTCATATATACAAACACCTCTCTTATATGTATATAAGATTAAACAAAACAATACAGACGAATGACATCATTCATTTAAGCAAATATTTACCTATTAATTGAAATTTATAAATTCATAGAATAACTAATAACGTGATTGTTACTATTAATAAAATGCCTAATAAGTTGAATTATGCAAATAATGTAACTCTTGTTAAGATTCAGTATATCTTCCAATATTTTTATTTCGTCCGAAGATTATTTTTACGACGGCAAACATTTAAGTGGTTGGCCATCATAGATTTTATTTAGAATTAATTTTAAAATCTTGTTCCGGGGCGCTGCACGTGTTATGGCTACGTCACAAACATGGATCCTAAGTGTGATTTATATTTACTAATGAGCTACCACTGGCGTGTACACAAGGATACCTTCTACCACAAGGATAATTTCTATCTTTGCCACTAAATCTTAATTCTTTTATCCACGCAATGCTCATATACAAAAAAGTAAAACAGACTACTCCTTTTAAGTCCGTACGAAAAAGCGACAGTAAAATACGTTTTAATCCTCTAGTAAAAATTGTAGCATTTCACTGTTACCTTAACAATCAGGGATGATATCTATATTAAAGCAATTTGTATTATATTAAGAGTAATACTGAGGGTTAAAGCGAGATGTAGCAGACTTTCCCATTGCTTAACTCCACGTAGTGCACAAGTTTTGACATCCGACAAATAGCGATGTTCTGGGTACCATACCGAAATCTTATAGACTGATGATGTCAAGTAGCATTACCATAGTATATGTTATTTTGTGCTCACCAACCTGTCTACCCAATATGTTGAATATAAACAAATAAAGTTATTACTATCGAATTCTCAAAAAAAAACCTGGCAATGGTTTAAGGAAATCTGTTAAAAAGGAACTGAACAGAGTAGTGGCTGTGTAATAATATCCGCTACCACGTGTCGTTCCGTAGTTGTCATAAAAGATGCCAGATGGAAAGAAATAATCAATTAAAAAGGAAATATTATAATCTCTCTGAGTATAAACCTTCTATACATGACGCATGTTAAAAAAGACTCTAAAGACCTATAATAAATGATGATGGTGTATCTATTACAAAATCTCGCAACGAAATCCTACAGACTATTAATGGGAAGCACAGTCCACCTGATGATAAGTGGATGCTGTGATACAAAGATAACTATCAAAAATTGAAAAAAAATGTAGATGCGTTGTCACTTCTGAGGACTAAGAAAGAATGCCTGACTACCAGAAATAAAGTTAATGATTAAAAATAGAATTTAAAAAACCCCGACTGCGTAAAACACTTTATTGAAAAGTGAATAATTATTTTAAACTTTAATAAGACCATGAGAATTAATAAAATTATAAGCTTTGAAAATTTAAGAGAGAATGGTTGCTGACCAACTTTAAATCGTTACAGATCCTAAAGGGCCTTTAAAAATGATTAGAGAAACCTAATGATGATTTTCAAAGACCTATTCAATGATACCCACTGACCTCTATTATATAAGCGATACCCCACTAGACACAGTTTGTCGACTTTCATTTTTTCTTTCGCACAATATTTTTTTGTTAACTGGCTTTACGGCTCGCACAATATAGCATCTGGTTGTCGCCATATTGAATGATTACTGTCATGTCTTTAGTGACACTCAACGTCAAGGCAGGTCGATTGACGTAAGAATCATCAAAATCGGCCCACATGTTTGGTCTCTAGAGCGCCACAAAGAACAAACATAAATATATAGGCTAATAAACCTATTATCCTCCTTTGCGTCGCGCAGTCTGGTAAAACGGGTCTCTGATTGTCTACAGTCACCATACGAGATACAGCTGCTACGCTGGTATTTTGTGACCACGGTCCGCCCGGTCGAGCCGACACATTTGTGGTACAATAATAATGTAGCTGCCACGTGGCCTTACCACGTGAAGAATATGATATATTCTGCAGTGGGGTTAAGAAGCTAAATAGAAGTAAGCAATATACGATTACGTCTCTTAAAACTAAACAAATATAGCGTTCATTTGCCTTTTAATATCATTTCTTTTCTGGCAACTGTTCTTTCTATCTCGGATGATTTTTATATTACGACGTTAATAAATATTACAATATATATAAGTAACTCGCGATCCGTCCGACCCGACTTCGTATATGTGACTTCTGGATCTCTACAACAGCGCAACCTACCGAATGCTATTGTGAATTTAAACCACTCGGGGACTTACTCAAACAGACTCCAAATTTATGAATGCGTAATTTATGAATTTCAACTAGCCGAAATAATTATTTTAACACAAACATTTAATTTTTCAAAAACCGTTGCTTGAACTTTAAGAGTTCAAGACGCCATAGTATCTTGTGACAAATCGTCTGCCTCCGAGTAATTACCAAGTTTGAACGAAAATCACTTTACTATTTATATTCCCGAAGGGCGCAGTAGCAAGGCAAGGTCAACTAGTCTAGCTTGTTGTAATCTTGAACCAAGCGAGGACAAAACAATCGTTTTAGGCGTAGATTCTACTAAATAAATTAAATTAAAATTGACGTTCTTCATCTCTTCCATTATAAATGGAAATAAGGCGCGTAGGAATATTTTTTTCAGGCAACCCTCTTTTACATAATATTTCTAAGATTTATATTTTATTTTAGTTGTGAGAAAAAGTTAAACCCAATAAACACAACAAAATTATAAATTTAAGCTCCTTTAATACTCGTTATAATGGGAAATTACTTAGTCTTTGTAAGATAAGGCCCGTTAAAATTTAATTTATAATTATAAACCTCTTTATAAATAATATTTCCATAGAGGTATTAAGATATAGCTCAACATTTGGCTCAACATATCTGAAAATATAATTGTTAGATTTAAGCTTTTTAACTTTAGTTATTGGCAAATAAACTATTTTAAGGAACACATAACTAAATAAAAAAAAATGTAGCTTGTTGTTGTATGTTGTAGATTTTCTGTAAATTTATACCGAATCGTCACGTTTGATTCTGAGAAAACCTCAAAAATTCGAGTATTTAGAGAGTTAATTTTAATTTTCAAAAGTAGATTTCTTGGAATAACTTCGACCCCCTTGAGTAGATCAATTCTATAATCTAATCAGCTCTTTTACTCAAAAAACGACGTCGACTGCCGTGAACCGCATCAAAATCGGTTGATTCGTTCAAGATATATCGTTGACGAAAGAAATATCGAAAAAGTGTTTTTTCAAAATAACTTGAAAACTTTCCGTGAAATCAATTTTTTTGTAATAATAGACTTTTTTGCACATCAAAATCGGTTGATTGGTTCGTGAAATATTCAATTTTGAAAAAAAATAAAAAATGGGGTTGCCAAAATTATGACGTTTTTGAGCTCCTAGTCTAATAAATGGAATTTGGAGCAATTTAATATTGAAATTAGCGGGAAGTTCCGGGGATCCGTTCCGCAGGGTCAACCAATGTTTTGCACTCAACTTGATAAAAACTTTATTTTGGGAGAATCAGGGGCTGACTGATATATCTTGACATATATCTGCTGAATCACCTTAAATAAACATTTATCGACACTTTAACTCTAATTAAAAAAGGAAAACACTACAATTAATTCCATAGATAACATTTTACCAAAAAAGTGCGATGGTACAACATATCCCTAAATGTTATAATTATAACATCTATTATGTTCCTATTTAAAGTTTAATTTTATACAATAATAAAATTACACAATTTATATATTTACCCATTCCACCCATTACAACCTATAAAAGTCCATCACTGAACATAGGCCATTGTCATAGATGGAGGGCATTTTGCCATAATTTACATATACATAGTTTGACCAGCATGGCAATTTAATTTAAAAAAAACTGCGGTTGCCTCGTCAGTTTATATAATTCATTTTTTGAGTAGTTCTCTGCTACTGCTACCCATCTGTTTCCATTTTCCCTTTGTCACCTCTTACGACACCTTCGGGACGATATAGGGTAGTGTAGTGGATATTCTTACACCGCCACGGTTATCACGGTTTTATATATTATCTTTTATTATTACCAAGTTTGTTACATATACTTATAAAGTAATAACGAACTCCCAAGATTTTAGTATAAATTTAGGAAATCTTGTAATTATCACTGTCTCATATCCTTAATCTTAATATATATAAATTACGTGTCATGTTGTTTGTCCGCGATGGACTCCTAAACTACTTAACCGATTTTAATCCAATTTGCACACCGTGTGCAGTTTGGTCTAACTTGCGAGATAGGATAGTTTTTTTGCGCACGAGTGATCTACAATTTTTTTTTGCGAATTTAAGGATTTTTAATAAGACATGACAGGGTCGAAAAGGGCAGAACAACGTCTGCCTGGCAAGCTAGTATTATATATAATTAATATTGAAATTATTTTATTTGGTGTGTCAGGATCGTACCAAATGGAAGTCTGTAGTCTCTGCCTAACCCTCTGGGTGACAGGCGTAAGTGCTTATGCATTATATACGTATGTATGAAATAATTTACCGTCGAGTAAATGTGTTTTGTTTATGCATAAATTCAGTCTTCAGAGTTACGGTGATTATAGGTAGTATTACCCCGGAAATTGTCGTTCTGCAGTACTAGAATTTTAAATCAATTAAATTTTTATTTGGCAATGAATTCTAATTTTAAAATAATTATATTTTAAAAACATAATATTCTGTTCTTTTTATCAGTTCTTT
This sequence comes from Parnassius smintheus behrii, assembly GCA_036936625.1. NCBI lineage: Eukaryota > Metazoa > Arthropoda > Insecta > Lepidoptera > Papilionidae > Parnassius > Parnassius smintheus. Next base: position 25,039,559 of record JAUPFT010000018.1, read on the forward strand.
GTTTCTTGATTAGCGTTATGTTTTCATCGCATTTGGATCTTTTTGGGCATCATGGATGCGTCAAAAATTCGAGTATTTACGGAATATGAGTACCGTCGCGGTAGCAACGCGACACAAGCGGCACGCAACATAAACGCACCACCTGTTATATGTTTTCCCGCTTCCGTTCTGGAAATTTCTACCTGAAAAGTGAACCCCATGGTTGACCGAAATCTTTGATCGACAGTGACGAATTAAAGGCGATTGCGGAAGGTGATGAAACTCATTCTACGGTTGATTTGAAACGAAAAAAACATTTGAATTGGCTGTCGATGTCAGCATCAAAACAACATTAGTCCATTTGCGTCAAATTGGCAAGATAAAAAGCTTGACAAATGGATGGACGAACCCAATGGTCGCCAGCTCGAAGTATGCGTCAGGACGTGCCTTGCAATCCTCAACAGGCAGGCACACAAACGAAGGAATTTTGAACCGAGTTGTTACCTGCGACGATCTGTTTAACAAACGCTATTGTTTAGCAAGTTAGTTGGATCCTGGTTCATCGCCTAAACAATGCCCTAAACGAAAACTTATCCCTAGAAAAGTGATGGTCAATGTTTGGTGGTCTAGCACCGGTATGAATTATCACAGCTTCTTAACAAACGGGATGAGCATACTGCATATGTGTACTGTGAAGAACTCAACACAATGATGGAGAAGCTTGCACGTCTCCAACCAGTTTTGGTACAATCGCTCGTACTCGCTGATACTGCTCGACTACGTGCGACGTTATACTGCACAACAGACGGTCTCCAACGTACAAGAGCTGTGGTTGGAAACTATCCTTCATCCGCTGTACTTATCAGACCTTACGCCTACAGACTTCTACATTTTCCAGAATAACTTTTTGGCAGGAAAAATTCAATACCCGGGAGGCAGTACAAAATGCTTTTAAAGAATTTGTTGCCCCCCGTCCAGCTGATTTCTTTAAGAAGGTCATCAATAAACTGCCACCGCGTTGGCAAAGATGGATCGATTGCATTGATTAATAGAACTCTAGACTGATTACTTTGATTAATAGAAATAAAAAACATTAAAAACATACGTTAACTTATTTATTAGAAAACGGTAATTACGTAGGTAAAAGACCTAGACATACAAATAAAGGAAAAAATGTTTCTGACACAGACTGTACATATTCTCATAACATGCATACAAAACAAACTACCTATCCCCTGTCATTTGTGTCAACATAAGCTTCAATACAAATTAGACAACTCTTCAGGGTTAGATTCTCAGTCAGTCAAAACTCTTTTTCAAACTTTATCCAGTTTATCTTTGATTTTTGTTTCATTTTTCACTTCCGCTTTATTGTTTTTATTTCTCTATCTTAGTAATCCAAAATATATTACGGCCCACTTAAGAATGTTTTGTGAATCTGTTAAGAGATACATAACTTTGTGATGCTTGCTCCAACTTTCTCTTATACTCGCTAAATATTTATTCCATAAATTTGGAGTGAAATTCATCGAGCTTCTTTTCAAACTACGTCAGTTGAGCCAGTTAGTTCCTTATAAAACAATAATGCGATTATAGATGTTTATATTTCTCACCATATTATTATCGAGAAATGTAGGTTAACCGTATATCTTCTTCTTTATTGGCTCTTTAAATTCTATTGCTCGATATTTCCACTATATATTCAACGGTTGTTGATATATTTAAATAAATATAATGGAAAACTACTCTCAGCTATTGGTTGAAGTATGTATGTAATATGGTTGAACTTTGCCCTACTTATTTGTCATTTTAAAGGACAGAAAGTTTCTTTATTCAATGCATTGTGCACTTTTACATATAACATGAACTTTACACTCAGAATTTTAAATCCCCATTAGTTATAAAAATGTATGTTAGTGAAAGTATCTAGTACCTCTAAAGAAAGCTTTTAGCAACAAAATTTTACTATTATATAATGTTTTCTTTATACAGTTTTTTATCATTTCTGAGTGTGTAGGAGGGCAGCTAATCCACTATGCTGCTTCACTACTTATTGACCAAATTCAATTTTAAATATTTTGTTTTTCAGGTCTTTTATGTTTCTACGATATTATCCTACACCGACAAGCTCGTAGTAAATAAGCACTGGCCATCAACACTACTGTGACAATTATTCTATATACCCGTTGATTTTAATTGAATAAGCAACCAAGACTTTTAAAAAGAAAAATAATCAACAAATAAAGAAATCATTTTCACCAAACCGAATTTCTGCTGCCAAGTAGCAGTGCGTGCACTGCTGTGATCTGGGCTGAACGGTATAGAGATCGAGTATAGAGATGGCAATGCATCTATAGTCAACGTATCGTGTCTTCTTTGTTTGAAGTTTGTTGTAGCCACTTACAATCAGCCATCTTACCACAGATGAACTATAAGTTTGTTTTTCACTTAAATTATCTAAACAAAAAAGATGATTTTTTTACGTGGTAGAGATAAAAATCTTAAAACTGCTATAGAAAAAATTCTAAATTTAACTTCAAATACAACAGCCTGTACTCAACCTACTTTACTTTTAAAATTTGGTGGTATTGGTGTGAGAAATCTTTCTAGTGTTGCACTGCCTGTTTTTGCTTGATTCCGCGCATAGTGGCACTGATGACTTATGTAACATAATTTTAAAGAATAGAGTAGATACGTGGTAGCGCCACGCTGCAGCTATATTATGGTTGTAGCACGATTGGGTCGGCTCGACTGGGGAAGGATTATGCTCTCACAGAATGCCAGCTTAAAATAGCAGCTTAATGCTGCTGTGTTTCGTATGGTGAGTAGAGATCCGGAGACCCGTTTTTACTGGAAACGAGGCATTTCATCTTAGTCCTCAGGGGTGATAACCCATCTGCGTTTTGTTTCTTAATCGAGAATAGATGTAGATGTCTATGGGCTACATAATCCGCTTACCATCAGATGCACTGTGTACTCTTCTGGCACCCTTATTCTATACAAAAAAAGGAACACACGCAAGGATGCTTATCAAGCTAGGATGATTATATATCATTTTTATTTTTTTTTCACCTGACGATGATTATATTTTTGCATGTGTTTTTATACAAGAGACAAGCATAAAAAAAGAAAACTGTAGACCATAGACATTCAAAGTTATTATCGATTAAGCATGTAATTATATTGTCACCTCTGAGCACTAAAATGGACCCCGCCGCTCTAAAACATATTTTTTTTCATAAAGCCACCAAAACATAAAATAAGAACATGCCTTTCGAGCAAAATATATTGTAAACCTTTTCATTATTTTAGGTTAACATTTTCAAAAGATTATGTTTGGTAGTGTTGAAATGTCACCGGTTTAACGTAGGTTTATCTCTAGAGACGTTACTTGTCATGTACTCTGTAATAGATGAAAAGTCAGAACTTACATCTACCAGGCTTCTTCATATTCGGTCATTTTATTATTTGTTTATGTTTACTATGACCACGTAAAACCTTAGTAAAAGGGATTACGTTATGCACTGTATACCAATTAAAACTACTTTTGATGAAAGCTGTTGTAGAGCACTTTGTTACTTTAACACAACCTAGTTTTTCCCAGGCTGAACTAGTTTTTTCTGAAACTGACAGGATCAATTTGATGTCCACGTCTGTAGGCTGAGGTGTGGCTGAGGTGCCTCTTCCCACCGATTGGCAATAAACTTTATTTAAAATTACTTTTTAACTTTTTTTATATAATTTTAATTCTTTGTCAAAACCACTTTTAGACGATATTTTTTCCGTCAAAACCTCTAAACTCTCATAGTTTTCAGTCAAAACTACTTTTGATCAAACTCTTTAGTTAAAAAATATTTCAACTGTTTACTTCGGTCAAAGGTAATATTAATCCCGCAGGTTCTTAATTTTTTTAAATAAAATATAGTATTTTAGAGATACTTATGTGAAACATAATAGATGTCGAAAAGATATTAAACATTTATGACACTTGTCAAACTAATAATTTATTTTTAAAGCTTTATTTTTGCTCTTTCTAGCCCTTATCATCACATAAAATTCACATTGAGCCTTTACTAAAATATTGTAGTTTCACCCACTATTTATTTTTCTTATTTAATTAATTATTGAGTTTTCCAGTCAAGAAATACTCAGTAGTTGCTCGGAGTCAGGAAGTTGGTGGTGTCTCACCCCCGTGCCTCGGAAAGCACGTAAAGCCGTTGGTCCTTCGCCTGATCTCTCTCCGGTCGTGTCGGTTTACCGTCCCATCGGATTATGAGAGTGAGTGAAGAGTGAGTGCACCTGTGCTTGCGCATACACTTGGGCACTATAATCCTGTCCTGCGCCGATAGCTAGCCTCCGTTGAAGCAGGCCGCCGTGGCCGAAATTCGGTCGGGAGGACATTATTATTCTTAAAATTTTTTTCTTTAGATTAGGTTTTTGCACTTAATAATTATAAGATTAAATAATTAATATAGTAGAATACGTTGCTAATCTTACATTATATAGTAGAATACTATAAGTAAGATTAGCAACCCCAATTACATCGGGTGCTGGTAGATTATGATTGTGAGCCTCTGTATTGGTACGTACACTTGAAAAACTATAATACCTTCGAAATCGGTCAGGAAGATAACAATACAAGGTGTAAGATGTATGTAATTTTTGAAAATACAAATAATTTAAAAATACTAAGCATACGTTAACAATGTAAATTCAACATTAAAAATGGTAAAATAAAGAAGTCCTGAATATTATTTTTGGAACTCATTAACCGTCTGTTCTAGTAAGTAACATTACACTGTGGTAATCATAGGGTCTGAAACAACCTCGCAATACGTTGGCTGATTTTTATGTTAGTGCACGCGAAGTTAATTTAAAATTGTCTGCTTATTTCATAGTTAAGTTTAAGGTTTATAGCGTCTCCTACAAATAAGTCGTGCCTAATAAGATCTGGACCGGCGACGGGAAGCAGCATCAAAGGTTCGAAACCTCTAGAACTGCGATCGTCTATCCGCCTGTAAAATGATGGGTTTAAGTTTTTTTTTTATAGGATAGGGTGACAAACGAGCACAAGTCCACCTGATGGTAAGTGGTTGCGTGGCAAATAGACATATACATCTATCCTCGATTACGAATCAAAATGCAGCTACGTCGTCACTCGTGAGGACTGAGATGGAATTCCTCATTTCCAGTAAAAAGGGTCTCTGGTTCTCTACACTCACCATACGAACAACAATAGCCTTAAGCTGCTATTTTGCGCTGGTATTATGTGAGAGCGCGGTCCTACCCCGGTTGAGCCGACCCATTCTTGCTTCAACCAATATAACTGCAGTGCAGCTTCACCAAATGCTGATGATGAAGATGAAGATAAGCCAACTAGCATGCAAAACTTAAAAATTTGCCCTGTTACTATATATTAAATAAAACGTATATTATGGATTTTATGGCATTTTATGTCATATTGATATGACGTTCTCCAGTCCCCCGTTCGTTAATTAGTAAAGTGCATCAAGTAAGATTGACATTTGGTGAAGATTAATGAAATAATAACAACGTTATTATAAAGCCAACTTATCTTACTAAAAGTCCGTTAATTATAAATTAAAAAATACATGTGTACAGTTCACACGCGGTAGAAGTTAAACCTTTAAATGAAATGAAATACAATATGTATAACATAATATCACATGACGAATTATTTACTTAATAAGAAAATTTTCAGCCACAAGTGCGGCACAAAATATAAGATAAAAGATTAATTTTTATAGCAAACAAATGTTACAGTTCTTATAAATCAAAGTGGAGGTAGGGTTACGTAGTTACACGATACAATACCTGAACTCAGAATAAGCCTTCTTGATAATAATCATATTGAGTTCGCGGTTTGATCGCTATAGCTACTAAAAATGGGTCCAAATAGAACGATATAAATTTTAAAGTTTTTGATAGATAGTTCCTGCATATTTTCTGGGACTATGTAGTAAAAGCGAATAGGTTTTCGAATAGGTTACATTACTCCATGAAGGAATTACAGACTCTTTGAGTCGAGGTATTGCTATTGGTATTGATATATTCATATATAGTAAACCTACCTACGTATTTCTGCTGATCAGCTGTAGAATAAAATATAAATATATATGCTTGTCGTCCTCAATTTATATAATATATAAATTAAGGACGACAAGCAGCAGTCCGCTCACTGCCGTACCCCGTATAGATTCTAAGAAAGGCAATATAATTACACACAATGAAGCATTCCACATTACAAATACATTTCATATGTGATGGAGCTACGCTGCAGCTATATTTGGCTGTAGCACGAATTGGTTGGCTCGGCCAGGTAAGGACCACGCTCTCACAGAATACCAGCGTAAAATAGCAGCTTAATACTATTGTGTTTCGTATGGTGAGTGTAGAGATCCGGAGAACCTTTTTTATTAGAAACGAGGCATTCCATCCTAGTCCTCACGGGTGATAACGCATCTGCGTTTTGATTCTTAATCGAGGATAAATGTAGATGTCTATAGGCCATAGCATCCACTTATCATCAGGTGGATTTTGTACTCGTTTGTTACCCTCATTTTATAAAAAAAGATGAATCTACAGATGTGACAACACATCAGTAGCCTTTGTATGGAATCGGTTGTATTTATCGATGGCGACGACTGTAAACATTTAACATCTGTTGAACTGGTACTTCACTTCGATGGGTCAGTACCATTCCTTCGGGGGATTCCTTCGGGGAGCCGTATGTCCAGCAGTGGACTTGTGAAGGAGTTGGTGGTAATAGTGACGATACTGATGATGATGACGGTTATGAACTGTTCACAATGTAAGACAGTGCCATTAAGCCACATGCCGTCGACGATGTGGCAGACGGCATCACACACTGCTCATATTGACAGATTCAACGATTCCAATAACAACATGACAAAGAGCCCTGAAACGAGTCAAACACAGGAATCAAAAAATCAATCGGAAGTTGAGAAAAAGATGGTAGCCGATTTTGCAAAGCAAGAGGATGAAATTAACGTTTTACTGGCTACGGCGATTGCCAAAGTCAAATTAACAAAAGGCTACTCTCAAATAATCAGATTGCTGATTGATCAAGGCTCTGAAGCATCTTTTGTAACTGACGCTACCGTACAATGACTAGGTCTCCAATGCTTCTTTTTTGCTTTGTTAATGGTTTAGTATTAGGTGTTGGAGACGGACATATGAGAGTCAAAAGTGAAGTAAAAGTGCAGTGTTTAATTTAATAGTGTAGAAGCATAATGAAGTGAGTTAGTCGACACAGTTACGCTTTATACTATAATATTATGTACCGTAAACACGCCGAAAAACGATTTAAAGTGTTATATTAAGTAAGCTAGCATTAATATGTTCACAAATATTGAGATTTATTAATTAACCCGCTTTCGTTAGTCACCAGTTTAATTACTAAATAGTGAAAATGTCGTGAACAGAGAGAAAGCGTCTAAAATATGTCTAACACCGTTTTAATTTATTAAAATCGCTTCCAATATTATCAAATAACCTTATTTTTAAAAAGGAAAATAACGTACAAATTTGATGTGGTAAAAGAATAAATGTTCTTATACTATTAACATCTTGATGAACTCCACCTCAAGGGTTCACCCCAAGGGTGGAAAAATAGGGGATGAAATCGATGAAACTAGTTTTGACGAATTTTTTCACGCTCAATTAACTTATGTTTTATTCCTAATATTTCGAATATTTTAAGCACCCATGTTTACGAGGGGACTGACGCCTTCAGTTTAAAATTATTATTTTTTGGTCCGATCTACGCAGAAAGAACTTATAGCATCTTATCAAACACCTCAGTCCCCCGTGACTGCTGTAAAGAACTCAGAACGTCAATCAGAAGTCAGAAGTCGAACATTTAGGGAGAAAGTTTTTAATATAATAATTTAGAAATTCTAGTGATCTCGATGTTGTGATATGACTTAGTCCACACTGAATAGTTAAAAATTAACCTTTTAAAAAGATTTTTTAAGAATGTAAAAAAATAGTTTCTGCGTAATTTGATAGCGTCTTAAGTCGTGGTTTTAATTTATATAATTAAATAGAAATTTAGAAATATATATATCTTTTAAGTTCATTCAAGTCGGTTTTTAATCTTTATAAAGGTTTAATTTTTGCGATCAGTGGATTTATTGGTCAAAGTTCGTTTTACTACACTGGTATATTTAAATTTTTATGTTTAAATCCTTGAAAATAAGCATCTGGTTAACAAAAGAAAAGAGTTTTATGGTCGTTTCCGATATAAATTTTAACTGACCTCATTAAAACCCTTTACTAAAGGGATGTTAATTTAGATACTTACATTCAACGAAAATGTTTTAATGATAAAATAATTATCTAAAATTAAAAAATTTCATAGCCCCCGAAACAAAAAGAGCTGATGATCTTCAAACAGATTTTCTTGAAATATAGCTAAAAACACTCTCGATTAAGGCATCTTTCAAAAAAAACATAATCAAAACCGGTTCATCCGTTCAGGAGCTATGATGCCACAGACAAACACACAGATACAAATATACAGCGATAACACCCCCTGTTTTCGCCAGGGGTTAAAAACCGCACAAGTGCGAATAGATAGTTCATCATTCCCAGGAGTTGAATCCGAACAATCCCTCTTACGAAAAGTTAAATCGGATTGATAGAAAAAGTAAACTCTCCAGTGCAGTCAGTGTGTTATTTACATAATTATAAGGGCAGAGCAATGTCTGCCGGGCCAGCTAGTTGCATAATACATTATTATAAATGTATGGCTTAAACTATTATATCTTATTTTAAACTTTGTACAAACTAACTTACCGGTAATGGGTAAGGTGCTGGCCGATGAGCCATTTGTGAGAAGGGAGGCATGCGAGGCTCAGGAGCTGCCATGGGTGTACGTTCGGGCTGAGACTGCGGCTGCGGTCTCAATGGCAGACGCACTGGCCCTGACAGCGGGAATGCGAACACTTGCGATTGGGGCTCCGGGAATACCGGCATTTGTCTGCAACAATATCAATGAAGATGAGGTTTATTGAACATCAAGTTAAGAACTTTTAGTAGTAAGGGATTTATAAAGGATACCTCTTTTCATCTAATGGTGATCGTCATCCTCAGCCCTGAACACTTACATCGACTTCCAAGCAAGTACTTTACATACCTTATGGCACGTAAACCTCATCATTTCAACTTATCAAAAGTCCTCTACTAAATATATGTCTCTCCCATAGATTGTCTTACAGGGATATTTGCGACAGTAACCACGCTTGACACCGCAGTTTTGTATTATTACGATTGAATTTTTTTTATAGAATATGGGTGACAAATGTCTACCTCATGATAAGTGGATGTTATGGCCCATGGAAATCCATATTTATCCTCGATTAAGAATCAAAATGTAGGTACTCGAGGACTAAGATGGAATACCTGGTTTCAAGTAAAAAGGATCTTCGGTTCTCTACACTAATCATACAAACCACCAGCATTAATCCGTTATTTTACGCTAGTATTCTGTGAGAGCGTGGTACTAACCCTATCGAGCCGATAAATTCATGCCACTACCATAATATAGCTACAACGTGGCTCTACTACGTATACTAAAGCAAGTACCACGAGCAGCTCTATCACGTACCATGTATCAGTTGATAACAGAAAGACATAAACCTCATATGACTTAAATTATACGCCCCTTTTTCTTTTCAAATCGTAACACCTTTTTACCTATTTTTATGTTATAGAGCTAAGTATAAAACGGTCTGAATAACCATTGTATTATAGTATTCAATGAGGAAACAGACAGTAACTTACATAGGTCACACATCAGTAAGCTGAAGTGGCAATAGCCAAGTCGTATACGAGCGGGGATGGACCACGCTCTCACAGAATACCAGTGTAAAATAGCAGCTTAATACTGCTGTGTTTCGTATGGTGAGTGTAAAGATCCGAAGACACTTTTTTACTGGAAACGAGGCATTCCATCATAGTCCTCAGGGGTGATATAATATAAACGAAGGACGGCAAACCTATCAATAAGAAAGGTTCTCGAGTAGCAGGCTAGTCGCAGCCAACCAGTTACTGCAGTACAAAGCGACTACTCACTAACGAAATGACTTTACGATACCTGTGGGTTTAAAAGTCCAAGAAAAGAAAAGTCGACGGATATAGGTGGCCTAAGGATTATTTCATATGTCATTTGTTTGGAGAGGCATATATCCAATCAATAGTAATAAATAGAAAATTTAATATTATATAAACATTTTATAAAACTGAAACAAAAAATCTTTTAACTTTTACTTTATGTAACTTTTTTTGGTTTTTAACGAAATATTTCTGCTCTGCTAGGAACTGTAGTATGATTATGTATCCACATTATCAAAATTCAAAATAACATCATCGAAGCGCAAATCAGTCTCACGAAAACCTAAGGGAAATAGGCGTAGGCTTATTAAATCTGATATGTAATTAAAATCAACATAGAATACCAAATAAATACTAATTAGAAACTTATCCTTATTCGAAATTATTCAAAAAGCAAAACCTAACCTAAGGGAAATAGGCGTAGGCTTATTAAATCTAATATGTAATTAAAATCAACGTAGAATATCAAATAAATACTAATTAGAAACTTATCCTTATTCGAAATTATTTAAAAAGCAACGACGAAACTCTCATTTCTTTGAAGCTACCTCAAAGCGACTTCAAAAGTGAAAATATTGTAAATAAGCTCATTACAAAAAAGTCATAGCTTCTCATAATATTTCTTTACTATGTTTAGTGAAGAGATTATTTGCGCTTTATTTTCCCGAAAGCCAACGCTTTTGACGAAATAAAACGACGTGACATTTGCAAAATAAATTTTTGCTTCAGAACATAGCTTATTGGAAGAAGATTGCTTTTATAGGAACTTAACGGATCTTTGCAAAGCAATCTAATTTTAGGCGTCTTTAAAAAATGAGGGGATAAATTCGTTGAAACTAGAACAGATTCTAGTAATTCATACTTCAAAGAGGTCAGGTAGCGGTAAGGACCCATACAAATTTGAGGAAAAATTTACGTCTAATGGTAGTATAAATAGATGATGACATGTTTGATGTAATTTAGACGATAATTGTAATTGTTTCTTGTGGTATTTCTTCATCCGCTCGTAAGGATTAAGCAAATTCAATGTTTTTGTCATTCGTATTTGAGCTTTATTCAAAATTAAGTTAATAAAAACGTGGTAAAATTAAACTTTTAGTTAAAAGGAAAAACCGATTTTTATGAACTAAAAGAAAACAAACGTTTTTAAATGTGGTAGACCATGCTGTAGCTATTCTGTTATAGCTGCAGCACGAATCCACCTGATGGTAAGTAGTTGCTGTGGTCCATGGACATCTACATCTATCCTCGACCACGAATCAAAATGCAGATGCGTTGTCACCCGTGAGGACTAAGATGGAATGCTTCGTTTCCATTAAAAAGGGTCTCCAGTTCTCTACACCCACCATACGAAACACAGCAACATTGAGCTGCTATTTTACGCTGGTATTCTGTGAGAGCGTGGTCCTTCCCCGGTCAAGCCGACCCATTCGTGCTACAACTATACTACTAATATAACTGCAGCATGGCTCTACCCGTAAAATACGCACTATGTCTTAGGACCGATTTCAGAAGATATTAAATAATGTGGAAATTATTTTATTATTTTTAATTATTTGAAATCGACTTTTACTTCTGTTACAAGTTACCTATAGATGTAAATAAAACTGAAGTGTCCTGCATGTAAGACATTTTTTAAGTTCAGGGGATTATTTGTACGTTAAGAGATGAGTAAATATTTTTAAAAAATTTGTATTTCTGTTTGTACGAGCTCATGACCGAACTGATTGTGATATGATATGAATATGTGCCATATTATTAGGCAATATTTTTCCGAATAAAAAAGTTTTTTTTCGAAAATCGTAAAGCTTTTCAAAAAAATGGTCTTCTTTAGTCTTAATGACGCCACATTAATAGATCCGTATATACATAAACATTCGCGCCTGTCACCCAGAAGGGTAGGCAGAGACTGCAGATTCAACCCGAGGCGATGCCGGGCCAGGTGGCTCGTAAGTACAAGACGATAGATTGTTCTCTAAGTGGTATTCTAGCTTAATGAGTCGTTAATCACAATACCTCCAATGATATCGAGTTTTATTGTTTTGTTGTATAGTATATTGTAGTATATTTAACTAAACAAGGAAAATTTTTGGTACATTCTCCATCGGAGGTATTCTATAAAGATTTTAATTTGTCTTACCTACTTAAGTGAAAATATTTCTTCTATGTAATGTTTTTTTTTTGTTAAAAGTAAATTTACAAATATAATTCTCTTAACAGTAATGTGCTTTACTAACGAATGATATTGGTTTCAGAATCCCAGGCTAATATCTAGATTATGTAACAAGTTGAAGGGTTTTATTAATATTAAGTATCATTTAATATACCTTTTTTGTACTCCAAATCATGAACACGACCAAAAATATAATAAACGATCATATCAAGGACGGCCTTAAAACTAAACTAAACGAGATTTTTAACTTCACGCTTTGAAAATCGAAGATTAAAAAAAACAATTTTTGTTAGAAAATCAAGTTATTGGTTTCACCGTAGATTCCGAAAATCGAGGTTTCATTAGATCTCGACGTTTTGGGATTCTAGGAAGCTATTCTGAGTATTCCTACGAGAAGGATGTCACTATTTCTATATTTATGTATGTGTGTATGTACACATACACGTATGTGAGTAACTTTTGAACCTCTCATAACTTTCGAACGCTACCAAGTTCGTTCCGCCATCAAACTTAGATTTTTAATACGGTTGAAGTACAACCCAATTAAACCGGTAGATTTTGAAAAATCTCAAAAATAATATTTAAAACAAACGTTTTTTTTAAATAACTTATAACAGATGTAACGTTCAATTCCAAAATCCAATCAGCTCTTAAAAATGGAAAACGACGTCGATTGCTGTGAACCGATTCATAATCGATTTATGCGTTGAAGAGAAATCGATTACGAAAACGTTCAAAAAAAGTGTTTTTTTAACTTTGGTATTTTTATAATATATATTTTATTATTGTTTTTGAGTTCCTCGTCGATTGTCACCAATTAAATCAAAATTTAAAAAAAAATATTTTTTAATAACTTCGAAATTTCTGTTCGGGTCGTTTTTGATCTCATTATACCTATCTATTAGTTCGTAAAAATATTTGTCGAGCGTTATGAGATCGAACATAGCGAGAAGTTCCAGGGATGGCCCGCTGGGTCAACCGTTTTCCAGATTTTTTTCCTAACAGCCTTTCGATCTACGGAAATTGCAAGAGAGCAAAACAGTTTAATTTATTACAATTTGTTATTAACTCGCTTTCGTCTACCGAACAGACAGCGTCGTGTCGAATTTAGTAATTGACTTAACTAACTTCCCGATAGAAACTAGAAGCTAGAGCTAAACTAGAACAAGAAACTTTAAATTTTGAACGTAGCTCCGAATCGGGTGTTAATGTAACAATATTTAAAGAAAATCAAATAATTTTATACTGTTTAGTCTGTTTTAAAAAAGTGGTGTATTATTTTTTCTATATAGTCTTGTTTCATACAGAGGTGTAATTCGCACTCAGATCCTAAAGATGTAAATCGTTCTTAGTTCGGGATCCCTGTTATTTCTAGTGAACAGTAACTACTATTATGTGCTATTTTATTACAAACTTAACAAATAAAAATACAAATCAAATTTTCAAAGACTATCTGGCGATAAAATAGGGCCAGAAAACCATCAACATGGATTTATATTAAGTTAATTACCTCTGATCATCTCCTCCATGACAGATGATAGCAATTCTCTCTGCCTGTGTGCTGCGTGGAGCGAATGCACCAAGAATGTTGAAGGGGAAACGCCTTTCCATGGGCTCCTCATGGCGTCTTTCCACAACACAGTTCATGCGGCCTCTGTGAATTATAAAGAAATCAAAAATCGAACTCTATGTTTTAAATATGTATGGCCATATAATAATAAATATGATCGTCACTAAATTTCATTATTCAGGAATTAGGAGGTATTTTGACTGCGTAAATTTGTATCTCATCAGTTAGCATAAGAGTTTACAGATCGAATTTTTGCTGATTTATTTTTCGGAACCGATCTGGATATCTTCAGTAAGACAATTTTATCATAGCTATTCAATATTTGTTTGAAGCACACTTATTTCACTGTCTTACCAAACTTGAATTGTAATGTAAAGATATCAAATGTTTATTTATTCAAAGAAAATAAAATTTAATTATATCAAACGTCATTTTATGTGTACTAACGTATAACAAAGAGATTCCTGTGAACTGAGAAGAAACGGAGAAAGAAAATTTTCGCAGTTATCCGCTTTTTAGTTTTTTTTTTGTGATATTAGTAATAATAAATTGCAGAAATATATTTCATATCTATGAGTTAACGTTCTGATACGTCTACTCACTTTTGGTTGTTCGCCAAGAAAGCGCCAGCAAGCTCATCAAGATCGAACTGAATGGGCAACTTGAACATTGGCCTGATGGCGTCCAATTCATCCTCCTCGTCTGAGCCATCTGATTCGGAGCTCTCGTTGCTACCCGAGTTCACTGAATCCGGCTTAATATTGTCATCATCGATTTTCTGTAATAACAAATCATGTGTTAATTTTACTATTTATTTAAATAATTGTACTGTCCTAATTATAGCTTAACAAGAATTGTAAAAGTATCAATTATAGGTTATCACTTGTTTACGTTTCTTCTCTGCGCGTTTTAAATTTTTATCGTTATTTTAATCCCACTTGTATTGTTTTGTGCGGAACAGTAAAGGAGTAGTAATCGGATCAGAAAAGCAATGCGATATAGCTCATAGAAATGAAAACCAAAACGAAAGAAAGGTTGTTATGTCCTCCATCAGCAGCCTCGTGCTGACAAGTGCTTTGTTTGACAATACATTACTAGATGAAGAAACAACCTGATTTAACAAGTAGATGTATCTGTAGATTTTTGACGAAATAAAGGTAACAAAAGAAACCCATTGATATTACATCTATCCTCGATTAAGAATCAAAATGCAGATGTGTTGTCCAGTAAAAAGGGTCTCCAGTTCTCTACACTCATACGAAACACAGCAGCACTAAGCTGGTGATCCTTCTCCAGTTGAGCCAACCCATTCGTGATACAAACATATTATCAGCTATATTAGGAGCGTGGCTCTACCACGTATGTAGACGGATGCAGGTGGCCCAGGACTACATGGTACATTGCTGTTTAGCAGTTTGAATTTTTGTGATGTGCTGTAATAATTATAATGATTATAATTACTTAATGGATATCTTTGTACGCAAGGTACCCAACCTACCCTACCTACAATATACATTTACAATATTAAAATTTACAACACCGAATTTCAAAAATATTAACATATTAAAATCTTTAATTTTAATATTATAAAAATATTAAGGAATTAATAGATAAATTTACTTCCTGCCTGGTTTTCAGACATAAGACATAAATTCTCACGCCACCCAGAGTGGTAGACCGAGGTTAAGGACATCCATTTGGCACGATCCTGATTACACCTCTCTCGCCTCTTTCACATCCATAAACCTACATATACAACATGCTCGTCGATTCTAGGTAGTCTTAATTTTGCCCATCGTCATTATATTGCCAATTTGGTCGATAAGCTCCCGTCTAAGTCGTCCCTTGCCGACTCTGTTATTCACTTCGACAACATAAATTTGCTTCGTCACTATTACCTCATTCAATTATATATAATGAAACCACCATAGCATTACTTACTTAGTTCTGGTCACAACGTCGTCTTGGAAACCTTACACCTTTCGCTTATCACACACTCCTTAATGACCGCATTTCTACAACGTTTATTCTACTCTGGTGCCTCTTCTGCCACACTCCACTTTTACTACCATAAGTTAAAGCTGGGACTAAAATAGCATCGTGATTTGCCAAACGTACCTTTTTTGACACTATCCGAATTTTTACAATAGAATCGCTCTATATCTTTTTCATATCTACAATTCCTGCTAAACACATCCTAAATACACAAACTCATCCACTTGCTCATCCAACTAGCCTTCTATTCTTATTTCACCTATTGTTTTACTTTTCTCTCTTCCAAAAACCATTACTTTTATCTTACTTGCATTCACTTTCATTTCGCTTTCTTTTAACGACCTGCCCATTAGTGCAACCATCATTTGCAACTGGTCAAGTTAACTCACCCATTTTTAACCCACATTATTCAACTTTCGGAGTTTCCAAACAGCTGTGCATAAATAGATTGAACAGCTACGGAGAAGTCACGCAAATGGTTTCAGGTTTTACATGAATAAATTTTTTTAACTCTTACTCTCTTACTATGTGGGGGCTCTTTTTGTCTAGGACATTTAGTTATATGTACTACGTACTAGAGAAGCTATTCCAAACCAAAAATGTGCACTACTCTGTATCCGCACACGCGCGGGAAACAGTAGAGTGCAGACATGCACAGTTGATATAAGCCCGCGAAAATAGTCATAATAAATAATTGTTTACTTAGATTGTGTTGTTAATCGAGTACATTTTTTTATTTTAGTTTATTTTGCATATGTGCTAATTTAAAATAAAATTATTATTAGAGCCGCTCCGCACTGCATGAATATCGAAATCGAAACTACAATAACAGGTGTACGGATTGCAGTACAGTTCAGTTGAACATAGTGAGTGTTCGGAATGCCAGATCTAGTGCGTAGTACAAGTACATATATATCGATGGTCTAAGAGTTAATCTGGGTATCACCCTTTTACCAAAAAGCAGTGTTTGCACACTAATGACCGCAGTTTGATGCCGGATTTGCGATAGAATTTCGAGATGTCTTTGACACTGTTCCGAAATATACAAGATGGTACATCGCCTGGTCGTGAGAACTTCCTGGCCTTTCCCATAGTTGACTCTTAACATGAGATACAATGGAGTAATGGATTATGTAACGTCACCACAACATGGCAATATGTAAAAGTAAAATGTAGTAACTATACAGGTAACAACAAAAGTAAAAAATATAAATTTAGCTTTAAATGCTAATTAAAAATAGAAATGCAAAAATATTCCTTGTACAAAAAATGTACCTAAGTATTAGAAGTGAGATATTATTTTTGGTGAAAACGAGTTAGGTACTGCTGATCCAAAAATGCCATTCCCCACACCTCATTTTCGCAAGTATCTTAATAAATGAGGAATCAGTAAGTTTCTGTAGTCTGTGTATTATTGAAAAATTAATAAAACTACGTTTTTTTACACTTACTCTGTAAGGATTGATATATATATGTGTGTGTATGTGTGAGTGCAGGTTATCTCCATTTTCAGAACTCTAAATGCTACAATCGAAGGTATTTACACTACGTGCTATAGAGTTTTAACAAAAAACTATGATGTGTTGTGGAGCTATGCTGTGGGGGCTATATTATAGTTGTAGCACGAATGGGTCGGCTCGACCAGGGTGCGAACCCATTCGTGCATAACTTTTTACCGTAGCACTTAAGTTCATCTAAGTAATTCATACTAAATTTTTGGACTTCTGTTCCTAATATTAAGCTCATGGCTCTACTAAAGCTTCCTAATGATGTTTTTAATCCTTGTGGCAGAAGCAGAACATTATATACATATGACTTTTCATTGAATGTGAATCCAGTATATTTTTTACTATCTTTATTTATTGGAATTTGAAAATAAGCATTATTGAAATCAATGGTAGTAATGGTATATTCGCTCCCTAAGTGAAAAAATATGCTGTTTTTCAGATTTGTGATTTTTACAGGCATTATTAAAACGCTAAGTTGCCTTTTTTTCCAATATGCCGCCTCCTAAAATCTGCTACCTGGGGCTGCCCCCCCCCCCTTCACCACCTTGCACAAAAGCATGTAATAAACAGTGTGTAGCACTTAATAAATTGGTGTAAACAGCAAACATGTGAACTCGAATATATCGTTCTGTGCTGTTTACTAGGGACAATCGCCTCGGACATCCTGCTCGAGACAATGCACCAGCGCACCATTGTTCCACCGCCCCCGGTTTGTAAATATAGCCAGCATTCGGATAGATAGCTCATCGTTGGTTCGACCTATTGAAATTTGTATGCAAATCTTATTTTCGCTTCTGCAAGTAGATAAACTGTGATCTGATGTTATTACGGATAACCGCTATAACGTTATTCGTTTTTATGTAAGAAAAAAGACCAAAGCTTAAATTTTTGTTAACTCAATAAACAAATATATTTGTGTAGTCTAAATCACATCTTGTGGGTAATGGGTGGCAATGGGCCGGTCATATAGCTCGAAGAACCGATAAACGATGGGTAAAAAAGCTTCACGAGTGGCAGCCTCGTACCGGTAGGCGTAGTTTAGGACGACCCCCTACTAGATGTAATGACGACCTGGTAAGACATGCAGGAAGTCAATGGATGCAGGAGGCTCAGGACCGTGACTTGTGGGATTCCTTGGCGGAGGCCTGTGTTCAGTAGTGGACTTGTGAATTGCTGTAATGATAATTATGAAATCCCATCTCTTCACCAATCCTCATCATCATGACAGCCCTTCACAAGTCTTCCCCCAAGGAACTCTACAAAGCACGTTCCTGAAACATCAATATTTATTAACTCCTCCCCATCTAGTGGGAAACATGCTACCTGTAATTTACTTACCGGAGTGAACCTGCCACCCCTTGAGAATTAATCAAGAACCTCATTACGAATTGTATCTCGCAGGGAAACTCCGAACATAGCCCTCTCCATAAATCGCTGAGCGACCTAAAGCTTCTTCGTATAGTCCTTTTATCACACACAACTATAGATGCTACACGGACGTTGATGTTAGGAAAACCACCCTAAATCTATCACTGAACTCTTTCATAGAAACGCATTCTCTTACTGCCGGGTAACGCTAGCGAAAAAGAATTCATCACTCCATATCAACTCTTGAGGGCCATTAGAGGAAACTACGAAATATGAAAAGACGTTTCATGTGACCTCTGACCGATGTCGGTAAAATCATGTATCGGAATACAATGGTGTGATGGTGATATAAAATGATATATTATATCAGCTGACCCACCCGCGAACTCGTTCTCGTAGAAAAATGTTGATTCTAAAAATTACTTTTCCATCAAAAGCTTCTCTATCCATAAGCTAATCCAACGTTTTGAGTCAAACGTAATGGGTATACTTTCATTTTACGTACAGCTAAGGATTCAAGAATGAATACTTCTGGGCAAGGGTGCTCCATCGTCAACCGCACCATTTATGCAATTGAGGGAGGGCGGGAGGTGCGCTTCAATCCAGGTAAGACACATCATTTTATATGTTTAGCGGAAAGTTGCAAAGAAATTTATGTTTTTATTTTTTATTATAATGGATTTCCGCAAAGTAACGCCTGATTCTATCAATTATTTTACGTACAGCTAAGGATTCAAGAATGAATACATCTGGGCAAGGGTGCTCCATCGTCAACCGCACCATTGCTTACTGTCAGGTGAAATACCTGTCAAACGCGCGCCTATCTATATAATCATAAAAAATATAGTGATACATATTTAGTAAGGATTATATAGTCTTAAACTACCTCAAAGCTTCTCTGTGTACTATATTTCCAATGATATTTATATCTGGTTGCAGAATATAGATATTGATTTTTAGAAGTTCCCACTCGAGACAAACCAACATATAATTGCCCACGAGAAAGGCACTCTTTTCTCACCACGAGGTCAATCGATACTTCTAAGAATTGAGGCCGCTTGAAAGGTAATAGGTAGGTACGTCGATATCATCGGAATACGTGGAATTTGCGATTATGGTAACATAATCACAAATTTCTGCTACGATGGTAGATGTGCATTTTTCATTATGCTCCCCAATACCGGTAATACCAAACCGGATTAAAAATACATGTAGTACATGCAACGCACGTCATAAGATTAAGCAATGCCAAAACAATAAATAAAATTAAAAAAGTACATGGGGCCACATTAAACGTGACTTCTCACGATTTTAATAATATCTTTATTATATGCGTACAATCATGAAAGATAACCACAAATGAAGACAGCTTTCACATGCAGCGCAATTAGTGGACGGGTGTGAGGGGAACGAGGGGCCGGTAGTCGACTCTAGGTGCCACGAGCCAGTGAAAGCTATTTCGCTGTGATGTCATTACTTGCATAGGCCACGTACCATTGCGTGCACTTTATCCCCGAGTATTTAAAACATTGTACTTTACGTAACGGCATTACAAATTCGTGGACCATATGCACACGAATTTGTAATTCCACGCTCTCGATTTGCTTACTTAATAACACAGCTACATAACGAGAGCACTTGTGTTTAGGGCTGCCAACATTTCTGTAATAATATACATATTAACTTTTTCTTAATTCTTAAATATACAAATTAACTGAAAAAATTTCCAACCGTCAAAAGTTTGTATTTGGAGGCCAATTATGGCTAAAATTTACAATAAAAAAGATAAGTATAATACGACAGCTGTAATTAATAATTATAACTGTCTTATTATACTTATCGATAAAAAATATAATTATTAATTATACATTTTTTCATTTTAGACATAATACTCAAAGATTAAAGAAAAATCTTTTTGCTGAGCCGTTTCAATTTTCATCAATATGGAATAAATCCTGGGGATATTGTACCGCCAATAAGCTATGCACAGGTAAAAGGAATTAATACACATACAAAATGATTTTAAACGATACACATTCATACATATTAAAAGATGTCATAGCAAAAATATTTCGGATTCACAACCTTTTTTTTTTATAGAAGAGGGGGCAAACGAGCATGCGGCTCATCTGATGTTAAGTGACTACCGCCGCCCATGATCAACCGCAACACCAGGACAATTGCGGGTGCGTTGCCGGCCCTTTAGAAAGGAGTAAGCTCTTTTCTTGAAGGTCCCCAGGTCGTATCGGTCCGGAAAAATCGCCGGTGGTAAACTATTCCACAGAGAGGTTGTACGTGGAAGAAACCTCCTTCTGAAACGTACAGTGGTGGACCGCCAAGCATCCAGATGGTGTGGATGGTATCGGGACGTTTGCCGTGTAGTGCGTTCACGAAATTTGGCGGCTGGGATTAATCCGAACAATTCCTCAGAGCACTCCCCGTGATAGATGCGATAAAATATGCAAAGAGATGCAACATCTCTTCGCAGCGCCAGTGAATCGAGCCGATCGGAAAGCACTCGGTCGTCGACGATTCGAGCCGCTCTGCGCTGGATACGGTCAAGTGGAAGGAGCTGGTACTGGGGAGCCCCAGCCCAGAGATGGGAACAGTATTCCATGTGCGGCCGAACCTGCGCCTTGTAAAGTTGCAGGCGGTGTGCCGGCATGAAATACTGTCCCGCTCTGCTGAGCACGCCAAGCTTTTTAGAGGCCAATTTGGCCTTCCCTTCCAAGTGACCACGAAACTGCACGTCACTCGATATGTCGACGCCGAGGATTCCGATACTGGCTGAGGCAACAAGGGGAGTGCCTTGAAACTGAGGGGATACGACATAGGGGTTCTTTTTAGCGGTTAACGCGCAAACTTGTGTCTTCTGGGGGTTAAACTGGACTAGATTTAGTCGTCCCCAATCCGAGACTCTGTTCAGCAAAGACTCGACTTCAGACACAAGTTTGTCCCGGCACTCGGAGACGTTTTCCCGAGAAATATTGGCTCGACCGGTGTAAAGAGCATCACCAGTGCTGTCATCTGCATAGCAATGAATGTTACGGGTATGCAACATATCATTGATATCCAGAAGAAACAGCGTTGGCGATAGCACGCAGCCCTGTGGAACACCAGCATTAATAGGCTTGCAATCGGAGCTTGCACCGTCTACAACGACCTTGATGCTCCGATCTGCAAGAAAGCTGGCGATCCAATCGCACAATTTCTCGGGAAGCCCATAGGAAGGGAGCTTCGAAAGAAGCGCTTTGTGCCAAACCCGATCGAAGGCCTTCGCAATGTCCAAACTAACGGCAAATGCCTCCCCCTTGAACTGCCTCCGCCCATCTGTGAGTGAGGTAGACCAGAAGATCACCAGCTGACCGACCACGGCGAAAACCGTATTGGCGGTCACTAATCAGCTGGTGATGATGCTCAAACCTACCGTAGAAGTTCGTAACTCTATCAGTAATATTTCTTATGACACAAATTTTTCAATATTTTTAAAGCAAATTTACAATTATAATTGAAATGTTCCAGTAGTTAAAATAATACAAGACTAGTAAAAAATAGTCCACAGCATAGCGTAGTAATGCAGGTGACTACGCATCTGCATTTTGATAATTAATCTAGGATAAATGTTGGCCACAGTATCCATTTACCATTAGGTGGACTGTGTGCTAAGCTGTCACCCTTATTCTATATACACCCTGCAGTCATAGACATCCGCAACCGACTTAAGAGAAAAAAGGCTACAAATATTACAATACAATACATATCAATAATAATACACATATAAAATATAGTAAAATAAGTATAAACGGTGGGTTTAGATGGTTGGTTGGAGATATTATGGTAAGACCAAACGGTCAAGGGTTAAGGGAAAAGAAAAGAAAACTGGCGAATGACGCAGATAGTATAGAGAAACACAGCCTGATCTGGACATGCGGTTCGTCACGGAATACTAGATGCTTCAAAATGTACTAAGAGTTTATTTTAAAGGACTTAGAGAAATATCCGGAAGATCTTGTATCCTCTAACAACGGTCTTATCATTGCGTATAATATAGTATAACAAACGGACGACGGCGTTAAGGGTTAAATCACCAATCGCATGGCGATTATGGCAAATGCTCTCTACTGTAGAAGTGACCCATGTTAACGGTTAACTATTACATGCTGTTTAGACGATTAGTAATAACATAGCATTCACCATTTTCCATACAATATTATATGTTCTACATAATATACAATCTAGTCTTGCAATTTTACAGAATCATAAAAATACTTATAAACCACAGAGTTCTCCTAAAGTAATGGCTATATTGCCTCATATAAGGAAGCTCCAAGAGAAATCTTGTCCATCCATTTCATGACTTGTGCAATGTGCGTCTATAGCTTGATTGCTCTATGTACCTATATTTATCTCCACTACAACGGTTACTTTCAAACATCATTAGCATTATTCACATACTTTCTCCTAACTAAAGATATTGATGACCTATTGTTCGCAAAAAGGAATGGAATATAGGATCGTATGTAAATCTTATATGGATTTTGAATGAAAAAAGAACAACAAATACAATAAGGTTCTTGCATTTGTTTTCTTCTTCATATTAATGGAAACTGTAAATATTTAATCTGGTATAGTTCATAGCAACATACCAATACATAATAATAAAAATATCTATTAGTAACAAGTAGTAAAATTTAAAGTTTTGTAAATACGACTTCAATATAAATAAAATGAGAACATCATCAATTTAGTCGAAGTCAATTAAATACGCATTATTAAGGGTAACCCAAAAACTAATGGTCACATCTTGATCAAATATATATGACCACATGAAAAGCACCAGCTATCAAATAAAAGAAAAATTATCAAAATCAGTTCATCTATTAAAAAAAAAGTTCTGAAGTAACACACAAAAAATTACAGTCTAATTGAGAACCTCCTTCTTTTCTTGAAGTCGGGTAAAAAAGCTCTTAGAGACAGGGCTTTGTGATGTTTCTACCTTGTTCTATATCTTATATTGCAATTTAAGTTTTAACCTGTAGAGCAAGACACTATTTAAACACTGAAAAGTTTACCATTAGAAACAAATACAAACTCGTATAATTTATCTTACCTGTAATTTTTCCTCGTCGATTTTGGATTCGGCGTGATTTAAAGCATCTTCTTTAATCTGGTTATCGGAAGCGGGAGCTGGTTGCGCGTGCACAGGTGAGCCTGAAGACTCTGGGCTTGAATGCTGCGGGGGTTCCGCGTGCAGCGCATGTGCGTTGGCAATCGGCAAGGGTTCATCCTAAAAGAATATAAATTAAAAAAATTAAACCACTGACAATATTTAATAGTTATTATTTATAATAAATAAACATAGCTGAACTTGTATAATTTGTGGTAGGTATAACTGGAATACTTGAATAAATAAATAAAAAGGAAAATCCAGTATATATATTTTACCGTGTAGCGGCGGTATCAGAATATCACTATCCCATATTATCCAATTGGTGTCGTAAGAGGCGACAGAGGAAACCAATCAGGAGATGGTCAACAGCGTTTTCTTAATAATGACTAAAAATAAAGAACTGGGGTTTACAACCCATTGTCAAGCCTGGCAACTATGAAAAATATCCCGCCCATGAGGCAATCAATAGGAGAGACCTACATATGTTCAGTAAAGTAAAGTAAAGTTACAGCCTATATACGTCCCACTGCTGAGCACAGGCCTCCCTCATATCTGAGAGGGTTTTAGGGCAAGGAAGTGTCCGCCGCGCTGCCCCAATGCGTGTTGGCGAACTTCACATGTCTTCGAAATATTTTTTTTTCTTATTCCTCAGACATGCAGGTTTCCTTACGATGTTTTCCTTCACCGCCGAGCACGTGTTAAATCAGCACTTAAAATTGCAATTAACAATTTCATGGGTGCCGGCGGGGATCGAACCCGGGTTACTCGCGTTCTGTTATATTTACAGCGAGCATTAACCATCTGAGCTACCACGGCTCACATATATTCAGAGACTTTAATAAGTATTTAGATTTCTGTGGGCTTTACGGTAACAATATTTTTAAATTAAAATAACACTGTACATAGTTTAACGTCACGTTCATTTTCATCGATGAAATAACTGATAAATTCGTCCATTAAATATTTATTTATTTCTAAATATATTTATGTATTTATTCCTACAAAACTATACTCCTTTAATAACATCTGACAGTACCAAATAAACTTACAAAAGTTTAAAAAACGTTGTGAAAAGGGGGCCGTTTGGCCGTCTGTATCAGCGTGATCACTTTTCACATTTATGTTTTTGGTGGGATTAATTTTCGAGGATCTCCTAGGTGTGCGTTGCTTGCAGTTATACAGTGGCTGCAAGTAACCGCCGGTACGACATACTCCGCCGAACGTTGAGTCCCGTGATTCCGTGAGGCGTCGAGGTCACCGGCCCCTAGGTGATTCTTGGCACTTTATGCGTTTCGTGCATCCTGTGCCTAGTCGCGTGTAAAGTGCCACCGTTGCACTTCCCCCAACCCTTTTGCTATAAAAGGGGTAGGCAGTGCCCACAGTATGGAAAGTCTCTATAACAGCATCACCACCATCCGCGTCGTGCATCAACACCTGCTGCCGATCGTTTGGAAGATAGATAGGGCCTTAGTTAGATTACCGCTGACACTGACTCTTAGGTTAACATGTCAGGGAACGATAAGGGGGAACCTCGTCCGAGATCACGGAAACCACCGGACCGACCAGGCGTACTGGACAGACCCATCGCCTACCGCGATATTTTTAACCCGGAGAGGATGAGAGTCGTCTCATCCTACTCCCAAATACCGACCCGGAAACCTTCGTCGCCGGGTAAGGAGTCCGCACCTAGGGTTGCACTCTCGCCCATCGTACCTGAGTGTACGACTGGGCGTGAACCGCTGCCCTCTCAGCCTCAGCGGCCCATGAAGACGCCACGAAGGCACACACCTCCTGAGACCGAAGCCTCCCTCTACGAGAAGAGGCAGCGTATTGGACAATCATCGGAGCCATCATCAGCGTCTTCGGATGATGAGGAGCCCCAAGCGGAGACTAGGAAGAAGGTCCACACCTCACCTCCTAAGTCACCATCACCACCGCAACTGCCACCATCCATCTCACCGGACCAACGTAGTCACGACTCGGCCCAGTTTGAGCAAGGAGGTGAGGAGTCCTATAGCTGGGGCTCGACAACATATGCAACCCTAGCTGCATCAGCCGGAAGGTCATCCCCGGTACAAATTACCAACCCGTCCGGGTTAGCTCATGATGATGGACAGCGGCCATCAACGAGCTATGCCCACATGGCTACGGCCCCTGCAGTACCACGACCGCAATCGGCGGAACAACCTCAGAAAACTGAGAAGGAAAAGGAGAAGACGAGATATCCGCCGATTGTCGCAGAATGCCTCCCGGACTGGACCAGGCATTTTAAGGTCCTCAACGAGAAGTTGGGCCACCCACCTAATGCCCGTCCATTCGGGAAAAGAGTTAGGTTCACTCCACAGAGCCCGGATGAGTTCCGTACCATACAGAGGTACATGGTAGAACTCTCCGAGAAGGATAAAACCATGTCGTGGTATTGTTACACACCGGCAGAGGAGAAGCCCACCAAAGTGGGCATCCGTGGCCTGCCTGTGGGCACCGACGCAAAAATGATTGAGGAGGCTATTCGGGCAAAAGGCTTCCCCATCAATTATGTGAAGGCCATACCACCACGTAGGGGCAGACTGGGCTACCTCTACTATGCACAGCTGGAGCATCTGAGCCTGGAACGGCTACAGCAACTTTACCAACTCGACGAGCTCCTCTATATGAGAGGAGTCGTCATCGAAGCCTGGCAGAGGAAGACCGGACCGGCACAATGCCACCGTTGCCAGGCTTTCGGACATGCCTCCGCTAATTGTTTCAGGCCAGTGAAATGCGTTCGCTGTGCCGGTGAACATATTGCCAGCCTTTGCCCAAGGGGTAGAGAGGAGGAGCCAAAGTGCGCAAACTGCGCCAAGAACCGGCCAACGATCGCCGCTGCCCGGTCCTGAGGAGGAAAGCCAGGAAGCAGGGGATCGTTTTACCTGGGCTACTGCCGGAGAACCCAAAGAGGATCCCCCAAAGTCGCCCAAAGGCCGTCACCATACAGGAGGACGGGTGGGCTACCATCACCAGAGGGAAGGGTAGGCAACCAGCCCCCCCACCCCCTCCTGTAGTACCATCAGAAACGGTTGGTCCCACAGATCAAAGGGCAACCACCGGGGCGACTCTCCGACCTCCTGCCAACGACGCCACTGAGAGGCAACCCTCCAGGAGGAAGAGGCGGAGGAACAGGAGCAGGAGAACGGAACAGCCTCCTCCTCAGGCTGTTACCACCTCTACTCCTACAACCACAGGACCGATAGCCTCGCAGGCGCAGGTTGCTGCAAAAACATCAGCACCAGCTACGGCAAGTAGAGCGCCAGAAAGGGCCCTACCGGAAAGCAGAGCCCGCTCCACACATAGAGCGCGCTCTGTGCAAAGGAAGACCCAAACCAATGCCCCGAGACCAGTGCCTTCACAAAAGCGTAGTGCAGAACGCAGACCACCAACTTCCGACTTCGAGACGGCTGATGCTATCCACAGATTAGTAGGCATAGCCATGGAAGTCGGAACACAAGTCCTGGCCGACATTAGGGCCGGGACAGACCCCATTACCGCCGTCATGAAGGCGCTGGCATCACTACTGGCAAGGCATTATGGAGGATAATAACCTGCGCCTGCTATACTGGAACCCGGACGGGATTCGCCAAAGGATCCATGAACTCCGTACTCTCACCCAGCAACAGGACATCCAGGTGATCTTGCTGGGTGAAACCAAATTAAGACCTACAATGCATCTTAAGCTACCTAATTACCACATATACAGGAGTGACGAGGTCGATCCTCAAGGGGTCGCTTACAGAGGGACAGCGATCCTGGTGAGGAGAGACATCATCCACCAGGAGCTGGACCTGCCAGACTTCCAGACGATGCGTTCAATCGGCATAAAAATGGAGGCGGCGTGCGAGGAACTAAGGATCTTTGCAGCATACCGCCCGCCAGGGACTCCATTTCACTCCTCAGACATCCGGACGGTAATGGAAGGTACGGCACCCACCATCATCGCCGGGGACCTGAACGCCAAACACCCGGCGTGGGGGTCCAGAGTGATCACCCCGCCGGGTCGTGAACTCTATGAAGACGCTGAACACCACGACTATGACGTTCTAGGTCCCGAGGAACCGACGCATATTCCTACCGACCCTAGGAGGCGTCCGGATGTATTAGACATCGTGCTCACTAGGAACGTCAACTACCCAGTAGTGGTAGAAGTGCTGTATGATCTGAATACATAGCACCTCCCGATTCTGATAACCCTTGGCACTAAGGCAGTGACTTCACCGCCCAGAGCCGTCAAGACCAAGATCGACTGGAGGCTCTACCACCAACACCTGCAGGAGAGACCTCCAGTCCATACACCGATCACCTCAGCGGACGACGTAGAGGCCACTGCAACCAGAATTTCCACGAGCATCAAGGAGGCCCTCAACGCGGCCTCTACGATCGTCCCTCTCTTGGGATGGAAAGAGGAGCTGCCGCTAAAGATACGCGTGCAGCTAAATCAGAAAAGAGCGCTGAGGAAGCTCTGGGCGCGTACTCGCTGCCCTAGAATAAAGAGAAAACTTAACACCTTGTCAGACGAACTGTCGGTTGCAATACAGGCCCACAGAGGAGAGGTCTGGGAGCGGCGCATATGGAAAGCTGATGAACAGCACGCGTCGCTCTACACATTGAACCGGCAGTTAACGAAAACTCGACCACCTGTTTGCCCGCTGACCAACAACGCGGGCATTCAACGTTACGATGCCAAGGGCAGAGCGGATATCCTAGCTGAGCACTTCGAGGAGCAGTTTATGCCGAACCCTACAAGTGCGGAGTTCCTGGAATCCCATACACGGAAGGAAAGCCGCGTGCAGGAGCTCCTGTCGTCTCCCGCGCCACCGCTTGCAGGAGAGTGGTTTATCTCCCCCGCCGAACTGCGGAGGACAGTAACCCGCCTGCAACCGAGGAAGGCGCCGGGGCACGACGGGATTACTAATGCTGCACTACGACAGCTGCCCAATAGAGTCCTTGTAGAGATAGGTCGGCTCTACAACGGAATATTGCGGACATCCCACTTCCCGGAGGACTGGAAGAAAGGCAAAGTCATCGTCTTGCCGAAACCCGGGAAGGACAGGCGTAGAGCTGCCAACTACAGGCCGATCACGCTGCTACCGCATATAGCTAAACTGTGCGAAAGACTATTGTTAAGACGTCTCCGCCCGTGCATCCAACTTCGGGCGGAGCAACATGGATTCAGGAGGGGTCACTCAACAGCAACACAGCTGACCAGAGTGCTGCACCTGCTTGCGGCCGAACACAACCGTGGCCGCATATCGTTGGGCGTCTTTCTCGATATCGAGAAGGTGTTCGACCGGGTGTGGCACACAGGATTACTCTACAAGTTAGACGTACAAACAAGTATCACTCCTGCTATATTGCGGCTAGTGGCGTCTTTCCTGGAAGGCAGGAAGTTCTACGTCTGCGTAGAGGACGCCGAGTCCGCAATTAAGACCATAACAGCTGGTGTGCCACAGGGCAGCTGTCTATCTCCAGCCCTGTACGCGGCGTACACTAATGACATACCCACCCTGGCAGGACACTTGCAAGAATGGGAGGACGACGTCGAACTAGCACTGTTTGCGGATGACAGCGCATACTTCACGTCGTCCAGAAGAGCCCACATAGCAGCTGCCAGGATGCAACGTCTGCTGGACTTGCTGCCACCATGGTTGGATGAGTGGAGGATGGCCGTCAATGTTAGCAAGACGACCGCTCTACTCACTCGCCGCTATTGAAACCTACCACCACCGCTAACCCTCAGAGGCCAGGAGATCGCATATGAGAAGGCCGTGACCTACCTTGGATGTCGGATTGACAGGATGCTGCGTATGACTGCGCACGTTGACTCTGCTATACGCAAAGCTCGATGTGCGCGGGCAATGCTCCGTCCTGTCCTGACATCCAAGTTACCGACAAAGTCGAAGATAACCATTTATAAAACCTACGTAAGACCCTTGCTAACATACGCTGCTCCGGCCTGGTATGCACTCCTGAGCGATCGTCAGAAGCGGCGACTTCAGGCCCAGCAGAATTTGTCATTAAGAACTATAGTCGGTGCGGGTCGCTACGTCCGTAATGACGTCATTGCGGCCAACCTCAAGATAGAGAGCCTTCATGAATTTGTGGTCCGGCTGGCGCGCGGTATGTTTGACCGTGCCGACAACGGGCCACACGAACATCTCAACGGCTTCGCGCCGTTGCATGCAAGGCCGCCGGACGGGCGACCTTATCCAAGAGAACTCCTCCCTATATAGATTAGGGAGTCTGAGTAAACCCCTCAATGCCGCAGAAAGGCCAACTTTGACAAATAATTGTGTTATTTAAACACAATTATTAGATAACCACCTTTTGCTTACAAATTAACCGACTGCGACAATAGTCGTTATAACAACGCCTTTAACATCAAGGCGCCCAGGACCGGCACACTGTAGTGTGCCGTGAGGAATATCCGGGTAAAGGGGTACACCCCGAGGCCCGAGACCTGCACGGCTATATGCCTGCAGAAGACAACAACGACGATTAATTTTCGATTTCACACTTTTATTAACCAAGTAAATTCATGACCTTCAACATTTTTTCTTGCGTTTTTTATTTATTTAAAAATTAATGTCGACCTATTTATAAGTACGGTTAATTTTAAATACTCGAATAATGACCAAGAATTTTACTTTAAAGATCTGATATTTTTTGAGAATGATTTGTTTAATTATACACACAGCCGCTGCGGCGCTCTTTTCTTTTCCGATCTTGGCTATACACTGTCGTGTGTTCCGATACTTACAGAATTATTAAATTTTAATTCCATATTTATAAAAAGCCCGTGCTAAGGCGGAGCAGGTCAGCCAATAAATTTTATTTCAAATTAGTAATTTAAATCTTAATATTTATTTATCTTAATTTATTTAAAAAAACCTGTATCACGATGTTCGTTCACGCCAATCTCCGAAACCACTAAACCGATATTAATAAAAATTTGTAAATATGTATTGCTTGCTCCAACTTGAGAAATAGGATAAGGTAGGAGGGTAATATGGTCACATTATGCTTTGCCGTCCTATATTATAACTAATATATCAATAAAAAATAGCAAACAAGCTTTAGCAATATTTAGGAATACTTCAAAAATTCAACTTAATAAAAACTAACTACATTACGCCATACTAAAATCGACTAAAATGTTTACTATAGTATCAACTTTTATGGGTTCGATAAATCAGCGTCCTTTTTACCTTTCACTATTTGATTGACTGAAGAACTATCGAATCGTATAGCCTTCTATGCAAACAAGGCTGTAGTTTTAGAGTTACAAGATAGTGACCATATATAACCGGATGACCATATTACCCTCACGTACTATTATAGTCTTTATTTCGTAAGTGACCCCAATATTCTTTATTTCGAATTTTCGGATTTATTATAGGACAAAGGGCAGAACAAAGTCAGCCTGGCCGGCTAGTAATTTTATATATTATAATACTATCTTAATATAATACATTGTGGCCGTAGAAGGAAAAGGGGAGATCTCCCGCCGGGCAAGGTGTTCTGCCGGGGGAGCGGCCAACGCTCCATGTGATAGTTCGGAGATGTTCTATATATGCTGTTTAACATTCGGGATGTTGATAGCGTGATTTAAGCTTCGGTGTGTTTCGCTTGCGGCGCGACGACAGCGCCGCCACAACATAAATTACGTGTCACGTTGTCCGCGATGGATTCCTAAACTATTCAACCGATTTTAATCAAATTCGCACACCGTGCGCTGTTTGGTCCAACTTGAGAGATCGGATAGCTTGTAGGCCATGAGTGACCTGCATTTTTTTTTACGAATTTAAGGATTTTAATGGCACATGACAAAGGGTCGCTGTAAAGGGCAGAACAACGTCTTCTTGGCACGCTAGTATTTATATAAAATTACATATCATATAATAATTTATATCATATAAAACAACACATTTTAAACATAATATGCAGTGACGCACAAAAACGGCGCTAAGCCAACACCGCTCACTTTTACAGCAAAACCCATCGCGTTACTCGTCTTAAAATGGCGGACGCCTAACAGTCAGCCGTCTGAATTACGTAACTTTGAAGACATTTATGCTAAATATTTACGGACTTATACAATGTTGTAACTGTTCCATATTGTTTAAATCAGTTAATAGATTCAAACTGAGTAATGAGGAAATCTTTTTAACACATTCATTTTAAATATATGCAGGGCTGAGTTACGGCGTAAGAAAATCAAATAAAGGTCGACGTGGAGTACTAGTCACTATAAGAGATACCAGAAGATGGTGGTATAACCATCAGGTAACCTGGTAATGTGCCAATTTTTCAGGCAAGCGTAACAATTATGGAAAATATACTTGTGATACTCCTTAGTTAGTCTACGAGACATGCCTATGTCTAGCAGTTAGTTTTTGCCAGGTAAAGAAGAAGACTTGTTTGAAGACTGAGGGTTAATTTTGTAGACTGACAATTTATTAAACTAACTTAATCTATGAGCACTAACTAAGCGAAAAATTGTAATAGTGTTTTAATATGCTCAGGTAATATTCCATTAAATAAGCGTCTTTAATTTATTGCAGGAGAACTACTTTCCAAGAACAGTCTCGTGAGAAACTAAGTGGTTTTTAAACATTTTAAAACTCATCACCACTCATATGGATTTCGTAATACCAATTCAGATGTATATAAACCGTCCTAGAATTTCTAACCGTCAACAGCAAGGATTTTCCCTGTTGGATTTGATAAGAAACAGCAAACTTCCCTCTAAGGAATGTTGCCAGGTAATGAAAAGTAGTAATAACCATTTTTGTTTCTTGTCGCACCGCACTTAACATCCTAACATATCTTACTCTGATTACAGGTTTCTCTAGCCATAGTATTTAACTAGTAGTGTTCCAAAAACTAGCAGGTTCTATATTCAACGCCTTTTTAATGCTCTCCAATTTCTTGAAAATGGCTGAACTTTTTTTAATGACTTTTTTTTAATAAATAGGTATTAATAATACTTCAAGAGTGATCCAATATAAATTTTAATCCATAAGAGTGGGAAAAATAGGTTATAAAGTTTGTAATGTATCCATTTAAACAACCGTAAACTTGCGATATTTCTTAGTTTGGCTACACAAAAGGTAAAATATTCAAACTTAAATAAAAGTAAAAATAGACTAAAGATAAATTACTTCCACAGTTCTTTTGATATACTATGTGGTGCTAAACCAATTTGAGAAGCAATTACGTAGTTTCTTTTATTAATTTTTGTTTTTTAAGTCGATTTTTTGTAAAGTATTATATGTTTACGCTTTGTTACGTCAAGCTCTTGCATATCCTCATTGCACCCTATACGAGTTGGTTACAACAAATAAGTGTTTCTTAATTATTGTGGTAATGTAAATTTCACCCAAACGATAAGTAAGAACTTTCGATAGTATTCGTGCATTGACACTTGTATCGAAATAGGTATTTATAAATAACCGCAAATACAAAATAAATTACAATTATTTTAAAACGAAAACATAAAATTTACAGTAGTACCATTGAAGCAATATCTTTTGTACTAGATGTGTGGAGATTTTAAAATTTGATTTACATATTTTTTATTTGTTCGATCCACATTTTTATACACTTTTGCCAATGTTTTTACAATTTATGCCTGTAAATAAAAAAAATACTTTACGTGGTAGAGCCATGCTGCAATTCGACCGGGGAAGGACCACGCTCTCACAAAATACCAGCGTAATATAGAAGCTTAATGCTGCTATGTTTCGTATGGTGAGTGTAAGAGAACCGGAGAGACTTTTTACTGGAAATGAGGCATTCCATCTTAGTCCTCACGGGTGACAACGCATCTGCATTTTGATTCGTAATCGAGGATAAATGTAGATGTCTATGGGCCGCAGCAACCACTTACCATCAGGTGGACTGTGTGCTCGTTTGTCACCCTATCCTATAAAAGTACTGATTAAAAAATAACACGATTTAAATTTAAAAAAAAAAACTCGTGAAATAATGTCAACAAACATCGAGCAGCCAAGCGAAGAATGTTCGCAGTCGCAACCGATAGAAAACGCCGATTACGTTGCCGGCACAATTGTCGTATTGTGCGCTACGCCCACAACACTTTTACCAGATTTACGAAACTGTTTTAAACGATTATTGTCGTTATTACCTCTAGAGTAGAACGTTGCATGATAACAAGGAAATCACCTAGAAGGCACAATAGAAAAATGTCGGCCTAAAAAATTATGCTAGCTTGTGGCTTACCCTTGGTTACAGATAATATGTTACATGCAACTTTCGTATGTTTTATCTATTTTGTAGCATTAATAAGATTTTAAAACGGTCAATAAATTTTTTATATAATGACATTTACCATTCTTTCACAATCGGTGTGGTCTTAATCCATACTTTAGAACCAAAGTGACCCACATAGTCCAACGGATTAGTTAGTTTAGATTAGTTATATATATATATATATATATATATATATATATATATATATATATATATATATATATAATAAGTCACATGTTTCGAAAAGATTTTATGGATATTTGAAAAACACGTCAATTTTAAATACATACTATGTGTTTGAACACCCCATTATTACAATAAAAAATACCCTACTGAGGAACTTTCAAAATCTCAGAATATTACTCGTAAATCAAACATGTTATGGTATTTTAAATTTTGTAAGGTTTAGTCTATTTAGCGGAAATTTATGTTAACCCATAACTTTTAATCAACCCAAAACTAATTCTTTATTTAAAATCATTTAAAATGTGTACTCTAAGCAGGCCAAGGCAGTATTTTAGTAGTATACGCAGCTATATTTCAATTAACCTTCGCAATCTTACTGTCGCCGTGACGTTACGCCTACTTTTTTTTACTTTTGTCATGTTGATAATAACAGTTGATTTGAAACTCGGGAATCATAGATGAAATATTATGCGAGGTTAATAATTATTTAATGACAGAACGGTGAGCGGACGCGCGGGTGGACGGATGTGCAAAAAGATCCGTGGAAAATAGCCCGTTTCCGTTATTTGCAGCACTACAAAAGTTATCTATAGATGATGTGATCGCGCGACTAAAACAAAAACGCTTGAAAATTACTACCTACAGTAAAATCTTATCTTGTTAATCGTTTAAATTGTTGTTTGGAAAATATCAAAAATATTTTTAAATAGAAGTAAGACTGACAAATGAGTACTTTTTTTAACTTTTCGAAATACAACGGCATTTTCTTCCTTCTATGCTCCTATTTTAAATTAGTTACGGGTATTCTGTGAGAGCGTGGTCCTCTCCCGCGAAAGCTGATGATTGCTACAACCACAATACTGCTGTTGGATGGCTCTATTACATATAATAATATTTATTTAAGATAAAAACCTTGTAAATGTTCATATTGTAGAGCGATCCCAAAGTTTTTTTTTAATTTATTTAAAAGAGCAATTACGAGAGATTTATATAAAGGTCTTAGCTATAAAACGCTAAGATATTCTTGATATTTATGTTACATATATCTATTATACCATAGGAAATGTTGCTTGCTTAAACTACTACGTGTTAATTTAAAACACAATTGGTCACGACACGGTGGCAAATGGTGGACTTTATGCATGTCAAATGTTTACATTATAATACACAAGTTAAATATTATGAGTCAGGACACGTTATCGGCATCATGGGTCACTAATATAATTTCTAGAAAGAAAAAAATGAAGCATAATAGAAAACAGTTTCCAATTAGGGATCTCTATTATATGCATTATAAATATACAATGAAGCTTTATTTTCTTTTCTTGAGTGTGTGCTTAGTCGAATAATTATGCTTTATTTGCATTACAAACGCTTTAGAAAATAGCAAATGAAAATGTATGCGATGGTGATATAAAATATTTACATTCAAGCAGTGAACGTTAAAGGCATAAAATGGAACGGAATTGTTTTTAATAGTACAATAATAATATCGTTTATTCGTATAAACATAGTAAATAAGAGGTGACAAATACATTGCATATTGTACATAGTCCACATGTTTACCACATCTGCCATGCGAAAATTATAAATTAAATAAAAACTATTAATTATATAAAAGTAAAAGTAAAGTTACAGTCTATATACGTCCCACTGCTGGGCACAGGCCGCCTCTCATTTCTGAGAGGGTTTTAGGGCGAGGAAGTGTCCGCCGCGCTGCCCTAATGCGTGTTGGTGAACTTCACATGTCTTCGAAATATATTTTTTAAAAAATAATTATGTACTTACATAGATTAAATTAATCCAAACAAATATAAATTAAAAAAGTTAAAAGTACAGTCATCATTTCATGCAAAGAATTATGTATTACTCAATTAAATTAAATTAAACTAATATGACAATCGTCGTGTCAATGATTATAAACAAGTAGTAAAAATTAATATGTCAAAAGAGTACATATTAAATCTACAGAACATTAGGTACACAAAAATAAAGTCTTAAAATAATACAGTAATGTAAAATTTAGGCAACTCAAAAAAAAAATTAGACAACTCGACAAATGTTTATTTCTATGATTATTTTTTATGATGAAAGATATGTCATCATTTACATTTAGATATGATATTCCTTTTTTCAAATTGTAAATACATGATATTAATTGAAAGTAATCTTCATTTTCACCACTGATTCGCAAATAGCCTTGTCAGAACAGTAGTCCGCTGGATTTCTTATCCAGCAAAAGCATTACATAATATACACTATCACAATTTTTTATAGCATTGGGTTATAAACGAGCACACAGTCCACATGATGACAAGTGGATGCTGTGGCCCATAGACATCCTCAATTAAGGATCGAAATGCAAATGCGTTGTCAGAACAGTAGTCCCTTGAGGACTAAGATGGAATGCTTCGATTCCAGTAAAAAGGATCTCCGGTTCTCTACATTTATCATACGAAACACAGCAGCATTACGCTGCTCTTTTACGCTGGCTTTTTATGCTCTTTTATTCTGTGAGAGCGTGGTCTTGCTCCGGTCGAGCCGACCCATTCCTGCTACAACTATAATATAGCTGCATGATAGCTCTACCACTTAAAAACAATCAATCTGGGTAGAACTTCTCATCAAACATCAAAACCGATCTACTATTTTATGTATTACTACTACGTTGTATTTTCTTATCTGTTTTTAATATAAAATAATATCTATATTTGTATTTATCGAAAGATTTTAAGTTATTATTTTCAATGGTTTCCTAATTAAAAATTTAAAACTGATTTTTTTTATATTCTTTAAATAATAATTGGGACATAATTCAATCAATGTGACAGACAGCTCTTCACAAGTCCACTGCTGATTATAGCCCCCCCCCCCGCCCCCCCCCCCTCCCCCAAAGAATGCCACAAAACATGGTCATGCGCCACCTGCATCCATCAATTGATAAATAGATTAATTAATTTATATAATTATATATTATAATTATGCAGTGTAACAGAAAATGTTCACGAATCAAGGAGACAAGTTTTATATTTCGGTTTGTACATTTACATCGCTTTCTATCACGCCACGGTGGTAATATGTCATCTAACAAGCAAATCGTACATTCGAAACGCATCTGTGTCGCCATGTTCCGTTGTGTTCCGAGATGCATCCACGACCCGGGGTCATTAACCGCGTCCGCAACTTTCGCCACACATAACATTTTCGCCAACTCTAGCCAGCTCCGCTATGGGTATAATGCAGGTACTGTTATTATTTATCGCGCACTAAACATCAAATCATAATATCGTTCATTAGTACAACTTCCTTTGCTCTCCCGTTTGCATTTCCTTTGTTGATATTTCATTTTTTTACAGGATAGGTAACAAACTAGCACACAGTCCACCTGATGGTAAGTGGTTTTTGCGACCCATACACATCTACATCTGTCCTCGATTACAAATCAAAATGCAGATGCGTTGTCACCTGTGAGGACTCAGATGGAATGCCTCGTTTCCAGTAAAAAGGGTCTCCGGTTCTCTACACTCACCATACGAAACACAGTAGCATTGAGCTACTCTTTGACGCTGGTATTCTGTGAGAGCGTGGTCCCTCCCCGGTCGGGCCGACCCATTCGTACTACAACTACACTACTAATATAACTACAGCATGGCTCTACCACGTATAAACAATTTCAAGCAACATTTTAAGTGGTAGAGCCACGTTGAAGCTGAATTAGGTATACAGCAAGAATTGGTCCCATTTGGGGTAGAACCGCGCTCTCGCGGTATACCAGCGTGAAATAGCTGAACAATGCTGTTATGTAACACATGGTGAGTGGAGAGAACCGGAGGTCCTTTTTACTGGTAACGAGACAATTAATCTTAGTCTTCGGGCGTAACAACGCATTTACGTTTTGATACTTATAATCGGAGATAGATGTAGTTTTTTTAAACCACCGTATCTAATACATCAGGTGAACTGCGTGTCCACTTACCGCTTACTCTATAAAAAAAATACTTTGTATATTGCGCGTTGAAAATCTCATCATTTTGAAAATAATATTTCTAATAACAAACAACAAACTTGAAATTGATTTTACGTGTTGATTATATCGAACAAAGTATAAGATTTCTACCTGCCTGCCCTGCGCTTCTAATATGTATAAGAAATACTTCAGTCAATACCTACTTTAAACACATACTAACTACTTATTCACGTCATCTTTATATCGAGTTTGTTATTGTAAATGCGTAGCTCCATAAAAAATACTTGTAGTGCATTGTTAAAATGTACAAATAAAAACAACCATGATGTTGGTTGGATATCTAGTGAATTTGTAAAACTGTGGAAGATGAAATATAAAAATTATAGATAAATAAAAATAGTAAAAAATAGATGAAGATCTAGCCATCAAATACTGTGGCAAAAACCGACTCCTAAGCTGAACGCTAAACACAAATAAAATTTCGCACAAAATGAACATAAATGATGTAATGTCCACATAATGTGGTGCTATTAAATAATAATTGTTAGTTGCATAGAATGGATATGAGTTCTGAAATAAAAAATGTCATATTATTATCTCTATATACTGAACTCATCCTAAACGTTCAAACGGATTCTAGAATGTTTTAAATTCACGATTGGATCCGGTAGATGGCGCTCGCGATAAAAGAGCCAGAAATCACCCGTGCGGATTAAGATTAGCATCTTATCCTACGTTTTTTATACATTAACATTTAATAAAATATGAAATTATTTATTATTATATTAATTTCCTATGAAAAACTTGTTTATTACAAAGCCATGGACATTAAACGCACACATCGATGAATACTTTCGTAAAAGGCATTCCAGAAATAGTTTACGATAAAAAAGAAATTGTTGATGATATAAACACAGAAGGTAAGGCTAGATAATATTGACATTATGTTATATTAGCAGCTTGACGGATATCAAATCAAATAAAAATCAATCGCAAGTAGAAGTTAGCTTCCACTTACTAATGTAACATTACATAACCAAGGATACGACTGGTTTTATTTTATCGTTGCGGTTTGTGGTGATTAAATCTATATTAAGGAAAAAACTAGCCATATAAAAAGGCTTTTCATTGGTTTATATTTAGATACACATTTTAATGCATATTAGTAACACGAAATGTACGCTTTAAAATAATATTAAGAACAAATTTATAATTTAAAGTAGAAATTTACCTGAAGTAAATTTCCCCTCAATCTATACAATTATATAAATATTATTCATATTGATACGATCTGGCTGTTAGCTAGCTGCACAAGCGTGTTGGCGACCGCAGTATTTTATTTTATAAAACCGTTTTCAGGGAAATGCTGCTGCCCATCTCCTGGTTCAGTTTCCTTCTTCTGCCGCCTCTTACGACACCCACGTGATGATATAGGGTAGTGGATATTCTTTCACCACCTCTACACGGTTAAACTATAATGACCCATTATTAGCAATCTTTTGACATCGCTTTTCTAACTTAGCTATTTTTTTTTATAGAAGAGGGGGCAAACGAGCATGCGGCTCACCTGATGTTAAGTGACTACCGCCGCCCATGATCAACCGCAACACCAGTAGAATTGCGGGTGCGTTGCCGGCCCTTTAGAAAGGAGTAAGCTCTTTTCTTAAAGGTCCCCAGGTCGTATCGGTCCGGAAAAATCGTCGGTGGTAAACTATTCCACAGAGAGGTTGTACGTGGAAGAAAACTCCTTGTGAAACGTACAGTGGTGGACCGCCAAGCATCCAGATGGTGTGGATGGTATCTGGACGTTTGCCGTGTAGTGCGTTCACGAAATTTGGCGGCTGGGATTAATCCGAACAATTCCTCAGAGCACTCCCCGTGATAGATGCGATAAAATATGCAAAGAGATGCAACATCTCTTCGCAGCGCCAGTGAATCGAGCCGATCGGAAAGCACTCGGTCGTCGACGATTCGAGCCGCTCTGCGCTGGATGCGGTCAAGTGGAAGGAGCTGGTACTGGGGAGCCCCAGCCCAGAGATAGGAACAGTATTCCATGTGCGGCCGAACCTGCGCCTTGTAAAGTTGCAGGCGGTGTGCCGGCATGAAATACTGTCCCGCTCTGCTGAGCACGCCAAGCTTTTTAGAGGCCAATTTGGCCTTCCCTTCCAAGTGACCACGAAACTGCACGTCACTCGATATGTCGACGCCGAGGATTCCGATACTGGCTGAGGCAACAAGGGGAGTGCCTTGAAACTGAGGAGATACGACAAAGGGGTTCTTTTTAGCGGTTAACGCGCAAACTTGTGTCTTCTGGGGGTTAAACTGGACTAGATTTAGTCGTCCCCAATCCGAGACTCTGTTCAGCAAAGACTCGACTTCAGACACAAGTTTGTCCCGGCACTCGGAGACGTTTTCCCGAGAAATATTGGCTCGGCCGGTGTAAAGTGCATCACCAGTGCTGTCATCCGCATAGCAATGAATGTTACGGGTATGCAACATGTCATTGATATGCAGAAGAAACAGCGTTGGCGATAGCACGCAGCCCTGTGGAACACCAGCATTAATAGGCTTGCAATCGGAGCTTGCACCGTCTACAACGATCTTGATGCTCCGATCTGCAAGAAAGCTGGTGATCCAATTGCACAATTTCTCGGGAAGCCCATAGGAAGGGAGCTTCGAAAGAAGCGCTTTGTGCCAAGCCCGATCGAAGGCCTTCGCAATGTCCAAACTAACGGCCAATGCCTCCCCCTTGAACTCTACTGCCTCCGCCCATCTGTGAGTGAGGTAGACCAGAAGATCATCAGCTGACCGACCACGGCGAAAACCGTATTGGCGGTCACTAATCAGCTGGTGATCCTCAAGGTACCAAGCTATTTATTATATTATTGCATGTAACTTACTTTTTCAAACTCTTACATTAATATACATGTTTTTTTATAGGATAGGGTGACAAACGAGCACACAGTCCACCTGATGGTAAGTGGTTGCTGTGGCCTATAGACATCTACATCTATCCTCGATTACGAATCAAAATGCAGATGCGTTGTCACCCGTGAGGACTAAGATGGAATGCCTCGCTTCCAGTAAAAAGGGTCTCCGGTTCTCTACACTCACGATACGAAATACAGCAGCATTAAGCTACTATTTCACGCTAGTATTCTGTGAGAGCGTGGTCCTTCCCCGGTCGAGCCGACCCATTCGTGCTACAACTATACTACTAATATAACTGCAGCATGGCTCTACCACGTATAATTACAATGTATAAATTTGTTTGTAAAATACCATGTATAAATTTGTTTCGAATACTGAGTTATAGTTATTGAAATTGTTCTATAACTTGCCTTGGTGAGTTAAATTGAAACCACATTTCAAGTTAACAAATGCACCAATTAATATAACCTTCTGATTCCCTCACAGTACAAGATGTAATACTAGCATCAAAAGGGGGTCTGTTAGAATCGCTTTGCGCAACATTTGTGAAGAGATTCAAGGTGAGCAGGTCCCTAGTCGTCGCGCAATGTGACTTCGTCCAACTTTAAAACCCACAAAACATAAACACGATTCTGTTCTCTGTACAGAACAATACTTAGTAATTTTAAGTTTAATTTACTGTTGGAAAACAAAGATTAACTGAATTGTAAATTATTGTGATTAAAACTACAAAGTAAC
Source organism: Parnassius smintheus behrii (assembly GCA_036936625.1). Lineage (NCBI taxonomy): Eukaryota > Metazoa > Arthropoda > Insecta > Lepidoptera > Papilionidae > Parnassius > Parnassius smintheus. The sequence goes on from JAUPFT010000018.1 coordinate 25,081,607, forward strand.
TTATAATACTGGTTAAAACTAAAATATGACATCAACGCTAAAACGTTTCTATTGTAGCTTCAAGGGTATCCGCCATATCAATAATAATTATCTTGTTCATTTTTCAAATCAAGCAAAATTCTTGTCTCTGTTAAAAATTTCTTTTTTTCAACACGCTTTTATTAGCTTAGCGTGCATCTATCTATTTATTTATGTAACTGAATCTTTTAACGTAATTTTCACCAACTTATAATATTTAACTTCCAAAAATTCTCGTATCAAAGACCGGTGACAACACAATAATTTAATTACTATCCTAGAGTCCTGATCAGGATCACCAGGATAAAATGAAATAACTACACGCTTTATATTAGCTGAATCTGTATGCTTGTATAAATGTAATGGAATTTTGTACCTGAATTTTCACACATTTCTAAAAGTTTAATTGATTTGAATTATGCAGACGTATTAAGAAACGATAACAATACAATAATTTCATGACTATGGTCTAGTCCTCTCACTAGGACCATCAGAGCTCATGATCAAAACGTGTTATATAAGTTTTTTAAACTCTAATGTTACTATTGTTTCTTCTTTACTTATTTAAAAAAATGTTTGCATTATTAAACAGACATTGCAAATATATAATTTTATAAGTCGACCCGACCACATGCGATACTAGTTCAATCTATCTTCTATTTAATAAAACCAAAAAGTTCAATTCAATGCATAATAAATAATTTCCCTCTCACTATGGCTACATAGTCTAAATCTTAAATAGGGAGTCAACTAAAACCGGAGGTCAACAAACTGAACGACACAAACACGTTTGCACATCACGCATAACATTTATATTTCAAAACAGACGTGTAAATAATCGTCACTGCATAATAATTATTTTGAAATCTTTTTAATACCTCATATGAAGCGGGGAAAAATATCAAAATATACTTCAATTTTCATAAGGCTGGTTGAAATTTAAAAAACAAAACCGCTTTACCAACTTCGCAAATATTTTTCTTTAAAGTGGCACAGAATACTCGTAAATATAAGTAGGTACCATCGTAGTCAGACGGCGCGAAGGTCGGATAAGGCTCATAGCTAAGTAAAATGGGAACTCATGCTATTTCAATATTCTAATTAAGATTTAATGAAGTCTTTGTTAAGTTTTCAACGTACCGATTGTCTGGAACCGCAAAGAGCATGTTGTAATTCGGTGAGTAAAGAAACTATGATTTTAATATTTTATCCAACTTTTAGGTTAAATAGGATAATAATAGTAATTATATATTTATTACGTTTATATTTGTGTGGTGTATAATAAAGATTATTGTAATAAATTACGAGTTTTTGAGATGAGGTATGATAAAAAAAATTACATCAATTTACACGTATTTTTATGTTAGATATCTTCTACTTCATCGTACCATAAAAGTCTACTACTAGAAATGGACCTCCCCTTAAAAGAAGGATTTGCTATATTTTACGTCTAACTTAAAAATGATGGTTATGTCGCCGTCTGTCGCAAACCAAAAGATCCTTCTTACATTTCATATAGTGGCTTCTTCTTCTTACGTATTCCATTCACCAGTTCAAATCTATGTAAGATTATGGTTTCTGTACGCCGCTTCTACGCTTCTTTACATCAAAAATAAATAGAAAAAATTGTATCACACCATTTACCTACATAACTCAGAAAACGAAAACATTTAAAATTACTACTTACATTAAGCAGGCCGTCGTTCCCGTAACTTCTTCCTTCTAGGGCTAGCTCTTTGTCTAGCATGGCGTCCAGTTGCTCCAATTGGTGGCATGATGCGCGAGCAGCAACCCAGCTGGAGGCCAAGATGAAGGCGCCGAGGATAAACGAAGCGGCTATTATTGTCAATGCTGCGATCCTGGCAATCTGGACTGATGACGAGGTCTTTTGACGGTAGGCCTAAGGAAAGAAAAATAATTTAATCGAATTATAAGTACAAATCACATCTTTGTTATGAATCATTTACTAAAGCTAGTAATTGAATACTATTACACCTCATGGTAAGTTGTAATGTAGCCAAAAATGAGAAAGGGCACTAATTTAGTTTAGCAAAAGTCTATTCACGTATGCATTTAAGACATCCTCATTGAGATTGGATGGAAAGAAAGACAAAGATGATGCTGGCAATTATTCAGCACCATTGCTGTACTTATATAGAACGATGTAGCAAACCGTTGGTTTCGGATGCGTGACAAGAAAGGGATGAAGACTGGCCGAGGGTCTGGTGGTTCGAGGAAAATTAAAAGAAAAAATTAAGTCGTGCAATACCTGCGCATTCTAAGGAACATATCTAGCTAGATGATTTATAGTAACAAATAGCTATATGTATGATATTTAATATATATATATATATATATATATATATATATATATATATATATATATATATATATATATATATATATATATATATAACCGAAATACCACAACTCATCACGAGATATCTAAAACTATGCACCTGGTTGACTTGATTTAGTAGTTACTCATTTCGCAATGTAGGCGCTCACCAAAAATGGATTTTACGATATTCCCATCAAAATAAATATTCTTGATAGTATGTTCCGCAATAAAATATTATCGAGCGCCCACCATTAAAGCGAGCGGGTATCAGCTAGTATAATTATATAATCACATTTTTCAACTTCATCTTCTTTATTAGTCCGTAGCAATCTATTACAAGATAGACCTTTTAAATTGTGAAGAATTATTTTGATAAATAAGGTGAGAAGACGAGCACACAGTCCACCTGATGGTAAGTGCATGCTGTGACCCATACATCTACCCTCGATTAAGACTCAAAATGCAGATACCAGGTCGTCACTCCATCTAGTGGGGGGTCGCCCTACACTACGCCTACCGGTCCGAGGCTGCCACTCAAGAACCTTTCTTCCCTATCGGTTATCGGTTCTTCGAGCTATATGGCCGGCCCATTGCCACTTCAGCTTACTAATCCGTTGGGCTATATCGGTTACTCTGGTTTCACTGCGGATATCCTCATTTCTGAGTCTATCACGCAGAGAAACTCCGAGCATAGCCCTCTCCATAGCTCGCTGAGCGACCTTGAGCGTCCACATACGGCCAGCAGTGAAGGACCACGTCTCAGATCCGTAAGTCATCACTGGCAACACGCACTGGTTATACACTTTAGTTTTCAGAGATTGAGGTATACCTGACGAGAAGATGTGTCGTAATTTCCCGAACGCTGCCCAGCCGAGTTGAATCCGTCGATTGACCTCTTGGTCGAAGTTGGACTTACCTAGTCGGACTATTTGTCCCAGATAAACATACTCGTCAACAACTTCGTGCATAGTGCTCCCAACAACTACCGGCATAGGTGTGACATGGACATTAAACATGATCTTTGTTTTGTCCATGTTCATCTTAAGACCTATCCGTTGGAAGACACCATTGTGGTCATTGAGCATAGTGCTAAGGTCCTCCAGCGATTCTGCCATAAAGACTATATCGTCGGCAAATCGAAGGTGAGTGATGTACTCGCCATTGATGTTAATACCGTATCCTTTCCAGTCCAGTAGCTTGAAAACGTCTTCCAACGCAGCGGAGAAGAGTTTCGGGGATATAACATCACCCTGTCTTACACCTCTCTGCAGTTGGATGGGTTTCGAACTCTGGTTCTGTAATCGGATAGCCATCGTAGCCCTACTGTACAAACACTTCAGCACTTCGATATACCGACAGTCAACTTGGCACCGCTGAAGGGACTGTAGCACCGCCCAAATTTCGACGGAATCAAAGGCTTTCTCATAGTCCACAACGCCAGGAAAAGTGGCAGATTGTACTCTTCAGTCTTCTGTACAATCTGCCGCAGGGTATGTATGTGGTCTATGGTACTGAAGCCTTTTCGGAAACCGGCTTGTTCGGGAGGCTGGAAGTCGTCGAGTCTGCGTGCGAGATGATTCGTAATGACTCTCGAAAACAGCACGTAGACGCGGCTCAGAAGGGAAATCGGTCTGTAGTTCTTCAAGAGAGCGTTGCCTCCTTTCTTAAAGAACAAGGCCACCGCGCTTCTGCTCCACGCCTCCGGAGTGGTGCCACCATGGAGGACGGAATTGAAGAAATTCTGAAGGACTTCAAGTACCGGTGTTCCACCCGCTTTCAGAAGCTCCGCTGTAATTCCATCCTCGCCCGGGGCCTTGCCGTTTTTAAGGTGGTGGAGAGCCATTCTAATCTCGCTCAGACTGACGACCAGGATATCATCAGAATAGTGTCGGATAAGACTTGCTCTTGGATCGTTACTCACACTTGCGTGTGGCTCCAACGATGATGTGTACAGCTGCCCATAGAACCTCTCAATCTCACTCAGAATCTCAGGTGTCCCGGAAACGATGTTGCCACACTCAGTCTTCAGCTTTGACAGTTGGCTCTTTCTGGCGGACAGATCTCTGGTAAAGACTTTGGAGCCCTGGTTCCGCTCGATCGCTTCTTTAATACGAGCAGTATTAAAGTTGGGTAAGTCTCGCCGCATGCATTTGGAGATCTGTCTGTTCAGTTGCCTGTATGCTGTCAAATCTGTTGACGATTGCAGCCTCATCTCCCGTCTAACAGCCATGAGATCAAGAGTGTGATCGTAGAGTTTTTGTGTTCTTCTGCGGCGTGTCTTGCAGAACTTAGCTCCGACTGCATGGACAGTTTCCACGAGCTTGTCATTCATATCGTCCAATGCATTGCAATCCTCTAGGCACTGAAAGCGGTTTTGTAACTCGAGCTGAAAGGTTTCGGGATTCTGGATTAGAGCACGAGGGGGACGGAGCGTTGACTTCATCAGACGAGACCTCTCCAACTTAATGTTTAGGTTCAGTGTGTCTTGCGATCACTAAGACATCACTGAACAGTTGGCGTCTGGTCGTCATAATGAAGTCAATCTCATTTTTTGTCGAACCGACCAGGTCCACTTCCTGTGGGGCCGCTTCTGGAAGAAAGAGTTCATCATAAAGAGTCCCTCTTTCTCCATAAAGTCGGCCAGCTGCTGGCCCCTACGGTTCCGTTGCCCTACTCCAAATTTCCCTACCTTCAGCTCACCGCTTTCTCTTGTGCCTAGTTTTGCGTTGAAGTCTCCCATCAACACCGTGTAGTGGGTTTTGGAGGAATGCATGGCTCTGGAAATATCCTCATACATTTCCTCCACCTCCTCATCGGGATGTGCCGAGGTTGGTGCGTAAACCTGTATGACCTTCAGCGAATACCGTTTGGTGATTGTGACTATCAGGTACGCGACCCTCGTCGACACACTCCCAATCTTTACACCGTTGTTGACGAGAGACTTGTGGACGATAAATCCGACACCTCCTTGGGACAGATGGTCGTCCTCCCGGTGGTAGAACAAGTTGCCGGACTCGAGGATTGCCGTGTCCTCCCCCTCTCTTCGGACCTCAGATAATCCAATAATATGCCAGCGCAACTTGTCTACCTCTTCTTCCAGCTCCAGTATCTTCTCGTCAGTCCTCAGGGTGCGTGCGTTATATGTTGCCAGGTCGAGTCGTCGTAGGTGGCAACCGAACCTCCACCGGAGATTCTTAGCACCCCCTGCCCCGCCGTTACCGTGGTCGCCACCGTAGCCAGGAATATCGGGGCCGCCGGGGACTGGGGGCCTTTTTTTTGCGTCGTTATTCATGGGGGGATATTTGCCATAGTTGCCACGCTTGGCGAGCGGGTTGGCAACCGCAGTTTTTTATTTTATCACAGTTGTTATCAGGAAGATGCTGCTGCCCATCTCCTGCCTGTCTCCCTCTGTCCCCTCTTACGACACCCACGGGAAGATATGGGGTAGTGGATATTCTCAACCGCCACTACACGGACTCAAACTTATGAGACGCTATTTCAATATTTTATTTAGGATTACGATGTTTTTCATCCTTGTGGTCTAAGCGATCTTGATTCGTTGCAGGTGATGAATAAATATTTCTTTCGGTCACTGAATGTTTACCATTACGTAAAATGTACGTGCGTTGGTCGCACATAAAAACTATGAGATCGTTAATACTAATACTTTGTTATGATGAGGCTGATTAACAATACCCTACATTATTCATATTTTATTTTGAAGTGAATTATACCTTAATTACTAATGGGAACATTTTAAATCCGTGATATAAAAACTTGTTATTCATCAAAACAAGGCTTAGTAAAATTATAACAGAGTTTATTATTTTTTTATTAAAAATTATGTTCACCCAATGTTGGGTATAGGCTCCCTCTCATTTATGTGAGGGTTATTGAGCAGTTACTTCGCTGCGCTATAACAGTGCGAGTTGGCAACTTCACATAATTTCAAAATATTTTATTTTCATAAGAACATACAGGTTTACAAAATTACAATTGGCAAATTGAGGAGTGCTAGCAGGAATCTCTACCGTAGTAAACTATGAAACACAACAGCATTGTGCTGTTATTTCACGCTGGCATTCATTAAATTTACATAATAATTACATATTATTTAGAACGCTATTAGATAAATTACTTTACCTTTCTCTTACTCTTTTCATTTAATCTATTATATGATATTTTATATATAACTTTCACTTACTTTTATCTGTATGTATTATTGTATTTTTTTTATTATTATTATTTTGTATGCCCCCCTCTATTTGTAACTTTTGTTTGCGTCTTTCCTCTACGCAAAGGTTGTCTGGAAGAAATCACTTTCAGTGATAAGACCGCCTATTGTACATACTTTAATTAGTTTTAACTATATTGATGTTTCTGTATTGTGGTGTACAAAAAAGTATAAATAAATAAAATAAATAAAGATATAAGTAGGTAATATAATTTAAGTTTGAAAGTAGTTACTCCGCTTAGTTTGTTTTACAAGATATAACATTAAAATGATGTGCATGTGCCGCAAACGCTTTGCATGTATTGTTGGTTTATTATTCCACTTCGAATTTTATGCAGTAATGTCGCGCAAGTTGCGTTCACTTTATTAGTTGGAACTTGGCAACGATACTGCGAGCAAATCTGTTTGCATCAATCTCAACACGTTTCCTATACTTGGCACAGTGTTGGCCTTGGATAAATAAGAAAACATCTTAGTGTATTCTGCTCGAGAAGGCCGCGTGAACATAAGTAATATTAGGTAAAGAAAATAATACACAGTACATTGTCTCAGGCTTTAGTACAACAACGAAACTTTTTCAAATGTATTTAAAAACGTAGCATGTTAGTGGAAAATTCCACAAAAACGAACAAGAACGAATTTTATCTCAAAAGACCTCAACAGTTGACTGGACAGGTTCACGAAACATACTCTTAAAAATATCAATTTAGTGACTTAAAAAATATAAAAAAAATGTTATGCCAATAACTGAATATCGACCATCCGAATGCATTGTAAGAGCACGTACTAAATAAATCATAACAAAGTAATCCTGTGATACGGCACATATTTGCACACATACATTTCCGAATATAAAATTGGTGGGAACCTATAATTTTGTTTAATTCCTGCAAACCAACAAATGGTCATAGCATTTTCTGGTGCATTGTGAAATCGTATATGAAATACATCAAATGTATTGTTTTCAACACGTTTACGAAACCGTTCAAGCGATGATTTAACAACAAACTATTTAAAAACAAATGAATGACAAGCTGTAGGGTTACATAAACGCGGAGTGGTGGCGCAGGCGCCATCTCTGTAGTGAAAGTTCTTTATTGCAACCGGCATTCGAAATCCAGCAAAATCTTTTGCGAGCATAACGATGTCAATTTTCAACCTCTATATAATTTGTTTTGCCAACATGCCTTATCCATCTCCGCCGATCCGTGTCTAAATAAAATTTCCACAATATTTACGCAACAGCCGGTATAACTTTCAAAACATTTAACATTTAACTGAAAAAAAATATTAGATATAATGAATATAGAATATTATATATAATAAATAACAAAATAATAAACTTTTATTAAAAGTACAAATTCTAACGACTTCAAAATTAAAAACCATAAAATCATTTTCACGTATTAATAGATTTTGAAATCGGTGCTCACATAATATATCGATGAATCAAACAATGTCATTTAAATAGGTTAGAATTTTTTTAATTTACTCCTGAAATATAGCTAGCCTACTTTATAAAAATACAATTAAGCCGTTTCCGTAAAATCGGAAACATACGTTAAAAAACATACTCGTCAATTGTAGAACCTTCTCGTTTTCAAAACTCAGTTAAAATCAATTGAAATTTATTTCATAAATAATGTTCAAAAAATATTAAAATTTGATCTAACTTAAAGAATCAGCTAACTCTTAAAGTCTGTTTGTCTAACATTAATGTTCAGAACAAGCTATTTTTGTACTGAAAATTATCTACCATAAAGTGGAATACCATGAATACTATCTGACTATAGATCTATATGAAATGAAAGTTTAGGGATGAGTCAGCTTATCCATATTAAAAAAACTGCAAATAAGAATAATACAAAGCTTAGCTTTTTCTATTATTCAGGTTGTTTTAAGAATTAAATATATTTTTTGTTTTATTGTTTGTATTTTTCTTATATTTTTTGTTTTATTGTTTATATTTTTTGTTTTATTGTTTCTATTTTTTTTATAGCATTAGGTGACAAACGAGCACACAGTCCATATGATGGTAAGTGGATGCTGTGGCCCATAGACATTCACATTTGTCTTAAATTAAGAATCAAAATACAAATGCGTTGTCACCTCTGAGGACTAAAATGGAATAACACGATTCCATTAAAAAGGATTTCCGGTTCTCTACACTCACCATACGAAACATAGCAACATTAAGCTGCTATTTTACGCTGGTATTATGTGAGAGCGTGGCTGCCTCAGCAGAGGCGACCCATTCGTGTTACAACTGTAATATAGCTGCAGCGTGACTCTACCACGTAAAAGTACCAGATATAAAGCTTAACTCTCAAATCTATGATGATGATTATAAAATTCTAAGACAGTACACATCCAATTATCATAAATTGTTTAAAAACTTATGTAAACACCATCGTGTATTTCGACTGTTATTTAACTTGCAAGTCGTAGCGTCTATGTAAACAATTAAGTTTTTTCATGAAGTCGCTAAAAGTAGAAGGATGTGACGCAAGCGCCATTGTTGTGTCCACTCAGTTGACTAGCCAATACCTACCGATTTCACTGTACTGCGCGTTTGTTTTATTATAATGCTGGGTTTTTCCTTCAACTTGTCAACAAAAAATATCACGTTCTTTGGTAGCTCAAATACCGCTGCATTTATAGTTTAGTTTAAATAATGCAAACAGTTAAAGGTTCTTAGAGCTTGCAATAAAAACGCTTTTGTTTTTGGTTACGTTCAAGTTGGGGGTTGCCGTTTAGGGGAAAGCGAAATCACCTTTATTATATTATACAACATTGTCTTTTTCTTTTATAACTTTTTACAAACCATCATCATCATCTTACCTGAATAATATTATCAATGCTCTACTTCCCCAAACTGGATGTGTTAAATCCTACTTGGACGTAGTTTAAAAACTTCTTTAAATATTAATACCTATAGACAAAACAAAATGCCGTTACTTTTGCTCAGAAGTCTTTATGCTCCTTGCGACAATGTCGCATGACAATTGGTAATTATATAATATATGCATGGTTATGACAATAAATGGACAACTACAATAGAACAATGAATTTCTCACATTTATAGGCGTACATTTTATGGTAGGGTGTTCCCAGGAACGAAGGTACGTAATATGTCAAGCTTATATACAATGTTTTTTTTTGAGCAGTGTTTAAAATACTAATCGTTCATCACAAGACGACGAAAATTTAAAATTTGATGAGGATGTTTCCACATTGGGAGAATTGCAAATTTCGTAAATTAGCCTTATGACCCAAAGAATAAAACGGTATGATTAATTCTCATATAACATCACAGTTATATATTTTATATAAATTAAGAAATAAATAATTAATATTATATCATTATATATATTTCTTATTTGTTATATAGGTATGAAAAGAAATGTTAAAAAAAGTTTAGACGACATATTTTTAATTAACTTGAAATACGGTAAATTTTTTAATGTTTATCTTAAAAAATCTTAAAATGAAAGAATTAATAGTAGAATTGAATTGGATGAATTGTGAAACACAGGAGGTGGCATATTTTTAGGCCATAGTTTACAAACAGCCTGCTACGCGTCACCGGCCGCATAACCGCCGTCAGAGAGAAAGGCGCTTTCCCGCATTGATGATGCGATAGGTCACTTGTGAACTCTCATATTATTGTTTAAGTAAAATAGTGGACAAAAGAAAACACTGTTTTATAAAGGTCAATATGAATCATCATATATGAATACAGTAAATGAAATGACTGTATAATGCAGATATAGTTTTTTTTTTTTATAGGCTGGGATGACAAACGAGCGCACAGTCCACCTGATGGTAAGTTAAAAGTATAGTTACTAAAAAATTAAAAAAAATTGGCACTCTAATCGTGCAAAACATGTAAAAAAAATTTGCATACGCTATTTTTTAATATAAAGCATAGAGTTTTTCAATATAATATTATTTAAAAGAAAATAACAAATCTTACCGGTGGCGGTTCGGAAGCGCTGTACACTTCCGATGGTGGGTACTCCGGCTTCATGGTTATTGTAGCCATTGAATCTGGCTGATGCTCCTTCTCCATCACGGGACTATGCTAGTCACAAGAAAGTTTATATTTTTTGGTATACGCGCGTATCGACTAACGTTCTAAACAGGAGTGCGGTAAGCAAGTGAACGGTGTGGTATAGCGTAGGCGCCGCCGTGGTGGGGTCGGACGGTAAAGTGTCGCGCATACTAGGAGATGGTGATTGTATAATGCATTGTTCAATTCACTGATGTTCAAGCTTTATTTGAATGAACCTTTATATGTACTTTAATATATTACAAAACAAACATCTTATAAGATAGAACTTAATTAAGTTGCAACTTAATTAAGTTATACTCAAAGTAGACGAACATTTTAAAAACCAGCGATATTTTATAAATGTACTTTCTACTATCCTTATTTTCGTAAATGCTTTTGTTTGCAATTGTCACTTCAGCCCTATAAGACTTTTTCAATGTGATCAGATGTGTTTTGTGAAAAACAATGTGATCAATGTGGTTTGTGAAAAATGTAACAAAGTTTAAATAGGCGTGGGAAGCCTTTTTGTATAACAGCGTATCCCGGTTTCAATACAAATTCCTAAACCAGATAGCTTATTCTGCTAATTGAAATATGTAATACGATACGAGCACAAAGCTATATTATAGAAAAGGAGGCAAAAAAACATATATATGGTTCATCTGATGGTGTGTCATCAGGTCATCACCTGAGTGATCATCGTTGCCTATAGATATTTCATACATATTACGTGTTAGAGCCATGTTGCAGCTATATTACTGGTATAGTTGTAGCACAAATGGGTCATCTCGACCGGGGAAGGACCTCGTTCTCACAGAATACCAGCGTAAAATAGCAGCTTAACGCTACTGTGTTACGTATGGCAAGTGTAGTGAGCCGGAGACCCTTTTACTGGAAACGAGGCATTTCATCTTAGTCTTCACGGGTAACAACGCATCTGCATTTTGATTCGTAAACGAGGATATATGTAGATGTGTATGGGCCACATTAATCACTTAACATCAGGTGGACTGTGTGCTCGTTTCTAACCTTTATCCTATAAAAAAAAATCTGCAACATCAGTTGAATTGCAGGTGCGTTGCCCGCGTTTTAAAAGGAATAGGCTAGGAGTCTCTTTTCTTGAAGTCGTATTGGTTATGAAAAACTGCTACAGTGTGGTCGTGCGTGGCAGAAAATTCCGTGTAAAACGCACGGTAGTGGATCACCTAACATCGAGACGATGAGGATGGAATTTTCAGTTCAAGAAGTTCAGAAGCTTTTTAGATGCCCGTTTAGCCTTCCCTTCCAAGTGACTGAGTAACTTTACGTCACTCGAAATGTCGACGCCAAGGATTCCGAGAAAGAAAGAGGAGTGACCAAAAATTGAAGTGATAGGACAAAGGTGTTCTTTAAGCGGGAAATGCACAAACCACGTGCAAGTCACCCCCAATTATCCTTTAAAAACCATATAATACACACATAAACACTCACGCCTGTCACCCAGAGGGATAGGCAGAGACTACGGACTTGCATTTGGCTATCATCCTGCAACACCTCTCTCGCCTCCCTTACATCCATATATACACATACACGCTGGTCGGTTAAGGGTACTCCTAATGTGGCCCATTTTCAATATATCGCCAATTTGGTCGATAAACCTTCGTCTAGGGCGTCCCTTTATATAACCACAGAATAAATTATAGGCACAACAAAGAATGCAAAAGAATGCAGTCGCAAGAAACGTGTGTCTGAAGTCGATTCACTTGCACTCAACGACGTATTCACGAGAAATGTTAGCACAGCCGGTGTACAACGCATCGCCAGTGCTGTCGCCTGCATAACACTACAAATATCATATGAGACGGGTGTAATATAACTGTTACTGACCTTTTTTATTTTCATTTACTGAAGGTTATTTTCTTTTGTCAGGCATATGTTAGGTGCAGCCTATTATATTTCTATACTATTTATGCAAAGAAACTTCAGGATAAGGAAAGCTGCAACTCATGGCACTTAAACAAGCACGTGGTAAATTAGTACTTACCACGTGCTTGTTTAAGTACGTTAACGTTTTTAAATAAAAAAGAAAAAGTTTAGAATTAATAAAATAACTATTTGATTTGTTTGATAATCAAATTTGTTGAGTTTTATAAAGTAATAAATTTTTCTTATTGTATTAAGTTACATAACACATATAGGTACACTATTTTTAGTTTAGTTTTCCTTATTTTTCTTGTTTTTTCTCCCCCTTTGGGGGCATGAATTTTTTAGAAGTGTCACTCCTATAAATTAATAATAACAACAATATGAAAATAGTGCCAACACTGAGATCCTTTACCCACCTTCGGATTCCACCATCAGCTAGCTGATATCATCATAGGCATCTATGTCTTTATGAACCTTTTCGAAAATGTATTGAAAAAAAACACGATGGTTCTACGTAGCATCACTAAGTTCCTTTACCCATCTTCTGAGTAAATTATAAGGAAAGTGACATCATCACAGTCACCTTCGTCTTCATCCTCCGTCAAACGAAATTATCTAAGTATATGAAATAATAAAAAATAAGTAATAAGTATCGCTAAGATGGCCTGTGAGTCGCAACCGGGAATGGGCCCAAAATTTTCGGGTTTCATACACAAGCCAGGTTGGATTCTGGTAACGTGCCTGAATAAGGCAAGCCAGGACTGGATTGTGGGTGAAATTGGAAAACTAAGGCCCTGGCCGGAGGCAGAGCTCTCGGTAATACCCGAGGGCGAACTGCCTAAACCTCAGCTGGGCACTACCTACTTGCCCCGCAGCGAAGCCGACTCTCCAGAGGAGGCGGCTGTGCTGTTGAGGGCACAAAATGAAGGGCCCCATACTGAGCTCTGGAGAATCCTCCACCGTAGGGACGAGAAGAATGGGTTCCTAGTAACCTTTTCTCTGGACGACCCATCGGCGGAGGCTCTTCGGAAGGCAGGCGGCAGAGTCATCCTTGGCTTTAAGATGATAACTTTTAAAGTCAGGGGAGGCTCTGACGCGGCAATGGAGCCCGAACCGCCCCAACCCCAGCCCCAATCCCCCAGCCCTTCACCTGTCGGGGTGAGGCTGGAACGCTACCGGTGAGAGTGACGAAGACCCAAGGCGCAGATTTCGCCTCGGTCCGACGGCCTCCGCTGGTGTCGTCCAGGCCGGGTAGGAGGGGAGGTGGGAGCGGTTCGAAGAAAGGTAAGGCGGGGGTCAAGTTCGCAGGAAAAAGACGTTCTCGTCCTCAACAGGCGGGAAAGACCCCTGCCCGCCACGCCCATAAATGGCTAAACCCAAGGGTAAGACGAGGGTCCTCCAGGCAAATCTTCACCATGCAGCAGCTGCTTCTGCCGTGATGGAGGTTTGCTTTGCAGAGGACAACATTGACCTCGCCCTTATACAAGAGCCTTGGGTGGCCAACGGTGAAGTTCTGGGACTGGCGGCTGCCGGTAAGATTCTTGTCAATACTAAAGGCAGTAGACCTAGAGCTTGTATAATTTATAATAAAAATATTGAACTTTTAGCTGTTCCAGAGTACTGCAATGATGACCTGGTTACAGCTTTTATAAATCTCAAGGGATGCACAGGGGCCAGAGTAATTATTTGCTCAGCCTATCTTCCTGGCGAGAACGCAGATCCTATCATCGAGTTAGAGTGAGTGGCGGAGTTCGCCCGAAAACACAACGCCGAACTTGTGGTGGGTTGTGATGCTAATGCTCACCACACAGCCTGGGGAAGCACCAACATCAACGAAAGAGGTGAGTTACTTTATGATTTTATGTTAGTAGCGAAAACTCGATGTCCGATCACAAGCTCATTAAGTTTGTGATTGGAGCATCACCAACCTTTGAAACCGTTACTTTTAGGGATCCGAAAGCGACCTCCTGGGATATCTACAGAGATAGCCTAAGGAGGAATTTGGAAACGTTTCCTAAAAGCATCAAAACAATTGAAAGCTAGCAACGGAGACAGTAACCGTAGGTATCCGTGAAGCCTTCGAGGACAGTTGTCCCGTCAAAACCAAGACCTCAACACGAAAAGTTTCTTGGTGGAATTCTAAGCTGAAAGACCTTAGGGAAAAGACCAAGAAACTATTTAATAGGGCTAAGAAAACCAAAGAGTGGGATATTTATAGTGCAGCCCTAACTGAATATAATAAAGAAATTAGGAAAGCCAAGAGAGCATCGTGGAGGAAGCTATGCGAGGAAGTTGAGTCTTTGCCTCGCAGTACAAGACTACCCAAGATACTATCGAAAGCTAAACCTAATTAGATCGGGCTTCTTAAAAATCCGGATGGTAACTTCACTAATAGTGAAACAGAAACATTGGAGTTACTAGCGTCAACCCATTTCCCAGGGTCATCACAAGACTTTAGCCTTGGACTCTTTCAGAGCCCTACGAAGGCCTTGCAATGAGGACTGGCGTAGGGCTGCAAAGATAATAAGGCCAAACCTGGTGCAGTGGGCTATTGACTCCTTTGAACCATTTAAATCTAGCGGGGAGGATGGAATAATTCCCATCCAACTACAGAGGGTTATCGATATCCTTCTTCCTTATCTGGTGAAAATCTTCAGAGCAAGTTTTGCATGGGGATATATTCCAGAACGATGGACAATTGTCAAAGTTCTATTTATACCTAAGGCTGGTAGAAAGGACTACGCTTTACCAAAGTCCTTTAGACCTATAAGCCCATCTTCCTTTCTTCTTAAGACATTGGAAAAGGTTATAGATAGACACATAAGGGATGTAGCTCTAGCTACGAGGCCCATACATTACAACAAGCATGCTTACCGTAGAGGCAAATCTACGGAAACAGCCCTGATCAGTATCATTGACAGGGTCGAAAAAGCACTGGAGGATAAAGAAATAGCTCTTTGTGCCTTTCTAGATATTGAGGGCGCCTTCGACAGTAGCCCCACATCATTGCTGATTGGGGGCCTAACATCTAAAAATGTTGACCCCACAACCATCAGATGGGTGAAGTCGATGCTCTCAAGCAGAAAGGCAAAAATAGCGCTGTTTCAAACTTCGATTGAGGTTGCAACCACAAGAGGCTGCCCACAAGGAGGTGTTTTGTCACCTCTTCTTTGAACTCTTGCGGTTGACCAACTATTGTCCAAAATGGCAGACCTACGCATTGACACATTGGGTTATGCTGATGACCTTGTGATCATTGCAAGGGGCTTTTGCCAAAGTACTTTATCGTCAATAATACAAAGAGCCCTAAACACCATAAATAACTGGTGTAGGGATAACAGTTTATCAGTTAATGCTGATAAAACTGTTATAATACCCTTAACCAAAAAGAGACGGTTGGACAAATTAGTCCAACCAAAACTTAATGGCAAAGTAGTACCATTTTCCACGAAAGTTAAGTACTTGGGCGTAACAATCGACCAAAAACTAATGTGAAACTCTCACCTTAGCAACCATATATGCCATAAGGCAAAAATTGCTTTAGGTACGTGCAGTCGTTTGGTCGGGAACAACAACTGGGGCTTGCGTACCAGTATGGTCCTATGGCTGTACAGCAGCATAGTGAGGCCGATTCTCACCTACGCCTCTATTATCTGGTGTAACAAGGGCAACCAAAAGACGACTGCGGACAGACTAAATAGTCTACAAAGGACTGCCTGCCTAATGGCAACTGGAGCCTTGCGATCATCGCCTGGAGCGGCTCTTAATGCACTTCTATGCCTAACGCCCCTTGATTTCTGTCTAGAAAAGGAGGCGAGAGCTAGTTTGGGTTTGGGTAGTATAGGATTAACGCCCAAGGCGGTCTGAGCTTGTTCTCCTACAGATTGAGATCCATGCTCGACTCAATTAAGGCAGAAAAGACTTGCTGAATGGCCAGGTTATTTGTGAGCTCGGTAGCCTCATATGGTATACCGATGGGTCTAAAATGGGCCTCGACGTAGGCTTTGGAATTTACGGGGAACGCCCCAAATTCAAACTTAGAATGAATTTGGGTAGATACACCTCTATCTTCCAGGCAGAAATTTTCGCCATACTTCGGTGTGCGGAAACCACTACGTCAACCATAAAATTTATATCAACTCTGATAGTCAAGCAGCACTGCTAGCGCTGAGATGAAACTTAGTGAACTCAAAGCTAGTTGGAGACTGCGTGAACCGTTTAAACGCCCTGGGTTGTAACAACAGGGTCGTTTTAAGATGGGTTCCGGGCATAGAGAATATAACCACTAGAGAGCGTATAGGCAGATTTCTTCTAAACACACGACTCACTACTGCGGGCTGGGGGGCGAGGAAGAACGCGTGTCTGCGAATGGTCAAGTTGCGTTGTTATGGCTATCTTTAGGGTTGCTCTTCTTAATAAAGGAAAATATTCGTTATCGATAAAATGGATTTTATCATTATGAAAAATACTCAATTTAAATCATAGAAATAATATTTAATCAAAATCAATCAGTTACAACGAAAATATGTATTTATTTTATTATTATTGATTTTTGAAATGAATTAATTTGTTATATTTATTTCGAAATAAAGTTTAAAGGTCCTGATTGTTCTTTGTAAAAAAATATAAACAAGCGTCTACATATTTGTAAATTATGCATCTTGCTAATTCAATTAAATGATTTGTTGATTCTATTTCAAATTGATGAAAATGAATATACGGGAATCAATAATACTTAATCAAAGATTTTAAAACCGTTCTCATAAAATAATTAGTATTATATTTTGGAGACAGCACTTTTGAACCACTCTCATTGATCGCCCTCTTATTAAAAATTTTACAACGACGACAAATATCTATTATTGTAGTAGATCCGTACAATAACTTGTCTTTAGTGTCCTTTTGAAATTGTAAGCCGTTCTGATTTGGTACACCAATCTAACTAATTTAATAATACAATACAATACTCTTTATTGTACACCAACAAAACATAAATATAACAAATAATGAACAAACAATGAGGGAAAAACAAAAGGCGGTCTTATTGCTCCATAGCAATCTCTTCCAGACAACCCAGAAGAGGAAATGAATAAAAATAAAAATAAGATTAACGGGTAGGGTGCACTAAATTAGACAAAAAATACAACTTATATACTATAAAGTGACAACATACTTAAGGTATATTAGTGACCGTAACTAAGAGGAGGAAGAGAGAGGAGTTAAAGAGACAAATAGTGTTCCTTAATTTGTTTCTTGAACACATTTAAAGATTGAGCACTTTTAATGGACTGGGGTAAGGAGTTCCAGAGTCTTACTCCAAGAACAGCAAAAGATTTATCATAAAATGTCGAGGAGTGTACGGTAATATATTAACAGTAATTTAACTAGGTAACTATAAACTTTAACTAGGAAAAAATGCCGACAAACTGATAACCTCCTCTTTTTTCTGAAGACGGTTAAAAGTAGAAAAGTATTTTTTCACATTGAGTGAATTGAATAATCTTTTTATTAATTTTAATTTTATTATTTTCGATATCGACTTTCAGCTATTAAAGGTAACAGTAAGTACTAATGTTTACGATAAACGTACAAAGGGAAAGAAAGAGATAGAAGCATTAGAATTGTCTAATAATACAAGGAGACTTTTCCAAAAGACATCAACGCGCGACTCAACCATGTCGTTATTTACCCGGCCACCGTTTTAGATAGACCCCTGCGGTGGCTCATAATCTGAATTAATCAACAATAATTTTCATATTTTAAAAAATATATAAGTAAACTTAGCAATGAAAAGTTACTCCATTCTTTTTGGAAATCTGTCCTGGAATGTTTGCCACACCACTTCACCGCGCATGAAGGCATTTTGATGCATTATAATTGCATAAAAGTTATAAAAATTTGCATTAATTTAGCGTACACACAGGTCTAACACTTGGACAATACTAAAATGGTTAATAGTACCATAGGCGATGCATAGGCGACAAAATACTAATAGTTTTCGAGCGTCGGGGCATTGTATGCGCAGTCAAGTGGTTATATAGTCTTTGGTTCCGGGTCACTAGGGTATTGTAGGCAACGAATTTGCCGCCAAACTTGCACGGGAGGGCTCAAAGTGCACACAATTTGGACCCGAGCCATTTTGTGGAATCTCAAGAAGCCTAGCCCGATTGACCCTTGAAACTCTTTATCACAATAAATCACTTAAGATCTGGTCTGACACACCAAGCTTAAAACATTCTAAAACCTTAATCCGGGCTTTTGATCGTAAATTGGCTTCAGAAGCCCTGGGATTAAGTAAAAATAAATTGCGCATTCTGGCAAGAGCCCTAACTGGACACATGTCCATCCTGGGACTAAGCAACTCAAGGATGTGTCGGTTCTGTTCCATAACGGAAGAAACGCCTCTACACACCCTAACCAATTGCGGACCCTTAATGCGCAAACGTAACACTCATATGGGACACTATCTACTACGCCCAGAAGAAGTGAAATTGCTCACGGCTAAGCAACTCCTTCGATTCATTGAAGACATAGGGCTTAGCAGTGAACTATAGCCATAGCAGCGATCACAATAGACCTTTCTAGGTGGCAGATACTGGTCTCTTTACCTAGACCTGCATAGCTGCTCGCATATAATAAAAAAATAATAATAATAAATCTAAATAGCATAGTAACCAGTAATTAAAACGAACTGAAGCCAGCGGATTACGGCGCGCCCAGAAAACTCCGTGGAGCGCCATCAGTTAAAAATTTCAACTTAGGATTTGGCACTCACGATCAGTTTTTGGATTTACGTCAGTTCGACTGAGCAATTTAAACTGACAGTGCGACCGAAAAAATCCGTGGGTTGTCGTCAGTAGAAAATTTCAACTTAAGATTTCACACTCACGGTCAGTTTTTGGTGGATTTCAGTTGAACTGATCATTTTAACTGACCGTGTGTGGCGTCCTTTACTATATTAGCATGATAATGTTCTAGAATTACCTACGGAAACTTATAATTTATTTTATTATAAAGATTAATTTATATTTTAATACGTGAGGTTTTATATCTTTATGACGGAGGAGGAGTGTGAAATTTGGCACAGTTAAAGTTAATATGGAGAAGGATTGCGGAATGCCAAACTTTATATATAATATGATGTGTGATAAGGGAAAAGGGTCGCAGCAGGACTGTAAAAACTACCGCGGTATCAGCCTTCTTAGCATCGTGGGAAAACTGTATGCTAAGGTACTAATTGAAAGGGTCAAACCGATGGAAAAATTTGGGATGTGCAAGCGGGATTTAGAAAGAGAATGGGATATACAGATCAAGTCTTTTCCATGCGCATGATCGCGGAGAAGTTGTTGGCCAAAAACCAAAAGGTTTTTTGTGCGTTCATGGACTTGGACAAGGCCTATGACAGAGTGGATAGGAATGTGCTATGGCAAACACTGAACTCATTGGAATCTCTTTATAGGGACTCTAGTGCTTGTGTTAGGATCAACGGGGTCTACTCGGACTGGTTTGGCATCCATAAATGTGTCAGACAGGGCTGTGTGGCTTCCCCGTGATTGTTCAACCTATTTATGGACAGTTGTTTGCAAAATTTGAAAGTTGAAGAATGCGGATTAAAAATGGGTGAGTTAACCGTCAAATGCCTTTTGTACGCCGATGATCAAGTTATTCTTGCGTCATCGGTGGCTGAGTTGCAAATAATGGTTACATTAATGAACAGATCATTAAAAGAAAGGGGTATGAAAGTGAACGCAAGTAAGATGAAAGTTATGGTTTTTGAAAGAGATGAAAATAAAACGATATGTGAAATAAGAATAGAAGGGGAGTTGATCGAGCAAGTAGATGAGTTTGTATATTTGGGTTGCGTATTTAGCAGGGATGGGAGATATGATAAGGATATAGAACGAAGAGTGAACGCAGGAAACAGAGTAAATGGGGCCCTACACTCTATTGTGAACAGTCAAAATGTGTCAAAAAAGGCACGTATGGCAATTCACAATGCTGTGTTGGGCCCTACTTTAACGTATGGTAGTGAAAGTTGGGTGTGGCAGAAGAAGCACGAGAGTAGAATAAATGCAGTAGAAATGTGGTCGTTAAGGAGTATGTTAGGGCTGAATCTGAATGACAGGGTGAAAAATTGTTTGATAAGAGAAGAGTGTGGTTTGCAAGATGATGTTGCGACCAGGATTAAGAAAGGAATGCTTCGGTGGTTCGGTCATGTGGAAAGAATGAATGAGGAAAGAGTGACAAAGAAAATTTATGTTGCAGAAGTGAATGGCAGAGTCGGAAAGGGACGCCCGAGGCAAAAATGCATCGACCAAATTAGCGATTTATTAAAAACGGGCCAAATTAGGAGTACCCTTAACCGACGAGCATGTATGCGTAGGGGTATGGATGTGAAGGAGACGGATAGAGGTGTGTCAGGATCGTGCCAAATGGAAGTCTGTAGTCTCTGCCTACTCCTCTGCGTGACAGGCGTAAGTGTTTATGTTATGTTATGATGTGTGATAAGCGACTTCTCCTGGAACAAATTCAATAATTTTAAAAGGTGACAGGAGCCGTGGTAGCTCAGATGGTTAAAGCTCGCTGTAAATATAACAGAACGCGAGTAACCCGGGTTCGATGCCCGCCGGCACCAATGAAATTGTTAACTGCAATTTTAAGTGCTGATTTACCACGTGCTCGGCGGTGAAGGAAAACATCGTGAGGAAACCTGCATGTCTGAGGAATAAGAAAAAAAATATTTTCGAAGACATGTGAAGTTTACCAACACGCATTGGGGCAGCGCGGTGGACACTTCTTTGCCCTAAAACCCTCTCAGAAATGAGGGGAGGCCTGTGCCCAGCAGTGGTTCGTATATAGGCTGTAACTTTACTTTACTTTAAAAGGTGACGGTTTTGACCTTGAACTTCTAGTAGTTCATACCAATGAAATGGCAATTCCGTTTTGGTTATAAGAATAATCAAAATTAACCCCATAATCTTATCTTGTACTCAAGGGAGCTGTGCCCTCTCCTTAATTTTTTAAAGAACGAAAAACGTGATTTTTAAAGAGTCGAGTAAATTTTACTTCTGAATGATGAAATGTACGAACCTAAACATGGTATAATTTTTATTTTGACTCCCAAAGGAATCACGAATATAAGAAGAATATAACAAGATGCCTATATATAGACATGTGGTAAGTAATAAAATAAATTAAAACGACCACTTCATCCTTCATTGGTACATGTTTCAGGATAGGAATAAAAATAAGACTGTCCAATCCCCAGATTATAAATATTGGACGTATACATAGATAATTGTCTCTTTTAATAAATAATTATTTTCGAAAGAGAAATATTTTTTTGGGAGTCGATAGCTATTGCTGGAAAATTTTTTTGATTCTTACTTTGTGTTTATGCTGTGTCTCCTTTCATAAAAGATGAGCCTTTGTTAGATGAAGTTTATTCAATATTGGACGCTATTTAATTCATCAAGTTTCTTTTTTTTTCAAGTACCTTAAACTTGGCTAAATAAGCATCACAGGAGCTGCATAGCCGGCATAGCCTTAAGCAAAGTTTAACCGTGTGTTAAAAATATGCCTGTATGACTTATAGGTACGAAAGTAGTTTATTTTTATTTTCAATGTCTTCTAAATAAAAACTTCTTGCACATTTTCTTTATTGTCAAGTCTTCTTATAAGTAAAATTTCCTACAGTCTTTTAAACTGCAGTGACTTAGTTTACCCTTAAAATAATTTATATGATTAAAAACTTTTTCTTTTATCTCCGTTGCAATTTTGTGGTTTTTATGCTTTCCTCTTTGATCTACAGGACCTTTACCCGTTATTTTCAAGCATCTTTGCAGATATTCCATCTTTTCCACAGTAATACCATGTAGTTAAATAAACGCTTTGAAACACACAGGAATATCGTTAAAATTTTTTTCTTCAGCTTTTACACGCACTTTATAGCTGTATGCAAACTATTTTTATCTTCCCATTTTCTACTTCTTCTTCTTTGAACATTACAAACATTTAAGTATAAACGCCGACCAATATAAGTTCTGCTCGCTGACACTAACCAATCAATTGAAATATTTAATAATGTTTTTTCGGTAATTTTCAGTCAAATTATCAAACTACTTGAGCTTTGAACAGTTACAGAGTGTCCCTAGTTCATTTGTACACCGATAGAGTTCATGAGAAGAAAGGAGCGTAATTTTTCATGATATCTTCAGTTCTACCGGTCTACTTTCTTTTCTTTGTCGATCTGTTAGTAAAACTGTTAACTTTTCTATCAGTTTATGAGCCAGAAAGCATCGTTTACTAACTATAAATTGAATTTTCAACGCAAACAAACAATGCAAATAAAGCAAACAAAGCCAGAGAACTCTAAATCTCACAACTTTCGATTTTTGGACAATCCTCCTTTTTTACCGGTATGTCATGGACTACGTTAGTACTCTTATTAGTTTGTGGTCATGGACATTCCCAGTTCTTTTCGTATTGGGCATAGATAAAAACGTACATCTTTGAGTATTAGTAAAAGCTAGTGGTTGGGAATGTAATTATCATGGACAGATTTGTTACCAGCACAAAACGAAGAAAAATAAAATTGTGACAATCCCTGTTATTTGCCTGTACCCTTCATGTGTTATTTTAAATGTTTTAAATAAAATGAAATAAGACATCCATTATTTACTTTCATATTTCCAATGTCAAACACAATTATTACTTGGACAATTAATTCGTTTGTTGACGTGCATATTGTTAATGTCTCAGAATAAGTTTGTTTTTAAATACTCTAAAGCCAATGTCAAAGACTTAATAGTATGTGAAAAATGTAACAAAGTTTAAATAGGCGTAGGAAGCCCTTTCGTATAACAGCGTATCCCGTGCTCAAGACAAATTCATCATCAGATAGCTAATTCTACTAAATGAAATTTGTAATACGATACGAGCACAAAGATATTTTTATGGAAGAGGAGGCAAACAAGCATATGGTTCACCTGATGTTGTGTTATCATCTGAGTGATCACCGTTATACATTATACACATGTCACGTGGCAGAGCCATGTTGCAGCTAAATTACTGGTATAATTGTAGCACGAATGGGTCAGGTCGACCGAGGAAGGACCTCGCTCTCACAGAATACCAGCGTAAAATAGCAGCTTAACGCTACTGCGTTACGTATAGTAAGAGTAGAGTACCGGATACCCTTTTCCTGGAAACGAGGCATTCCATCTTAGTCCTCACAGGTGACAACGAATTTGCATTTTTAATAGTCTGTTTTTTTTTCTTTGTTTTTGTTTTCAATTTGTCAAACAGTTGCACAGAACAGAGATTTTCGTCAAAGCTATTTAAAATATTACAAACAAATAACTACTCATATGTTCTTTTTTTAATAATATGAGGAGTGTATGTCAATGCAAAAGAGCGTTCATTTTATATTGTGTATATTAAATGTCTATGTTTTATATATTAAAATACAGTTGAAATGTAGTACTGCTTACTAGACCGGCGTATCCTGGGTACATGTAAAAGAGTTTAAATATAGCGGATTGTATTATCTTTTATAATCAAGTACCCGGTTGACCGAGCTTTCCTCGGACCTTCTTATTCTAACGATATTGTAGCAGTTTTTCATTGCCTAAAACACGGACAAAAAGATATTTTCTAAAAATAAATCCTAGCTAGATCGATTTATTGCCCCCGAAACTCCCTGCACACAAAATTTTATGAAAATCGTTGGAGCCGTTTCCGAGATTCCGATTATATATATACAAGAATTGCTCGTTTAAAGGTATAGGATTCTTCTTTTGACATAATTAAAAGAAGAATAACGATAAGTGACTCATGTTGATCTTTGTCAAAATGAAGTAAATGTGTATCTCTTTTATCACAATTTTCCATCTACATCTTTGATATTTGTATATCAATGATATCTACACTCTCATTTTGGTCCGAGTATCGCGTTGTTCTTTTGACTCTACCTACTCCCTCTGGAATAATAAGTGTGACGCTATGTATGTATGTAATTATGTATGTATGAAGTACGTATGTAATTCGATAAAGTTGTTCGCTTAATTAATACGGTTTCGGTTTATGTAATACGGTTTGTATCAGGTTTTTTTTTCTAGCCTACATAAGAGCTTGAAACAAGCCTTATATACAAATTTAACAAGTCTTAAATACTTGTCATTTTAATAATTGTGACGTCTCACATAAGTGCCTATGTATATTTTTGATCGCTCACTATTACATACCTATATGTAAAGAAAAGAAGTGACCAAGTTGCTTCAAAAACTGAGCATGTAACAAAACGCCATTTAAGTCTCTAAATATGAACTTTCTAGCCTTGCGGCCAACTGATCTTTATTCTTACACTTACACAGTGGTAAAAGTTGTTTCATCTTCTTATATATTAAAGATTTAATCTACCACCAAATGCTTAGTTATGCCGTGTAGTGGCGGTTAAGAATATCTACTACCCCATATCTTCCCGTGGGTGTCGTAAGAGGCGACAGAGGGACACAGGCAGGAGATGGGCAGCAGCATCTTCCTGATAACAGCAACTGTACGACAAAAAAACTGCGGTTACCAACCCGCTCGCCAAGCGTGGATACTATGGCAATATACCCCCCATGAACAATAACACAAATAGACGGCCCCCAGTCCCCGGCGGCCCCGCTATTCCTGGCTACGGTGGCGACCATGGTAACGGCGGGGCAGGGGGTGCTAAGAATCTTCGGTGGAGGTTCGGTTGCCACCTACGACGACTCGACCTGGCAACATTTAACGCACGCACTCTGAGGACTGACGAGAAGATCCTGGAGCTGGAAGAAGAGATAGACAAGTTGCACGGGAATATTATAGGATTATCCGAGGTCCGAAGAGAGGGGGAGGACACGGTGATTCTCGAATCCGGCAACTTGTTCTATCACCGGGAAGGGGACCATCAGTCCCAAAGAGGTGTCGGATTTATTGTCCACAAGTCTCTCGTCAACAACGTTGTAAAGATTGGGAGTGTGTCGACGAGGGTCGCGTACACGATACTCAGAATCACCAAACGGTATTCGCTGAAGGTCATACAGATTTACGCACCAACCTCGGCACATCCCGATGAGGAGGTGGAGGAAATGTATGAGGATATTTCCAAAGCCGTGCATTCCTCCAAAACTCACTACACGGTGTTGATGGGAGACTTCAACGCAAAACTAGGCACAAGAGAAAACGGTGAGCTGAAGTTAGGGAAATTTGGAGTAGGGCAACGAAACCGAAGGGGCCAGCAGCTGGCCGACTTTATGGAGAAAGAGGGACTCTTTATGATGAACTCTTTCTTCCAGAAGCGGCCCCACAGGAAGTGGACCTGGTCGAGCCCCGACGGTTCGACAAAAAATGAGATTGACTTCATTATGACGACCAGACGCCAACTGTTCAGTGATGTCTCAGTGATCGCAAGGGTGAAAACTGGCAGCGATCACCGAATGGTTAGAGGCACACTGAACCTAAACGATAAGTTGGAGAGGTCTCGTCTAATGAAGTCAACGCTCCGTTCCCCTCGTGCTCTAATCCAGAATCCCGAAAACTTTCAGCTCGAGTTACGTAACCGCTTTCAGTGCCTACAAGATTGCAATTCAGTGGACGATATGAATGATAAGCTCGTAGAAACTGTCCATGCGGTCGGAGCTAAGTTCTGCAAGACCCGCCGCAGAAAAACACAAAAACTCTCCGATCACATTCTTAATCTCATGGCTGTTAGACGGGAGATGAGGCTGCAATCGTCAACAGATTTGACAGCATACAGGCAACTGAACAGACAGATCTCCAAATGCATGCGGCGAGACTTACGCAACTTTAATACTGCTCGTATTAAATCAGGGCTCCAAAGTCTTTGCCAGAGATCTGTCTGCCAGTAAGAGCCAACTGTCAAAGCTGAAGACTGAGTGTGGCAACATCGTTTCCTGGACACCTGAGATTTTGAGTGAGATTGAGAGGTCCTATGGGCAGCTGTACACATCATCGTTGGAGCCACACGCAAGTGTGGGTAACGATCCAAGAGCAAGTCTTATCCGACACTATTCCGATGATATCCCGGACGTCAGTCTAAGCGAGATTAGAATGACTCTCCAGCACCTTAAAAACGGCAGGGCCCCAGGCGAGGATGGAATTACAGCGGAGCTTCTGAAAGCGGATGGAACACCGGTACTTGAAGTCCTTCAGAAGCTCTTCAATTCCGTCCTCCATGGTGGCACTACTCCAGAGGCGTGGAGCAGAAGTGCGGTGGTCTTGTTCTTTAAGAAAGGCGACAACGCTCTCTTAAAGAACTACAGACCGATTTCCCTTCTGAGCCGCGTCTACGTGCTGTTTTCGAGAGTCATTACGAATCGTCTCGCACGCAGACTCGACGACTTCCAGCCTCCCGAACAAGCCGGTTTCCAAAAAGGCTTCAGTACCATAGACCACATACATACCCTGCGGCAGATTGTACAGAAGACTGAAGAGTACAATCTGCCACTTTGCCTGGCGTATGTGGACTATGAGAAAGCCTTTGATTCCGTCGAAATTTGGGCGGTGCTACAGTCCCTTCAGCGGTGCCAAGTTGACTGTGCCGGTATATCGAAGTGCTGAAGTGTTTGTACAGTAGGGCTACGATGGCTATCCGAGTACAGAATCAGATCTCGAAACCTATCCAACTGCAGAGAGGTGTAAGACAGGGTGACGTTATATCCCCGAAACTCTTCACCGCTGCATTGGAAGACATTTTCAAGCTACTGGACTGGAAAGGATACGGTATTGACATCAATGGCGAGTACATCACTCACCTTCGATAGGTCTTAAGATGAACATGGACAAAACAAAGATCATGTTCAATGTCCATGTCACACCTATGCCGGTAGTTGTTGGGAGCACTATGCTCGAAGTTGTTGACGAGTACGTTTACCTGGGACAAATAGTCCGACTAGGTAAGTCCAACTTCGACCGAGAGGTCAATCGACGGATTCAGCTCGGCTGGGCAGCGTTCGGGAAATTACGACATATATTCTCGTCAGGTATACCTCAATCTCTAAAAACTAGATTGTACAACCAGTGCGTGTTGCCAGTGATGACTTACGGATCAGAGACGTGGTCCTTCACTGCTGGCCGTATGAGGACGCTCAAGGTCGCTCAGCGAGCTATGGAGAGGGCTATGCTCGGAGTTTCTCTGCGTGATAGACTCAGAAATGAGGATATCTGCAGTAAAACCAGAGTGACCGACATAGCCCAACGGATTAGTAAGCTGAAGTGGCAATGGGCCGGCCATATAGCTCGAAGAACCGATAACCGATGGGGAAGAAAGGTTCTTGAGTGGCAGCCTCGTACCGGTAGACGTAGTGTAGGACGACCCCCCACTAGATGGAGTGACGACCTGGTCAGATATGCAGGAAGTCGATGGATGCAGGTGGCTCAGGACCTTGTATTGTGGAATTACTTGGGGGAGACCTATGTTCAGCAGTGGACTTGTGAAGGGCTGTAATGATGATGATGAAATGCTTAGTATAAGACCGTCAATTTTAACCAACTAAGAAAAATTATAAGGTTATAAATTCAGTTGTATTTTCTTTCTCTGTACTATGCAACACCAATAGAGTTTAAGTGAGGTACCCATAAGTGATCCCTTTTAAATTTCAACCACATCCAATGATAATTGTTAGGAAAGATCTGCCACAGCTAAGTGCTCGACGTATATTTCACATTCCGCGATTTCGATCCCAATATCAATGGTGCCGATTGATACTGTTAACTTGCTATTTTAAATGCGTATGCATTCTGGACGGTGTAGGATAACAAAGGAGAGAGGAAACCTGCATGCCTTAGGAATAAAATATGTCGAGGAAATGTAAAGTCCCCAATACCCACATGTATAAAGAATGTAGCTTTACTTTTAGGATAAACCGTTAAATCGTAAAACAAAACATGGCAAAGTAACAATAAGAAGTTCAATAAAAAAATCTGCTGCTTGATTCCTCGTTCAAAGGCAAGGTATGAAGAAACTAATTCAAATTAATTAATTATTTATTTATTTATTGTAAATAATTCTACTAGGAAATGTAGCCAGCGTTCTTGGCACGATACCGCGAAGAATAGATAAATAATTGTTTGTACGGTGTCATAAGGATTAAGGTGCGTGGTCACCTTGAGCTTTGCCGCTCTATGAAATAAAAAATTGGGGGACGACGGAGACAAAAAAACAAATTCGTATACTCTAACTAACATGAGAAAAAATAGAAAACAAGCTCTGGTAATAACTAGGAATACTTCGAAAAATCAACCTAAAAAAACTAACGACACTACACAATATTAAAATTGGCTAAAATATTTACTATAATGTCAACTGTCAAAACGGTGTCCAAGAAGCACAGCCCTTTTGACCCTTTAATGTTTGATTGATTGATGAAGGACTAGCAGATTATAACAGAATCATCTATGCAAACAAGGGTGTGGTTTTTAAGTCATAAGAAAGTGACCATATTAACCGGATGACCATATTACGAGGGGCACACTGAAATGATCGGGAATAAGAAAAACCACATGCACGGTAAAGCTAAATTGTATTTTATTGTTTTTCGAAGTATTCTCCGTTCAACCTAATGCACTTTTCCATTAGTGCAAACCAATCATTAAAACAGCAATTCCAGCCTGAAGTTGATGATGACAAAATGGCTGATTTGTACAGCTGCTTCGGGGTCTTCAAACCATTCACCGCGTAATAAATCTTTCATTCTAGGGAATATAAAGAAATGTTTTGAACTCAGGTCAGGACTGTATGGAGAATGGCTCATCAGCTCAACGT
Organism: Parnassius smintheus behrii; assembly: GCA_036936625.1. NCBI lineage: Eukaryota > Metazoa > Arthropoda > Insecta > Lepidoptera > Papilionidae > Parnassius > Parnassius smintheus. Next base: position 25,110,972 of record JAUPFT010000018.1, read on the forward strand.
TTTTCTGCTTTTCGTTTTTCCTGCTTCAAAAAATCATTTGTCTTCTGAGCCGTATGGGATCTCGCATTATCGCGACGTTTTTTTTTTTATAGAAGAGGGGGCAAACGAGCATGTGGCTCACCTGATGTTAAGTGACTACCGCCGCCCATGATCAACCGCAACACCAGGGGAATTGCAGGCGCGTTGCCGGCCCTTTAGAAAGGAGTAAGCTCTTTTGTTGAAGGTCCCCAGGTCATGTCGGTCCGGAAAAATCGCCGGTGGTAAATTATTCCACAGAGAGATTGTACGCGGAAGAAAACTCCTTTTGAAACGTACGGTGGCGGACCGCCAAGCATCCAGATGATGTGGATGGTATCGGGACGTTTGCCGCGTAGTGCGTTCACGAAATTTGGCGGCTGGGATTAATCCGAACAATTCCTCAGAGCACTCTCCATGGTATATGAGAAAGAAAATACAAAGGGATGCAACATCTCTTCGCAGTGCCAGTGAATCGAGCCGATCGGAAAGCACTCGGTCGTCGACGATTCGAGCCGCTCTGCGCTGGATGCGGTCAAGTGGAAGGAGTTGGTACTGGGGAGCCCCAGCCCAGAGATGGGAACAGTATTCCATGTGCGGCCGAACCTGTGCCTAGTAAAGTTGCAGGCGGTATGCCGGCATGAAATACTGTCCCGCTCTGCTGAGCACGCCAAACTTTTTAGAGGCCAATTTGGCCTTCCCTTCCAAGTGACCACGAAACTGCAGGTCACTCGATATGTCGACGCCGAGGATTCCGATACTGGCTGAGGCAACAAGGGGAGTGCCTTGAAACTGAGGGGATACGACAAAGGGGTTCTTTTTAGCGGTTAGCGCGCAAACTTGTGTCTTCTGGGGGTTAAACTGGACTAGATTTAGTCGTCCCCAATCCGAGACTCTGTTCAGCAAAGACTCGACTTCAGACACAAGTTTGTCCCGGCACTCGGAGACATTTTCCCGAGAAATATTGGCTCCGCCGGTGTAAAGAGCATCACCACTGCTGTCATCTGCATAGCAATGAATGTTACGGGTATGCAACATATCATTGATATGCAGAAGAAACAGCGTTGGCGATAGCACGCAGCCCTGTGGAACATCAGCGCTAATAGGCTTGCAATCGGAGCTTGCACCGTCTACAACGACCTTGATGCTCCGATCTGCAAGAAAGCTGGTGATCCAATCGCACAATTTCTCGGGAAGCCCATAGGAAAGGAGCTTCGAAAGAAGCGCTTTGTGCCAAACCCGATCGAAGGCCTTCGCAATGTCCAAACTAACGGCCAATACCTCCCTCTTGAACTCTACTGCCTTCGCCCATCTGTGAGTTAGGTAGACCATAAGATCACCAGTTGACCTACGGCGAAAACCGTATCGGCGGTCACTAATCAGCTGGTGATCCTCAAGGTACCTCATGAGCTGGATGAGTTTACAATGGACTCCATTGTTTTGGAGAACAAGGAGGTGATGGCGATAGGCCGGTAATTGGACGGGTCTGAGCGGTCGCCTTTTTTAGGGATCGGGTGGACGAAAGCCGTCTTCCATGATTTTGGGACTACGCCTAGGGTGTAGGAGTACCGGAAAAGACGCGTTGAAACCGGTGTCAACTCTGGAGCACACGTCCTCAGCACAATTGGGGGGATTCCGTCAGGCCCACTCGACTTGTGGATGTCCAGGGAGAGGAGTGCTTTGCGAACCGAGCGCTGAGTGAACTGCACTTCCGGCATGGAGCACTCACACCGCGGGATGGTCGGCGGCGTACTCCCCCCGTCATCGAGAGTCGAGTTAGACGCAAAGAAAGAGCCTAGAAGATCGGCTTTCTCCTTTGCGGTGTGGGCCAGTGAGTCGTCCTCCCTGTGCGGAGATGGAAGAGATGGCTGACAGAAATTCCCCTGGACAGCCTTGGCGAGAGACCAGAATGCACGGGTTCCAGAAGGAAGATGAACTAGTTTCTCGCCAATTCTGCCTATGTGCTCTGTATTTGCCTTGGCAATGACTCTTTTGAAGGACCTAGAGGCGGAATTATACTTCTTTTTTAGAGCGCTGGTGTTTACATCCCTGGACGCTGATGCGTCAGCCCAGGCTTGGTAGCACTCCTGCTTATAGCATGATGCTATTTTACAGGAGCGACCAAACCATGGCTGAGATTTGCCTCCAATGGGCACCACAGAGAAAGGAATAAAAAGTTCCATACCCTGAAGTACCACATCAGCGGCAGAATCCGCAACAACGTTGAGATCGTCCGGCAAGAAGCAAACCCGCCCCCAAGGGTAGGATGCAAAGAAAGATCGCATCCCATCTCAATCGGCCGACCTATAGTGCCAAACATGGCGGCAGCGGGGCGTCGACGGAAATCTGATATCCGTCCGGGTGAGAGATCAGCAGAAGGTCCAACAGGGAAGATGCATGATCCTCCACATCTGGAATCCGCGTAGGCAAAATAACCAGTTGTGTCAGACCATATGCCAAAGCAAAATCATGAACAGATATCCCCGCATGATCGGTTAAACGTGAACCAAGACATTCGGCGTGATTGGCGTTAAAGTCGCCGAGAATCACGATCTCTGCGGAGGGGATCTGCTGTAGCAACGAATCTGCAGCCATTTGGACGTGGTCGAAGAGTCGGTCTGTTTCGGCATTACCGCTATGGGACCTATAGAGGCACCCGTAGACGCGCGGATGGTCGTCGCTGTCTACGCGTAGCCAAAGGATGGACAGGTCCGAACCTTCAAGTCTGCCGAGGCGTCGAGAACAGATGTTCTCTCTGACGTAAACGCAAACTCCAGCCCGAGGCACAAAGGAGTGTTCCAGTTTGTACCCCGGGCAGGAGAGATACGAGACATCAGCCGGAGAGGACACCTGCGTCTCGGTCAGAAAGAGCAGAGCCGGCCTCGCCGTCTCAAGATGGTAGTGGACGGCGTTTAGGTTAGAGTGAAGTCCCCTGATATTGCAGAAATTCACGGACAGCGTGGCAGGGGTCGCCTTGGTCTTGTTGCTCCGTTTGCCCCGAGCAGTTTTAGTCTTGAGCGGAGTTTTGCCCCCCCCCCCCCCCCAGAATACGTGGGGCAGCCTGAGCACCCACGCTCAGAAGTGGAGAAACATGGTCGTGGATGCTCAGCGAGGGATTCTCCAGGGGTGCTGGTACCCTCCTGGGTAGTCTATCATTTAATTCCATTACCATGTTAATGGGGGGAGGGGGGGATTTGGGCCTCTGGCCACCTGCACTCACCAGACGAAACGCGGAACTTCACGCCGATATTCTGTGAGGTCGTGGTACCACCCCGGTTTGAGCCATACGTGCGACAGCAAAGCTGCCGCGTGGCTCTACCACTGTGAAATAATGTGACGTAAGATGATGCGACGTTTCGGGTTATTTTTTCGGAGTTCGGCTATCATTTCTGGCAAACAAACCGTGATATACCATTCAACGGTAACCGTTCTGCGTTCCTGTAAAGGAATTGTAGCAACATGCCCCTTTTTCGAGACAAACGTAGCGACCATTTTCTTTGACACGCTGCGGGAGCGAACCACTTTCGTTGGTTTGACCTCGTCTTCGAAGACCCAAACTGTTGACTGATGTTTTCTTTCAGGTTCGTATGAATAAATCCATGATTCGTCACCTGAGACGATATTATAAACGGAATTTGACTTCCCTCCGTTGAAGCGTTGCAGAGTATTCCAGCACCAATATACACAAGCCGCCTTTTGCTCTTCGGACAAATTGTGGGGAACCCAGTAGGAAACTCGACTGAATTGCAGTCATTCCGATGCTGATAACAGCCCGAATCTGCTCGTATGTCACATGACGGTCATCTAATACAATAGTTTGCACAGCTGCGATGTTTTCAGGCGTGACCGCTGTTCTTGGTCGACCTGCAGAAGAAACAAGGCTGAGCGACACACGACCGCGTTGGAACTCGGCATATCAGAGGTATATTGTCGTTTGACTTGGTGCTTCAACATCATAAATCGAAACAAGTTCCCTGAAACATTTATCTTGAGATAAGCCGCGACGAAAATTGTGATAAATTATGGTACGGAAGTGTTCATGCGTGAGCTCCATTTCTGTTAACGACGTGTCAACTTTAAACCAACATAGTTTTTGTTTTTAATTGTTTGAATGTCATTAAGATTCTAAGAGGCCAGTATTCAAATTCTAAAAGAGGTTTTACTGTAAATCAATTCGAAATATTCTATTCCCGATCATTTCAGTGTGCCCCTACGTACTAACACGTAGGTACTATAGAATAAGACATAAGAGTTAGTTAAGAGGGGAGACTGTTAGCTTCAATTCAAGCTATAGTTCTCCCAAAAAGGGCTATATCTAAATTAAAGCTAATCGTCGAAGGACTTCCGTTTTCAAAATTTATGGTATGGGCGACAAGAAAACCTGACGAAGCTTTCCGAGTACCGCCCAGCCGAACTAATCCCGCCGACCGGCTTCTTTCTCAAAGTTTTTTCTAATGTACTGTCAGCCCAAGGTACATGCTTGAACAACTTCAATAATCTCACACTTAATGATAACCGATCGAGAAAATAATATGACATGACCGTAAAATTAGATTTTTTCCTTATTTAAATTTATACGTGGTCCAGTACGTTGGCAGGATTCATTTAGGCTGCTCAGCATGCCTTTATAGTTCCTGCAGGAATTCTGCCATAACGACGATATCATCAGCAAAGCATAAGTGTGACATGTGTTCACTGTTTATATTTATTTTTTCGTATAAAAGGCAAACAAGAACAAAAACTAAATAGCACCACCAGGGAAATTGCAGGAACGTTTCCGGTTTCTTAAAAAGGAGTAAACTCTTTTTGAAGGTTTCTTAGTCGTATTGGTCCCAAAAATGCCGGTGGTAAATCATTCCACAAAACGTTGTGAAGACGAAAACCCCTAGTAAAACGCACACACTCGAATGGTTTTTTTGAGTTTTGTATCTACATTTCACAATTCCTTGGGAAACCCATAGGAAATTTCGAAAGAAGCACTTTGTTCCAAACACGATCGAAGGCCTCTATAGTACCCTTTGGACTCTATAGTACAATCTATAGTATCTTTGAGTCATTCGCATCAAAATTAATCATTTACAAAATTATGCATCAAAAGTCGGGGAAACTCCACACAGCCTTCAAGATTTGGCAAAGCTTTCGGATCTGTGCTGTATTCCTGGTTGAAGAAGGTACTCAAACTTTATAAGATTGCTCTTGAAGTTTTCACTCTAACGGTGTACGGTGTATGAGCTACTCGAATGTTATTAAGTAAAAATACATAAGCATAGTAATGCGGCCATTTTGTAAACGCGGCAAAATTGTAAATGCTTTATTTTTATAAAATCAGTATCCATTTAACACTTTATGGAATCAGTTATTACAATTTTATTTATCATTTCTTATCAACATCACCTTAAGAGGATAGAGTAAGTCAGCTCAAATTCTAATTTCGTCCCCACTTGCCCGCGCGTCGTATGCTATGTACCGACATGTTTGTAATCACTAATACTGTAAGTAGAAAGGTCGTTAGACACTTATTTCATTAGGTTCATCATATTTATGCCTGTTTCTTAACGCCAAGCCAGCCGCTTCTTATTTTTATCACGGTTATTTCCCATTTTAATATTACGTCGTACTGTTGCGTAATGTATATTCTGATCGTAAGCGACACAACCTCCCCGTTCAAAGGCCAAGGCGAAGTGACCGTGCTGCAGGAATCACGATTCAAAAGGCCGATAGTTTAGGTAATTTCTTTTTACAGTAAAAATAATGTTATTTAAAAAAAAGTTAATAACATAAGCACTGCTTTATAGTTAGTTCAGTTAGTATGCAAAGTTTCATGATCTTATTTAAAGTATTTTAGGAATAACAGCGGTTTATTGTTTATTTTGAAGGTAACTTTGGATTTTTTTTCTATCGAGAAAATTTTACGAACTCGTGTTTTCGTCTAACATAATCCTTAACATTAATCCTCAACTTTACCATATATTTATTTCAAAATTAATGCTGCAATATTTTCGGCATAACGAAGGATCTTGCTAAGCCATTTGACATTATATTTCCCCTTAAATTATCAAATTTGTAGACCAAAAGTGTAGACAAGTCCTACATTTTTTGGTCATTCGAGTATCATCTTATAGATTTTACGAATTTTGAACACGGGTTGGAACGATACGACGGCAACCGTACATCGCCACCTCTCAATTTCTTGATGGCGCATCTAAAAATCCGAAAAAGAGCACTAATGAAAAATTTACATAATTTTTAGTTAATTTTTAATATCCAACGGCTTTACGTGCTTCCGGAGGCACGGTGGTGAAACCCCGCCAACATCAATAAGTTCGAAATCAATATTCCGAGCTGCTACTGAGAATTTTGTGACAGAAAAACCCAATAAATGATTCTTGGCCCAACTCGGGTTTCGAACCCGGGACCACATGATCAGCAATTGCGTTTACAACCGTTAGACCAAGAAGACAGTCAAAAGTGTTAAAACTATAATAATTTTAAGGGCGTCCCGCTCTGAGGAAAAAAATAAAAGGTCGCTTTACTCATACCTATAACAAAACACCTATTTTGGGATACCCTGATGCAAGCAAATAATTTATACTTGACACAGACGCAAGTGATATGGGACTTGGCGGTGTGTTGTCTCAACGGAATGGTGACCAAGAGGTCGTGATAGCGTACTTCAGCAAGTCGTTGTCAAAACCGGAAAGGAACTATTGTGTCACAAGACGCGCATTGCTAGCTGTGGTAAAGTCGTTGCAGCATTTTAGCAAATATCTTCAGGGGCGGAAATTTCACTTACGAACTGACTATGCTGCACTAAAATGGCTATTGCAGTTTAAAAATCCAGAAGGACAAGTTGCGAGGTGGATTGAACTACTGCAGGAATACGACTTTGAGATCGAACATCGCAGCGGGAAATCTCATGGCAACGCAGATGCATTGTCAAGAAGACCTTGTCCTGAAGATTGCAAACATTGTACTAGGCAAGAGAGTAAGGAAGTGGTATCCGTGAGGATGCTCAGGACAGACCACGTCAGCAACGAGTGGAAGAACAGCTTACAACGTGCACAGCAGGAAGATCCGGACATCAAGCCGATTCGGCAATGGATGAAGACCAGTGCTCCCAAGCCCAAGTGGAGCGACGTCTCAGCGATGAGTTCAACCACTAAAGCTATTTGGCCCAGTGGGACAGCTTGCTGCTTCAGGATGGAGTTCTGTGCCGTAAATGGGAAAATGTTCGGGGAGACAGCTGTCATTTGCAAATGGTTGTCCCTAAAGCTAAAGTACCGGATGTTCTACAGCTGTACCATAATGATTGTTCAGGAGGCCATCTGGGAGTTAAACGAACTCTACTGAAGATCCGAGAACGATTTTACTGAGTCCACTGTCGAAACGATGTCGAGGACTGGTGTCGCAAATGTACAAGTTGTGCGGCTGTAAAGGGAGCTCAGACTCGTAGTAAAGGTGCATTGAAGTTGTACAATGTTGGTGCACCATGGGAGAGAATAGCCATTGACGTGGCGGGGCCGTTTCCGGAGAGTGAAAGCGGTAACAAGTATTTCATGGTTGTGATGGATTACTTCACTAAGTGGCCAGAAGTCTCTCGCCATTTCAAATCAAGAAGCTTCAACATTTGCAGATAAACTAGTTCATGAAGTCTTCTGTCGTTTTGGAGTACCTTTAGAGATTCACAGCGATCAAGGAAGGAATTTTGAGTCTCAAATATTCCAGGAAACTTGCCGAGTTATGGGTACTCATAAAACAAGAACGACTTCTTATCACCCGCAATCTGATGGAATAGTAGAACGATTTAATCAGACATTGGAGAGGTACCGAGCAAAAGTTGTAGACAATCGGCAACGAGATTGGGACAAGCAAATACAACCGCTGCGAAGCGCTGTTCACGAAAGTACATCAGTGACACCAGCTTTCGCAAACCTTGGAAGAGAATTACGGCTGCCTGCAGACCTGATCACCGGGATACCACCTGATGCCTCACGCAGTATAACCGATTATGCAAATGACTTGCGGAATAAAATGAATGACGTTTATGAGCACGTCAGACAATCGGGCCAGCAAATGTCCGAAACGATGAAAGCCCGGTATGACCGCAAAATGGACGACAAAGGGTACGACGAAGGTTCACTAGTGTGGTTGCACAATCCAGTCCGTAGCAAAGAGAAATCTCCTAAGCTTCAAGCTAAATGGGACGGCCCGTACCGGATTGTGACCAGAATCAACGATGTAACCTACCGGATACAGAAAAGCGCAAGAGGGACTCCTAAGATCGTCCATGTGGATCGCCTGGCGCGTTATTATGGGGCCGATAATGCTCGGGGCGAGCATGTCTCAGGAGGGGGCAGTGTTGCGCGCCTAAGTTGACGTCTAGCACTAGCGCCATCTAGTGTCAGGTAACAGAGCGAGGAGAGCTTTCCAGAAAATGACATGACTAATCTTTCAACCAACAGCGCCATCTAGTATCGAATTGAAGAACTAAGCTTTCTAGAAGCCCCACACTCGAACTTTCGGTGCCTGGTCGGTTGGCGCGCGTATTTACTTAAATATTCTGGATATTTCGGGGAAAGGGGTGTATTTAATGGGGTAACTGCAATACGCGATCGGGGCAGTATTGAATTTGGCGAGACAAGCGAAGTTTCGAAATAAAGTGAATCAGTGTGATTAATTAGTAGTGCCTTTTAAGTTTTAATTAGTGTAAAGTGAATTAAAGTGTTAATTTTGGTAATTCAATCGGTAGTTTTTATTGTCACGAACCCTAAGCTCGTAACAATACCATACAGCCTAGTCTGATGTGTATTTTGTTTAAATTGGAATATCTCTAATTCCTGACTTCCTGAAGTCAGGAATTAGAGATACTACTGCAGGCAGTAGTATGACCGAAGAAAAAAATGTGTTGTGTTGTTGTTGTGTTGTCTAAAACTATATTTTTACATATTTTGCATTTGTAGACGGAAGAAAAAAAGTAAACACTAAACACGTTTTAATTAAATGTCTAAATTCATAACTCTTCGGATTTAGGTAAAAGGTTATTGTAAATCATATGAGTACGCTTGTAGAGAGTTATTGCAAAATGATTAATGTGAAACGTCAAAAGGTATTTCTTAGATTTGGTTGACTCTATGTGTGTTTATAAAACAAACTGATAAGTAAAAATTTGTTATAGGTATGAGTAAAGCGACCATTTATTTTTTCCTCAGAGCGGGACGCCTTTAAAATTATTATAGTTTTAACACTTTTGACTGTCTTCTTGGTCTAACGGTTGTAAACGCAATTGCTGATCATGTGGTTCCGGGTTCAAAACCCGAGGGCCAAGAATCATTTATTAGGTTTTTCTGTCACAAAATTCTCAGTAGCAGCCCGGAATATTGATTTCGAACTTATTGATGTCGGCGGGATTTCGCCACCGTGCCTCCGGAAGCACGTAAAGCCGTTGGTTATTAAAAATTTACTAAAAATTATGTAAATTTTTCATTAGTGCTCTTTTTCGGATTTTTAGATGCGCCATCAAGAAATTGAGAGGTGGCGATGTACGGTTGCCGTCGTATCGTTCCAACCCATGTTCAAAATTCGTAAAATCGCGAGTCTATAAGATGATAATACTCGAATGACCAAAAAATGTAGGACTTGTCTACACTTTTGGTCTACAAATTTGATAATTTAAGGTGATGTTGATATGAAATGATAAATAAAATCATAATAACTGATTCCATAAAGTGTTAAATGGATACTAATTTTATAAAATTAAAGCATTTACATTTAAAGCATTTGCCGTGTAGTGGCGGTTAAGAATATCCACTACCCCATATCTTCCCGTGGGTGTCGTAAGAGGCGACAGAGGGAGACAGACAGGAGATGGGCAGCAGCATCTTCCTGATAACAACTGTGACGTAATAAAAAACTGCGGTTGCCAACCCGCTCGCCAAGCGTGGCAACTACGGCAAATACCCCCCAATGAACAAATACACAAAAAGACGGCCCCCGTCCCCGGCGGCCCCGCTATTCCTGGCTACGGTGGCGACCATGGTAACGGCGGGGCAGGGGGTGCTAAGAATCTCCGGTGGAGGTTCGGTTGCCACCTACGACGACTCGACCTGGCAACATATAACGCACGCACCCTGAGGACTGACGAGAAGATACTGGAGCTGGAAGAAGAGGTAGACAAGTTGCGCTGGCATATTATTGGATTATCCGAGGTCCGAAGAGAGGGGGAGGACACGGCAATCCTCGAGTCCGGCAACTTGTTCTATCACCGGGAGGGCGACCATCTGTCCCAAGGAGGTGTCGGATTTATCGTCCACAAGTCTCTCGTCAACAACGTTGTAAAGATTGGGAGTGTGTCGACGAGGGTCGCGTACCTGATACTCAGAATCACCAAACGGTATTCGCTGAAGGTCATTCAGGTTTACGCACCAACCTCGGCACACCCCGATGAGGAGGTGGAGGAAATGTATGAGGATATTTCCAGAGCCATACATTCCTCCAAAACCCACTACACGGTGTTGATGGGAGACTTCAACGCAAAACTAGGCACAAGAGAAAGCGGTGAGCTGAAGGTAGGGAAATTTGGAGTAGGGCAACGGAACCGAAGGGGCCAGCAGCTGGCCGACTTTATGGAGAAAGAGGGACTCTTTATGATGAACTCTTTCTTCCAGAAGCGGCCCCACAGGAAGTGGACCTGGTCGAGCCCCGACGGTTCGACAAAAAATGAGATTGACTTCATTATGACGACCAGACGCCAACTGTTCAGTGATGTCTCAGTGATCGCAAGGGTGAAAACTGGCAGCGATCACCGAATGGTTAGAGGCACACTGAACCTAAACGTTAAGTTGGAGAGGTCTCGTCTAATGAAGTCAACGCTCCGTCCCCCTCGTGCTCTAATCCAGAATCCCGAAACCTTTCAGCTCGAGTTACGTAACCGCTTCCAGTGCCTAGAAGATTGCAATGCAGTGGACGATATGAACGACAAGCTCGTGGAAACTGTCCATGCGGTCGGAGCTAAGTTCTGCAAGACCCGCCGCAGAAGAACACAAAAACTCTCCGATCACACTCTTAATCTCATGGCTGTTAGACGGGAGATGAGGCTGCAATCGTCAACAGATTTGACAGCATACAGGCAACTGAACAGACAGATCTCCAAATGCATGCGGCGAGACTTACGCAACTTTAATACTTCTCGTATTAAAGAAGCGATCGAGCGGAATCAGGGCTCCAAAGTCTTTGCCAGAGATCTGTCTGCCAGAAAGAGCCAACTGTCAAAGCTGAAGACTGAGTGTGGCAACATCGTTTCCGGGACACCTGAGATTTTGAGTGAGATTGAGAGGTTCTATGGGCAGCTGTACACATCATCGTTGGAGCCACACGCAAGTGTGAGTAACGATCCAAGAGCTAGTCTTATCCGACACTATTCCGATGATATCCCGGACGTCAGTCTAAGCGAGATTAGAATGGCTCTCCAGCACCTTAAAAACGGCAGGGCCCCAGGCGAGGATGGAATTACAGCGGAGCTTCTGAAAGCGGGTGGAACACCGGTACTTGTAGTCCTTCAGAAGCTCTTCAATTCCGTCCTCCATGGTGGCACTACTCCAGAGGCGTGGAGCAGAAGTGCGGTGGTCTTGTTCTTTGAGAAAGGCGACAACGCTCTCTTAAAGAACTACAGACCGATTTCCCTTCTGAGCCGCGTCTACGTGCTGTTTTCGAGAGTCATTACGAACCGTCTCGCACGCAGACTTGACGACTTCCAGCCTCCCGAACAAGCCGGTTTCCGAAAAGGCTTCAGTACCATAGACCACATACATACCCTGCGGCAGATTGTACAGAAGACTGAAGAGTACAATCTGCCACTTTGCCTGGCGTATGTGGACTATGAGAAAGCCTTTGATTCCGTCGAAATTTGGGCGGTGCTACAGTCCCTTCAGCGGTGCCAAGTTGACTGTCGGTATATCGAAGTGCTGAAGTGTTTGTACAGTAGGGCTACGATGGCTATCCGAGTACAGAACCAGAGCTCGAAACCTATCCAACTGCAGAGAGGTGTAAGACAGGGTGACGTTATATCCCCGAAACTCTTCACCGCTGCATTGGAAGACGTTTTCGAGCTACTGGACTGGAAAGGATACGGTATTGACATCAATGGCGAGTACATCACTCACCTTCGATTTGCCGACGATATAGTCCTTATGGCAGAATCGCTGGAGGACTTAAGCACTATGCTCAATGACCTCAATAGTGCCTCCCAACGGATAGGTCTTAAGATGAACATGGACAAAACAAAGATCATGTTCAATGTCCATGTCACACCTATGCCGGTAGTTGTTGGGAGCACTATGCTCGAAGTTGTTGACGAGTACGTTTACCTGGGACAAATAGTCCGACTAGGTAAGTCCAACTTCGACCGAGAGGTCAATCGACGGATTCAACTCGGCTGGGCAGCGTTCGGGAAATTACGACATATCTTTTCGTCAGGTATACCTCAATCTCTAAAAACTAGATTGTACAACCAGTGCGTGTTGCCAGTGATGACTTATGGATCTGAGACGTGGTCCTTCACTGCTGGCCGTATGAGGACGCTTAAGGTCGCTCAGCGAGCTATGGAGAGGGCTATGCTCGGAGTTTCTCTGCGTGATAGACTCAGAAATGAGGATATCCGCAGTAAAACCAGAGTGACCGACATAACCCAACGGATTAGTAAGCTGAAGTGGCAATGGGCCGGCCATATAGCTCGAAGAACCGATAACCGATGGGGAAGAAAGGTTCTCGAGTGGCAGCCTCGTACCGGTAGGCGTAGTGTAGGGCGACCCCCCACTAGATGGAGTGACGACCTGGTAAGACATGCAGGAAGTCGATGGATGCAGGTGGCTCAGGACCGTGCTTTGTGGCATTACTTGGGGGAGGCCTATGTTCAGCAGTGGACTTGTGAAAGGCTGTAATGATGATAATGATGATGAAAGCATTTACAATTTTGCCGCGTTTACAAAATGGCCGCATTACTATGCTTATGTATTTTTACTTAATAACATTAAAATATTCGAGTAGCTCATACACCGTACACCGTTAGAGTGAAAACTTCAAGAGCAATCTTATAAAGTTTGAGTACCTTCTTCAACCAGGAATACAGCACATATCTGAAAGCTTTGCCAAATCTTGAAGGCTGTGTGGAGTTTCCTCGACTTTTGATGCGCTTGTCTCGTGACTACTGAGTTGAGTTGTTCCTTGCATTCCTGCGATCTCTTAAGGTAGTTTAAAAATTTAATGCTGCTCTAATTGCTGCTCTTTTGCTAATGGAGAGAGATGATTTAGATGGGTCATTTTAAAAATAATTGTAATGTTTAACGTCCAACATAGTTACTATAATATCAAGGCGTAACTACTTATGGATTCTCTCATTAACATATTGTACATACTTGTCTAAATAAAATAAAAAAACCAGAAAATCCTCCATAAATCTTAATAAATTAATAATTTTAATAATGTCTACCAAGGGTAGATTATGTTTCATAGAGGCAACCTGTGTCCACCTTACTGGCGGTACTTTTAAAAATATTTTATAATTCATTTATTAGTGTTACAATTCATAAGCATTTTATTTTTTAAAAGAGCCGAATGAATTCGATAAATAATCGAATATAATGAATTCTACAAAACGTATAATTTATAATTAATTAACGAATGCGTGTCCTGATTTCACTAATTTCTGTTATTCTTTACTGTTGTGTTATATTTTTATTGTCTTTATTGTAGTTATCAAAATTATTTTACTGGCGACACTAGTCACTGAACTGTGATACTAAATGACGAATCAAAAACGTTTGGCCAAATTTTTGATGACACGGTGTCGACTGTCGAGACTTTTATGGTGCATCATTATTCGACAATTAAAAGTTACATTTTACTGTACTTTTGTTTTATAACCCAGCTTAGAATAAATGGGAATTGGTACATTTGCTATAAAATAAGAGATTCGTAAGAAATTAAAACTGGTATTGCAAAAGAGGTTTTTTGGTTAGATATAAGCAATTCGTTCGTATATGTTATCATATCGGTTACTTTTTTCTATGACTTAACAGATATTAACGGTAAAGGTTTATTCACATTGCACAAAAATAAAAATATTTTAATTTATTAATATGTTTCTTTTTTATATTTGTATTACCAACTAGACCAAAGAGAAATAACTTTTATAGATCCTTTTCAACTTTGTTTGAGACAAGAGGTAAACAAAAACTTAAAAAATGTTCTGTTTATTTCTTTTTAATAGCAAAATATTTAATTTAAAACTTTTATTTTATTATTCCAAGAGAATTAGGGTACACAATTTATAGGAACTACAAAATTTATAGCATTTTTCATTTATGTTTATAAATATAATGTAATGAATAATAAGCATTTATTAAAAAAAACCGTTATCATTTAGGTTTTGTTTACATTCTATCTCAAGCTATTTTGAATAAAATAGAGAAAAATAATATTATACTTATGATTATTACTTCCAGTTTTCTTTAAAAGTGTGTGATTATAAACTGACCCTAATAACTCCTCTCTATTACTTTTCTGTTACAACGAAATCGTTTTCCTATCTGTTTCATATCTGTAATTTACAATTATTTTTAAAATGAACCAGATATTGGCTGATCTCGTAAGAGGGGATCTATCAAAATACATCAATATTTGAGAAATTCTAAAAGAAACTATTATTTAACGGTGTTGTATTTGGATTATTTATTGTATCGTTACTAATACATTTTAATACACAATAATAATACATTTCATGGAACAGAGATCTGCTTAAGTCTAAGACAGATTCTTGATTCTATTCAAAGTGCCATATATATTAAGGCGGGCAACGCTGGTCGTTGCTCGTTGCACACAGTTATAATGCCGCATGTGATATGTGTGGCTTCTGCATTATAACGCGATGTATGTGGCCACATATTTGTGAATACTTCGTCTCTTCGTGGGAAGTCGCAAGCACATCGCTTCGCTGTCGGTAAACTCAAGCACATCAAAGCGTTTTATCGTGCTGAACTTCACTTCAGGCGGCTCACAACCATCGTGCGTCTCGGACGGGTAGAATTAAATCAGTATTTACGACATATTTTCTTCAACAATATCTTGATGTAATAAGAAGACCCTAAGGTGAAACCTACGGACTGCTCCCGGCCATTCTCCCGCAATATGGCGCTGAAGTCAACATTTTTAGTTTATTTAGATTGGTCGTAGGAGTAGACTTTGCGGTTATCGGATATTACATTTTATTGGAATGGGTCATACAAGTATCATTGCCTCAAAATCCACCCAATTCGACACAAAGTTTGATTATAACATCTGTCATTGAATACAGTGTCGTTTACACACGCAGACGTATCCCTACGTTTGCGAAGCTTGAACGCTAGATGGCGTGTATGTAAAAAAACAAGTTTTTAATTTTTCTGTATGTGTAGATTGGGTAGGCAGAACTACAAAACGCTATGTACGATTGTTATAAAAATGAGAGTTATATTTGTTAGCGTAAACTATTTAATTGGTTTATAACTTTGGGAAATAAATTATGTCAACATTGATTACAATATTATTTCTATTACAGTTTTATTTTATTACATTAAACTATTGAATTTTTTATCAAAACAGAAGTACCTATTTGAAGCAACATAATTATACTGATACATGCCTATTCACTCAAAACTAATAACACTGATGATTTGTAACAGTACCAATTATTACAATAATTAGACATTTCATAACCAACACGTAACAAACTATAATTCATAAACAAGAGATAACAACAAATCTATAACACGATTTATTTTGTGATAATAACCAGGAAGGTGAAAAAAATATTTCCTAATTTAGAGGCACTCAACAAAAGCTTTTAGTAAAACAAAAATATAAATATGATATATATATATATATATATATATATATATATATATATATATATATATATATATATATATAAATATTCCTTCAATTCTATATGAATTAGGTTGCGTTCGGAACACAAGATCTAGAACACTAAAATGTACAAAAAATTACTTATCTTTTTATTTCAATGTTATCTTTATATTCCTGGTAGAATTGACCGACGAATAAGAAAAATATAACTCAGATTAAAATAAGCTATTTATTTTTATTTATAACCAATAAAGCACAGAACAGAAAAAAGGATTTTATGTAACTGAATTATATATTTGTTTCTGAACGCACCATAACCGTGAACTTGAGCTCTACAAAATATAACAAACTAATAATGTGTGTCTGTCTGAAACTGTTTTCAAAATGCGTAAAAAGTGTTTAATGTAACCCAGCAAAACCATATTTAGCAAATATTTGTAAGTTTAATTTTGTGACTACTTTGGTAGTTTACCGATTTATAATAATTGTATTTATTGTTGACCAAAAACACATTAAAACACATTCATATATGAAACACTGACACGTATGACGTAGGTAATCAGTATTGTGGCGATATTTCAGAAAATTCACGGGCCAGCCTGCTGTTTGTAATACCACCGAAAACATAATTGCGTTTTTAGAATAATTAATTACTATACCTATGATTAATTATAATATAGTCTCAAATATATACTAGAGAAATATTGCAATTCGAATCAATGAAAACATGCATACAAAATATGTATAATACACAAGAAATTCCACGCGCAAATGATAGCGCGTGACAACCGAAATCAGAATGTATTTTATAACAAGTCAAACAAGTGAACGAAGTTTGGTAACGCTGTTTTTTCGTCAATTCAAGGTCAGCAAGGACGGCATCATCGCTCTACCTACGACTTTTAGTATTTATGTTGCCACACAATAATAATAAGTAATAAAATTGTGTACAAAAAAATATAAGTGTCTAAGGTCATTCGTTTTATGTTATTTTATAGGTACTGTTTTTTTAACGGAAAGGAAATTAACCAATTAATGAACTTAAGATATTGATTTATCAAAATGATTTCAGATCACTTGCATGCCATCTAGCGTGCCAATTTTTAAACGTCGCCTTTCGTTTGCTCGCAAAAGTCACGCACACTACTAAAGAAGTGTCAAATTTTTACGGGATTTCACTATTGTTTTTCTCAGTATGTAATGTAATTTATTGCCTATAAAGGTCAAACGCGTACACATTATATTGTAGAGAAGTGATAAAATGATTAGTTTTAAAGAAAGAGTCCGTTGGGTTATGTCGGTCACTCTGGTTCTACTCTACTGCAGATACGAGGATTCATTTCTAAGTCTATCACGCAAAGAAATCCCAAACATAGACCTCAGCATAGTACGCTGAGCGACCTTGAGCGTCCTCATACGGCCAAAAATAAAGAACCACGTCTCAGATCCATAAGCCATCAGTGGCAACACGCACTGGTCGTACAATCTCGTTTTCAAGTTTTGAGGCATACCTGAAGAGAAGATGGGATGGTATATGCGACCCTCATTGAACAACTGTTGCTTTATGCGTGACCCCCAACGTCTTGCTACCTAACCGTTGGAATGAAATATCTACTTCCTAACGATGGAAATACACAGGACTTTGCGAATATCGTCTAATAACATGCTTCAGCACTTTTTTACTTTTTATTTGCACTTTATAAAACCTTGACCAACCATAATTATGTCTAAAGCAAAAATATAAAAACCACATCTTAAAAAGTTTACATACCGAATACGACAGTTTCGATTATGATTATGAGGTATCAAATCAATAACGATCAGCAATTCAATTTATCTCGGACCTCAAGGTTGACTTTAGTTCCGCTGATTGGTTGACATGATATATTACCTAGTCTCAAAGTAACGGTAGATTAGCTTAAAATTTATTATTTTTTTACTTTTTTCGACGAGACTCAACGATACAACATTCTTGATATCAGAGGACATAGGTGTTTTGGCAGGAACTTGACCGCCGGCGAATTGCTGCTGTTTTGTCATTTAAATAATAGTATATTGCATGTTTTGATACGTTAAAGAGATGCTATTTTGTGTATTTAGTGCCTGCACATGAAAACTATTCTAGTGGAAACTATGTAACAAACGCCGCTTGAAAGGAATGGTTCGGTTCACGTTTAACCAATCATGCGGAAGATTTGTTTTTGACTTTACCTTGACATATGGTCTGACACAACTGGCTGGTCATGCATCTTCCCTGTTGGACCTTCTGCTGACCTCCCATCCGTATGGATATCAGGTCTCTGTTGATGGCCCTCTTCGCTCTTCGGATCATTGTCTGATCCGGAGCACGGTGCCACTCACGCTATCATAGCGGGTACGTTCTTCAGGTTGCCGCCAAGTTTACCACTATAAGTGGACCAATTGAGACAGGATGCGATCTTTTATGCATCCTACCCTTGGGTTTGCTTTTCGCCGGATGACCCCACCGTTGTTGCTTATTCTATTGTGGTACGTCAGGGAATGGAATTATTTATTCCTTCATCTGTCACTGCTCACTCACCGGTCACTGCTATTCAATTTCATCACGCCATAAGCAGGAGTGCTGCCAGACCTAGGCTGACGCAACAACGTCTTGGGATGCAAACACCAGCGCTCTTAAAAAGAAGTATAATTCTACCTAGAGGTCCTTCAAAAGTGTCACTGCTAAGGCAAAGCCAAAGCACATCGACAGTATTGGTGAGAAACTAGTTCGACTTCCTTCGCGAACACGTGCATTCTGGTCTCTCGTCAAGGCTGTCCAAGGGAAATTTTATTAGCCATCTCTGCCATCTGTTCACAGGCAGGACGACTCACTGGTCCATGCTGCAAAGGAGAAAGCCAATCTGCTGGGCTCCTATCACCTCCTTGTTTTCCAAAATAATAGAAACTATTACTAACTGCCGGCTCATGAGGTACCTTGAGAATCATCAGCTGATTATTGACCGTTAGTACTGTTTCCGTCGGGGTAGCCTAGCTGGTGATTTTCTGAGTTACCTAACTCATAGATGGGCGGAGGCGGTAGAGTCCAAGAGAAAGGCGTTGGCCTTTAGTTCTTATATAGCGAAGGCCTTCGATCGGGTTTGGTACAAACTTTAGCATATGAACAGGGTCTGGGAAAGTAACAAGTTTTTGATCGTACACTTGGAATTCAGGATTTATCCTATCAAGGTCCAAATTACATCCTAAATTTTTTGCCATTGAAAAATTGGCAGGAAACCCATCGAACGTTAACGATAAAATATTTACCCCACAACACGAAACTAGTGTTATACAGTTTTATACTAAGGTAGCTTTTTGATCAGCTTTTTGATAGATACCTTCCTATTCTTTAACAACAGTGTAAGAAAAGAACTTAATAAGGCTGAGAAAGAGAGCGATTCAAGAAAATGGAAGACCTGAGAGTACGTAGTTTTATAGTAGGGATATCAACCCAAAAGCAACGCATGCCAAGACAAGTCAGGGTGTCTAATCACGGAAAAGGCAGACTTGCTTAGGAGATAGCGGGAAAACTTTAGCGAACTCCTAAACATATTGTTGCGCGCCATCTAGTGTCGGGGACGAGAGCGAGGAGGGCTTCCTAGAAAATGTCAGTCTTGACTTTCAACCAACAACGCCATCTAGTATCGAACAGAAGAATTAAGCTTTCTAGAAGCACCACACTCGAACTTTCTGCGTCTGGAATATTCTGGATGTTTCGGTGTAAAAAGTGTATTTAAAGTCGCTGCATGCTGCGATGGGGGCAGTATTGAATTTGGCGAGACAAGCGAAGCTTCGGAGCCAAATAAAGTGAATCAGTGTGATTAATTATTAGTGTCTTTTAAGTTTTAATCGGTGTTTGGTAATAAAAGTGTAAATTTTGGTAATTCAATCGGCAGTTTTTACTGTCACGAACCTCAAGCTCGTAACAATTGGTGTCAGAAGTGGGATAAAATCATGCCGATTTTACCTAAGGAGGACACGGAGGTAGTCCGTACCCGAAGTCAACGCCAACAGGAGACGGATCAAAGAAGATTTGGTGGTGCAACGCCGCAAACGTCGGAGGGCCAGCCGCCGGCTGCAGGCCCGTCAATAGCTCCTACATCTGCAGCACCTGACTTATGTGCTCTGATGGTGATGCTGCAGCAACAGGCTCGCCGACAGGAGGAAAAGGTCCGTTGGTTGGAAGAGCAGCAACGGGGCGGACAAGAGGAACAGGCCCGTCGGTTGGAAGAGCAGCTAGTCCCCATGAAGGAGCTTCACGCTACCTTCGGGAAGGAGATGAACGAGGTGAAGGATAGGGATGCTCAGTGTA
This sequence comes from Parnassius smintheus behrii, assembly GCA_036936625.1. Lineage (NCBI taxonomy): Eukaryota > Metazoa > Arthropoda > Insecta > Lepidoptera > Papilionidae > Parnassius > Parnassius smintheus. The sequence goes on from JAUPFT010000018.1 coordinate 25,131,214, forward strand.
ATAGTGGTGATGAACGGTCCACTATTAACAGACTCCGAGTGGTTTCAAGATGGAGAAATGAAACGACTGTTTATATAAGTCCGGCTGGAGTACGAATATAGAATGGACTGTGGACTGGAATGAATATATTTTCATCTTGCCTATATTTATATGGCTGGCTCACAATTGATTTGCCAACGGTAATTATTTTTATTGTACATAGCCAATTATACTGCTTACATTATGACCAATGAAAATGAATCAAAATGTATTACTATTATGTACGTTTCGTTTCCCGGCGTGAGACTTGTGTGTTGTTCACGAAGCTACGTCGCTGGATCGGGCTATATAAGACATGCAGGTCGATGCGCGCGCTGCGCCCTCCTTTCTGCCAAGGAGGGTCGCGTTCGTATACGGCTTAGAGATCTCTAGTAAGATCGTTAAGCCAATTCCTAAAAGGTTGAGTTTAGTGGGTAAAAGTCCCACATAACCACGCAGCCGGCTGCGTGGTATGCTATGAGCATTCTCAACCTCCCTCCCCCGCTGTCCGGAGGGTTGCCCATATTTGCTTCGGGCGCAAAAAAAAAAAAAAAAATGCGCGCGCGTAGTCGACGAGCGGCCGCGGCGTGGGATACAGCTCCGGAACAGCAAGGAGAAGCGAGCTGCGGTGTTGAAGAAACGGCTCCCCATTGGTCGACGGATACGTGACGATAGCGGCGTGTGAAATCGATGTGGCGCTGAATAATATTTGCGGCTGCTTCTTGTTTCTTTATAAGAACGTCAAATTATCTATATGCAGTCCGTAGTATCTCAGTAGCCAGGGATAGTTAGGAAATAAATGTTTTTTATCTTCGCCTTCCGCGTTATGGAAGCAGCAGAGTATATATTATTTATTCCCGTTTAGGGCTGATTAGTCTGGCTGCTACATCACTCTCCCCCTAGCGAAAGCGTACCGGAGGCTTGACGACTCGCCCGTATTTAGTAGTTTTTAAAATAGGTCTCAACTGGGTTGATGTAGATGATGGAGTTTCAAGCTTCCTCGCTGGTGGTTTTGATGATGATGATGATGAATCCTCTGTAGTATCCTCGTTAATAATATAGGCAGGCTTTAGTCGGTCGATCGAAATAATCGTAGATTTCCTTCCGGGTATTTGTAGTTTAAAAGTCTTGCTATTTCTCTCTAATACTTTATACGGTCCGTCGTAGGTAGGTTGAAATTGTTTTTTCATTGCGTCGTTTCTTACAAAAACTTGCTTGCATGTTTTCAAATCTTGGTGAATGAATACTGATTTATTATTTCTGTGTGATTGCATTTCGGTGCATTGCGACGATAAGGCTTTGTTGATTGATTCTCGAAGTTGAGTTACGAAATCGTAATCCATTTCTTGTTTGTTTGACGCTGCTGAACTGAAGAAGTCACACGGCAGTCTTATGCCGCAGCCGTAGGTTAGCTGAGCGGCACTAAGACTAGTGTCTGCACGCGGTGTTGCTCGTAGTCCGAGTAGCACTGTAGGTAGCTCATCAATCCACTTTGTATGTTGAGATAAACGAGTTTTGAGTGTGGTCTTTAATGTACGATGCCATCGTTCGATTATTCCGTTTGCCTGAGGATGGTATGCTGTTGTACGTGTCTTCTGTATTCCCATAGTTTGAAGAAGTTTGAGGAATAGGTTGCTTTCGAAATTTCTTCCTTGATCCGTTGTGATGGTTTTAGGTGATCCGAAACGAGTAATCCAATTTTCATAAATTATCTTCGCGACGGATTCGGCTGAAGTATCATCGGTAGGTATTGCTTCTGGCCATCTTGTTGCTCTGTCGATCATTGTTACGAGGTAACGATATCCTTGCGGTGAAGTAGGTAATGGTCCGACGATGTCAACATGCAGGTGTTCGAATCTCTCCGTGGGTGGAAATGTAGCTAGATTACTTGATGTATGCCTTTGTACTTTGCATTTCTGGCATTGAATGCATTGCTTCGCCCAGTTGCCAACATCCACTTGCATTGAAGGCCAAAAGAATTTTTCAGTCATGAGTTTTCTTGTTGTTCTAACACCTGGATGACTGATGTTGTGCAGTGCATTGAAGACTTCGCGACGACATTCTTCTGGTAGGTATGGTCGCATAGTTGTCGTTGAGGCTTCACAGTATATAGGTAGATGCGTCATTGGCATTGTAACTTGCTTGATGGACAAGTTACCTTGCTTCGATAGATGTTTTATGTTGTCACTATCTCTGTCTTGTGCTGCGGCGATCTTATGATAGTCGATTGATGTAGGGCACGTTACACTGTCGATTGGTACGCGACTGAGTGCGTCGGCGACTATGTTGTCCTTTCCACTGATGTGACGTATGTCGGTAGTGAATTCACTTATGAAAATAAGTTGTCTTTCTCTTCGTGGTGTTTCCGATAGTGATGGTTTCTTTGAAAGTACATATGTTAATGGCTTGTGGTCGGTAAAAACGATCAGGTTTCGACCCTCGAACGTTTTTCTGAAGTGCTTGATAGCCATGTAAATAGCGAGTAGCTCTCGGTCGAATGTACTGTAGTTACGTTGAGTATCAGAGAACTTCTTCGAAAAATAGCCAAGTGGTTGCCATTTCCCATTGCTGTATTGTTGGAGAACGGCTCCTGCTGAGAGATCGGATGCGTCGCTGAAGATAGCAAGGGTTGCTTCGTGTGATGGGTGAGCGAGTAAAGCTGCATTTTGGATCGCAACTTTACAAGCTTCAAATGCCTTCATGGCTTCATCGTTCCATTCGATTGACGTTTTATCTTTTTTCTTCGTGTTGTGAAGGTATGCGTGAAGTGGTGCTTGGATTTCAGCCGCTTTAGGTATGTGTTCCCTGTAAAAATTTATCATCCCAAGAAAACGCCTTAGCTCTTCGATAGTTTTAGGTTTCGCATAATCGATGATTGCTCTGACTTTTTCGGCAGGCGGTTTGATTCCTTCCTTGCTGACGGTGAAACCAAGAAATTGAACTTCTTGCTGTCCAAATATGCATTTCGAAGGGTTGATTGTGATTCCATTGTCTTCTAATCGCTGTAGCACGGTGCGTAGATGGGTTTCGTGCGTTTCTTTATCAGGGCTTGCAACAAGGAGATCATCAATAAATGCGAAAACGAAATCCAGTCCATGAAGTACTTCGTGTATGAATGTTTGGAAAGTTTGACCTCCGTTCTTTAATCCTGGGATCATTCTTGGGAATTCGAATAATCCCATTGGGGTAATTATTGCTGTCTTCTCTATGTCTTCATCGCGTACTCTTATTTGTTGGTAAGCTCGGTTGAGATCGATGGTGGAGAATATAGTCTTGTCTGATAGTTGATGAGTGAAATCCCTGACTCGCGGTATTGGGTAGCGGTCAGGAGTGGTAATAGAATTCAGTCTTCTGTAATCTCCACAAACTCGTAATTCTCCGTTCTTCTTCGGTACAATGTGAAGTGGTGATGACCAAGGGCTTTTGCTTGGACGGCATATTCCTTGCTCAATCATGAACTTGCTCGTATAGGTGTGGTGCAATTGGACGTGCACGGCAATGAAGTGGTGGTCCATTGGTTTCGATGAAATGCTCAACGTCGTTCTTCGGTGTTAATTTCATTGAAGTTATTCTTGTGATCCCAGGGTATTCTTCGAGGATCTTGTGATACGGTTGTTGAACATCTATGCTTCTTATTGTAGGCTGATTGGTTGCTTGGACAAAAGACTGAGATGCAAGATTGGTTTTCCCGTCGATGATTCTTCTATTTTTGATGTCGACGATCAACTGGTGATGTTGAAGAAAATCAGCACCTATGATTGGTTTGCTGACTTTAGCGACGATAAATCTCCATTTGAATGGTCGGCATAGATTTAAATCAAGTTCCATTGTTTTTTCTCCATATGTAGGAATCACCGTATTGTTTGCTGCATAGAGTTGAAAATCCTGTGGCTTCAACTTCTGTCCTTGCTTCGGCGGTAACACTGAGATATTTGCTCCGGTGTCGATAAGGAAAGTAAGCTTGCTTTTTTTATCGGTGACGAAAAGACGGTAGGATTTTGCTGTTACGCTGGATCCCATCGCATTGAGCGTATTAGTTAGTTCGAGCGCTTTCGTATTTTCATTTTTGAATGTACACGGTTCTGTGCATTTTCTTGCGTCGAACCCGAAACGTCGATGATAGTAGCAGTAAGGGGATCTTGATGTTGAGCTTATTCGACTTCTACTTGCAGAGCGGTTGCGACGAAAAAGTGGTCTTCGTTGTTGCTGATTGCGCTGGTTGTACTGTTGCTGGTAACTGGTGTGATGCTGGGAAGCTTTGAGTGCAGCGACTTCGTATGATAGCTTCCGAATTTCTTCGACAATTGATGTATATGTGTTCGCCTTTTGCTCCATAATGACGGCTTGATTAACTGATTTTATAAATACTGAAGTCTTCCTTCTCGGTGTTCGCCACGGGTTTCCTTCGCGGTGCTCGTACGCGTATGTAATAGTGGTACGTCGCGGGTATTCCTTCTTGGTGCTCGTACGGGATCTTCCCTCTCGGTGTTCGTACGGGGTCTTCCCTCTCGGTGTTCGTACGGGGTCACCACTGTAATAGTGGTGATGAACGGTCCACTATTAACAGACTCCGAGTGGTTTTAAGATGGAGAAATGAAACGACTGTTTATATAAGTCCGGCTGGAGTACGAATATAGAATGGACTGTGGACTGGAATGAATATATTTTCATCTTGCCTATATTTATATGGCTGGCTCACAATTGATTTGCCAATGGTAATTATTTTTATTGTACATAGCCAATTATACTGCTTACATTATTACCAATGAAAATGAATCAAAATGTATTACTATTATGTACGTTTCGTTTCCCGGCGTGAGACTTGTGTGTTGTTCACGAAGCTACGTCGCTGGATCGGGCTATATAAGACATGCAGGTCGGTGCGCGCGCGTAGTCGACGAGCGGCCGCGGCGTGGGATACAGCTCCGGAACAGCAAGGAGAAGCGAGCTGCGGTGTTGAAGAAACGGCTCCCCATTGGTCGACGGATCCGTGACGATAGCGGCGTGTGAAATCGATGTGGCGCTGAATAATATTTGCGGCTGCTTCTTGTTTCTTTATAAGAACGTCAAATTATCTATATGCAGTCCGTAGTATCTCAGTAGCCAGGGATAGTTAGGAAATAAATGTTTTTTATCTTCGCCTTCCGCGTTATGGAAGCAGCAGAGTATATATTATTTATTCCCGTTTAGGGCTGATTAGTCTGGCTGCTACACTCAGTATGACAACCGCCTGTCGGAAGCTGAAACCCAAATCGCGAAAGCTGAAACCCGAATCGAGAAAGCTGAAACCCGAATCGACCAAGTAAACAATCGGATTTACAACGTGATGACTGACGTAAAGAAAACGCTGGACGACCTCAAACTGGGGGATGGAATTACAGCTCCCGTAGTAGCTGCAACACCTTCGCTACGTGGGTTCAAGGTGCCACCGTTCGACGGGACTTCATCCTGCAGCAGTGGGCTCTAGAGGTGGAGAAGCTGGTGCGAAAAGCATACTGGTCTGTACCTGTGCTTATTGAAGGGAACCTGGTGCAGACATTTACCGACGGCATCCGCGACCTTGAAGTCAGAGCTGCTGTGAGGCTAGGGCACCACGTGACGCTTAAGGAAGCCTTAGCCCATGCACTTGAGGTTGAAGCCCTGCGGTAGGATCTTCATTCCCATCGCGTCAGGGAGGTTGCAGCAGCTACAGTTCGCGACCGCAATAGTGGATACAGCCCTAGGTGCTATGGCTGTGCGGAAAGGGTCATCTTCGATCCAGCTGCCCTAAGCGAACTGTAGAAGGAGAAGTCGATCGATTTCGAGAGCGTAGTGCAGCTAACGGCACCGCCTGGTGGCGGCAGGATCATCGTTCCCCTCACTTTAGGGAGGTTGCAGCAGTTGCGAACACAGTAAAAATTACAGCCCAAAGTGCTACGGTTGTGGGAAAAGGGGCCACTTCGATCTAGCTGCCCTAAGCGATCTGTAAAAAGGGAATGTGATCGATCTCTAGAGGGTTGTGCGGCTAACAGCACCAGCAGGAATACGAATTTGTGATTGAACACCGCAGCGGGAAATCGCATGGCAACGCAGATGCATTGTCAAGGAGACCTTGTCCTTAAGATTGCAAGCATTGTACTTTTACTTTGACTGGCCTGTTGGTCTAGTGGTTAGTGACCCTGACTGCTAAGCCGGAGGTCGTGGGTTCGATTCCCACCCAGGACAAATGTTTGTGTGATGAGCACGATCATTTGTTCTGTGTCTGGGTGTAATTTATCTATAATATTTATGTATTTAGAAATATATAAGTATGTTTCATCAGTTGTCTAGTACCCATAACACAAGCTCTGCTTAGCTTGGGACTAGATGGCGTTGTGTGATAGTTGTGGATTATTATTATTATTATTATTATGTACTAGGCAGGAGAGTAAGGAAGTGGTATCCGTGAGGATGCTCAGGGCATACCACCTCAGCAACGAGTGGAAGGACAGCCTACAACATGCACAGCAGGAAGATCCGGACATCAAGCCGATTCTGGAATGGATGAAGGCCAGTGCTCCCAAGCCCAAGTGGAGCGACGTCTCATCTCTCATCTCATCGATGAGTTCGACCACTAAAAGCTTTTGGGCCCAGTGGGACAGCTTGCTGATTCAGGGTGGAGTTCTGTGCCGTAAATGGCAAAATGGTCGAGGAGACAGCTATCGTTTGCAAATGGTTGTCTCTAAAACTAAAGTGCCGGATGTTCTACAGCTGTACCATAATGGTTGTTCAGGAGTCCATCTGGAGTTAAACGGACTCTACTGAAGATCCGAGAACGGTTTTACTGGATCCATTACCGTGACGATGTTGAGGATTGGTGTCGCAAATGTACAAGTTGTGCGACTGTGAAAGGACCTCAGACTCGTAGTAGAGGTGCATTGAAATTGTACAATGTTGGTGCACCATGGGTGAGGACACTCCTTGACGTTGCGGAGCCGTTTCAGAAAGGTACAAGAGGGACTCCTAAGATCATCCATGTGACCTAACCTAACCTCCTAACAATATCAAATGCAACAACAGGTAAAGAACCCATCTTTTACGACGTTGAGGAGCGACTAGAACCACCCACAAGAATGGAAGTCCATCAAGCCATTTGTAGTTTGAAGAACAACAAGGCACCAGGGCTTGATACTATCACCTCGGAGCTACTTAAAAAAAGCGGAAGCGGTATCGTGGAGAGAATACACGGACTCATTTCTCTTATATGGGAGGAAGAAAGAATACCCGAGGAGTGGAATTCAGGTATTATTGTAACCGATATTCAAGAAATTGAATAAGAGTAACTATAACAATTACAGAGGCATAACAGTTCTCTCGGAGCCTTATAAAGTTTTGTCAGGAACTACTTATAGGAGGCTCTGTGGTTATGCTGAGGAGATATTGGGAGAGTACCAATGCGGATTCCGACCTAATCGCTCTACTGTAGACCAGATTCACCTTCTACGGCAAACACTGGAAAAGGCGTGTGAATACAACATTAACTTGCATCATATGTTTGTGGATTTCAAGCAGGCATTTGACAGTGTGAGCCGTACACAAATACTCTCCAGCATGCTTCATTTGGGCGCACCCAATGAATTGGTTAGGCTTGTCGAAGCCACGTTAAAGCACTCTAAAGCTATTGTAGCCATACGGAATGACCTGTCCAAGCCTTTTGGGATCCATTCGGGAGTGAAACAAGGAGGCGCACTATCGTCTATAGTCTTCAATTTGTCACTTGAGGCTGCCAAACGTAAATTGAACATCAATGGCCTGATTAACAACAACACCACTCAACTCGCTGCTTATGCCGATGATATTGTTATTGCCAGCAGGTCAAGAAACAGGATGGCCGACCACTGTCTAATGCTGGAGACCGAAGCCTCGACTTTTTCGACTGCGTGTAAATGCATCCAAGACTGAGTACCTTGCAACAGCTAGACAACCTGGACAGCCACAAAACTAAAATGTGATTAATCAAACCATAAAAGGCGTGAGCAGCTTCAAGTATCTAGGAGCAACGATTACCTCCCAAAATAGATCTGACGAAGAGATTAAGGCACGAATAGTTGCTGGGAACAAATGCTATTACGCGTGTGCCAAACTTCTGGGTTCTAAGCTGCTTACTGTGAAGTCGAAACTCACCATCTACTACACCATCATCAGGCCTGTTGTAACTTACGCCTGTGAAACCTGGACTTTAACCCAGAGAGACGAACTGAAGCTTGCCGTGTTCGAAAGGAAAGTGCTGAGTAAAATCTATGGCCCCATAAAAGATCGTGACGGTATCTATCGTCAACGCATGAGCACGAGATCATTGTCCAGCTCTGTAACTCGCAGCGACTGAGATGGGTGGGTCACCTTGAAAGAATGCCGGACACAAGAGCCGTAAATAAATGTAATATGTTCAGTCGTCGCCGTAGAAGGTCGTCCCTCACTCACATCATCGGTGAGATTAGTGGAGACCACGTTCAAACTCATCAAACCAGTTCTAAACAATGGCACGAAATGGGGCCTCATCGTGGAAGGTCAATCGAAGTCAAAAAATCATTGTAAGAAAATTTTCTCGCATTGAATTCATGCTGACGTGACACAGGCAATTTTCCATTTGCCGCCAAATCGTAAACAAATGACAAATTAATAAAATATATGCACAATGATATTGGCAAAGAGTTCCATTTTCAAAATTGGAACTTATTTTTTCTTATATATTTTACAAAGTGGTCAGTTCTAAAAACTTTCAGTGTTGCCTACATACAATGTTGGAAGGAAATTAAAGTATACAAAGATGCTGGTGGTAACAATCCATTTCAAGAATTGGCAGAACTTGCCTTACTTGTTTTGGTTTAACCACACTCGACAGCTGACATCGAAAGGATTTTTATTGTCTTTATAATTTTACGCCTTTTTTTTCGAAAAATATCCAAATCTAGCGCTTTTTTGAAATCAATTCAAATCATTAAATTCAGAAAGCGCGTTTTCTTCAAAGTTTTCGCAACACTAAGTATACTATAGGCACAGAGTACATTGTATTTGTACAGTCCGTTTAACGAAAAAGGTCCCGCGGAAAATGTGTGAACTAAAATTTAATGCGTAGACATTCTCTGTCTACGATTTAATGTATGGAATTTGACACCAGATGTCAAACTTTGCAAAAGCTATGGTGCCGCGGCTAAGGGACTTCTTTCGTGAAATGGACTATAGCTACTACTTCTAGCTTGCTGCTCGCTATATATTTATTTCATAGTATGGAGTGTAGAGGTAAGGAGTTCAGACTCTGTATAAAAAAGTGTCCGTAGGAAAGCGTTAAATAAGCGTACTGTAGCTACAGTCTAAATTTTAAAGAACTTTTTATAATTTTTTTATTGGACAGACTTTCACCATAATTCTTTTTTATAATAATTATTGTATTGCTTTCAAAATTTTTATTTTTAAAATCACTCTCAACGTATTTTACGGCGATTTAACAACCCCGTAGCTACTCGAGCGCTGTAGTGGAGAGTTTTTGAACTGTTATTTACAGCTTACAGATGGACACTTTTTCAACTATTCTCCTACACAAATTATAAAGTTGTATGTTCTCATATGGGAGTTGGTACTCCTTACTTCTACACTCCATATTTCATAGTATGTATGTGTCTGTGATTTATTTATCTGAGTATTTTCCTACAGGCTCAGAACTCAGAAGGGCTAGAACCCAGAGCCGTAAAGCCAGTTATTAGAAAATATGTATTTTCCTCCATAAATTAATTTTAATTAACCAAACCTGTATCTAGTTTGTGATCCCATTTAACCACAACTTTGAATTAAAAATTAAAACCTAAAAATCTATATTATTAAAATTATAATGGCGAATTCCGGGAAAGGCACATTTCAGCCCGTATGTATAGATTATTAAACTCGTTTCGTCGTAGATTATTAATTTATTATAATTATTTTTAAACTTAAACTACAAGAATGTTTATTTAGGATTCAGATGTTCACATATCATTTGAAGATCAACAAAAAATAAATAAATTTGCACGACTTAATGCTAAAGTTGACGATATAAAGGATGAATTGAAAGTTAAACAAAACGACATGAAAAATTTAGAAGAAGCCGTGGAAGAATTGAGTCTTGCTGACGATACAGAGAAAATTCCTTACCTAATCGGTGAAGTGTTTGTATGCCAAAGTTTGGAAGACACTTTAGTAAGTATAAATCATGAATCAAATATCAAATGAAATAACATAACGTATTAGTGTTTCCAACCATCCACTGATTAAAACAAATCATTCCTTTAACACGAGAGGTCCATGTGCCTAGCAGTGGTTGATTAAGATTTAAGAAGTTTTACGGTTCACTGCTGGATATTCCCTTCCTAGAATTTACCAGTTGCTACCATTACAGACAGATTTGTCAATACTTACTATGCGGAGCAGGGTATCAGGTGGCAGGATACAAGGTAAAGCAGAATCTTATTCTGTTGTTGCGGCTATCCATCACCAATATGTAAAATGTGTATAAGATTTCAGGATAGATTTTTTGCCTCCTGTTGGACTTGTAAATTAGTAGTTTGCTTTGCATTTGGATGAGCTTGGCATTTTGGGAAAAGTCAACTTTATAGCCAAATAAATAAATAGTTGAAATAATGATTTCTTATATTTACGCGAATACTAGACATGATTAAAACTACTTTTACGGATTTTATTGCGTTTATTTTTACTTTTAATTACTTTTACTTTTAATTCCCGACGTTTCGGGCGCTTTCCAGCACCCATGGTCACGGGGGACTGAGATGACTGACGTCCCAATGTCATTGTTAAACCGGAGTACCTTCAGCATTTTAATTATTGTTTATGGTCTGATCTATAATCTCTCTATAATGTCATCTCAGTCCCCCGTGACCATGGGTGCTGGAAAGCGCCCGAAACGTCGGGAATTAAAAGTAAAAATAAACGCGATAAAATCTGTAAAAGTAGTTTTAATCATAGTTGAAATAACTTGTGAATAAAAAAAACAATTCATTTAATGGTTTTCGGACATATAATCTAATTTACCCATTTTGATACAGAAATCATTAGCAGAAACAAAAAGCAATAAAGAGAATGAAATAAGTGAATTAGAGGCCAAATGTGAAGCACTAAAATCACAGATGAGTGAATTAAAAGCACACTTATACGGGAAGTTTGGAAATCACATCAACTTGGAAAATGAAGAAGATTAAAAAGATAGATATAAGAAAACCCATTCTATTAACAATGATTGCTTTTTAAAATAAAGTTATATGTATAAAAGTTATATAACAATTGGTGTTAAACTATTAGACCCTATTCTAAAATTTTGAATAAAGGTTTCAGCACTGACTTCAAGTAAACTTTGATTAGTTTAAATAAAATTACTACTCACAGCTGTTTAATGTTATTATTATTTCCCATGCTAATGAGATAAAATACATTAAATTAATATTCTCAGTGTTTTTGAATATGCAAGTATCTCTGCAACTAGGGTTGCCAACTTTTTAAATTCAAATAGATTCTGATTATAGGGCAAAACGGACAATGGTCTCGGAGCATACTGTAAAAATAATCAAACTTTTTACCATTATCCATACTTTAATTTTTATTTGTTTTTCTTTTGTCTATAACTATTATCATTAATTATATATGAAGAAGTGCATTTGTTAGAAAATTTCAATTATGTATATGATTGGTCATATCAGTAAAGTGAGACAGAAAATAGAATTAACAAATTTAGCATACACAATTCTTCCTCAATGTATAATCACATATTAAAACATGTTGAAGTGACATTAGCCTAATGGCAGGGCGCGGATCGCGAACTCAAAAGGTCGTGGGTTCGAATCCGCCATTTGACTACTGTCGTGAACCACTCTTAACACAAGCATTTTCAAGCTTACCAGGAATGGTTAAAAGGAATATTAGTAATGTTAATTAATAAGATTACTAATATTTTTTTAATTAAAAAAAAATTAAATTAAAAACAGGGTTGTTATGTCTGAATGACTGTGTAAGCAATAAAGAAATGTATAGTGTGTATCAAGAAACAATGTGATTTGTTATTCTTATGTGCCAAGATAATACTTAATGTTTTTGTCATTTTTTCACCCGCCCTGGAAGTAAACTATTGTCTAACAAAAATTGTAATGACAAAGAATTAAAAAAATAATTTAATGTCTTGAATGACAACCTGGTAAGGCAAACAGGATGTCAATTGATGCATGTGACAGTGGTGGTAGACTGTATTCTGCAACTTTCCTTGGGAGCTGCTTGTGTTGAGCAGTTAAGTGATAGTAAAGATTTATTTTATTATTAAAGGATTTTTTTGTCTTTACTAACAACCTGACACCATATTGAAAATAGAATACTTTTGCCTACTTTATTATATATTTTTAGGAATGTAGTATTCTGCCTGCCCCTTTATTTAGTAGGATACTATGTTATAAAGTTGGCAACCCCTGTCATTTACTGCTATTGGTTCTTCTTTAAATCAAAACAGCCCTGATAAATTTGTCTGTAGTTGAAGACTAGGCAACAATTATTGAACTTAATTGGCAAGTAAACATACACTAATGTTATTAAAGAGCTGTGTTTTACCAGTAGAGATTTTTTAAGTCACACCATACCACCATTATGATATGTGGTTACGCGGAAACGATTCGTGTATTTTAATTTTATTCGAGGGTATATAGCCTAGCGTTTGTCCATCCTTTGACCTAATATCCCTTCCGTAAACACTGAAACGGGATGGAGAGGAGTCTAGAAGGTGACGCGATTCTTTCGACCAGTGAGAAGCGCGCCCGACAGAGGTGCTTGGTGGGAAAAGCCGAGGCAATAAAGGTTCGTGCGCTGCCCTCTAGCGTCCTCTTGCCACGCACCGCTAGTCTGAACCGCATCACCTGGAGCAGTCGCGCTCCAAAAGTAACCGCCTCACATAGTGTGAGATATCGTCGCGCACCGCTCTCTTCCTTCGCACCACTGGCCTGGATCGCATCTCTGGGGCGCTCCAGAAGAACCCACCTCACGTCGCATCACCGCAACGGAAGCGTCGTCCGCCGCACCAGAATCACACCCCGGTAAGTGTTTTCCCGTAATTATGCTCCGACTTGAGCATTTTGTTTATTAGTTAACCCGCCCCATTTTATTTCTCCTAATGTGCTCAATTAGAATCCCCTCCTAAACTTGGCAAGCAATAGATTTGGAAGAGCGAGTGCATTGTCTAAGTTGCCGCGTGTCACATCCGCCATCTTGTTGAGGCATAAGAAGCAAACGCGTATACAGTCCACTTAGTATAATAGGGTCAAGGCTCAACCTGGGAATCGAACTCGGGAACCCTTGGCCTGCCGCCCAACCAATATGGGTTACCAGATCAGAGAAATTTTCCTGACATGTCCGGAATTTTAGCTCTCTGTTAGGGAAACGGAATATATGTCAGGAATTTTTAAATAGGAAGAGAAAAATATAAAACATACAAATAAAAAAATATTATAGTTTAATCAGGAATAATTATAATAAATGAAACAAATCTCAACAATTAAATTGTTTCATTTATCCAATCTGTTTTTACATTTAGTTACATTAAAAATTTGTTAACCCTTTAACTGGTAGAGGAAACTAGCCATGCAATTGTAATGAAACTCGGATATATTATGTAAATATGTATTGTAAAAAAGAAAAAGTTTTTTTTTATTTTTTTTAAAAACTGTTGGCTATATAATTGCCACTACTGGTCAGCACACATGTGAAATTGTTTGAAACATGGAACAGCACAAAGAGGCACTTCACATTTGCCACATTGTATGTTGGATCTTTTATACTTAGTTGCGCTGCTGCATACTCGGCAGCGCCTGTATGTTTCTATGCCTTCCGGTAAGTGTTCACCAACATTGGCGAAACAAATATCTTCAGGTACACCAAAAAGTTTCTTCTGTCGAGTTAGTACCTCTGCACTAGCTTTCCTTTTCTTTGCTAAGAATTTAGGAGCAGTTGAAAATTTTCGTTTCCGAAATGTCAAATTGTTTACTAGTTCTCTGGCAAGAGTAAGCCTGAACATCTTTTGGCTCATGGGATTATGTAATTCTTTGAGTACAATATATGCGCATTTGTGATTGCTACATCGAACAAGAAAAAAGCAACCGCTTCCTCCATTTCTTGTTTCGACGAGCGACATCATAAGTGGCTTTTTGCTGATCAAATTTATCAACCCCGTCCATTCGCTTCAAGTACTCTACAACTGAGCGTGGACACATGTTTTCCGTGTCTTCTACTACTTCTAGCTGTCAACAAAGAGTCTGCAAAGTCTGGTTCGATGCAAGGTTGAAAAGAGGAATCGTTGTTAGGCGAAAGCAAAAGCAGTTCAATGTCATCAGTATCAGAATCTTCCAAATTGTCTTCTGAATCTGTACCATCTGCAAGGCCAAACATGACTTCCAACTGCAATTCAATTTCGCAATCGTTTATCGACCGACGACGGTGCTCCATTTTTTATTCTGTTAATAGAAATAAATCTCACTGGTACTGGCATATATATTGCCATCAACAGGTAATGTACTGTTACGCACTCAAGTCGACTGCACTAGCGCCATCTAGTCTCGAACCGAAGAACTAAACTTCTTGAAGTTGAAACACGAACTCTCGATACCTTGCGCGTGTTTACTTGAATATTCTGGATATTACACTGCTAATTTATATAAATAGGCGCGGCAAGATGCGAGGGAAGTATTGAATTCGGCGAGACAAGCGAAACTTCGGAGCGGAATAAAGTGAATCAGTGTGATTAGTTGTTAGTGTTTTAAGTTTTAATTGGTGTGTATAAAATTAAAGTGTTAATTTAGGTAATTCTATCGGCAATTTTTACTGTCACGAACCTCAAGCTCGTAACAGTACTAACTGGTAGTGGCAAATATACTGCCGACGTGATATTTCCCGATTGGAAAAGCAGATGCTCCTCATGAAGGACCTTCACGCTACCTTCGGAAAAGAGATACGGGAAGTGAAGGATAAGGTTGCTCAACATGACAACCGATTGTCGGAAGCTGAAACCCGAATCGACCAAGTAAACAATCGGGTTGACAACGTAATGGCTGACATGAAGAAATCACTGGACGAACTCAAACTTGGAGATGGAGCTACAGCTCCCGTAGTAGCTACAACACCTTCGCTACGTGGGTTCAAGGTGCCACCGTTCGACGGTACCTCTTCCTGGTCAGCCTACAAAATCCAGTTCGAGGCTGTTATGAAGGCGAACGGCTGGAATAAAAGTCAGGCCATGACTGCTCTCACACTAGGCCTGCGCGACCAGGCCTTAACAGTTCTGGAAGCTCTCGGTGAGGAAGTGACTTATGAGCAACTCCTTGAGGCATTGGAGGCGAGATATGGCGACGCTCACCTGGAACACGTCTTTCGTGCGCAGCTTAAAGATCGCGCGCAGCGCATCAACGAAAACCTGCAGCAGTGGGCTCTAGAGGTGGAGAAGCTGGTGCGAAAAGCATACCGGTCTGTATCTGCGCTCATTGAAGGGAACCTGGTGCAGACATTCATCGACGGCATCCGCGGCCTGGAAGTCAGAGCTGCTGTGAGGCTCGGGCACCACGAGACGCTTAAGGACGCCTTGGCCCGTGCACTGGAGGTGGAAGCCGTACGGCAGGACCATCGTTCCCATCGCGCCAGGGAGGTTGCAGCAGCTACAGTTCGTGACAAAGGATACAGCCCTAGGTGATATGGCTGTGGGAAAAGGGGCCATCTTCGCTCCAGCTGCCCTAAGCGAACTGTAGAAAGGAGAGTTGATCGATCTCGAGAGGGTAGTGCAGCTAACGGCACCGCCTGGCGGTGGCCGGATCGTCGTTCCCCTCGCGCTAGGGAGGTTGCAGCAGTTACGGTTCGCGACCATAATAAAGGATTCAGCCCTAGGTGCTATGTCTGTGGGGAAAAGGGCCATCTTCGATCCAGCTGCCCTAAGCGAACCCTAGAAAGGGAAGGTGAACGATCTCAGAAGGGAAGTGCGGCTAACATCACCGCCCAGCAGCAGCCGGGATACGACTTTACTATCAGACATCGCAGCGGGAAATCTGATGGCAACGCAGATGCATCGTCAAGAAGACCTTGTCCTGAAGATTGCAATCATTGTAGTAGGCAAGAGAGTAAGGAAGTGGTATCCGTGAGGATGCTCAGGACAGACCACCTCAGCAACGGGTGGAAGGACAGCCTACGACATGCACGGCAGGAAGATCCAGACATCAAGCCGATTCTGGGATGGATGAAGGCCCGTGCTACCAAGCCTAAGTGGAGGGGCGTCTCAGCGATGAGTTCAACCACGAAAAGCTACTGGGCCCAATGGGGCAGCTTGCTGATTCAAGATGGAGTCCTGTACCGTAAATGGGAAAATGGTCGAGGAGACAGCTGTCGTTTGCAAATGGTTGTCCCTAAAGCTAAAGTGCCGAATGTTCTACAGCTGTGCCATAATGGTCGTTCAAGAGTCCATCTGGGAGTTAAACGAACTCTACTGAAGGTCCGAGAACAGTTTTACTGGGTCCATTATCGTGACGATGTCGAGGATTGGTGTCGTACATGTACAAGTTGTGCGGCCGTGCGGGGACCTCAGACACGTAGTAGAAGAGCACCGAAATTGTACAATGTTGGTGCACCACGGGATAGGACAGCCCTTGACATTGCGGAGCCGTTACAGAAAAGCACAAGAGGGACTCCTAAGATCGTCCATGTGGATCGCTTGGCGCGTTATTATGGGGCCGATAATGCTCGGGACGAGCATGTCTTAGGAGGGGGCAGTGTTACGCGCTCAAGTCGACGGCACTAGCGCCATCTAGTCTCGAACCGAAGAACTTAAGTTTTAATTGGTGTAAATAAAATTAAAGTGTTAATTTAGGTAATTCTATCGGCAATTTTTATTGTCACGAACCTCAAGTTCGTAACAGTACTAACTGGTAGTGGCAAATACATATATTGCCGACGTGATATTTCCCGATTTCTCTAATAATATTGTTTATTCATCTAAAATAATTATCTAAGATTGAACAGAACTATCTAAGACAGAACAGTTTTTTGTAGAGATTGAGCCTGATTACTCTCGAGAATCGAAAAAGCCACAAATTCTAACTAACTCGTAGACAGAGAAACCTATAGACAAATTGACGAATTCTTTCGCATTCGCACACGAAAAAGATAGATTTATGCATACGTCTTCCATAGAAATGAGATAGAGCGGTGTGATTGTTTGTCCCTTTCTCCGTGCTGGTTTTTTTGTTTAGCAAACCTACAGTTTGCTAAACAACTTTGACAGCGTAGCGATTTAAGGAGTTTACAAGTTGGTTTAAGTGAGAAAAAAAGTGTTTTGTGAGCTTAATATTGGTGAATCTTGTTCAGTTCAGTTCTTAGAACAATTAAAAATTTTATCTAAATGTGTTTAAAAGTCGTAAAGATTATTCTATAACCTAAAAATTCGTTATCGTTCTTTCTCACTCGAGGCCACGCCGATCATTAGTCTATAGGTTTCTGTGTCTACGAACTAACTTGACATTTATTTAACAAATGTCAGATGAACGTTACCAATTTTTTTTTCATCGTACTAGTTTGCTTTGTTATCTATTGCCCGAAATGATAAAACATTTCGTTAATACAAATCTTCTTCTTGTGGAGCCAAGAAAACATGTCGGCAAATATAATGCACAGAACACTAGTACTTGATATAATGCCTCTACTTGACAAAGGGTTAAAACGTCACAAATTTTGCCAGGGAAGCTAATTTTCGGATATGATAACTCTAGGTAGGGAGGTATTATTATCGTCGTTAATTCACGAGTGTCTTTTGCAAGTATGTAGTATTTTAATAAATAAAACTCCTATGTCTATTGTATAGTTATGTATTTATCACATAAGTATCAGGAACAATAATAAACTTATTAAATTATAATATTCTTACATTTTTTGAATTAAATCCAAAGTCAAATTTACAACAATAAGTACATTTTTTTACACTATGTAATTAAATAGTACAACTGCTTCTTATTAAAATATAATACAAGGTTTATAAGCTATTGTAAAAAAAAATAACAACATTGCAGTCTGAATATTTGTGCTAGTAATATAAACCTAAAATACTGTGGTAAAAATAAAAAATCTTACTAGAAAGTTATTCATTTTTTAAAAACATTTTTTTATTATCAGTGACAATATTTTGAGACCATGTAATTTATATCATACAAATATTTCCCTATTAAGCAACACAGCAACAGTACAGAATTTTAGGCAAAATACAGTAACCCCGTCATTTTTTACCTCAATACTGGAAAAAAGAAAACCTATTTTAAATCAATGTAAACAGTCTACTAAAAAATAATAAAATGTCATTCTATTTACAATGTACTGATAACAATAATACTTAAACCACTTGACCCGACTGACACAATGATAATACGGATTGTGAAGCAGGCACTTTTCCAGTCCTACTGTGGGTTTTGGTTAACAAACAAACTATTGAACCATTACATCATAACCAACAGATTTTCAATAAATTTGGTTGGTAAACAAAGAGGATTTTATTTCTAAAATACTTTACCGAGTACTACTCGGTTGAATGTTATGCGAAATCTAACATTTGGTCTAATTACTCGGTTCAATGCAAACGCAGCTTTGAGATGCTAAAACAAGATTAGGTAAATATGCTTGCGATGGACTACGCAGTAGCGGCTGATACCTCGATACGCTTGTATTTACATTGCAATCTGTGCCAAAGTCCATTTGAAAGGAATAAAACAACTCTTGGCTAATGAAGCACAAGTGTTTTAATGTACAACTGTGTATAGCGAATGGTTATTTTCTAACGAAACAGGTATTGTCTATAAAGTAAAAAGGAAGGGCACGGACAGGGGGCTAGTTTTCAACAGCACAACTTCGAATTTGTAAGTTTCAATAATAACTGTTCATTATTCGCGTTTTATATCAGGCTATTGTTAAAATTAATTGGTCATTGTTTTACTTAGTATTTGAGTTTTCTTTTTAAATGTATATCTGCCTAACGAATATACCTACTTTATTAAAACCTGAGTATGCATTTCTTAAACCCAGCTATTGGCCCGAGTACGAGTAGTAAAAACAAAGAGATTTAAATATATCTTAAATGTCTTTGTGTAAACATAATACAGAATACGCTGAGTACCGAGTAATAAACAAGTACTCGGCACATCTATACTTTAAATGGTAAATGCAACTGAGAAGGTGAAGAAGAATTTTAGTTTAATTTTTTTAATTTTATTTTATTTTAAGAATTTTAAAGAGCAACCTCAATAATTTGAAAATACACCTGCAGGTCGTCTTGAAACAAGAGCCACCACTCTCAAGTTCTTTGATAACGCCGCCCGCACCCGTGTTTGTATTCTGGCCAGTTGCAGTTGGCCAAGCCAACTATATACATAAGACATTCAAGCATTTAGAATATAAATAAAATAAATTATTACTGAAGTAAAATAGATTGAACTAAAATGTTCCGTTATTAATTACCGACGAAAATTAAATTTCATCCAACTTTTAATACTTAGATTTAAAGCTTAAATATTTCTTCCAATTTTTGTCTTATACTGCAAAATAAGTTTTTTTAGAACAATACTTTTACATGTTTTGCCACCAAAATATCTTTATCGCTGTTTGTATTTATGGATGTAGGACCATACTTTAATCATTATAATTAGAATTAAAAAAATATGGCAAAACATTTTAGGACAATTAAAACTTATTCACTTTAATTTAATATAACGAACATTGTGATGTTTAGGTATTATTTTGACTGCCAACTTTATTATACAATAATTATGACAATAATAATGACTCGTTTTACATATATAACTTACATAGTTGGTATAACTTTCTAAAAAAATCTTCAATTCCTAGTAATCAAACATAATTTCAATGCGACAAATACATGCTCAAAACTTATATAAATGGGGCATTGTTTTTTACAAGTACCGATTTTTCAATCGTCAGTTAAAAGTTATTCATAGACTAATCTATCTATCTAACATCAACAAATAAAAAAATTGTAAAATAATTCAACAAACAATAAAATAATTCAATTATTTGACTTTTTATATTCAGTAAAGGTATAGTTTATTTGATAGATAAATAACTACTAACGATTGAAGAATCGGCCCTAAAAAATATTGTATAAGTAACAAGAAAATAAATACATGACGTGACGTTAGGACGTAGTAAAGCTATTAGCAATTGAGTTAAATTTGATTGACATTATGATAAATTGATTTTAACTTTATTTATAATTTCCTGCAAAACTATATAATAAGAGAGAAATGGCGAAAGATTAAACAAAAAGCAAAAGACTGAAACAATCAATTCTAAACCAAACGAATCAATTCATTTGTTTAAAAATTCAAGTGCCTACCTAATATTACGTTGTATAAAACGCAAACACAAATATATTTACTAAAAATGTATGACTTTCAAAAACGTTGTTGCTTGCTCACTACAGGATAAGTACAGTCACAACAGCATCAAAATCCGTTGCGTAGTTTAAAAGATAAGCATATGGACAGCGGGATGCGACTGTTTTATGCTTTATGTAGACATATTTGCCTTCAGCAACCGAGTATGTTTTTAGGTGGTAACTTTAAAAAAACATCTTTTATATCAATCTTTGTACGATTACCTTTTCTGATTTTCTATCTTTATATGACTATTGTCTTTTATTCAACAAAAAAAAAAGGTCGCCCTAATTATATCGACATGAAAACAACTGCAACTCGAAACTGACAATTCAGGAATTAGATCCTGCCAAATATTCAAACGCTCTCATGTTTAAAAAGCCGTTAACACAAACCCTTCAAGTCAGTGACTGTGACACCACGAGACTTGGCGACATCTTAAAATTCAGTAGCGGTAAAGTATTTGGCCGTCACTCTACGATTGAACTAACTGCTCTGACGCATCACACTACGTTCTAACTGCCAATTATATAAATTCGCTAATACTAGGACCATGCTCTACTGCAAACGATGTTATCGCGTAAAAATTATGCTTTTTGACATACATGCAAAAATTCATATTTATTATTATATTAAGTTAATATATATTATATAACTTCATACTATATTACATAATAAAGTTATAAGCTATATACGTTCTACAGATGGGCACAGCATTCTCATTTTTGTTACACGGAGGAACAATTAAACTAAAAATGTGTATGTCAGGTAAGTCAAATTTACACAGTAAGGCTTCGACGAAAGGCCTTGCATCGCTATCGTACCGATCGATCCGAAAGTCCTTAAGGGTGATACCACGCCAATCGATCAATGCCATCGATGATGGAAGACGCCGTTCGATAATTTCTACCACATCGATCTATCGATGGTAGAATAGATTAGTCGACGTCGATCGAGTTGCTTAATTATTCGAGAATCTGCCCCGCTCCATCGACCGCTACGCAAAACGTCTAGATGAAATAAGCTATCTCTGGGCTTATAAAAACGTTCGCACCCAGTCTTCTGCGTTTGTGTCTCAGTAATAATATGATCAAGAACGCGTCCTCTTCTGAATACATTTTGAAAGATACTGATGACAAGCTTACAATCACATCGATTAATTGTCGATCGATGATTGAACGTTTTATAGACCAGTATCCATCATTCAACTAAAGCTACCACACCAATCGATCGACGTAGATCAATGGCATCGATCGACGATCGATCGATTGGTGTGGTAACACCCTAAGCAATTCTTCATGGCAACAAATGAATTGTATACTTAACAACACAACCGATATTACTTTAAATTTCTGATAAATATTTTTTCTATAGGCACTAGGTACACTTTGGCTGGTTCACTTAAAATAAATATGATATATCACATTAAATGACTAAATATATAGAATAGAATATTTACTACATTACTATAATATTTTTATGATCTAAAAATAATATGAAATAACTAAAACGTAAGTAGTGAAATAGTATGTTGCATCCTTAATATTAGAATGACCTACCTATCGTAAGCATATAAAATCCCATGTGATTATGACATTTAATTGCAATTCTTATAACTTGTACAAAAGCTCAATGAATCAAAACCTTCAATTATCTATTTTTGAACATTCTGCAAATGAATAAGGAAAATTTCAGTGCAACAAACACTTGCATAATTAAAACAAGCAGTGGTACTTGAAGGAAGTTACGTCTTTTAAAACATATCTAAAAATAGCTTCACAGTAAGTCATTTCTCCTATTTAATAATATAGATATACAGAAAAAACATTATTTTTCTATTATTAAAATGTCTATGACATCATTGCACTGTGTTTTATAAATACAAAGTTATACAACATTTGTAATCTAATGTTTACAAAAGCAAGCGTTTCATAATAAGTTAATAAATTTAAACTCCCCTCTGGAGGCTGGTGTGAGAATTGGATATCGAGCTTTGCTGCAAACTTTCATCCTCATCTGTATCATGATCGTTAGATATCCTGATAGCTTGGTACCATTGATTAGTCAAATCTGTCATTTGACTCTTGCAGTCCTTTAATTCCTGAATTCAAACAAGAAAATTTTTAGAAAAAATCCGACTACAAAAATATATAATATATAATACTATATAATATATATATATATATATATATATATATATATATATATATATATATATATATATATATATATAATACTACTTAGTAGTCGTGTCATTCTAGACTCGACCGTCAGAATGCGCAAACACCAGTTCAGTTTCAGTACCAGTGTCGCGAGAGATTGGATGTAGATTTCCACGAGATAAAGTAGCAACATACTATGAAGTGAATCGAGGACTAACGATTCATTGTTTATTTTAGTAATGAAACTTTTTATGTAATAGTCAACCTAAAAGGCAAAAGCTTTCAATAAGTAGACACTACCTACCTGATGAGTGAATCTTCTAGTGAAGAATGGCGTCAGGTACTTCATATCCAACCGTACAAAGCCTTTCAATCTTGTCGCGTGAGAATAATTAACCTGAAAATATATTCGTTAACGACGGTTTTATTTTGATAAAAAACAACATACATAATAAGTTAAAAATAATTAACACGCGAATATTATGAATTAACCCTAAAACATACACTTCGGCAAGGTTAATATCTGTGAAATATACGATTTTTTTTAATTATTTATTTAATTTCATATCATTTTTTATGTCATAATATTGTTTCAAACTTTTGTATTTTATTACATCTGTGCTAATAATACACTATTGATTTTCGGGTCGTTTCTACAAAAAATAGGGCCATGGTCGAATGCCATCATCCACCTTCTATTTCTAGCCTACTTTTAAAAAGAGGAGGTTTACAATTCGACTGTGTTTTTAGTATGTATGTTACGCGATATCTTCTTCAATTGAGACCCGATTTTTTGTAGTAGTGATTCTGTTTCTACGTAAATCCATGACACTGTAATATGTTATTTTGTTACGACAACGCGTCATATACTAATCTCTTGTCGGAGATTTTTAACAAAAAACTTAAACTAAACCCTTTATTTTTTGTGTTTCTTTTGCGTAAAACAATACGTCATGCAATATAATTGTCGCAGCGCCTCTGTGGGTAGTCGGAATTATTGTAAACAACACGTGCACCGCACACCTGCGCATTGCACCTGCAGTGGCGCTGGTGTAGCTACTTGTCTCGATTGTATAAAACGGACGGAGCGACCGCCGTTAAGGCAGTCTTGGCTCTGGCGTGGCACGGTTCACTTGTATCCCGCTACTCGCTCATCCTAGACTATTCGGATAATTAATTCGTGGAAACGAATTAATTATTATTATCAGCTATTAAGTTAGTCCTGTACAATTTATAGTTGATTACCTGTGATCCGTGTACTTTGTGATTGTAAATGAATTCTATTTAACTACTAAGCATGGGCGTTTTTGGATTTGAACGCAAACCGATATTTATCCGATTTCAGTATCGCTTAGCCACGCCAATTCGTTTGCGTACTTAGATTTCGTTTTATAAGTTGACAAAACGACAAACGCAAATCTAACTACGCTAAATAAATTGAAGCGTGAGATCGTTTTAAATGAGCTCCTAATTTACCCGTTGTTGATATATACGATATGTTTTGACTGCAATATTTACACACTGCAACTCAAAGAGCGTTTTCTTTTTTGTCAAAATGAGTCCATACCTCACTGGGTTTACGCGAAATCTTGAAAATCAATACAGTTCTCGTCTAATCAATTAAAAAGTCTAAAAAAAAACTTAATAGTCAAAATTAAAAATATTTAAATGTTATATAACTTACTCACTTAAAACATACACTCACACACAATTCACTCCTAATTTTTAAATATTTTTATAAACTTTTTTCATATATTTACTAAACAAAAAGGTATTAAGGCAATAGATATCAGTAAATAATATAATACAATACACTGTTACGACTGACCGGCATGGGAGCAGCTGTCAGTTGTCACAGGATTAAATTTACATCTAAAGTCTAAAACATAACATGAAAACAAAAAATTATTTTAAGTAAGAAAACACTTAACTAAAAACAAAAATATATCATCACACAATCTCGCAAATATAGCCTTAAACAACTTAACAATAAGACAGATATTGATCGCACACTGAACCAAAAATTCATCAACGCATAATTTCGCTAAGCCAATATAGACTACGTACTAAGCAGTAAGGATAATATTGATCCCATATCTCAATGTGTAATAGATTTCGGTATTCCAAAGCCGACAAACCGAAATCTGAATGGCAAACTTCACGTCATCGAGAGAGCCACTGAAAAAACGGATTTGGATTTCTACGCAACAGTTTGCGTTTAAGTTTGGATATTGTCGATTTTGTTTTCGATTTGGATTGGTTTGGTTGTAAAGATCGTAAGAGTTTAGCTAGTTAGGTCGATTTTTGAAATCGGATTTTCTAGTTTGAGCAATCTATACGAATCGATTTGTGTTTGAAATCGGATTTTAAATTCGTTTTGATATATCCGACTCATGCCTATTAACTACTTCCTAGATATTCGCTGTTTATTAGACCGATTAGTCTCATTTACATTAAGTCTAAGTAAGATTTAAAAATGATATAAGAAAAAATTATTCTTACTTCGAGTTCTTCCTCTGTTATTTCAGACAAATGTTCCGAATCAATAGCTTGGCCCCACTCTTTCGTTTTAGACAAACTTACTTCCTTTTGCTTGCGAAGTGATCGTGGGCGTTTTGTCTTTTTGTTAGCCTGAAATTGTTTAATATCTATTTATCAACCTGAACTTATGATTGGAACCAGCACTAGTATATTGGTACAAGAGGAGAAAATATTTTTATATAAATTTAATGATTCTTAGAAAATCAAACTTCAATCATGGTAGCCACGCTGCCTTCGTCATAATATTTATTGAATGTAAACAATTTTAAAATTTTCTGTAAAATATTCATATAGCCATCGTGAATGCGTTAACCAAAAGTGGCGATTTCTTCCAACTTATAAGATCGTCAGCAAGGGATTTTTAATATGGGCTGGTAATAGAAAATTATTGACACCCTTCCCTTATACATATTCGAATAAATTGGATCGTAGAGCTAAAATATTATATTAGATCAGAAGAGAGCGAGGCGAGAGAAAATTAGATAGAGTCAGAGTTAGAATCTAAATACGGGCCTCTCCTGGGACCGACTTCCCTCTGATTTCTAGAGAAGGTTTTAGGGCTAGGAAGTGTCCACCGCGATGCCCCAGTGCGTGTTAGCCCTTAGATGATGAGGTACAAATTTATAACGTTGCTTATTGTATTCATTACATATACTTATGGAAAACTAGCATAACACAAGCGCAAAAGAGATAACTTACTCGTAAAAATTTCAACAAGGGCATTGTAGAACCACCAAAGAATAATGTAGTAAACAGCACAATAATTAAGGTCGTTGTAATGATGACATGGCGAGTCTCGTCAGAAAATTCAAGATGTAGTGATAATGCATAAGAGATCGCACCACGTAATCCTATAATAAACAAAATAATAAGAGTTAATTCGTGTAATGAACGTTTTTTTATGTACTAGTTCGACTCTGATAAAAAAAAATTATAGAAGAGGGGGCAAACGAGCATGCAGCACCTGATGAACAACCACAACACCAGGGGAATGGCAGATGCGTTGCCGGCCTTTTAGAAAGGTGTAAGCTCTTTTCTTGAAGGTCTCTAAGTCGTCAAAATCAAATCTTTTAATTTCTAGGCTTAATTAACATTATAAATTTAGAAATGAGGATATCCGCAGTAGAACTAGAGTGACCGACATAGCCCAACGGATTAGTTAGCTGAAGTGGCAAAGGGCCAGCTGGCTATATAGCTCGAAGAATCGACAACCGATGGGGACAAAGGTTCTCGAGTGGCGGCCTAGATCGGGTGAGACATGCAGGAAGTTAATGGATGCAGGTGGCTCAGTACCGTGCTTTGTAGCATTCCTTGGGGGAGGCCTATGTTCAGCAGTGGACTTGTGAAGGACTGAATGATGATAATGAATACACATTTCTTGTATTTCTAAGATACGCTTACTGCAATGCGATTGTGGGTCTCTCGTTGACTTGATATTCATATAAAAGAGACTTCACCTTATAATCCGTATGAATACATTTACCAAATATAATGAAACTAAATATCAAACGTCAAAATAAAGCCCGCCAATATTCTCCATATATGAAGCACTCTTGAGTCATTTTTGGCTATGTTAGAAAACATGTGTGATGTAAAGTTTGAGATAGAGAAAACGCCAAGACAACCACTCTTAGTTTTTTTTTTGTGAAAGAGATGTTACGAGCTTGAGGTTCGTGACAATAAAAATTGCCGATAAAATTACCTAAATTAACACTTTAATTTACTTTACACAAATTAAAGTTAAAAACACTAATAATTAAACACACTAATTCACTTAATTCCGCTCCGAAGCTTCGCTTGTGTCGCCGAGTTCAACTCTGTCTCGATCGCATCTTGCAGCGCCTATTTATATAATTAGCAAAGAAGCGTCCCGAACATTCAGGTAAATGCGCGCCAGGCAACGAGTATTCGAGTGTAGATTTTCCAGAAACTTAGTTCTTCGGGTGGCGCTGTCGGTCGAAAGATTTGTGATGTCATTTACTGCAAAGCTCCCCTCGCTCTCGTTCTGGCGCTAGTGCGCTGATTTGAGCGCGGCGTAACAGAGATAATCAATTTTTTTTAAATTAGTTGAGTGAATCCTTAGATCTTATCTCTTTATCTTTAAAAAGAATTCTGTAAAAATTCTTTGGAAATTAAAAAGTAAATACTCTTCTCATAAAGGAAATGGAAATATAAGATGTAAAGGACATGGACACTAGCCCATATCACCTCGTGGGTGTCGTAAGAGGCGACAGACAAAAATGAAACACGAAATAGGCAGCAGTCACTTCCTGATAACTACACAAAATAATAAAAAACAAAATACTATAATACATACATAACAAAACGAGGGAGTGGGCGGAGCTCGTGTAGCTACTAAAATGCCACTAACACGTCAATTCACACGAATAAATGTCAACACGAGATGTTTTTGACGTTACAATCGTTTCCAAATTACACATGCAAATTATTTACAAAATGCGAAAATGCGCGCTATTTACAAATAAATATTTATTAAAATCCATCTGTCAACACAGCGAATCAGGTTTGTAGTAGTGAATAAGCGATAATACGACGTAATTGGTTGGATGTGTGCTCCCGGCGACGCCTATCGTCGTACAAATAAGGTTGACAGACATTCTATTGTGTATTATAGTATTCTATGATAAAAAACGATGCGTCCCAAACTGAATACCAATGTGTTTTTAAATGGGGAAGAATTGAATCCTCTGTTTTTCTTGGCATCACTCTCGACACTAAGCTTAAGTGTGGCCCCCATATATCTAAACTAGCAAGCGGAACAAGCTCTGAAGGTTATGCTGTAAAAATATTAAAGTCACACTAGTGTGGAGACAGCTAACCATAGTCCTAGCAATCCATACTCACTTATGGCATTACTTCCTAGGGTGGTGCTTCAAAAACAAAAATGCTCCCACTAAAACGTACTCGGAGAGCAATTCTAAAAGTGACCACTTTCCGTCCTTTCATGTTTCCTACACATCAACTTTACTTGGCATGTAGGGTACTAACTACTAACTGTCTGTCAGTTGTTTATTCTGAATACCATATTAAAACGGCATACCGAATAAAACTTAAACTTACCGAAAAAAAATTGTGGACTTATTTATATTACGTAAGTAAATTTGAATTTATTTTTCCAAAGCAGTGATATCTATGAAGGCATAAGACCAACTATAAACATTTTTTTTTGGAAACAAATTATGGATAGCGCCACCTTCAATTGAATTTTTGTCGTTCGAGGCAACTGTCCTACACCTGGGGGAGTGAGTAGGGAAGTGTACAGCACGTGTATATAAGTAGGCTACTCGCGCTGTCACTGCCCATGCCGCTGTCACTGCTCGGCGCTCCGTCGATTGTCGGTTTTTCGCACGGTAGTCAAAGGACGGGCAGCGCGAGCGAGAGCGAGTGTTAACATTCTCGCATACTTGCTCCCTAAGTTCGACCGAGAAAGATCGTGCTATGTTTAAAAACAGCAATTCGTTTATTAATCTGTCTTGTGTTTTAATGATATTTAGAAATGATAAAACAATTCAACGTTTAGAATTTTATGAGCAGGTTATATTGAATCCTCATGATAAAAATCATAAATTGCACGTAGTAGCTACTTATATTGAGCAGATATAATGCTCACACCAACAAATTTGACGTCATTCATTGTTACGAGTTGATCAATAAAGAAGTATGAAGGCTGAGTGTAAACACCCACCCGCGTCGTTATTGCCGCAGAAGTAATTAGGGAAATATTTCCGGAATTTCGGGCAATATGTACCATATAGGGAGGTTTAATGAGGGCTAATAATTTTCCGTTTAGCAGATGTCGCTAGTTGACAATGTGTGTTTTTTGTTACACAATGTCATTTAATTGAGAAGTTAGTTTTAAACAAAAATTCATCAGTTTCTGGAGTATTATATTAATACACAAAACAATGCCTCAGTGATTTGCTCTTCAGGTTTTTGCTCATTTTGAACTTTTTTTTTATTTTCTTTATGTATATTTGCGGTTTGATTTATTTATACTTTATGTTATTAACATTTTTTTATAGCGTTGGGTGAAAAACGAGCACACAACTATATTATAACTGCAGCGTGACTCTACCACGTGAGAACGTTACCATAGCTTTAATCTAATTAATATATAATATAACTTAGTATAGAAAGAAACAATATTTAACAACGAAAAAAAACTAATTAATTTTCCAGCGATGTAATCCGTCAAATATACCATACTTGATAGGCGGATTGACGATCCCAGTGCCAACGTCGGTCTAAATATTTTGTCCACCGTAAACAAGACGGCATAAAACGATCTTTCTGAAGTTCTAAGGACACCCAAGAGACGAAGTTGGGTGATGCATTATCTTAACTCTACACACAACAATGTATTTTATAATGTTATATCTTGTTACATACCACTGAACCACATTATGAACATCATTTTCTTTGTTATCTTGTGCTCACGGAATTTATTGCAGAGTAATGCAAGCGGGAATATGTTAGCTGCCCTGCCCAGTAAACACATAACTATGCTCCAAACCACAAGTGCTGGCTCCACACGATGACGAAAACTGCAAAAAAAAACTGCTTGTACAGAATGCACAATTAGTGTTCTATATAACGTCATCATCATCATCATCATTACAGCCCTTCACAAGTCCACTGCTGAACATAGGCCTCCCCCAAGTAATGCCACAAAGCACGGTCCTGAGCCACCTGCAACCATCGACTTCCTGCATATCTTACCAGATCGTCACTCCATCTAGTGGGGGGTCGCCTTACACTACACCTACCGGTACGAGGCTGCCACTCGAGAACCTTTCTTCCCCATCGGTTATCGGTTCTTCGAACTATATGGCCGGCCCATTGCCACTTCAGCTTACTAATCCATTGGGCTACGTCGGTCACTCTGGTTTTACTGAGGATATTCTCATTTCTGAGTCTATCACGCAGAGAAACTCCGAGCATGTACAATCTAGTTTCCAGAGATTTAGGTATACCTGACGAGAAGATGTGTCGTAATTTCCCGAACGCTGCCCAGCCGAGTTGAATCCGTCGATTGACCTCTCTGTCGAAGTTGGACTTACCTAGTCGGACTATTTGTCCCAGGTAAACGTACTCGTAAACAACTTCGAGCATAGTGCTCCCAACAACTACCGGCATAGGTGTGACGTGGACATTAAACATGATCTTTGTTTTGTCCATGTTCATCTTAAGACCTATCCGTTGGGAGACATCATTGAGGTCATTGAGCATAGTGCTTAGGTCCTCCAGCGATTCTGCCATAAGGACTATATCGTCGGCAAATCGAAGGTGAGTGATGTACTCGACATTGACGTTAATACCGTATCCTTTCCAGTCCAGTAGCTTGAAAACGTCTTCCAATGCAGCGGTGAAGAGTTTCGGGGAAATAACGTCACCCTGACTTACACCTCTCTGCAGTTGGATAGGTTTCGAGCTCTGGTTCTGTACTCGGATAGCCATCGTAGCCCTACTGTACAAACACTTCAGCACTTCGATATACCGACAGTCAACTTGGCACCGCTGAAGGGACTGTAGCTCCGCCCAAATTTCGACGGAATCAAAGGCTTTCTCATAGTCCACATACGCCAGGCAAAGTGGCAGATTGTACTCTTGGGTCTTCTGTACAATCTGCCGCAGGGTATGTATGTGGTCTATGGTACTGAAGCCTTTTCGGAAATCGGCTTTTTTGGAAGTCGTCGAGTCTGAGTGCGAGACGATTCGTAATGACTCTCGAAAACAGCACGTAGACGCGGCTCAGAAGGGAAATCGGTCTGTAGTTCTTCAAGAGAGCGTTGTCGCCTTTCTTAAAGAATAAGACCACCGCACTTCTGCTCCACGCCTCCGGAGTAGTGCCACCATGGAGGACGGAATTGAAGAGCTTCCGAAGGACTTCAAGTACCGTTGTTCCACTCGCTTTCAGAAGCTCCGCTGTAATTCCATCCTCGCCTGGAGGATGCTCTGGCTCTGGATCGCTCTGCAGTTTTTAAGTTGCTGGAGAGCCATTTTAATATCGCTTTCTCGGACTGACGTCCGGGATGTCATCGGAATACTGTCGGATAAGACTTGCTCTTGGATCGTTACTCACACTTGCGTGTGACTCTAACGATGATGTTTACAGCTGCCCATAGAACCTCTCAATCTCACTCAAAATCTCAGGTGTCCCGGAAACGATGCTGCCACACTCAGTCATCAGCTTTGACAGTTGGCTCTTTCCGGCTGACAGATTTCTGGCAAAGACTTTGGAGCCCTGGTTCCGCTCGATCGCTTCTTTAATACGAGCAGTATTAAAGTTAAGTAAGTCTCGCCGCATGCATTTGGAGATCTGTCAGTTCAGTTGCCTGTATGCTGTCAAATCTGTTGACGATTGCAGCCTCATCTGCCGACTAACAGCCATGAGATTAGAGTGTGATCGGAGAGTTTTTGTGTTCTTCTGCGGCGGGTCTTGCTGAACTTAGCTCCGACCGCATGGACAGTTTCCACGAGCTTGTCATTCATATCGTCCACTGCATTACAATCTTCTAGGCACTGAAAGCGGTTACGTAACTCGAGCTGAAAGCTTTCGGGATTCTGGATTAGAGCACGAGGGGGACGGAGCGTTGACTTAATTAGACGAGACCTCTCCAATTTGACGTTTAGGTTCAGTGTGCCTCTGACCATTCGGTGATCGCTGCCAGTTTTCACCCTTGCGATCACTGAGACATCACTGAACAGTTGGCGTCTGGTCGTCATAATGAAGTCAATCCCGTTTTTTGTTGAACCGTCGGGGCTCGACCAGGTCTACTTTCTGTGTCTTTCTGGAAGAAAGAGTTCATCATAAGAAGTCCCTCTCTCTCCATGAAGTCGGCCAGCTGCTGGCCCCTTCGATTCCGTTGCCCTATCCCAAATTTCCCTATCTTCAGCTCACCGTTCTTTCTTGTGCCCAGTTTTGCGTTGAAGTCTCCCATTAACACCGTATAGTGAGTTTTGCAGGAGGAATGCATGGTTCTAGAAATGTCCTCATACATTTCCTCCACCTCCTCATCGGGATGTTCCGACGTTGGCGCGTAAACCTGTATGACCTTCAGCGAATACCGTTTGGTGATTCTGAGTATAAGGTACGCAACCCTCTTCGATACACCCCGATAAATCCAACACCGCCTTGGGGCCGGGTCGCCCTCCCGGTGGTAGAACAAGTTGCCGGATTCGAGAATCACCGTGTCCTCCCTCTCTCTTCGGACCTCGGATAATCCTATTATATTCCAGCGCAACTTGTCTATCTCTTCTTCCAGCTCCAGGATCTTCTCGTCAGTCCTCAGGGTGCGTGCGTTAAATGTTGCCAAGTCGAGTCGTCGTAGGTGGCAACCGAACCTCCACCGAAGATTCTTAGCACCCCCTGCCCCGCCGTTACCTATGGTCGCCACCGTAGCCAGGAATAGCGGGGCCGCCGGGGACTGGGGGCCGTCTATTTGTGTAATTCTTCATGGTCCTAGGGGCCTATAGGCCTTCATGGCCCATATTGCCATAGTTGCCACGCTTGGCGAGCGGGTTGGCAACCGCAGTTTTTTTTTTGTACAGTTGCTGTTATCAGGAAGATGCTGCTGCCCATCTCCTGCCTGTTTCCCTCTGTCGCCCTTTACGACACTCACGGGAAGATATGGGGTAGTGGATATTCTTAACCGCCACTACACGACAAACTACATCTATATAACATACATATGTTCAAACAAAAATAAAATCTTTAACCATGGTTTACGTGGAATATATTTGATTTTACTAAGAAGGCCACCTTAAGTATATGCAATAGAATATAAACAATGTTCGACGTTTCAAAAAAATAAAGCATTGGAAGATAATTAAAAAAAGATAAAAAGATGTTATAAAAAGTAACAGGTGATCCTGAGAAAAAAATCGAGGCTCCCTGAGCTAACCAAAATTATCCCATTCGCAGATTCAACTACAAGAATAATTTCGGTTGACAGACCACCCCACATGTTGGTCACCTCAAGAGCCAAATCCAGATAATTTGTTTGCTTATCTGTTTCCACCTTTTTTTATAGGATAGGGCGACAAACGAGCAAACAGTCCACCTGATGGTAAGTGGTTGCTGTGGCCCATAGACATCTACATCCATCCTCGATTATGAATCAAAATGCAGATGCGTTGTTACCTATGAGGACTAAGATGGAATGCCTCGTTTCCAGTAAAAAAGGTCTCCGGTTCTCTACACTTATCATACAAAACACAGCAGCATTAAGCTACTATTTTACGCTGGTATTCTGTGAGAGTGCGGTCCTTCCCAGCCTTGTCAATTGTACAAGGTTCTCGTCATATGGAATGGTAATGTCGATAAAAATAAATTTGAAAATATCCTTGACTTTGTCAGCTCCATCACACTATATCAGGCGTATGCGCAAGAATAGTCCTGTCTGTTTTGATCAACATTCATTTTGAATGTCATGGTCATATTCGAGCTCCGCTGCGGGCAAGTACAGGCAATAAGGCAGTTTCTGATCCACAAGACTGTATTTCAGAAAGAGCTTCTGGTTTAGATTTCTGGCTACTTGGTTGTGTTTGCAACGTCAAGTTTGCATGGCTCAGCCCTTCCATCTCTTGATAAGGTGCTTACTGACTGCACCAACATAGCAGTTTTGTCGCTTAACTATTGTCAGGAGGCCATCACTTCCCTATGCCTGATTATTATTATTATTTTAAATTTATACCTATCATAACTTACACATCTTTTCTTGCCTATTTGGTTTGTAGTTTAATATAATTATCAATATTTAATTAACATCAAAGTCATTTAATTCTATAAATAGATATTTAAATACATTCTATCAATTTACCTTCAGCCTTTATCTACATGGCTTGTCAATAATCAATCTACAATTTTAAAAACTGGTATTGCTTACCTGAAAATAGCTAAACCTAAATAGGCAAATACACATGTTTCAGCTATAAAAGCCAGTGTCCTCATTGTCTGCTGCATGGTGACTTGTGTCACAGTAGAAAGATTAAAATGTGTGTAATGAGACATTACAATTCCACAAAAAAGAATTGCCATGATTCCTGCAAATAAAATATTCATGAAAAATACAGAAAAGCAGATACACAATTTTGTTTCATCATCATCATCATCATTACAGCTCAAAGTTCACTGCTGAACACAGGCCTCCCTCAAGAAATAGCGGGTATGTTCCAAAATGTTTTCAGTATACTGCCAAATACAAATGACGTCATCAATTGACACTATATTGTACTGACGTGCCGCCGCCATATTGTGTCAGATATCCGGCCATAATAAAACAATTTTTAATTGTGTGTGCACTGAATGAAGCATGCCGGAATTAATTTTTATTTATTCAAATACAAAGATTATAGAATAATTGCTGGTATCTCCATTAGGAGGATGTAATGATTTTTGGAGCACAACATGACAAAATGATCGCCAACACTTTTCCAAAATGGCGCAAATGTATGATGTCATATACTGCCCTATGTTTTGGAACGAATCACCAGTATAGTGTCGATTCATGATGTCATTTGCATTGGACAGTACACTGGGTTCTATTTTGGAACATACCCAGCATAATACATGGTCTTGCTACCTGCACCATCAACTTCCTGCATTTATTAGCAGGAGGTCTCTCCATCCAGGTGGATGGCTGTGCTC
This sequence comes from Parnassius smintheus behrii, assembly GCA_036936625.1. Lineage (NCBI taxonomy): Eukaryota > Metazoa > Arthropoda > Insecta > Lepidoptera > Papilionidae > Parnassius > Parnassius smintheus. The sequence goes on from JAUPFT010000018.1 coordinate 25,166,049, forward strand.
TTCGCTTAACAGTACAAGGTTGCTACTAAAGAACCTTTTTTATCAATCAGTAGTCAGTTCTTCTAGATATTTGGCTTGCCCATTATCACTTCAGCTTACTGATCTGTTAAGTAATGTCAGAATTTTGTTTAATACTAGGTACACAAAATTTAAACCAGGTTGTTGAATTTCTGTATGCTAAGAATACTTTAAATAGTAATTTAAAATGGGACAATCTTAAGCTGAAAAAGTGCTCACCTGATAAGTGGATACCCTCAGCAAGAACATAGGGTGCATAAGTAAATACTAACATCATTCCAAATTCAAGTGAAGGATTTTTCCGAAGGTCAACATGTTTAAGTAAAAGTGCACTTATTAGTGCAAAAACAACTCCAATGCCAGCAGAAGCAAAGAACATCAACCAAAACCGATTTATAGCTGACAAAATGGCCTCATATGTTGACATCATTGGGTCATTTGAGTCCAAAACAGCAGTAGTAAGAACAATAGCCACAGCATCATTAAGGATACTCTCACCAAACACTAACATATTTAAAACTGGATCTACATCCAAAGCATGAAAAATAGCAACTGTGGCCACAGGATCAACAGCCGATATTAAGGATCCAAAAGCAAAGGATTCTACAAAGCTCAATTTATATACCACTTGAGCTAATCCTAATAAATATATACCAGCTCCAATAACAAAAGCAGATATAGCAGTTCCAACTATTGCAAACAGTAAAATGGATCCAATATTCTGAAAAAAGTTGCCTTTGTGTAAATTATACCCTGACTCAAAAATAATAGGAGGAAGGAGCACTAAAAAGAAAGCTGTAGGAGAAAATGCTTCTTCTTTCCTCCAATTGGCTATATTTCTTATTGACATCAAATTGATTATCATACCAATCAAAGCACCAAGAAATACAATAACAACACTTTCAGGAAGGTATGAAAATCCTGTTTGCAACATAAGATGAATTAGTAAGATACCAAGAGCTAAAATACATAATACAAAAAATATAGCCATTGAACTGTTATGTTCATCTTCAGCAGAACTTTTTCCAGGTAAGGGTGCTGCATCTGACGGATTTACTTCAGATATATTTGTGGCTGATGATGAAGACGCATTTACTTGAACTATGGTCAATATTGAAGAGTTAGAAGGGCCTACATCATAAACAATATTTGGAGCATCTGTTGAGGAACTAGTCAAGGTCGAAGACAACAACGGTTTAATACTTTCACTAGTTAAACTTGTCTCACTTGAGCTAGGTATATTATGTAGGCTTCCAGCTCTTTTTGGCCTTGACAATATTTTTTTATAACTTTGTCCGAAACTCGATTCAAAATAGTAATTTTTCTGAATATCCATATTTAAATTTTCCTTTTGATCAATTATAGTCTCGTGTTGGCCATATGATACCTTTATTATGCAAAATAAATATATCCACACATATAATTTACATTTTGTTATGCTTTGCATTTTGATTTTAATTACACTTTGATATTTTTTATCCCTCGTTAGAGTAGTTGTATATTCCTTGCTTAGATATAATCCACTATTGCACTAATATTCGTCACGTTTAAGATTTTTTTTATAAAGAAATATCAAAGTTACACGTATTTCTAGAATTTCATAATATTCTCCCGATTATCAGCTTATCTATGAGCACAGAACACATATACCCCTAATCTATGAGCGCAGTTCTCTAGACTGTCACTTGCCATTTGCTTGTCAATTGTCACACCATAGAGTAATTTATTACTTTTTTTATAAGAGACGGGGCAAACGAGCATGCGGCTCACTTGATGGTGAGTGAAAAGTAACTACCGCCGCCCATGAACTATCGTAACACCGGGGGAATTGCAGGTGCATTGCCAGCATTTTAAAAAGGAGTAAGCTCTTTTCTTGAAGGTCCCTAAATCGTATCGGTCCGGAAAATCGCCGATAGTAAACAATTCCACAAGTAGAAGTTGTACGAGGAAGAAAACTCTTAATAAAACGCACAGTGGTGAACCGCCACGCATCCAGATGGTGAGGATGGTACCGTGAATTTTGATGCGACGTACGTTCGTGAAATTTGGCGGCTGGAACTAATCCGAACAATTCCTCAGAACACTCTCCGTGGTAGAAACGATAGAAAACGCAAAGGGATGCAACATCCCTACGCATCACCAATAAATCGAGCCGATCAGAAAGAACTCGGTCGTCGATGATTTAAATCGCTCTGCGCTGTATGTGTACAAGTGGGGTGCCCCGGCCCAGAGATGTTAACAGTATTTCATATGAGGCAGAACTTGCGCTTTGTAAAGTTGCAAGCGATGTGCCGGCATGAAATACTGTCTCGCTCTGCTGAGCACGTCAAGCTTTTAAGAGATCAATTTGGCCTTCCCCTCCAAGTGACAACGAAACTGCATACTATTCGATATGTTGACGCCGAGGATTCTGATGCTAGCTGAAACAGCAAGCTTCTATTTAGAGGTTAACGCGCAAAGTTCTGTCTTCTGGGGATTGAATTGAACTAGAATTAGTCACTACCAATCCGACACTTTGTTAAGCAAAGACTCAACTTCAGACACAAGTTTATCTTGGCACTCGGCGACGTTTTCCCGAGAAATATTGGCACGGCTGCTGTATAAGGCATCACCAATGCTGTCGTCTGCATAGCAATGAATGTTACCAATTTTCAATATATCATTGATGTGCAGAAGAAACAACGTTGGTGATAACACGCAGCCTTGTGGACCACCAGCGTTAATAGGCTTGTAATCATAGCATGTACTGTCGACTACAACCTTGATGTTCCGATTAGCAAGAAAACTAGTGTTAACCCAATCGCACAATTTCTCGGGAAGCTCATAGGAAGAGAGCTTCGAAAGAAGCGCTTTGTGCTAGATCCGATCGAAGTCCTTCGCTATGATCAAACTAACGGTCAATGCCTCCCCTTGAACCCTACTGCCTCCGCCCATCTATAAGTCATCATAAAATCTAGGACCTATCAAACAGGTACAGTATTTATCCGTACGAAATTTTCTCTGATTCGAAATTCCACACATGTGGATATTTGACATGCGTCCAGAATTCCGCACGGAAAAAAGCTGTTCCGAACGCAAGTCTTTCATAGATTTTGTATGATTCGCATCAAACCACACATTCGTAAAATTCCGTATGAAACGCGCCTCCTCTCTCCTCTCTCGTACGACCAAACCAAGTAGGTGTGATTATGTACGTTTTTATTTGTAATCTTATATGTGTATCTCTTTTCGTTACCTTTCATCTTATTTTGTTTTACAATTCGTTGAAAGAGTTTATAGGCATCCATATTAAGGAATCTGGATAGACAGATTTTTTTTACAAAATATTGACTCTTGCAATCTTAGGGTGTAAAGGGAATACATCCAGTAACAACATTCTATACTTACTTACTTATCGTCACGCACAATCCCTAACGGGGTAGCCAGAGAGAACAGATCGCCAAGTGTCACGATCCCTACATACCTCTTTCGCCTCTTTCAGGTTCATTAACTTCTTCATACATGCACGTCTAGGTATCCGAGTACTCTTGACCCTCCCCTCTTCGAGCAATTTGCTCACATGGTCTTCGAAAGTTAGTCTCGGTCTACCTCGACACCTTTTAATATTTACTTTCGCTCTATATATTTTCTTCACCATTCGGTCTTCACTCATTCGTTCAACGTGCCCAAACCATTGGAGTACGCCCCTATCAAGTTTTGTGATAAGGTCATCTTTCAAACCTGCCATATTGCGAATCTCTTCGTTTCGCTTTCGGTCGGCTATGGTAACGCCACACATTTTACGAAGAGATCGCATCTCCACTGCATTCAACTTGCTTTTATGCTTCTTCTGGCATACCCAGGTTTCGCTGCCATATAACAAAGTCGGTACCAACACTGCGTTATGTATTGCAAGGCGTGCACTTTTCACCACGCCTTGCCTTTTTACTAATGCATTCAGGGCACCATTGACTTTGTTTCCGGCAGCGACACGCCTATCCACATCTAAATCACATCTTCCATCCCGGCTGAAAGCACTCCCCAAGTATACAATTTCATTTACCTGTTCTAGACATTCCTGATTTACCCATATTTCACATTTCGTTCTCTCTTCGTCCTTTTCAAATACCAGAACCTTAGTTTTATTAGCATTCAAACGGAGACCTTTAATTTCACATTCCTCTTTCATACACGTGACTAATGCCTGCAGTTCTGCTTCTGATGGTGCAATAAGCACTGCATCATCAGCATACAGCAGACAATTAACTTTTATGTCACCCAATTTCACACCCAAACAGCTATCTTTCAGCTTCTGTAAACAGCTGTCGAGATACAGTATGAACAGCCAGGAAGACATGACACAACCCTGTTTTACGCCCGCTTGGACGCTAAACATGGGTGACAGGTCATGCCCTACCCGCACACAGGCTTTACAGTCATAGTAAAGTGACTGCACAGCCCTTAACAATCGACCATCCACACCATATCCCGGCAACAGTTCCCACATTTTCTTCCTTATAACCTTATCAAATGCTTTCTCCAGATCCACAAAAGCACAGAAAATCCTCTGGTTAACACTCAGAAGCTTCTCCGTGATCATGCGGAGAGAAAACATTTGATCCGTGCATCCTCTTCCAGGTCTAAATCCGCATTGTGCCTCCCATAAAAATCTTTCCGATTTCTCTTGCATCCTGCGTGTCAAAACCTTCGAATAAACTTTACTTGCTAAACTGGTCAAGCTGATCGCCCGATAGCACCCGCAGTCAAGATGTGAACCTTTACCTTTATATAAAGGCACAATGACCGCGGATCGCCAATCATCCGGGACATCTCCCGTCTGCCAGCACAAATTGCACAGCAGATGAAAGCTGTCCCAGACGCGAGGCCCACCGTACTTGACCATTTCAGCAGTAACTCTGTCTAGTCCCGCAGCCTTACCACATTTCAAACTTCGAATCGCACGTTCAATCTCTTTCATGCTGATGACCTCAGTGTCATCGAGGTCCGTGTCTGGCGTGCCAGTCACGGCGTCACCCCCGGATCCTTCACTAAGATCATGACACGCATACAATTCTCTATAAAATTCACTCCATCGCTGCATGACGTCCGATTTTTCTGAGAGGACGTCATTGGTTCTCGAAAGCACTTTGTTCATTCTTAAAGCTGTCGCACCACTCCGGGACCTTCCAACCTCTTTCCAGAAGAGTTTGGAGTTTTCCCTAAAGTTGTGCGACAACCTCTCGTCCGCTTCTATTCTACACCTTTCACGTGTTTCCTCAATCAATGTTTTCGCATGAACTTTCTGCAGCTTATATCTTTCTTTCATCTTTTCTCTCATATGCTCATCGTTACTAGAGGCCAAGTAGTCTAACCATGCTTTTTTCTTCTCTTTTACAGCTTCTTTCACTTCATCATTCCACCATGCATCTCTTCTTTTACTACTACCTCTTTTTGTCGTACCACATACTTCTTCCGCTGCACTTACCATTCCATCCCTAAGGTTCTGCCATGTTCTCTCCACACATTCTTTCCTGCCATCGATGGTGTCAAGCTTTTCGGCTACCCTCGTGTGATATTTGTCCCTAGTATCCGCTTCCTGAAGCTTCCAGCTTCGGATGCGACAGACCGACTGTGGTTCTGTTACTGCTGTCCGGTGGCGCCAACCCGCGAACAAACCCCTAAATCTAGTAATTACTAGATAATGATCCGTTCCCAGGTCAGCACCCCTGAACACTCGTGTATCCATCACCTGTTTTCGCAGTCGGTCATCCACCAGGAACAAATCAATCATACTTCTCTCATTCTTTCTTTCTCTAGTGTACATATGGATCTTCCTGTGATTAAACATAGTGTTTGTCACAAGAAGACCCTTTTCCTTGCATACAGCCAGTATAAGCTTGCCAGCATCATTAACCCTTTTATCGCCAAACTTTCCAAGCACCGACTCGTATCCTGGTCGAGCGATACCTACCCATCCATTCAAATCAAGTAAACAAAGAAAATCAACCATCAGATTTATCTGATACGGTTCAGGATGATGAAAATTCGAATATTTTAATAAAAGTATGTATATTTTTAAAGTGACGATGACAAGACACCTTCGCAGGTTTAATTTAATACTTACTACACTACCAAAACAATTAGGCGCATGACAGGAATGCGGTTACCGCGCCCTGTTCCCCGCACCTCGTCCCGCACGTCCTATAGTGACGCGCAATAATTACTTTCTGCGGTACAGTGTTGCCGTCGTTTCGTTACTAGATTACTAATATTGAAGAAGAATCAAGATTTAAGTTATGAATACAGATTCATAGAACTTGAGAAACTAGAATATACAGTAAAAAAAAATTCACCACGTCTGACAAATAATAAGGGTAGTTTTAGAAATTGATGTGTAATAATAATTAATTAGTTCGATGATATAATGATAATAATGATGATCTAAACCCTATTGAGTATATTTGGAACATAATGAAACAAAGGATCGCCGACAAAAATGTGGAACAGTCAGAAAGGCTTATCGAATCTTTAACCAGGGAGGCCGTACAGTCAATTACGCAAACTGATTGGAAAAAGTAAATCAACCATGTAGACCGGTTACGGCAGAAGTACTGGGAGAAACAAGGACTACAAGACGCCAGAGAACTAATAATAAATATAAACGATGGCGACAGTGATGATACATCAGATTTTGAAAGAATTTCGGGGATTGAAGAATTGGAGTCAGATACTGATTCAGAATAAGTACTGTCACACATCAGCTGGGCGCTTTGAGAGCACTTTTAAAACCTTGACCCGTTATCTGTGGTCACTTTTCTGTCGTTTATTAAATTCATTAAAATTATTAATAATAAACATAAATTGTGTGTCTAATAAGTACCTCCGATCTAAAAAATCCTAAAATCAATTTACCTAATAGGCATTGCTGACCTAATTTTAGAATTTTCTTTCCCCAAAATTTCTGAAATTCTAAATACCATAAGTATCGTAATGACTGAAAATAACTGAAGATATGATATTTAATTTTATGAATTCCAAATCGCCATTTGGCCGTGGTTTCAAAAGTCCTATGAAAATTGAAAACAAAAAATATTGGGAACTGATTTTGCAACAGACAAAAGAATATTTAAAATCATTGAGTATCAATGGAAAAAGTATTTTACACCACGGGCGCATATCATTTGCTCTAGGTTTTTTAATGAACATTGAAAATTTTACATTACTTTTTGCCGATTTATTAAACGTCATTCCCGTCATTCCTCCAATGACGTATTATATATAGACACGTCATGAACGAACATCGCGGCACTTAAAAACGGCGAAAATACTAGAACTACTTATACTCGTGAAGAAAGAGAAAGAAAATATGACACCGTAGGTACGGCGGGATGCCTGTTGCTTGCATTGGCGAATTTTATCAAACCGCCACAAAGGAAAGAAGAAGAAGCCTGTTGCTTGACTAGCCAACTATTTTATTCAATCATGTATAAAAATTGTGTTGTAAAAACCTTGGCTTCTAATTATTATTATTGTATCTTTCAATTTTGTAGACACTATTGCTATTGTAATAATAAATGTAAATAAAAACGATTGTTATTTTATTTTTATTATTTCCTTATGTTATTTTCTAAGGTCGTCACTCCATCTAGTGGGGGGTCGCCCTACACTTCGCCTACCGGCACGAGGCTGCCTCTCGAGAATCTTTCTTCCCCATCGAATTAATTAACGATGTTTTATATAATATAATTAATTAAATTATATTATATTACCGGCGGACGAAGTGTAGGGCGTCGCCCCACTAGATGAAGTGACGTCCTGGTAAGAGATGCAGGAAGTCGATGGATGCAGGTGGCTCAGGACCGTGCTTTGTGGCATTCCTTGGGGGAGGCGTATGAGTGCAGTGGACTTATGAAAGGCTGAAATGATGATGATGATTTTATAAGGGATGTAAAGACAGCCTCCCAAAAACTTTAACCATAAACTCATCATGACCATCATCCTGAGCAAGCTACTGAAGGAATATAAAACTTATTAAAAATGATGTCCATTTATAAATTAAAATTTTATAAATGAATATAATTTTTAATAAATTTATATCCATATAAATTTATTATATTTAGTTACTTAAGTCACCTGCCACTAATTTCTCACCACGCCATGGGTTGACTGGCAAAGAATGCTAACTGGCAATAAATCCGCCCTTTGTAACCTTTTTTATTGGTTTGAACAATAAAGTTTTTAAATAAAAATAATGAACATAAACTTTTTTCATAATATCCCAAATACTTGTATTTTGTGTTCACCCTAATTAGAAAGAGACTGTGGGGTAAAGAAAAATTTCAAGGTCGTTTTCTTGTATTTTTTATGTCATTCGAGAGTGCGGGTTCCAGTTTGTACGAAGTACATGTATTTCCATGATCGAGGCATTGTTTTTTGTATTTTTTTTTATATTTGTACTACAATTTTTCAATGGTGATGTCACTGTGTGACCAATACCGTTATAAATAAAATGACCTCAGCCCCAACTGGTAAGCTTAAGATTATTAGCCCTCATTAGTCTCTGATGCACTAGTACTTCTTATCTCTTCGGGCGTTTATGGCTAAAGCCGGCCACATTCGTCGGTTCCGTTTCGGGATTCCGTTCCGAACGTATGTTTTTAAGTCGACCGCATACATTCAAAATCCAATGTATGCCGCAAAATTTCGAAGGGAAAACTACCTTACGTGTGTATGGGTTCTTGATTTTATAAGGACTTGCTGCGTTCGGAGTCCCGAATCGAAATTCCCAAACTGAATTCCGAATGTATGTAGCCGGCCTTGTGTAGTATGTGCTCTGTGGTCTTTGCAGAGTGCCATAGACTAAAATAACGAGAAGAGAGAAAAAACAGATTTGTCGCCCTCCTACCCCAGCCTACGAATTTGGAGTACATACATATAAAGAAATACTGCCAGACGTATTTTCAATTTTCCGATATGAAAAAACTGCACCTTGCTTGAATATAATTGCACCATCTTTAAAAATGCACAAAATGCAATATTAAGTGCAAAAAGTTAATAAAACTATATTACTTTTATGTGTCGAATGCACTACTCAAGCCAACGAATTTATAGTATATGTATATATATATATATATATATATATATATATATATATATATATATATATATATATATATATATATATATATATATATATATATATATAATGAAAAAATATTGACATTTTTAACGATGCTGCAATTATATTGAAGCAGGGTGTAAGTAGTTTTTGACATTGCAGTTTTTTTTTGCGCCCGAAGCAAATATGGGCAACCCTCCGGAAAGCGGGGGAGGGAGGTGGGGAATGCTCATATCATACCACGCAGCCGGCTGCGTGGTTATGTGGAGACTTTTACCCACTAAACCCCACCTTTTAGGGACTGGCTTAACGGTCTAACTAGAGATCTCTAAGCTGTATACGAACGCGACCCTCCTTGGCAGAAAGGAGAGAAAGGAGGAGACTCCTAGAGCGTTTTTATAAAGACGTAGGCGCGGAGGGAGAGCAGTCCCCGCCCGCAGTAGCAAATCGCAGGCACCTGCGCGAGCAGTAGCGGTTGAGGCTGGTCACCAAAGCCAACCAATAAGCCGAAGCTGCATAGGTGAGCAAGGGTGCCTGTAATTCGCTACGCTAGGGCGAAGGGGCTGCAATTTCCGCAGCGCCGAAGCCGTTGTAGAAGTAAGTTTGGGTCAATATTTCTGTGTAAAAAGTGAGGTTATGATTTTACAAAAAAACCATTACTCATAAACTACACTTTTCCGCAAGGAGGGAAGGGTAGATAGGGCATACTCCTGCTCCGATCTTCTCCCCTTCTGCTGGAGACAATAAGTACTATCATTTTGAGCTCTATGGGATTTTCTTTTTTATTTTTCTCAAGAACGGTGAATTACCTTTTAATGTGAGTGGTTGCTTACGCAGGTTTGTTTGCGACGGTGCGCGTTTTCGAGCAGGAAACCGGTCTGACGGTGGGGCCGGGGGGGGGGGATGCGGATAGCTTGATAGAGAGACCAGATCGAGTCCATAGTTTAGAGAAGCGGCTCGAGCAGGTCATGGCCCGAAGGAACGTAATGGAAGAGGCTTGCTCCGAGATAATGGCCTCGGGAGCTGAACAGGGAGTCCTAGACTCCTGCCTCGCGGACTATGAGCAATTTTTTTCGCTCACGGACGGCTTGATCGAGGCGGCGACCAAGTATGCTAGTGACGCGCATGAAGCTCGGCTGAGTGGCCTGCTCGAGTCCCCTCGGAAGTAGCCTACTCAGCCGGAGCTGTTATGACGTCTCCCAACTCTGGACCTACCAAGGTTCTCCGAGGTCCTCTCCGAATGGTTAACGTTTGTGGGACTCTTCGATAGTTTAGTGGACGCCCGGAGGGACATAACACAAAGCCAGAAGATGGCTTACCTCCTGGCCTCACTGGAGGGGGAGACCCTGGGCGTCGTCGGCTATCTGAAATTTTCGGACGACGCCTACCAGACCACTCGGGACCTCCTCGCCGGAAGGTACGCCAACGTACGGCGAATCGCGGACGAGGACGTCAAGCAGCTGTTGAACCTCCTGCTGCTAAAGGCCCGGGCCAGACTACGGCCGGACCTCGTAAATCCAGTCTTGGTGGCCTGCAATTCTTGAGGCGGCTGGATTTACCAGTGGACGAATGGTCCTTTTTGTTGCTCCACATTGTGCTGTCCCGCCTGCCTCTCGATCTTCGGCTCCATTTCGAGGAGAGGTATGGCGAGGACAGCGCCTCCTATATTCCGCCCTTCAGGGATCTGCTGCGGTTCTTGGAGGAGCAGTGCAGGCAGATTGAGAACGCAGCGGGCACCATCGACGACGACCTACGGACTGCCAACCGAATCGTGCCCAGGGAGAGGTGGAACCCCCCGGGCAAGTCGTCTTAACCCCCTCAGAACGAGCGGAGCTCCCGCGAGAGGGCGCCGCCCCCTACCCTCTTATAGTGGCCTAGTGGCCAGGGAGGCGCCCCCCTGCTCCTACTGTCGAGCATCAGATCACCGGGTGACGATTTGCCCGAAATTCTTAGGTAAGCCGATCCCAGCGAGACGAACCATCGCCAAGGAGCGCCGCTGGTGCTACTCATGTTTGGAAAGGCACCTCCAACGAGACTGCCCGCACCAGCTGCCCTGTCCGCACTGCCAGAGCAATCACCACACCGTTTTGTGCCTGGGTGCGAACAGCGCTTCCTCTCGGGGCTCTGCCGGGCCCTCATCCCCCACGGGCGGGAGCGCTCAGCCACGCCCTCTATCGGGCGACGCTCGTCGCTCTCCTGCTGGCAAACTTGCCCCTGGTTTTGGAGAGGGTACCTGCCACGACCAGTCGGGGGGTCGTTCCCCCAGGGGCGGGGGGTAAGATGGGATGGGTAAGATGGGGGAGGGAACCCCCTCCCTAAGCGGGTTGAGAGTAACTTTATGGCCACTCAGCGGTCAGCGAGACCTTTCTCACCCCCGTTGAATGAGAGGCCACAACTGGAATATCACCCCCCCCTTTGGTCGGTACCGGTACTACGGGGTTCCTGCGACCTCGAATCTGTCCCGGGCCTCAAGGCCGAGGTTCCCCGAAGCTCCCCAGGTTGGCCCGTTTGGTGATTTCCACGCACGGGTCAGTGAGATGCCCCCGGAATGCCGCTTTCCGGACCCCCGGCTTGAGTGCCGGTCCGATGGAGGCAGCTCCAGCTAGGAAGCTGCGGCCCTAGCTCCCACCATGGCCGCCTTCACTGGTACTTTGAGCCACAGTCCACTTGTCAAACTGTTCTATTGCCGACGGCCTCAGTGAAGGTGTACAACCCGAGTGGCGACTGTTTAACCGTTCGCGCTCTATTGGATTCGGTTTCACAACGCTGTGTGGCCTCCACTCGGTTGGTGGGAAGACTAGGGCTCTCCTGGAGCTCGGAATCACGTCCAATGGTAGGTATCGGAGGTGCCGAGCCTCCTGATCCTAGGGGACAAGCGAAGCTGGTGTATGGTCCTGCAAGCGAACACCTTCATATCTTAGTTAAAGTAAATGTCCTCGATGACATTGTAGGTTTTCTCCCTAACGTCCGTATAAATGACAGCGCGGTTCGCTGTGCGTCGGGCTTGAGACCGGCAGACCCTCAATGGTCCCAACCTGGGCCAATAGATATGTTGCTGGGGGCCGACGTGCTGGGGTTCATCCTGTTAGGCGAGATACGAGCCTTACAGCCCGATGGCTTGTCAGCCATGTCCACTGTATTTGGGCACAGTTTCTTTGGACCGCTTCTGTGGTCTCCACCGCCTCAGACGGCCAACCCGCTCTCTGTGGTGGACGTGTCCCTTTCGGACGTCGTCCAGCGGTTCTGGGAAATTGAGGAGCCACCACGCGCGCCTCGAGTCAACCCTCTGGACCGTGAGTCCGAGTTGTTCTACCAGAACAATACCGGTCGCCATGTCGACGGTCGTTTTGTCACCCGCTTACCCTTTCTTGACTCACGGCCCCCTTTGGGCCAATCTCATACTCTGGCCGAAAAAAGGTTGCTTTCTATAGAGCGCCATATGCTACGCGACCCAGCCTTTCGCGACAAGTATGTCGAGTTCATGCGCGAGTATCAAGAGCTGGGTCACATGTCACCGTCCCACTTTGACTGGCGGTCACAGGAGCACTACTTCCTCCCCCACAATGCGGTCTTGAGGACCCCTGGGAGTAAGATTCGGGTAGTTTTTGACGGCTCCACCCCCTCGTCAAATGGTGTGTCCCTAAACCAGTGTCTCCACTCTGGTCCTAAATTGATCAAGGACATATCCGACATTTTGACCCAATTCCGTCGGCACCAAGTTGTTTTTGTAGCCGACATTCGGATGATGTTTCGACAATCAGTGGTCCATCGTACTGACCGTCGATATCAGCTGATATTGTGGCGCGAGAAACCCAGCCTTTTATTTTGGAGACTTCGGTCTACATGGACGATATTTGCACGGGCGCCTCCACCGTCGAGGAGGCTCATGTATTGCGAGACAAATTGATTGCCATCCTGAAGTCAGGAGGTTACGACTTGCGCAAATGGTTGTCGAACTCCCCTCATATTTTGAAGGACCTCCCAGGAGAGGATCAACAAGTGTCTCATCTATTCGAGCACCCTGACAATCCTAATTTCTTGACTGTGCTGGGCATTCAATATCAGCCTGTTCAGGTACCTTCACGTAGTCAAACTCGATCCCTCTCCTAAATCATGGACCAAGCGCTCTGTGCTGTCGACTGTAGCCCGCACCTTCGATCCTAATTGATGGATCACTCCGGTCATTTTTTTGGCTAAGTGCTTTCTTCAAAGCTCTGGATATCCGGGTTGGGTTCGTACGACCCTATAAGCGGTGCTCTCTTGCGAGAGTGGCTCTCCATTGTGTCCTCCCTTCCGGACATCAACCGGGTCTCCATGCCAAGGTGCTTTCTCCCTCCAGGGAAATACAGGGCTACCCTGCATGGATTTTGCGACGCCTCTGAGAAAGGCTATGCTGCTGTCGTATAATTGGAGACTGTGAGCTCTTCTGGCCATACTTCCATCCATCTCGTACTTGATAAAAGCAAAGTTGCTCCCATTAGGTCCCGCTTAACTATCCCTAAATTGGAACTGTCCGGAGCCGCTCTTCTCACGCGACTCCTCAACCACGTTCGCTCTTCTTCGAAGTTGACATTACGGACGTCTACGCTTGGTCGGACAGTGAGATAGCACTTTGTTGGCTCCGAGCTGCACTTCACAATCTTGAGGTCTTTGTGTCGAACCGCGTGTCTTAAATCCAGAATGCTCGCACGCCTCTAACCTGGAGACATGTCCCAGGGGAGTCGAATCCCGCAGACTGCGCTTCTCGCAGCTGTGAAGCCCCCTCTTTGGTTGACCACCCGCTGTGGTGGGGGCCCACTTGGTTGACTGAGTCTCAGTCGTTCTGGCCCCAGAATAAATACTCTGAACCGATTGAATTGCCTGGCCTACGAGCTCGAGTAGGAGTGGGCAGGGATAAGCCCACTCGGGATTTCTCCCTGCTAGAACACTACAGTTCTCTCGATAAGCTCTTAGGAGTGGCTGCTGCGTCCATTTGTCTGCAATTCGAGAGACCCATCCAACCGAATCTCTAATTCCGCTTTGTCCCCTAGCGAGCGGCACGAAGCCTTGATGCATTGGACCCGTATGGTCCAAGCGGAGCATTTTGAACTCGTGATCGATACCTTGAAGCGGGGCTTCGTTGTCAAGGGCGCGCTGGCCTGCCTGAACCTCTTCCTGGAGGACGCGGGGATGCTGCGCGTTGGCGGATGTTTGAACAATTCTCAACTGCTGTACGGGGCTCGACACCTGTTACTGCTCCCCAAGGACGGTGCCTTTGTTCGGTTGCTGGTAGCTCACCACCATGTTCAGAATGCCCACGCTGGGTGTAACGCTCTTTCGGCTGTTTTGCAGCGGGAGTTTTGGATTTTGGCTGGCCGACGCACCATTAGGAGCGTCATCTTTAAGTGCATATCTTGTTATAAATTGAAGGCCACCATATCACAACCGATGATGGGTGACTTACCACCCGACCGCGTCAATACCATCCGACCATTCGCTGGAGTCGGAACCGACTTTGCTGGCCCCTTCTTCGTCAAGTCCTCCAACCTTCGTAATGCACGTTCGCATAAGGCCTTCCGCCCCGCTTCGTATCGCGTCGCGGTTTACCGGACCTAATCCGGTCGGAGTGCGGAACGAATTATAGTGGCACGGATAGGTATTTGAAAGAGGTCGTCGAATTTCTGTCCAACAACAGGACTTATTTAGGTACTGCGATGTCCAAGAAGGGCATCCGTGGAAATTCGGCCCTCCGGCTTGCCCACTCTGGGGCGGTATTTTTGAGGCGGTGGTTAAGGTTGCAAAAACGCATCTCCGTCGCGTTATTGGCGAAACTATTTTGACATTTGAGGAGCTTGCTACTGTATTCTGTAAAATTGAGGCGGTCCTCATCTCTCGGCCCTTCTGTACCCTCTCGTCCGATCTGAATGATTTGGAGGTTCTAACCCCTGGCCACTTCCTGATAGGCCAGCCGCTTAACGCCCTGCCCGAGTACCCCTTCAGGGAAATAAGCTCTTCGCGGTTGAGCAGATTTGACCTGCTACAACAAATGACTCAGAGTTTTTGGCACCGATGTTCTCTGGAGTACCTACATCTTTTGCAGCAGCGCGTTAAGTGGTCTGACAAGACAGATCCTCCTCGGGTTGGAGACCTCGTGTTAGTTAAAGAACCTAACGCTTTGCCTTTGTATTGGCGCCGTGAACGCATTGTTAAGTTGTCGTATGGACCGGATGGGATGCCTAGGGTGGCCGAGGTTTTGGTTGGAGATTCGGTTTTGCAACGTGCCGTCGCGACCCTATCCCGTTGGCCAATTTATTCGCGGACATAGGTCCTTATGTCCGGGACGGGGGTTTGTTAACGCACGTTTGTTTAGGCATGATTTTAACAATTTTCAACCTGCGACGGTGCTCGTTTTCGAGCGGGAAACCAGTCTGACGGTGGGGCCGGGGGGACAGGCGGATAGGTGCGGCGGACTGCCGCGCCAGTGACTCTCGAGCTTCTTGGTGAGCTAACCGTGGCGCTAAGAGGTCGCGCGTTGGTTTGATACAGTTGAACGCCCGCGTTCCCGGGTCGAGTTAGAGGCTTATTTCTTTAGTTTGTTTGCGCGAATCCCGGGTCGAATATACGTTGAGTGATTTAAGGAATTTTTATGCTGTTCATTGCATCGACGCGTTAGTAGTTTGTGCTACGTTGGTCTGGGACATTGAACTTTGACCAGCCATCCTTGAGTTGTGACCCGTGTCGCTGTTTAACGTCGATTTAACGTTGTTTTGGTTTAACTTGAAGTTGATTAAATGTACAATAGGGTGATAAACTAGTATAGGGAAAGTAGAAGCGGAAGTGTTCCATTGTTGAACCCCCCTTGGATGTATATCACAATTGGAGAGAGGCCAGCCTTGGGATCTGCTTTCCAGCACTAGCGGGGGTGTCAGGTTACACTTTGAACACTTTACTGAACACTACTCACATTCACCTCACTTTCACCTGACTATTCCTGTGGTTAACCCCACTTCTGGAAATAGGTAAGTCTTATTTTTGTGTACCTAACCTGTCTAATTTATTTAGGCCATTTTGGGTTCGACCTTCCGTTACTCGTCGAGTTGGACTCCTGATGGTCCCGAGTCCAACGAACTTATCAGGGTAACTTTAGGCAGTGGTATTATTATTATCGGGGACCAAACCTCTACCACATAAAACAGATTACTCCCCAAAATTCTTGCCAAACGATTCTAAATTTGAACAATTTGAAGTTATATCGACGTTATAAGGTGAGCAATCTTTAACTATTTTTTAACTACAAAGGTGCAATTTAAATAATTGCTATTTTTGAGATATGCTATTTTAAATATGTCTGTCAGTATTTTTTATTTTATATATACTACAAATTCGTAGGCTGTGGTATGAGAGTTGCATTCGACACTTAATAAATTAGGTTTTATTATCTCTTTTCGCTTACTATTGCATTTTTAACGATGGTGCAATTATATTCGAGCAAGGCGCAAATTTTTCATATTGAAGAAGGTACCCAATTCTAAATATTTAAAGTTATATCGACGTTATAAGGTAATCGATCTTTATCTATATTTTATTTATAAATTACATACTAGGCTGCACTAAAGGTATCGGGAATGGAATATTTCCACTGTTCCTGTCATATTAAAATCTTTTTAATTGAAAACTCCTTGGTTTTAAAAATCGAATACCATTTATTTATTTAAAAAAAGATTCTCGGTCTTGTCACAAGGCTTTGTCAAACTTGTTTAGTCGTTGAGAAAATGGAACTGACTCGAGAAAATTCAAGAGCGATGATTTATTATAACTTTTAAAGTGGTTTAACACAAAAAAAGTGTGTTGACTGGACGATTTCTGCATTTGGTGATGAAGAAGAACTTTAGACATTGGCATGAGTCAAATACAAATAAACTTGCATGAACGATTAGATGTAAAAAAGTTGTTTTCCCGATGGATACCGCATTCGCTCTGTGAAGTTACTTGGTGCGTCAGAACTCTCGAAAGATTCCACGCAGAATCCTCAAATGCTGTATACGACATTGTATCCGGTGACGAATCCTGGATATACGCGTACGAACCCGAAACAAAAAACCAGTCACGAGTTTGGGTGTTCGAAAATGAGTTAAAGCCAACAAAAATTGTTCGTTCATGGAGTGTTGCAAAAAAAATGGTGACCACGTTTGTCTCCAAAACCGGCCATGTTACGACTATTCCTCTTGAGGGACAAAGAACGGTTAACGCAGAATGGTATGCTAGCATTTGTTTGCCACAGGTTGTTTCTGAACTCCGTAAAGAGAACTGCAACCGCCGCATCATCCTCCATCATGACAATGCGAGTTCTCATACCGCACACAGAACAAAAGAGTTTTTAGAGCAAGAAAACATAGAATTATTAGACCATCCGCCGTACAGCCCCGACCTAAGCCCTAATGATTTCTATACTTTCCCTAAAATAAAGAATAAATTGCGTGTACACAGATTTTCATCACCTGAAGAAGCTGTGGACGCCTACAAAACGGCCATTTTGGTAACCCCAATTTCCGAATGGAATGGTTGCTTCAATGATTGGTTCCATCGTATGGAAAATGTGTCAAATTTCGCGGAAGATACTTCGAAAAGCAATAAATACATTTTTAAATAGTAATGTTGTGTCACTTCCTTGATTCTCGAAATTTTCAGTGCCACCTATGTGCAGTTTAAATAATTAATATTTTTGAGATGAGCTATTTAAAATACTTCTGTCAGTATTTTTTATTTTATATTTACATCAAATTCGTAGGCTGGGGTAGGGGGTCAGATTTATGACTATTACTACATAGCTTTTAGTTTGCACACGCAATGATTTATATTTGTAATGGCTACACGCTAATCTTGTTTTTAGGGTTCCGTAGTCAGCTAGGAACCCTTATAGTTTCGCCATGTCTGTCTGTCCGTCTGTCCGTCCTCACTTAATCTCTGTGACCGTTAGCACTAGAAAGCTGAAATTTGGTACCAATATGTGTATCCATCACGCCGACAAAGTGGTAAAATAAAAATTGGAAAAAAATGTTTTATTAGGGTAGCCCCCCTATATGTAAAGTGGGAAGTGATTTTTTTTAATTGCAACCCTAACGTGTGATATATTGTTGGAAAGGTATTTAAAAATGAATACGGGTTTACTACAATCATTTTTTGATAATGTCAATAATTTCGGAAATAATCGCTCCAAAAGTAAAAAACAATGTGTCCCCCCCCCTCTAACTTTTGAACCATAAGTTTAGAAAATATGAAAAAAATCTGAAAAGTAGAACTTTATAAGGTCTTTCTAGGAATATCATTTTGAACTTGGGTGGAAACAACAGTACCCACTACCGGGAGCAGTTGCAGGAGCGCGGAGTGCTGCTGGAGCGCGAACATAATGGATACCCACCTTTAAACTCATAAGTGGGAACACTTATTGTGACGGACGCGAAACTACGGAACCCTACACTGAGCGTGGCCCGACACGCTCTTGGCAGTGTTTTATGTTCCGTGGTATTTACCTATTGTTGGAAGAGAGGGCCTGAATCAAGAGTGCCGACGCCGCGCCGGGCTATATAGGAGGGCGGCTGGCGTCACTCGCCCCGTTTTGCCATCGGTAATCACGGAGTTCGGAAGCCTTGCTCGAATACTAGCGTCATTATTTTAAATCTTGTTTAAAGCTTTTAAGTTTTTTGTTTGGCCAATAGCCATTAAAATAATTTTAAAAAGTCAATCTGTGTTTCTATTTGTAACATCAGAAGTGGGATCAGAAGGCTGAAAAGCTGCTGTACGCCTATATTTCTGGTTTCATAAGGGAAAACTTAGTTTCCTTCAGTTGTTTATTTACTATTCGGGCGAAGTTTTTGTCTGCCTGATGCCTGCCAACGATCACCGTAACAAACAAAAACATCGTTGGCAAACTCCTTCGCCCAATCCGATGGAGGAGATCCTGAGGAGGTTACGTGTGCTGGAGGACCAGCCCTGTGCGTCAGTGGAGAGGCAAGCCATTGCAACGACCAGCGCCGGCCCTAGGCGTGCCCTCGAGCTGCCAAACACGATACCATCGGCATCGGCATCGGCATCGGTGTTCGGGATGTCTACACCGCCGCGTGCGTCTGTTCCCTCGCGAGTGGGGACGCCGCCGCTGACTCCGCAAACTGGCAACGTGGGATCAACGCAGTCCGAAGACGTGGTGACGAACGCTGTAGAGCGTCTTTTGACCGCTATCGGCTGTACTCAGGTCAGATCTAACCGATATTTTGCCTCTGATTTTGAACCAAATGTTTATGATTATGCGCTACGCCCACGTTCTGTCGATGTCGCGAATATGTTTTATGATGTAATGCGGACAGGGTCAGATAAATACTCCACATATGCTGAGTATGCTCGTAAATCACTTTTAAGGTTACGCATAGTTAAAGGTCTCAGTAGCGAGCTGCTTAGGGCTATTATCATTCGTGGAATTGCAGATCCACAAATTCGTGCTATGGTTGCTAACGCCAAATTATCACCTAACTCTATAGTGGAGTTTTTATCGAGCTGTGTTAAACCTTCTAACAGCCATAATAGGAAAGTGTATTCTAATGGTTTCAATCGATTTGATCAACCCTCTAATAATAGTAACTCGAACCGCAAACCGTTAAAACGTCGATATGATCCCAAAGGCTTAAAATCAATAAGGTGTTACGAATGTAATCAATTTGGTCATAGGAGTGTTAATTGTAACAAACGGTCGAATACACTCCCGAGTTATAGTAACGAAAAAGCAATCGCGTTAACGATGACATCTCGTGGCGATCCGTTAGTGTGGGTTTTGCAAAAAGGTTGGTCATTCCGAAGTAAACTTGTTTTGCTAAGGAACGCGCAAATTCTCGGAATAATAATGCTGTCAATTTTTGTCGCGAAATCACGGATAGTTATAAAAATCGCGATGTGACGACTGCGGTTATATCGGGAATACCGTTATATGTACTAATCGATGGTGTTCCATGTGTTTCCTTAATGTCAAAAAATGTTGTTAAACATTTCCCGTGTCAAGTAAAGCCTACGAATCAGTTGCTACGTGGCTTGGGTGGTATGGAAATAAGATCGGAATCATTTGTAACATTACCCGTCGAGTTTAGCGATATAACAATAGAAATTGATTTTTATGTGGTGAGTGGCAATAATTTGAGTGTACTTATCTTCACGCACAATCCCTAACGGGGTAGCCAGAGAGAACAGATCGCCAAGTGTCACGATCCTTACATACCTCTTTCGCTTCTTTCAGGTTCATTAACTTCTTCATACATGCACGTCTAGGTATCCGAGTACTCTTGACCCTCCCCTCTTCGAGCAATTTGCTCACATGGTCTTCGAAAGTTAGTCTCGGTCTACCTCGACACCTTTTAATATTTACTTTCGCTCTATATATTTTCTTCACCATTCGGTCTTCACTCATTCATTCAACGTGCCCAAACCATTGGAGTACGCCCCTATCAATTTTTGTGATAAGGTCATCTTTCAATCCTGCCATATTGCGAATCTCTTCGTTTCGCTTTCGGTCGGCTATGCTAACGCCACACATTTTACAGAGAGATCGCATCTCCACTGCATTCAAATTGCTTTTATGCTTCTTCTGGCATACCCAGGTTTCGCTGCCATATAACAAAGTCGGTACCAACACTGCGTTATGTATTGCAAGGCGTATGTGCAAATCAAACGAAATTTGAGTGTACCAGTCATTATCGGTACAGACGTACTAAACAGGAAAGGTATTACATTACATATATTTGGACCGGTGATAGCCAACGTATAATTCATAGTGAGGCGACTGTAAACGATATTCTGCAAGTAAATTTGATTTCTTTGTCCGATCAAGTTAATACGTCGGTATCTGGAAATAATAGAGAACGATTACTAGAGATCCTCACCAAGTATTCCGATTTCTTTTTAAGTGGTACCGCGACCACAACGGTGAAAGATAGTGAGATGCATATCAAATTAACAACCGATGCCCGTGTACTATAGACCCTACAAATTATCGAATGACAAAAACTTAAAAGTATGCACTATAGTGAAGGATTTGCTCGATAAAAGAATTATTAGCGAGTCCGATTCAGAATACGCTAGTCCGATATTGCTAGTAAAAACAGAATGATGGTTCTGATAGAATTGTCGTGGATTATCATGCATTGAATTGAATTAACCGTCAAAACTAGACATCTTCTCTCCTTGACCAAGGACTATATAGATAGGTTAGGTAATGCTCGCTGTTTTAGCTCTCTGGATATGGTTTCCATCAACTTAGAGTTGCAGAAGAATTGACTCATAAGACCGCATTCGTTACACCTACGGTTTAGCAAACGCGCCGATTTTTTTTTATCAAAAGACTATCTCTAAAATGCTTAAAATCCTTCATTGATGCTGGAAAAGAATGGTCTACATCGATGACGTATCAATAATGACGGATGGGATTGACAAACACCTCGTTTTATTAGATTCAGTTATGAAAACGCTAACAAAAATAAGTTTTTCAATTAATTTAAAGAAATGTACCTTTCTTACCAACGGAATAGAATACCTAGGTAGGATTATAAGAGATGGTCAGGTTAGACCGAGCAATTATAACCCGAAACATGTGCTGCATTTTTTGAAGATACTAGTAGTACGATTGCGGTTATATTTGCTTTTTTATTTTACATACCTAATAGACCCTCATCTGTCAACAGGCCTTTGGAATATTGGAGTAAACAAAGGCGCATATTATGCCAAGTGCCTTCCGGAGCTCGATTAGCTCCCACGTATTTCTATATTTTGTGCTATATTTCTTATCTAACAGTTAAAACTATGTTTGTGATAAGAATGTGAACCCAAACGGGACATAAATTTTTACATAAACTACTTCATTTGCAGTATTCTCGAAATTGAAACAAAAACTTACCTTATCGGGTCACTTAAGTGAGGCATGTTATCGTAAAGCTAATGGGGTGAAAGAAATGTGTCGAGGTATGTTATTTTTATGGATTAATGTTAAAAATGTTTTTAAGTGAGTAAAGTAAAATGTTTGCCAAATAAAGGTTTCATTTTGTGATTGTAACGACTTATGTGTATTGAAGTAGGAGGAAGTCGATTACATTAATTTCAAAATAGAATTGGTAATGTGTTACGAAGGGAGCTGTCCTGATTCGTATGTAATTTGTTAGCTTATTTTATAATGACTCAAACGATGTATGCTTTGTTTATAGCTCTAATACGGGACTTTTGCAGAAATCGTAAATCTGATTACACGTGCCGCGATCGCGCGAGTCCCCTCAGAGGTGCCGCGGCGAATGCGCTTGGTCATGTGTTGGTGCTGTGATAGTCGAGAAGATAATCTTTGCCTATTCTTGAGCTAGATTATATACCAAACAAGCCCATGTTTATTGATTTTGACTACGTTACGTGTTGTGTTCAGTGGACGAGACCCGTGTAAATCCTGTGCGCATGGTATTGGGTTGACCCTGACACTAGTGGTTTCTGGGGTGAGTCGGTGGCGCAGCCGACAACAGACCTGTGTGAATCCAGCCATTATTAGTTATCTGGGGTAACCTGCTAGAGACTGATGTAAATCCTGTTTGCACACGCGAGTATGTGCGGGGTATTCGGTTGCGTGGGAAGAGACCTGTGTAAAACCTATGTGACTTGAAACGCTTTTGTGTAGCGTTGATAACTGTTCATGTTGACTGTTTTGACTGACTGACTTGTTTGGCTAATTGGGTACATAATCTGACGCTTTATGAACTATATGAATTTAGATCAACTGTTAATACGCGATATAAATAAATGTCTCTTAGATTGTGTGTATCTTCTCAGAGATCGACGATGGTGACGTCGAACAGCCGTGGAACGCGGTGAGTGTTGCTGACACATCCACGAGTTCCTGCTGAGGGCTTCGAGCACGCAGCCCCATCAGGAGAGGCCGTGTTAGAAGAGAGGGCCTGAATCAAGAGTGCCGACGCCGTGCCGGGCTATATAGGAGGGCGGCTGGCGTCACTCGCCCCTTTTTGCCATCGGTCATCACGGAGTTCGGAAGCCTTGCTCGAATACAAGCGTCATTATTATAAATCTTGTTTAAAGCTTTTAAGTTTTTTGTTTGGCCAATAGCCATTAAAATATTTTTTAAAAGTCAATCCGTGTTTCTATTTGTAACACTATGATATCTATTTGTCTATGGCTGAAGGCTCTGGAAGTTTGTCGCAGACAGACTACTAGATAGTGAAACTGACGAGAAACGTTAGTTTCTCTATCTAGTCTGTGGTTTGTGTCTGTCGGTGTTGGTGGCTTATGTACATTTACTTTAACGTATTGATTTTCGCGTTATATTATTATGGAACCGAATCCAGTAATTATTGCTGCAACTGCTAAACAAACAGCATCTGTAAGTTATAAGCTATAGTTGTTTATACTATGATTATGTTTAGAATTGACTTCTATATTTTTGTTTCAGCTTATTTTTTTACACGGTTTAGGTGATACCGGGTACGTATTCATTTAGTTGAAGAAGTTTTCAAAATGTAATTATATTCAAATTATTTTTTATTTATAGGCACGGTTGGGCAAGTACTATTGCAGCTATTAGAGGTCCTCATGTTAAGGTCATTTGTCCGACTGCTTCAACAATGCCAGTGACACTCAACGCTGGTTTTCGTATGCCTTCATGGTTTGATCTTAGAACTCTAGATGCGACTGCTCCCGAAGATGAAGAAGGGATACTTAGGGCGACAAATCTTATTCATGGATTAATATCTGAAGAAGTTAAGGTTAGTCCAATATTTATGTTATTATGTGGAATATTTCGTAATTATACATGATCATGGAGTAAAACAAATTTTATGGACTTTGCGGTGTTTAATTTTACCACATTTCTCTCAAGGGATGGGACTCCTGTAATGCATTCAAAACATCCCATCAATTCTAGATATTAGATATAATATTAAAATGTACCAAATTTTCAAAATCATTTAAGTTAGTGGTTTTGGAACCAGAGGTAATAGAATTGACAAGTGAGCTTAGAATAGGGTTGCCGGATCGTCGACATTTGTCTGGATTCTCCTGATATTTTAAATAATCTCTAGACTCCCGACAGAACTCAAAATCTCCAGACTAACAGCTTCTCTTCACATCACAGCTGCTTTTGATTTAATTAAAGCTGAGCTAGTAATAAGACTGAAGTTTGAAGTAAATTGTTTGAATTTTCAATCTACTGAACTAATAAAGGATTTTAGAATTTTTATTAGAAGGTTGGTGGACTCTCCCTAAAAATTGAGAGTACTTAAATTATTTATGTGATAACAATGTTAAGTCTTTTTGTAGCCTATTCATTTAAAAAATAAACTTATTACTTAACATTTTTATTTATTATATTTGTTTGTCCCAACGGCAACCCTAAAATCCCAACATTTTCAAATTTTGTCCAGATGTTTTGGTCTTCCGATCTGGCATTTCTAGCTTAAAGACATGACATGTATATGATAGGGTTGTACTGTGTAATTTATATTTAAATATTTTCTAAAAAAAAAAAAATTAT
Source organism: Parnassius smintheus behrii (assembly GCA_036936625.1). Taxonomy (NCBI): domain Eukaryota; kingdom Metazoa; phylum Arthropoda; class Insecta; order Lepidoptera; family Papilionidae; genus Parnassius; species Parnassius smintheus. The sequence continues at coordinate 25,190,699 of JAUPFT010000018.1, forward strand.
AAATATATCAATATCGGTATAAGTCTATTTATCGATATATCAAAAATCCAATATTTTAAAAAATATCAACAGTTTTAGTTTGAACTAATCAGTTGGAATGATCAGTTGAACTGACCGTGTGTGGCCTCCATAAGTGGTAGAACTCAATTACTGCCTAGTGGCCTTCTTACCTCTTACCTATTTGCAAAGCCAAGTATTGTGTTTTGCTCTGAATGGTATAGAAACCGTTTACCATCTGCAGGGTCATGACCCGGTACCAGGCCATCAAAATAAAATACCAAGTCGCAACATTCCCGCATACCTTTTTAAAGGGTTTTTTATTTTTTCTTTCTCCTTTCTAAAGGGCCGGCAACGCACCCGCAATTCTCCTGGTGTTGCGGTTGATCATGGGCGGCGGTAGTCACTTAACATCAGGTGAACCGCATGCTCGTTTGCCCCCTCTTCTATAAAAAAAAAAAAAAAAAATACCTACTACCACTGGTTTACCTTAAAAATAGATATAGAAACCGACTTGAAGTGGAACCAGACCGTAGGATAAAACTTTCGTCATTTTCTGTGAACTTGGATTCTTTAGTGAAAAATAAGCAGCAGCTCCATACTTTGCATTAAAATTTAGTGACTATATAGGCGAAACCAAAATATGTAGTATTAAAAAAATTTACTATTAATAAATGTGTATTATTTTACATAATGGAACCAGCTTGGGTTTAAAAGTATTAAGTGGGTCACGAAGGAGCAGTGTCAAAATTACCAGGCCATGGCAAAACAATGTTTGGGAAACACTGGTATAGAGAGCCAGTATTCCATATTAGTCATATTTCCCTTTTTTAATGTTAAATAAATAAATGATGCACCAATTGTTATTTTAATTGAAGGTATTTAACACAGTGGCCCATACATGATTACTAAATTATTCATGTTTTAATGGAAACAAGTTGCAAAAGTCTAATAAAAACACATGCTTTAAAAGGGAATTATAATTTTGCCTCCAGGTTCTTCAAATGAGTTATAACCAAAGAGGCTAGAGGCTAGTTTCTTTCTCGAGGGAGACATGCATTCCGGTTTCTTGTACCAAGAAAATTTCGGTCAGCCATGTCTTTTCCATCTGTACAGGAAAGATGACCCAATGACTCAAGGTGTAAATAGGGAAGCTTGACAGCATTTAGTGAACCAGGGTCAGAACCTTCGACAACCAAGTTTTTGTGTGATCTGCTTGAGTGATTGGCTTTAATCACAGGCATTGTGAGATCACTACATTATTTTTTTTTTTTTCACATCCAAGTTCATCCATCTGACTGCTTGTGAATTACTTGATATACCTTTGGGGCAGTACAATTCCACTGGTGTTCATGAGCAGTTACCATTTTTGTTTGCCCCCTCATCAAAAAAAATTTACTTAAATATCTATTTTTATTATAACTATATACTTAATAAGTAAACTAAAAATATATTTTGATATTTACAGGCGGGTATACCTGCACATCGAGTTTTACTAGGAGGATTCTCTCAAGGAGGGGCACTAGCACTTCATGCTGCGTTAACATATCCTGAACGCTTGGCAGGTGTTGTCTCATTATCGTGTTGGTTGCCACGACATGCTCATTTCCCAAATTGTGTAAAGGCTCCATCTGATTTACCGGTATGTTTATTATGATAATAACATTTTTGTAATAAATTTTTCGTGTTTTAAGTGCTTTAAATATAAAATATCTACACTAATATTATAAAGAGGAAAGATTTGTTTGTTTGTTTGAATTGAATAGGCTCTGAAACTACTGAAACGATTTCAAAAATTCTTTCACCATTAGAATCCTACATTATTCCTGATGAACATAGGCGATAAAACGTTTTCAAAAAATTTAGGGATCCGTATGAAAAGTTCGTTAATGTAACCCAAGGTGTGAAAAAAGAACCTTATATCGCGTACGCTGCGGAATTATTGACAATAGAGCAAAGTGATGTGCTACAGTTTTACTAAATAAATTAATAAGAATTATATTATTTATACAATTTTATCAAATTGTATTATTTATATAAATGCAGATACATATTTACACTGTATTTTTAATCATTTTTATCAATGACATACACTTCTACATTGAGTTAAATATATAAATCAATGCACTTATAGCAATATCTAAATGAACATTGGAGAGTGATATCTATACAAATAAACAATATTGAAGTGTCTGTTTATAATGTCAAAATTACAGCTTTTTTACTAAATGCTTATAAAAGTAAAAACGGTACTCTACAACAAAAACCCTTTTTTTTAATTCTCTCTGTCTGTTTCTTCCGGCTAATCTCCGAAACGGATGAACCGATTTTGACGGGACTTTCACTGGCAGATAACTGATTTTATAAAGAATAAGGCTACTTTAAATTTATAAAGAGAATAAGGGTTCCGCGAAAAAATAATAAAACCGTAAAGTAATAAATTGAATGCAGATGATGTCGCGGGGAACAGCTAGTAAGTTATAATTTTGTAGAAAGGATAGTAAAATTATATTTTGCTATTTTTAATTTTGTCATCTTTTACACTTTCATTATACTGGATATAGTATTAGTATGCAAATTTTTTTCCATTATGTGTAAGGAACTGTTCTTTTATTTGAGGCCTGAAAATATTTATAGTTTTAGATGAGTATGTTTTGTTCATGTAGGAAACATTTATATGGATCTCCCTACCCTAATAGATTCTTAATTCTTTCCTGTTAAAAATTCTTGAAGATTACTTTTAATGTCAAGGTGAGCCTAGGGGTTTCTTTACGGAATGTGCACCTCCATCATAATGGTGTTAATTAGCCTGTTTCCTCTGAAGATTTTAAAAAAGATCCACCAGAGGCAGCACTAGTGAGGACACACATGTTTTGATTTCTCTATTGACAGTAATGTTAAGCACATGTCATCACTAAATAATAAATTAATTAAAAAAAATGCCTAGCAAACATTGTGCATTCGCGAATTGCATTTCTGACAATCAATACAAGTAAGATGGTATAAAATTTGTGCCGTTTATAAAACCTCATACCTCAAATGAGTGTTGGAGTGGATTAATTTATCGCAAAGAACCAATTTAACAATTAGTATTGAGTAGTTAAATACGTTAAAATACTGTCTGGATTATTGTCAAACTTTTTGCCACTCTTTTAATCTGGATATACAAGTCAGAGCATCACAACCATAGCATGTGGCATAATCTTCAAGTTTATTAAGTACAGCATTGTTATGAGACCAGTTTTTCAAAGCAAATGCTGGACACTGACACTAAGCATTAATAATTTGGCTACTATTATTATCAAGATCTATGCTTAGTTTATAAGTTACTGTTGCTCTGAAAGAAGATTTTATATCTGCTTTTGAGTCACAAAATCACTTAAACAATATTGCCTTCCTCTTTGCAGTGGTTTTTAGTTTTCACAGTTTGGATTACTTTCTTCATCATCAGATAAGTTATCATTTAGGTTCAAAGTATTATCAATAGGACCAGAAGTAACATAATTATACATCGTAGCATAACAGAAAATATGAGAAATAGACTGGGATGGGCAAATGACCCAATTTGAAAACGGAAAAGTCTAGAATAGGTAAATGAAATTGTATACTTGGGGAGTGCTTGCAGCCGGGATGGAAGATGTGATTTAGATGTGGATAGGCGTGTCGCTGCCGGAAACAAAGTCAATGGTGCCCTGAATGCATTACTAAAAAGGCAAGGCGTGGTGAAGAGTGCACGCCTTGCAATACATAACGCAGTGTTGGTACCGACTTTGTTATATGGCAGCGAAACCTGGGTATGCCAGAAGAAGCATAAAAGAAAGTTGAATGCAGTGTAGATGCGATCTCTTCGTAAAATGTGTGGCGTTAGCTTAGCCGACCGAAAGCGAAACGAAGAGATTCGCAATATAGCAGGATTGAAAGATGACCTTATCACAAAAATTGATAGGGGCGTACTCCAATGGTTTGGGCACGTTGAACAAATGAGTGAAGACTGAATGGTGAAGAAAATATATAAAGCGAAAGTAAATATTAAAAGGTGTCGAGGTAGACCGAGACTAACTTTCGAAGACCATGTGAGCAAATTGCTCGAAGAGGGGAGGGTCAAGAGTACTCGGATACCTAGACGTGCATGTATGAAGAAGTTAATGAACCTGAAAGAAGCGAAAGAGGTATGTAAGGATCGTGACATTTGGCGATCTGTTCTCTCTGGCTACCCCGTTAGGGATTGTGCGTGAAGATAAGTAAGTAAATAAGTAAGAAAACGGAAAAGTGCAGGATGTTTGTGGTACTGGATTGAGTAATTTCATGTGTAGTAGGTGCTTATGCTCTAAACACTTACAATATTTGCAATGCATTCCTCAATTCTTAAATTAAAAGAAGGAATCATTAACAAAAATATGTACATGAAAAATTTAAATCTTTGATAACAAATAAAACTAACCGTCACTGAAAACTAACCTTTCTTTTTATTACAGTATCAGTATTTTTATTAGCTAAAACAGATAAACTACGCCACGCAAGCCATTGTTTTAAATCTCGGACAAAATGATCTTGAATTTTTGTAAATTTCAATTTTACTCTGGGGACATTATCTTACATTAATTCAATTTTTATAATGTGTGTTTAATGTTACTGTCAATAGGAAAATCAAAACATATATACCCCTCCACTAGTACTGCCTCTGATGGGTCTTTTTTAAATCCTCAAGGAAAAGAGGTTAACAGGCTAATTCAGTCTTGCTTACGCCGCTCCCTACTAGAATTTTTATTCTTATCGTTGTTGAAGACCACATCAAATTAAGAGAATATCTTTGGCTGCTTTGCTAGGCACTCAAGATTTTCATCCTATTAGTGGTAGGTTATCAGCAAGTAATGAGAGAGATGTGACAATATGACCTCACTTTACCGCACAACAGCCTACCATGACAGACCTATAGAAAGACAAAAGACTTCCTTGTCTCAAATCCTTGTTCGCATCGCCGACATGACCGTAGGCAACAAAGAAAGTAATTCTTATTTTACTTTTTAATGCTTATGTTTTACTAGCAAATATGCGAGACTCCCATTGCATGATAATATATATTTAACTTCGAAATAGTGATATAACTATGTCAACACCTACAAAGTTGCCTACTTGGTATGGAATGTATTTGGTATTGATATTATTTCTTATCAGTTTTTTTGCAAACTTCAAAAAGGAAGTTCTAAATTCAACCGTTAGTTCTTTTTTGTATGTACATACATATATTACGCGATGTCTTCTTCAATTGTGAACGGTTTTTATTTTTTTTTTAATTTAATATGGTTCTTCAGGTGTGATCCCATATAGATTTGGAGAAAGAAACAACTCTAAGGGTAAGAAAATATTGGACAGAGATTTTAACTATGAGTATTCGACAAAGGGTTTTGACATTGATGCCCAAGTACTCAAACGCTACTCAATTACTTTGAATTAAAGAGATAAAGACAGTATGAGACTTAACGGCGTCTTAAAACTATGTAGCCTTTGAGAATTTGGGCATAAGACAACATTCTTGTTGTTAAGGTTAATTGTGAAATTTCTTAGTTCACTCAATGGTAAAAAATTAAAGCCTGAAAAAAATTGTGAGATACAAAATTGGTACGCGGAAGTGTATACTATTATGACGATTCATGGACAAAATATGAGCTTTTAGAATTAGTTTAAAAAATTACAAGCCGGAGAAAGATTACGCCATACATAAATTCCAGCTAGTCACAGCCATGAAAAATTAGGATTAACACCGTACAACTATGATCTATACCCGGTAGAAAATGCGTGGAATCTGATAAAATAAAGGGTGGACGAAAAGAACGTCGATCAGCTAGAAAAAAAATACAGAAGTGTTAACGCGTAAAGCAATAGCCTCAATTACGGCCGTGGATTGGCTAAAAGAAGTTATTCACATAAAAAGGTTGGAAAATGATTATTGGACGAGGTTAATGTAATAAAATGACATTGAAGAGTTTATAATTAATATTGGGCTGAACAGCGATTGTGAAAGTGATAGCTGCTCCAATTCTAACAATGATTATGAAGATAACGATGGGATGGTCCAGGATCAACATGTTTTCGGGTGATTCTGGTGAAGTTTCAAGTAGCAGAATTTAATTTTCAAAGATTACTATATGTAAAAAATAAATGTCTATGAAGTTTTTGCCTGGTTGTGCTATTTGAAATCTTTTCTTAACTGTTATTTTAATTAATATAAACATGATTTAAGAAATGCATTGTTTTATTTTATAGTCTTCATGAATAATTTATACTTATAAATAATTCAATTTTATTCAAACGAAGCCAGTGCGGGTCACAGGTTATAAATGTTATTTTAAAATTAATGTGTCTACTTGTGCATATAATTCTATTCAAATGTTTTGCCATTCATAGAAGATTTCTAATTAACCGAATAATATATCTAACTTTTTAATTAATTTAATAATTTAAATAATTTGTATTGTGCATGTTGACTATACGGACTCGATGAGCCGCTATATATACTTATTCATATTTTCAAAATATCAAAATTAAAAAAGTAATTGAAAATAGTGCATATTTTTAACAGTATGTAACATACATTTTAACCAAAAATAGACGCGTCTTATTATTGACGTCGTCTTAAGAATTTACCTGAAAATGTGCAATTATCAGGATTATTTCTATTATTAACACCACAGTCACTCACAGAACAAGTTTTTTCCATTTTGAGAAACAGTTACTTACTGATAATGTTAGCTATTATTCTCTAAAAAATTACAAAATATCTAGGAGTTCATTTCTTGCGTGCCGATTGTGCCGACCTGTCATTCAAAATCGGTTACAAAGTCATGAGATTTGCTATCCTATTCCATTTGGCTATAGCGCCATAAGGAACTTTCTTCTCACTTGCACGTTATATCCGTCTACTACTATCCTAAGCCTATGTATTAACCTGTGGGATAAGAAGACAGAACCGTGTAAACCGTTAAGTGGCGGTGTAAGAATATCCACTACCCCATGTGGTCCCTTAGGTGTTGTAAGAGGCGACCGAGGGAAACTGTGACAGGAGATGGGCAGAAGCATCTTCCTGATAACAACTTAACATATTAAAAAACTGCGGTTCGCAAACCGCTCGCTACGCGTGTCAACTATGGCATTATGTACCAATGATGTATAAACTTATAGATACGTTGTCCGCACTCTAAAATGCCAACATGAAATGAAGCCAATTGGCCACATCGCGCTTAATCACGCACCAATCTGTCGCGCGACGCTACGTTTGTTTTTAATTTATTATATCGTGATTCGTGTGTGTAAACCCGTGCATAAACATAAAGAAAACATGCCGTCGTGTGTTTTCAGACGATGTACAAATTATACCCCAAAAGTTAAAGACAAAAATGTGTCATTTCGTGCGTAAGTTCACAAAACTGCCTAATTTCATTTCATTTTATTCGACGACGCCGTCTAATGTCGGCCGGCGCATGCAGCTAGTAGTCAAGCGACAGGCATCCCACGGTACGGTGTCATATTTTCTTTCTCTTTCTTCACGCGTGTAAGTAGTTCTAGTATTTTAGCCGTTTTTAAGCGCCGCGATGTTCGTTCATGACGTGTCTATATATAATACGTCATTGTTATGTGTGGTGTTGTGTGTCAACTGTCAACTATTGTCAAAGTAATATGCATAAAGAACTAGTTTGCAACACGCAATAGATCCCGCGGCTTTAAACTTCCATAATAATTTAAAATTAAAAATGTACAACCGATTATTAAGCATAACTCCTAAACTATTTGTCAGATCTTGATCAAATTTATATGGGACCACAAGAGAAGCACCAACTTTCAAATATTTAAAGAATTCAACTAGAAAAAGTTATGAGGTGGTAACACACATAAAAAGGAACATACAGTCGAATGGAATAACTTCTCCTTTTTGAAGTTGGTAGAAAAAGTCTGTGCCTCGCCCCATCCACTTGCCCCGCACTGCTGCACAAATTTTGTTCGCGGTGTCAGTTCTAGTACGTAGTAGTACATATTAGTTCAATGGTGTAATGAGGGCATCCACGACTTCTGTCACCACACTTACTTTGGAATGAGTTGTAATATTTATAAGATTTCATAGCGGAGGTAGTGTATTTGTTACAAAAGTGTGAACGTTAATGTTTCTTTCTAAAATAGTACTTATATTTTATATTACTTAGATTATAGATGGATAACCCAATATAGATTTTCCTAAACGTACGTTTTTTTTAAATTTAGTTCCTCAGTAAGCGAATTATTGTTATTTCTTTATGAGAAATAAAGTTCTTAAACTATAAATAAAAAGTAGAAGAATTAAAAAAGGTTAAAAATATAAATATTAAAAAATACTGCAGTGAGGCATTGTTTTGTGCAAATACATAAAATCTATATATTACGTACTTAATTATCATTAATATTTCATAGTACATATTGGTATGAGGCGATCTATGGGGAGGGCTATGTTCCGCGGTGGACTTTTATAGGCTGTGATGAATGATAGAAGAAGAGACAGAGATAAATAAAACAAGAGATGGACAGTAGCATTTTGCTGATGACAGCTGAAAATATTAAATCGCTTCGATTGCCATCCTTCCTGCCAATCCTGGCAACTAAAGCAAACATGGCGAACATTGTATATGAAGGCGGCTTATGTTCAGCAGTGGACTTTGATGGGCTGTAATGATTTTATAAATGAAATGAATATTGATACATACATAGAAAGTATTGTTGTAATGGCCTTTTTTGAGTACGGGAAAAAAAATGTTTTAAAAAAAATTAAGAAAATTGCATACCTACAAAACTCTTTTTACTTTTTTATTTAGCAAGTCTGGGACTGCTACGTGCAGTGTACAGCAGCCATCATCATTACAGCCCTTCACAAGTCCACTGCTGAACATAGGCCTCCTCCAAGGTATGCCACAAAGCACGGTCCTGAGCCACCTGCGTCCATCGACTTCCTGCATGTCTTACCAGGTCATCACTCCATCTAGTGGGGGGTCGCCCTACACTTCGCTTACCGGTACGAGGCTGCCACTCGAGAACCTTCTTTCCCCAACGGTTGTCGGTTCTTCGAGCTATATGGCCGGCCCATTGCCACTTCAGCTTACTAATCCGTTGGGCTATGTCGGTCACTCCGGTTCTACTGCGAATATTCTCGCTAAGTTTATCACGCAGAGAAACCCCGAGCATAGCCCTCTCCATAGCTCGCTAAGCGACTTTGAGCGTCCTCATACGGGATACAGCAGCATAGGGGGTACAGCAGGCATCGTTAGGACGAAAATTATTGTATTTAATTTGTTCATTAAGTATATATATTTATATTGCAACATCTACCTTGTATCTGAAGCTTTATTTATTTATATACGCCTTTGGTTGCCTGGAAGAGATCACTTATATAGCGATAAGACGGCCCATTCGCATATTTTACTTGATTTTCAACATTTTCAATATCTTTTCATTTTGTGGTGTAAAATAATAGGTTTGACCGGCCTGTTGGTCTAGTGGTTAGTGACCCTGACTGCTATGCCGCAGGTCGTGGGTTCGATTCCCACCCAGGACAGATGTTTGTGTGATGAGCACGATCATTTGTTCTGTGTCTGGGTGTAATTTATCTATAATATTTATGTATTTAGAAATATATAAGTATGTTTATCAGTTGTCTAGTACCCATAACACAAGCTCTGCTTAGCTTGGGACTAGATGGCGTTGTGTGATAGTTGTGAAATATTATTATTATTATTATTATCTACCTATGAAATTGCCCTTATGCAGTACTGGCTATTTCAAATCAAAATAATTTTTGTTTGGCTAAGAATTCATAATTCAAATTAATTTTATTTTAAAAATTATAGAATTTTTTTCAAAATTAATCATTTGTTTATTGATTAGCGTTATGTTTTCATCGCATTTGAATCTTTTTCGTCATCATGGACAAGTTAAAAATTAGAGTAATTATGGTACAAGAGTACCGTCGTAGCAGCAACGCGGTACAAGCGGCAGCAACATAAACGACGCTTACGAATCGAATACTACAAACGAACGCACCACCTGTTATTTGTTTGCCCGCTTTCGTTCTGGAAATTTTAACCTGAAAAATGAACCCCGTGGTCGTCATGATCGCCAGCACGCAGTAGGCGTCGAAACGTGGCTTGGACTGCTCAACAGGCACGCAAACGAAGGAATTTTGGACTATATTGTTACCTCCGACGAAAAATGGATTCTGTTGGACAATCGCAAGTGCTCAGCAAGTTGGTTGGATCCTGGTTTAACACCTAATCAATGCCCTAAACGAAAACTTGCCTCTAGAAAAGTAATGGTCACTGTTTAGTGGTCTAGCGCGTGAGTCATCACCGCTTCTTACCAAACGTGATGAGCATTACTGTAGATGTGTACTGTGAAGAACTGAACACAATGATAGAGAAGCTCGCACGTCTCCTACCAGCTTTGGTCAATCGCTCGTCCCCGCTGCTCCTCATACTGCACAAGAGATTGTATGTTACAAGAGCTGGGTTTGGAATCTCTCCGTCATTCGCCGTACTCACCAGACCTTTCGCCTACAGACTTCTACTTATTCCGGAATTCGGATAACTTTTGACGGGAAAAAAATACCCGAGAGGCAGTACAAATTGCCTTTGAAGAATTTGTTGCCTCCCGTCCAGCTTATTTTTTTAAGTAGGGCATCGATAAACTGCCACTGCGTTGGCAAAGATGCATCGATTGCATGGGTGATTACTTTTATTAATATAACTTATTTCATAAACAACGGCAATTTCATAGGTTAAGACCTAAATACAAGTATACCTACCTGTTCATTCATTTATTCCATATGGTAATTTATGCTAATAGTAAACTTCGTTTGTTTGATTGAAATATAATTATGTATATTATTTTTGTTTTGTGTCATAACAATATTTTAAGTTTTTAACAAGACGTTAGTTTCGTTAAATTTTAATAAAATTATATTTTTTACGGAATATAATAGCTAGGTTAGGCTGAAAAGCAGCCACAACATCCTATATATAACATTACGCGGAGTTCGCAAAATTTTAATTACTCGGCCTAAACCTAAGTTACTAATACTATTATTATCTTTAAGAAGCCCTCTCACATTTCGGAGTTACGCAAATTTAGGTATTTTACGCTCCGAGCGGGCGATGACTTACGCGAGCGATAAATTATTTCTTATCTCTATTCACTCGCTCGCATTATGGTACTGCAAGTATAGCGACTAAACTATCTTGATATTCGGTTATACAAGTTTTCTTAGGATAGAATTCAGTAGATGGAACATTTTTGGTGTGTAATATTTATGCTATCTATCTATATAATTTATTATTAATCTATTTGATATGTTTTTCATTATTTATGAACCTTACTTTTGAAATAAGCACGTGTAAATATTTTAATTGTTTCACAGTAACAGTCGATTGTTAACCGATTATATCTACTAACGGTAGCATAGTGGTATAAATAAATAAAAGTTTTAGTAAATAAAATGACCACCAAAAATAACAAATACTTTTTTAATCGTTACTTGCAGTCCATTACCATAGTTTTTATTATAAAAATATTTTCCGCAACGGCATTGACCGAGCCTATTTGGAGTCAATAATTTCAGGCTGTACACACTTTTCTTTTCTTTTCTTTAAAAAAAACGTTACCCCCACACTAGGATTTTCTCCCGTATCGTGGAGGCAGTTTACAAACAAAAATTGCACAAGGACAACATCCAGATCCGGAACAATTGTTTGTAGGCCGTACAAATACTTGTTCCGTATGGGATTCGAACCAGAGGCTCCCAGCGCAGCCACTCATTGCTAAGCCACTGCGCCACGGAGCCGTCAACAAACACTTTTTATAAAACGCTTTTAACTTGGTTAACATATTCAAAATTCAGAATTTGTCGTCTTTGTAGATTTTTAGTACTTTTACTGCATAATCTGGGCTAGTCCATATGGCAAGCATGCAGAAATTTTTATTGTTCGTTATTTTTTCCAGAGATAGGATATTTCTTTTTTACGTTTAGTGACACATTGATACTTGTATTTATTTTCCCCCATTCCGACTGGTAAGAAAGCTCAGCTACGATCAAAATAAATATCATGAGTTAACTATCTAGTGTAATAATAATGTGCGAACTTTATAGTAATTGAAATATACTGTACGACAGTAAATACATCAAACGCAACTATTAAAAACAGCATGCGTAGCTGACGATGCTCTAGGCACAAAATAGCAGCGCCAATGCAATCGACGCACACTACGATAATATCTAAACGAGACGGAGCACGCGAATTCAAGTGACACAGGTCCAACCTTGACGACTGCTCGTGTGTTAATGATTTCAGAATGCCGGCGCAGGGAAATATATGGTAGTTATATTTAATTAATTAAAAAGTAATAGTAATGATTTAAAACGTAAAAATCATAGTATAGTTTAAGCAAATGTTGATGATTATTTTGATATAAATTTTACGTCAAATTAATGTAGAACTTCGGCGATATTGTGGCTTGTATCAAAGCTTTTTCTGTCGTTAATAGAATTATGTCAATTCTATTTCCTTACGTGAAAGGCATATAACGGAAATGTATTTTACTAAATAAATATGTGGCGGCGCTGTCGTCGCGCCACAAGCGAATTACACCGAAGCCTAAATCACGCTACCAACATTCCGAATCATAAACAGTATATATAGAACAACTCATCACACGGAGTGTTGGCCGCTCCCCGGGCAGAACACCTTGCCCGGCAGGAGATCTCCCCTTTTCCTTCCACTACCACAGTGGTGACCCCGACGTGATCTGAACACGCAACCAAAACAACCTTCGTAAACTTCAAGCTTCATCATCGTCTTAGAATACCCATTCGCTCCCGAGCAGATATCGTCTGCAGTCTTCTTATTCTGCAAGCCATCTAGCTTCACAAGGTTCATCGCAGCACTGGAATAATAATGCTTCCTATTCCTTCAAGCTACTCTCTGCGCCATACAGTGTTCGGCACGGTCTGAGCCTTACTGCTCGCCTCTGCTTCACGGCACTCTCGCAGATTACTTGCCTTCTTCTCGACTCACCGCAGACTACAAGGCAATCTCCTGGCACTTGCTCATTCGTCGACAACGAGACTGCACTATCGACCTCCGGTCTGAGCAGGGGGGTGATGTGGCGGCGCTGTCGTCACGCCACAAGCGAATACACCAAAGCCTAAATCACGCTATCAACATTCCGAATCATAAACAGTATATATAGAACATCTCCGAACTATCACACGGAGTCTTGGCCGCTCCCCGGGCAGAATACCTTGCCCGGCGGGAGATCTCCCCTTTTCCTTCCACGACCACAAATAAATAAGTTATCTAAAATTTGCCTTTAGCTTATTGTAGTAGAGAAAACGAACTATTTTTTACAAGAGGGCAGAGATTAAAACAGTGTTTAATGAATTAGCGGGGCGGATTCTAGAGTAATGAAGCAGCTCAATCGACGTCGACTAATCCATTGTACCGTCGATCGATCGGTGTGGTAGAATCCATCGATCAACGTCGTCTAATTCATCCCACCATTGATCGATCGATTCGTGTGGTAACACCCTTACGTAGAAACATTATAATGTTCGCGGCTAAATGTTCTTAAAAGTGAGCCGCTTATGTTTGTAAATATACAGTTCTGTCTCGCCCTTCGATCAACAATACCAACTAGATGTCGGGTCGGCGCAAGAAATCCATCTCAGTAAATAAGAGCGCATATGAGACGTTAGCTCTTGCACGTGAGAGTGTAGCTCGCAAGGCAATAACGGGAAAAAGAACTTTATCTGTTATAATTTAAGGTTGATTTTACACTAAATGTTATTTAATTTATGTCTTTTCATAGTTTATATTCATGCGGACAGTATTTAGCTATGATTTTGTACGTGACCCGTTATCTAGTTTTTTTTTTTTTTTTTTTTTATAGAAGAGGGGGCAAACGAGCATGCGGCTCACCTGATGTTAAGTGACTACCGCCGCCCATGATCAACCGCAACACCAGAAGAATCGCGGGTGCGTTGCCGGCCCTTTAGAAAGGAGTAAGCTCTTTTCTTGAAGGTCCCCAGGTCGTATCGGTCCGGAAAAATCGCCGGTGGTAAACTATTCCACAGAGAGGTTGTACGTGGAAGGAAACTCCTTGTGAAACGTACAGTGGTGGACCGCCAAGCATCCAGATGGTGTGGATGGTATCTAGACGTTTGCCGTGTAGTGCGTTCACGAAATTTGGCGGCTGGGATTAATCCGAACAATTCCTCAGAGCACTCCCCGTGATAGATGCGATAAAATACGCAAAGAGATGCAACATCTCTTCGCAGCGCCAGTGAATCGAGCCGATCGGAAAGCACTCGGTCGTCGACGATTCGAGCCGCTCTGCGCTGGATGCGGTCAAGTGGTAGGAGCTGGTACTGGGGAGCCCCAGCCCAGAGATGGGAACAGTATTCCATGTGCGGCCGAACCTGCGCCTTGTAAAGTTGCAGGCGGTGTGCCGGCATGAAATACTGTCCCGCTCTGCTGAGCACGCCAAGCTTTTTAGAGGCCAATTTGGCCTTCCCTTCCAAGTGACCACGAAACTGCACGTCACTCGATATGTCGACGCCGAGGATTCCGATACTGGCTGAGGCAACAAGGGGAGTGCCTTGAAACTGAGGGGATACGACAAAGGGGTTCTTTTTAGCGGTTAACGCGCAAACTTGTGTCTTCTGGGGGTTAAACTGGACTAGATTTAGTCGTCCCCAATCCGAGACTCTGTTCAGCAAAGACTCGACTTCAGACACAAGTTTGTCCCGGCACTCGGAGATGTTTTCCCGAGAAATATTGGCTCGGCCGGTGTAAAGAGCATCACCAGTGCTGTCATCTGCATAGCAATGAATGTTACGAGTATGCAACATATCATTGATATGCAGAAGAAACAGCGTTGGCGATAGCACGCAGCCCTGTGGAACACCAGCATTAATAGGCTTGCAATCGGAGCTTGCACCGTCTACAACGACCTTGATGCTCCGATCTGCAAGAAAGCTGGTGATCCAATCGCACAATTTCTCGGGAAGCCCATAGGAAGGGAGCTTCGAAAGAAGCGCTTTGTGCCAAACCCGATCGAAGGCCTTCGCAATGTCCAAACTAACGGCCAATGCCTCCCCCTTGAACTCTACTGCCTCCGCCCATCTGTGAGTGAGGTAGACCAGAAGATCACCAGCTGACCGACCACGGCGAAAACCGTATTGGCGGTCACTAATCAGCTGGTGATCCTCAAGGTACCTCATGAGCTGGCAGTTTACAATGGACTCCATTGTTTTGGAGAACAAGGAGGTGATGGCGATTGGCCGGTAGTTGGATGGGTCTGAGCGGTCGCCTTTTTTAGGGATTGGGTGGACGAAAGCCGTCTTCCATGATTTCGGGACTACGCCTAGGGAGTAGGAGTACCGGAAAAGACGCGTTAAAACCGGTGCCAACTCTGGAGCACACGTCCTCAGCACAATTGGGGGGATTCCGTCAGGCCCACTCGACTTGTGGATGTCCAGGGAGAGGAGTGCTTTGCGAACCGAGCGCTGTGTGAACTGCACTTCCGGCATGGAGCACTCACACCGCGGGATGGTCGGCGGCGTACTCCCCCCGTCATCGAGAGTCGAGTTAGACGCAAAGAAAGAGCCTAGAAGATCGGTTTTCTCCTTTGCAGTATGGGCCAGTGAGTCGTCCTCCCTGTGCAGAGATGGAAGAGATGGCTGACAGAAATTCCCCTGGACAGCCTTGGCGAGAGACCAGAATGCACGGGTTCCAGAAGGAAGGCGAACTAGTTTCTCGCCAATTCTGCCTATGTGCTCTGACTTTGCCTTGGCAATGACTCTTTTGAAGGACCTAGAGGCGGAATTATACTTCTTTTTTAGAGCGCTGGTGTTTACATCCCGGGACGCTGATGCATCAACCCAGGCATAGTTGGTATTGTTGATCGAAGGTCTCGCCAGCAACGCAAAGTGAGAATTTATAAAAAGTAAAAATTTGGGATTATCAAGTGCTAATTAGGTGCTAAGTTAAAAAATTAGGTACAAACATTACAACAACATTACCGTTGCTTATCAGTAATATAGATAAGATAGGTCAAGTCTATACTAAAACCTAATCATAACGACTCCACTTTGCACCTACTTATCACCTAAAAAGCCCTAATTTTAGCTTTTTCTAAATACTAATTCCTGACTGCGTTGCTGGCGAGGCACAACTTAACTACACAGCATTTACAAATTAAACAACACCTAATTTTTAATGTGGTATCCTATTCGTTATTTTGATTATTTTAGAATAATTGTTCATTTTGAATAAAACTACTATTTACGGATTTTATCGCGTTTAATTACAACTTTAATTTCTGCAGTCTGCGAACATGTTCAAGATAGTCCCCAATAATACATTAGATTTGATAAACCAGAAATCCTCGTAAAAGAACACCGATTCCTACCAAGGATAATACGCCAGGCTATTAAAATTAAAAAACGTCCAAATTTCAATAGATGGATGGATGCTGCCATCTGCTTGGGACCTATAATTAACAAAATTAAACCCAAACCCAAGCATGCCACTCCAATACTTCATGATACTATAAGCTCGTTTTGCGTAAATCAGACCAAAAATTAATATTCAAAAACTGAAGGTAACCGGACTAACTATGACATTGGGACGTTAAACATCTCAGTCCCCACCCCCCGTGACCATGGGTACTGTAAAGCACCCGAAACGTCGGGATAATAAAAATAAATTAAAGCTGTAATTCAACGCGATAAAATCCGTAAATAATAGTTTTAATCAATGTGTAGTGTTCGCGTAAATTTAAGAAATCATTAATTGTTCATTTTTTCAGATATTCCAAGCCCATGGGGATTGTGACCCAGTTGTTCCATTTAAATGGGGTCAGATGACAGCTTCCTTTCTCAAGACTTTTATGAAGAACATTGAATTCAATACATATCAAGGTTTAACTCATAGCTCCTCAGACGCAGAGCTAAAAGATATGAGAGCATTTATAGAAAGAACTTTGCCTGCTATGACATGAAATTGATTAAGAATAAACTTTGAAACCATAATAGTACTTATCAAATGTATTTATTTAAAAATATGAGTTTTTAAATTATATGAAAAATCTGGTTTATTACATAATATAATAGTCACGAAAATTGGAATTATTTTTTAGCTAAAATAAATGAAATTATTGAAAACTGATTTTTTATTCAGTATAATTAAAGACGGCAATAAAGGCATACTTCTATAGTATACATAAAGTTGCTGAATTATTGTACTCTTTTCTTTTATTATTAAGAGGGGACAAACGGGCATGCGGCTCACCTAATGCTAAGTAACTACCGCCTCTCATGAAGTTGGTAACATCAGGGGAATTGCAGATGCATTGCTGGCCTTTTAACCCATTCAATACCATGGGCGACCTGGCAATCTTTATTCACATGCCGAGGACGCCCATCGGCGTCTCACTTTCAAAGCTAATTTTTTCAGTTAACAATGAAAAGACCTTATTTTTTTACAATAATCTAGCTATACTAGGAATATCCTGTGGAATATCTGCGATTTAAAAAAATGCTGATTCTAAATGATTGAATTAACTCCAAATAATTTCACATAACATGAAGAGTTAATCAACCTTTTCATGTTATTTGAATGAAAATCACAATTTGTCATCTAACGACTTAGAAAAATATAAATGTGCGTATTTATACAGGATGGAATTGAAGTCGTTTGTAGCATATAGTTGGTAGAGGTATAATCACGTGAATTAAAATTTATTTGGTTATTTTCTTGGTTTGGAGTGTAACCAATCAAGATTTGATCCGTTAGAGTAAGCAAATAAAAATGATTTTGAGACTGCGTATTCCACAGAGTACTTTTTGTATACCTGGCGCATTCTTTGAAGTAGTGACAGCATCGCATGGATCAAAGGATAGGTACCGCTTCGGGTGGACTATTGCGCTAATTGAATGGGCCATAAATAACATTTTAAACAAAAGAGAATAGAATAGAATTCGGATTATCCACCCCGTCTGAGTCTGATAAACGAACACTCGAATCCGATTATCCACTCTTAAGGTGGATAAACGGAATAACCCAAAAAATCTGTTGACTCACCGTCTACAACGACCTTGATTCTCCGATCTGCAAGAAAGCTGGTGATCCAACTGCATAATGTCTCGGGAAGCCCATAGGAAGGGAACTTCGAAAGAAGCGCTTTGTGCTAAACCCGTTCGAAGGCCTTCGCTATGTCCAAACTAACGACCAATGCCTCCCCCTTGGACTCTATTGCCTGCGCCCATCTATGAGTTAGGTAGGCCAGGAGATCACCAGCTGATCGACCACAGCGAAAACCGTATTTGCGATCACTAATCAGCTAGTGATAATCAAGGTACCTCATGAGCTGGCAGTTTACAATGGAGTCCATTGTTTTCAAGAACAAGGAGGTGATTCCATGATTTTGGGACTATGCCTAGGGAGTAAGAGTACCGGAAAAGACGAGTTAAAACCGGTGCCAACTCTGGAGCACGTCCTCAGCACAATTGGGGGGATTCCGTCAGGCCCACTCGACTTGTGGATGTCCAGGGAGAGGAGTGCTTTGGGAAGCGCTGTGTGAACTGCACTTCCGGCATGGTGCACACACCGCGGGATGATCGGCGGCGTACTCCCCCCGTCATCGAGAGTCGCAAAGAAAGAGCCTAGCACATCGGCTTTCTCCTTTGCGGTATGGGCCAGTGAGTCGTCCTCGCTGTGCAGAGATGGAAGAGATGTCTGACAGAAATTTCCTTGGATAGCCTTGGCGAGAGACCAGAATGCACGAGTTCCAGAAGGAAGGCGAACCAGTTTCTCGCCAATTCTGCCTATGTGCTCTGACTTTGCCTTGGCAATGACATTTTTGAAGGACCTGGAGGCGGAATTATACTTCTTTTTTAGAGCGCTGGTGTTTACATCCCGGGACGTTGATGCGTCAGCCCAGGCTTGGTAGCACTCCTGCTTATAGTATGATGCTATTATTTACAGGAGCGACCAAACCATGGCTGAGATCTGCCTCCGATGGGCACCACAGAGGAAGGAATAAAAAGTTCTATACCCTGAAGTACCACATCTGCGACAGAATCCGCAACAACGTTGGGATAATCATTCGAAAAGCAAACCCGCCCAAGGGTAGGATGCAAAGAAAGACCGCATCCTATCTCAATCGGCTGACCTATAGTGCCAAACACGGCGGCAGCCTGCAGAATGCAACTACGATTTCAGCGTGAGTGGCACCACACTCCGGACAAGGCAATAGTCCGACGAGCCTAAAGGGGCATCGACGGAAATCTGATATCCGTCCGGTGAGAGGTCAGCAGAAGGTCCAACAGGGAAGGTGCATGATCCACATCTGGAATCCGCGTAGGCGAAGTAACCACTTGTGTCAGATCATTAGCCAAGGCAAAATCATGAACAGATCTACCCGCATGACCGGTTAAACGTGTACCTAGCCATTCGGCGTGATGGGCGTTGAAGTCGCCGTTGAAGTCACGATCTCTGCGAAGGGGATCTGCTGTAGCAACGAATCTGTAGCCATTTGGACGTGGTCGAAGAGTCGGTCTGTTTTGGCATTACCGCTATGGGACTTATAGAGGCACCCGTAGACGCGCGGATGGTGTCGCTGTCTACGCGTAGCCAAAGGATGGACAGGTCCGAACCTTCAAGACTGCCGAGGAGTCGAGAACAGATGTCCTCTCTGACGTAAACGCAAACTCCAGCTCGAGGCACAAAGGAGTGTTCCAGTTTGTACCCGGGTAGAAGAGATACGAGACATCAGCCGGAGAGGACACCTGCGTCTCGGTCAGAAAAAGCAGATTCGGCCTCGCCGTCTCGAGATGGTAGTGGACGGTGTTTAGGTTAGAGTGAAGTCCCCTGATATTCCAGAAATTCACGGATAGCGTGGCAGGGGTCGCCTTGGTGTTGTTGCTCCGTTTGCCCCGAGCAGTTGTAGTCTTGACCGGAATTTTGCTCCCCCCCCCCCCCAGAATGTGCGGGGCAGCCTGAGCACCCACGCTCAGGAGTGGAGTAACTTGGTCGTGGATACTCAGCGAGGGATTCTCCAGGGGTTCTGGTATCCTCCTGGGTTAGTTTAACATTTAATTCCGCTACCATGTTGATGGGGGGGGGGGGAGGATTTGGGCTTCCGGCCACCTGCACTCACCAGACGAAACGCAGAAGCAGAGCTTCCACTTCACGCTGGTACTCTGTGAGGTCGTGGTATCACTCCGGTTTGAGCCGGCCCATGCGTGAAACTAACAAAGCTGTCGCGTGACTCCACCACTGTTAAATATCCGCAGTAGAACCAGAGTAACTGACATAGCCCAACGGATTAGTAGTAGCGATGGGCCGGTCACATAGGTCGACACTGTACGGTCGTAAGGGCACTGCAGACTGTGTTAACTTTGGCGCCTTAATTAGGGACCCTTACTCTTATTACACCACCCTTAAAGGTTTATACCCGTATTACACTACACTGAATCAGGGTCACTACGTTTATACGTGGTAGTGCCACGCTGGAGCGATATTATGGTTGTAGCACGAATGGGTCGGCTCGACCGGGGAAGGACCACGCGCTCACAGAATACCAGCGTAAAATAGTAGCTTAATACTGCTGTGTTTCGTACGGTGAGTGTGAAGATCCGGAGACCCATTTTTTACTGGAAAGAAGGCATTCCACCTTAGCCCTAAGGGGCGACAACGCATCTGCGTTTTAATCCTTAATCGAGGATAAATGTAGATGTCTATGGGCCATAGCATCCACTTACCATCGGATGGACTGTGTGCTTGTTTGTCACCCTTACTCTAAATTAAAAAAAACTTCGGTACCCCGTGAGCGGTTATTTTCAGAGGCTGGATCTACAATCACCCGGGAGAGACCCGCTTACTAGGCGCCTGGTTTTGCAAAATTGTTATTTAAAAATTCAATAAGAACCATAATGTCCTCCAGACCGAATCTCGGCCACGGCGGCCTGCCTCAACGGAGGCTAGCCATCGGCGCAGGACAGGATTATAGTTCCCAAGTGTATGCGCAAGCACAGGTGCACTCTCTATGCCCTCACTCTCGTAATCCGATGGGACGGTAAACCGACACGACCGGGAGAGAGATCAGGCGCAGGGCCAACGGATTCACGTGTTTTCCGAGGCACGGGGGTAGGACACCGCCAACTTCCTGACTCCGGGCAGCTACTGAGAATTTCTCGACAGAAAAACTCAATAATTTATTTTTTGGCCCGACCCGGGATTCGAACCCAGGACCTAATGATCAGCAGTCGCACTACTACAACTACTAGACCAACGAGGCAGTCAAAATTCAATACTAAATAAAAAAACGTAAAAGTAAAAAAAAATGTTTAGTTAATTCTTGTTTTCTTTTAAAAATTAATAATTTAACGATAAAATTAAAAGTGTAAAAGTAACATAAATATAATGTTTGATTATTACACTTCTTTGTTTCATTTCTGTTGAAAATGATTATTTATTCGATATATATTTTTAAATGGTGATAAAAACATCGAAAAGATCGATATATCGTTCATAAACTTCGATGTTTTTAATGAGCGATGTTGCACCCTATAGATATCTTAGTCAGAAAAATTACGACTCGAGTAAACTCGAGTTGAAATTCTTACAACTTGAACTCAACTCGAGTTAGCAGCAAGAAACAGAGTACCTAAATAATTTCTTTCAAATTACTTTTTATAAACTTTTTTCTATCTAACTTCTTGGTGGGTTGGGACAACTATCATTACTAGACTTAGTAGGTGGGATTGAAATAAAAAGGTATATTTAGTACGTATCGTATCGTATATTTTTGGTTTTAATTAATTAGTGAGTATCTATATTTAACAAGAAAACTAGCTACACTGGGTGACTATTTTTACCGTCTGGAAAATAATATGGTGTTTTGTGTCAGTGGAATAGAAACTATCCTCGAAAGTATTCGTAAACAAACAATTACAAAGACGTGCTGGTTTGTGTTTAGAAGGAAATTGTTGACATTTTAAATAATTACTGCCATATCGCTAAAAAGCAGGGGCGAAGCTAAGGCTCCAAACTAGGGCAAGCCCAAGATATGGTTTTGTTGTTTTAGCAGTTTTATAAAAATACGCCAATCTTGATCTATCTCCACTCTTCAGTTTCATATTCAGTGCTGTCGAGGATGTGTTTAACAAAGCACACTGAAGGCGTACTACTGCTAGATAGATTGTGTTAAATATCAGGAATTGCATACCTTCGATGGCTTTCAAAAAAAGTCGTTTGGGTTTGCTTGAGTGAAAGAGAAAGATATTTACATACAATACAATATGTGAACAAAAGAAAAGCATGAACAAAGTACAAAATAACTATTTACAAAATTAAAAAAGCTAATTATATTCTAAATCGAATCGTTTTTCTTTCTTAAGGAAATGTTTGTGAACGTTTTAATTGTACCAAGTTGTTGATTAGTACTTCAAGACGTTTCAACACTATTATCCTCCATTTTCAGTAAAAATCTTTAAAAAAGCATACATTTTCAACTCGCAATATTTATTCGCTCTCAAGTAAACACAGAGTAAACATTGAAATGTGAAGTGAACTTGCAAAAGTATCGCCCGCGCACCCCCGTGCTCGACTAACTTCACACCAAAAGCCTGGTTTATCGCTCCAAACTAATCGCTATATAAACAACCGTAGTTATATTTCATTAAAGAACATTTTGCCACAGGTTACAAAGGGTGTGATCGTTTTCTCTAAAGCCCGGTAAAAAGCCCACACGTGCGAGAGACAAGACAGATGACAGGGGGTCCATCCATATTGTTTTAGCTTTCATTAATTTTGACAGTCTATTATGTTTTCCCTTTGAGACATAGAGAACACGAATCATTTGTATTTCGAATTGAAAAAAATCTGACAAGTGTTGACGTTACATAATAAGGCAACGAGGAGGAGGACAACACCTACTTACCATTTTCAGTTTCACATTTTTTGCTATTTACAAACATGTGACACTCGACGGCATTCTTAGTGAAAGAGTGGCAATGAGAAGTGCTGCTATTTTAAATCTTTTTCTTTTATCGACTAAGTATTTTATTAAAAACCAGTATATGCCGATCTTGTATTAGTAGGCAGTAACTAGTACTGGGAGGTCTACTTACACTGAACGATTTAAGGTCATTGACAATATACGCAGATAAAACCACCACCAACCAACGGCAACCACCAGCCAAGAGGCCAGAACTGCGGGGCGGGTGCTGGGTGATGTTAAAAGAGCCTTAAGGATTTCGATCTCACAAACCCGTGATGGGAACAGCCTAATAATCGAGGGCGAGATCAATGGAATGCCGTGTAGACTGACTATAGACACTGGAGCCTCTCGCACGGTTGTCAGTTCCCAACTTATAAGTCAGTCCCTTAAGGACTACGCATACAACCGGGAACGCATTAATTTGGTAACAGCCACCGGTCAGCGTATACCCGTCCGTGGAGAGAAGGAGATGGAGTTGAAGCTAGGCAACATGATCTACCTGCATAATGTCATCGTGGCTGATATAATGCAAGACTGCATCCTGGGCCTAGACTTCATGAGGGAAAATTGTTGTGAAATTGACATTAAGCAGGGTATTTTGAAATGTGGACAAGAGGAACTTTTCGTGGAAGGAGCGTTACCAGGGAACTTGTACAGCATTAAGAAGATTGTTCTTCCGCCGAGATCGGAAACGATTGTGTTGGTTAGTCTTCCTTGGAATCCTGGGCAAGCTCATCGTTATGTACTCGTGGAAAGGTTAGACAATGACCTTCCATGGAAAGTGGCTCGAAGCTTGGTCAGAACCACTAACATCTGAGGAGTACGTGTGCTGAACCTTTGTGACCATGAACAAATTATAGAAAGAGGCACACCGGTTGGTACTTGTGATGGAAGTAGATTGGTTGCGTCGGTGCCAATATCTATCGACTGGGACCCCCAGCAAGGATGCACAAACGAGAGTGGCCACACTTTTAGAAGACTGTTGCAGCGTTCTCTCCCCAAACTAAATGGTCAAGGAGTAGAAGTTGTTACTTGAGCACGCCTCATCAAACGATGCTGACGATAGGAAAGACTGGCTTAGTTCAACACAAAATAAACAGGAGAAGAAATATCTATCCGTCAGCGGCCAAGAAGATTGCCGGTAGCACATGAAAAGGAAGTGGAAACCATGATTGAGGAAATAGTGAGGGATGGTGTTATCGAACCTTCATCTAGTCCATGGTGTTTACCCGTGGTGCTGGTAAAGAATAAGGACGGCAGCATGCGGTTCTGTGTTGACTACCGCCGTCTGAATGACGTAACAAAGAAGGACAGCTATCCCTTGCCCAGAATTGATGACACGCTGGACATGCTTACAGGAGTAAAGTGGTTTAGTACGCTGGATCTAAAAAGTGGCTACTGGCAAGTTAAAATTGACCCTAAGGACAAGGAGAAAACTGCGTTCTTGACGGATCAGGCGACGGGAAAGGGTCTGTAGCAATTTAAAGTAATGCCGTTTGGGTTGTGGAATGCTCCAGCAACGTTTGAAAGGCTGATGGAACTTGTACTTACCGGGCTAATTGGCGATGCCCATCTGGTCTACTTGGATGACATCATCATCTTAGGCTGTACGTTTGAGGAACACCTTCAAAACCTGGAACGCGTGCTCATGAAGATTCAGAGTGCCAACCTCAAGTTGAGTCCGAAGAAATGTGCACTATTCAAACGGCAAGTTAACTTTTTGGGGTATGTAGTATCAGAAGAAGGTATCCGCATGGATCCAGAGAAAATCACCGCTGTCAAGGATTGGCTGGTTCCAAAAGACAAGACGCAGGTTACAGCATTTTTGAAGAGCGATTTGTGAAGAACTTTGCAGATATAGCCAAACCTCTGCACAACCTTACCTTACCAACCTTACCGAGGCATTTCTGCTGCGACTAAAGTTGTGATATCGCATTCCAGGAGCTCAAGGACGGTCTTTGTAAAACACCTATTTTGGGGTACCCTGATGCAGGCAAGGAATTTATAGTTGACACAGACGCAGGTGATGCAGGACTTGGCGGTGTGTTGTCTCAACGGAACCGTGATCGAGAGGTTATGATAGCGTACTTCAGCAAGTCGTCAAAACCGGAAAGGACTATTATGTCACAAGACGCGAATTGCTAGCTGTGGTAAAGTCGTTGCAGTATTTTAGCAAATATCTTCTACGGCGGAATACCACCCGCAATCTGATGGAATGGTGGAACGATTTAATCTGACATTGGAGAGGTAGGTACCTAGAAAAAGTTGTAGACAATCGGCAACGAGATTGGGACAAGCACATACAGCCGTTTTTGTTGTCATATCGAAGCGCTGTTCACGAAAGTACGTCAGTGACACCAGCTTTCGCAAACTTTGGAAGAGAATTGCGGCTGCCTGCAGACCTGATCACCGGGATACCGCCTGATGCCGCCTGATGCCTGATGACGCATTATAACCGATTACGCAAATGACTTGCGGAACAAAATGAATGACATTTATGAGCACGTCAGACAATCGGGCCAGCTAATGTCTGAAAAGGTGAAAACCCGGTAATATGACCGCAAAATGAACAACAAAGGGTTCGACGAAGGTTCACTAGTGTGGTTGCACAATCCAGTCCGCAGCAAAGGGAAATCTCCTAAGCTTCAAGCTAAATGGGACGGCCCGTACCGGATTGTGACCAGGATCAACGACGTAACCTGCCGGATACAGAAAGGTGCAAGAGGTACTCCTAAGATCGTTCATGTGGATCGACGGCGCGTTACTATGGGGTCGATAATACTCGGAACGAGCATGACGTCATAATTTATGCGCGGTATATAGCGGGTGATTATTAGAGCTACCTAGTATCAAATAGAACTCTCCCGCTAGCGCCATCTAGTAACGAATAGAAGAACTAAGGTTTCTAGAAAACTACACACTCGAACTTTCTACACCTAGTCGGTCGGGACCGGTACTTGCTGGAACATTATAGATGTTCCGGTGGAAAAGGCCTATATAAAGCCGTTTAGTGCGGCGACCGGGGCAGTATTGAATTGGCGACACAAGGGAACACTTCGAAGCGAAATAAAGTGAACTAAAGTGTTAAGTGTCATTAATTATTAGTGTGTATTAGTTTTAATTGGTGTTCGGTAATTAAAGTGTTAATTTTGGTAATTCAATTGGCAGTTTTTATTGTCACGAACCCTAAGCTCGTAACAGTATTTATCAAAAAATTATACTAAATAAACGATAGATAAGTCTAATCGACACTCGCCACTTCGTAGCAAAATATATGCAATTTTTATAAAATAAACTGGTATCGCTGCAACCAAAAGTACTGCAATGTAGTGATGTATGCCACAACTTCAGCTATCGATAAGTTAATTAACCGTTCGAGTTTGTTTGCCGAACAGGTTTCTATTTTTGTTTAGATTTTACAGTAAAGTATTACAAAAAGCAGTAAATTTTTCTCTAATTGGTTTGATTTTACATATTTCCGTGAGCCTGTGCACAAGGATTGATTTTAAATCGATCCTTATAAGCCGCATACTTGGATTGTAACTTGTAGAAATCGTGAATCTTAGGTACCTAAACGGACTAGCACCATTTACTTCGAACATTTTGATAAATCATATTTCATACCCCAAGCTGTCAATAAAAAAGGTTTGCCGATACTGCTGTCCGAACCTTGAACTTGTGGGAACGTGTGCTAATGTCTAGCTGTAATTATATCCAAATATTAAATTATTTTTTTATTAACCTTGACACCAATACTATTCTTCTTGAAAATATTTTAGAATTTCGATAAATCTACAATAATGACTTCTTATATTAACGAGAACACTATACATTAACTGAAACTAATTTTATCGCGTTCAATTTTGTCTTTTAGTTCCCGACGTTTTGGGTGTTTTACAGCACGAACTTTAATGTCGCGCCTTTGACAAAATGCGGCATATGTTAAGGTGGCGCGGAACAAAAGCGACCGTATCTAAACGAACAGACTGTCCACTAAGGAAAATTAAACTAAAAATACACCTCGAAATAAAAAGCAATAGCATAAAAAGGCTTCAATTGCAATAACGGTATTTAAAGAAAAAAATTACTTACAAATATGCAAGAAATGCTAGATTTGCTGACAGAGAGATCGTTGGTAAATAAAGAAACCAAACAGGTACTAGAAAAGAGAGGAACTTTTAAAGAGACAATTACTTAAAAGTCAGACAGGAAAATGCCTAGAACTAAATATTTCACAGAGTTAAGATGTTTCGCTCTCCTTGATTATTAACGAAAAGCCTGTCGCTGTTTAATATGTATGTAACTTTTAGAACATGTTAGCCCGAACCGCGGACATTGACTAAGTGCACAGGATCATCAATAACCGACTAGGGTTTACTCAAAAATCATTAACGTCATTAAAATAACCCTGATAAAAAATTATTGCACCTTGGTCATGGATGAAATGAAAATTAAGCAGGTGATGGAATACCATGCTAGTAGCCAAAGGGATTATGGCTATATCGACTGCGGGTTTGATATTATATCCGATAAAGCTAATGATGCACTAGTAATTTTAATGGTTAGCATAAAAATAACGTGGAAAGTACCCATAGCCAAATTTTTAATTAAATTTGAATTGAAATCTGAGTTTTATCAGTCTTTCAAAAACCGGCCATTATTCTATTAACTAATAAAATAGATTTTATATTACATAAAAAATCTTTTCCTGCTGGCCATACGAGGAAGCTGAAAGTGGCTCAGTGGGCTACGAAGATGACTATGCTCTGGGTTTTCTGCATGATAAACTTAGAAATAAGGATATCCGCAGTAGAACTGGAGTGACCGACATAACCCAACGTATAGGTAAGCTGCAGTGACAATGGGCCGGCCATATGGCTCGAAGCACTGATAACCGATGGGAATATAATCATTCACCGCCAAAACGTCATGTGCATTACACCTATCGATAACCGCGTGAGCTTCTTTTGTTTAACTAACTTATTTTTTTGAAACTACCTACTATGTCTACCAAGTGCGACAACTGTAATAAATCTATTACAAAAAGTTCCTCAGGAGGGAATGCAACAAATGTAAGCGTTCAGTACAAAAATGCACTGGATTAACAAGCAGCTCAATGCTCTTAAAGTAGCATCTTCTGGATTGGAATGGACATGTAATAGTGGTGATATGAGGTCCACTCCGAGTGGTTTAGTGGCGGAGAAATGAAACTATTTGTTGATGTGCAGACGAATGGAGTGTGGAGTAGTTTTTTGGTCTTCCCTGCCTATATTTATATGTCCAGCTACGTAGTTAGTTACCAATAGTAACAATTTTTACTTGCCTAACCAATTACAATTCATACATTCTGACCAATAAAGATAAATCAAAAATATTATGTACGCTCCATTTGCCAGCGTGAGACTCGTGGATAACTTCTCATACTGCGTTGCTGGACGGGGCTATAAAAGTGGTGTAGACCGGCGCGCGCGCAGTTCCGTTTGCGCGCCGCCCCCGAGCGGTCGTGCACACAGTTCTTTCGCGCCTCCGACCTTTCGGTAGCGCAACCGCTTGCCCGCGCGCCCCGCTCTCTCCGGCTAACACCGGCCGAGCAGACGCCGTTGGTGAGTCACTTTGTTTTTTGCATCGTTCTTGCCCCCTTGCCCCGGCGGGGAGGCTTGAGCGCGCTTCGCTTGTTTTGTTTTATTTTTTAATTTTTCTGTTATTGTTATTGCTTTTGTTACACTGTTACTTGTTGTATATACTATCCTTAGAAGATCGTCTCTTGCTCTTCTCAGAGCGAGCCCTTGTTCTTTTCAGAACATAGGGACCCCAGCTTCTGGGATAGAACGTTAGTCCTCCCCATCTGCCCCCAAGGCCCTGTTCTTCTCAGAACAGGGCCTTGGGGGCAGATGGGGGGGACCTCCAGTTTTCATAGAATAAAGCGTCAGGGGGGACCCTGTCCAGATCAACATGTCTTCCATGAATGCCAGCCAAAATTTGGCTCTTTTTCACCAATTTTTAAAAACCCAAGGCGTAGCCCTTGGTAGCTTCTCGATTGAGCTTACCCCCTGTGCCCCTAAGGCATGTGTACCCCCGCCCGCCGTCGCTGCTTTTCTCGCGACCCAAGCGGCTGCCCCGCAGTCCGACTCGCCCGCGTCCCCCGACTCCGATATGGAA
Organism: Parnassius smintheus behrii; assembly: GCA_036936625.1. Classification (NCBI taxonomy): domain Eukaryota; kingdom Metazoa; phylum Arthropoda; class Insecta; order Lepidoptera; family Papilionidae; genus Parnassius; species Parnassius smintheus. The sequence continues at coordinate 25,219,931 of JAUPFT010000018.1, forward strand.
CACTCGGACACCACGTCCGTTACCTCATCCTCCAGGAAGAGGACCGCCCTCAGCTCCACCGGCTCCTCGGATTCTTCCGACTCCGAAGGAACCATAACCAACTCCCAAGCCGAATTCACGTTAGTGAAATCAAAGCGCGGCCCGAAACGCGCTGCCACTTCTCTTCGAAATTCACTCAATTGTCCAAAACCCTCTACGATAAGGGTTTCAAATATGACCAAGCCACTAATGTCGGCGAGGCCATCAAAATTATACCGGCGTCTATAGAAGACTTCCGTAACATAACCCGCCTATTCACGGCTGAGCGTGTGTCCTACCACACATACGCCCTCGCCGAAGAAAGGAAACTCAAGGCAGTCCTCCGCGGAGTTCCCTATGAACTCGCAAACGAAGACATTCTGGAAGACCTTAAATCTCAAGGCTTCCCCATTGAAGGTGTGCATAAAATGCACAGCAGCAGGGGCGAAAGGTTTAACCTCGCCCTCCTCGTTCTCACCAATGTGCCGGAGGCGAAGGCCATTTTCCGCGAGGTACGCACTGTGTGCGGCCTGTATCGTGTTAAGGTCGAAGCCCCTCACCGGCGCGGTTACCCAGCGCAGTGCCACCGCTGCCAACTCTATGGACACGTGGCAGCCAACTGCTCAGCTCCACCCAGGTGCATTAAGTGCCTAGAACCCCACCACTCGAAAGAGTGCCCACGGCCCAAAAACGCCGAATCCCCACCCTCATGTGTCCTCTGCGGACAAACAGGCCATCCGGCCAATTTTAGAGGTTGCCCTCGCGCCCCTCGCCTACCTCCGAGCCGCAAAGCTCCACCACAGGTCAATGACCGAACCTTCCCGGCTCTTGTAAGCCGCAAGCCCTGCCAGGGCCAGCCCCTACCTCAGCCCCCTCAGGGCTCATCTCAGCCCACACAGGGCATCTATCGGCCCCCACAGGGCCCCTATCGGCCACCTCAGGGCCCTCCTCGGCCCCTTATGAGCCTTCCGCTCTCTCAGCCAGCGCCGCTTCCAATAAACCCCTGGTTCCAAAAGGAATCAAATATCCCGCGGCCCTCCGCCGACCCAAAAAAACAGACAGACTCTGTAGTAGAGTCTCTAAACCTAGTGTATAACACACTCAATAGGATCAATTTAGCGAAATCCTTATTCTTGCGGGTAAACTGAGCACAGCTCAGTCCCCTCAGGGCCGTCTCCTTGCTCTTACTGAGCATATCAACCTTCTAAGGTCCTTGTAATTAAACTATGCCGGAGCCCTCTGCTCCCGCAATATCTCACGGTCGTATCAAACCAAAGGGTTTGTCGCTTGTTTCATTCAATATCCGCGGTCTGCGAAATAACCTCCCAGAGCTTAGGCTTTTTCTACGAGATCGCAAAGCCGATCTCTTACTCCTACAGGAGACCCATCTCAGCCCCAAGGTCTCTAAAGGCCTTACTATTAAAAATTATTCACTTATACGTAACGATAGACCCGACCGCAAAGGCGGCGGCACTGCCATCTATCACAAAAAGTCCCTTCATTGCTCCCACATATCTACTTCATCGCTTATCAAAAGTGGAAGCCACTATCACTAGACTAGCCATGACTGGACACCAGTCAATCATTATAGCCTCTTGCTATATCCCTAGCGGAACCCTCCCCGTCAAGAGTGATTTCGAAGCCATCCTTGCATTAGGCGACTCAGTCATTATGTTTGGAGACTTTAACTCCAAGCATACTGAATGGGCCTGCCGCACTACTACCAGTAGTGGCAGGGTGCTGCTCAATATCACTCAGTCTCTCGACCTGACTGTCTACAGCCCCCTCACTGCCACCCACTATCCCGACATTGTTACCTACGCTCCTGATGTGCTAGATTTTGCTCTAGTTAAAGGAGTTTCCCTTAACCTTAGAGCAATCGAGCCTCTCGACGATCTAGGATCCGACCACCGTCCTGTATCCCTCCTTCTTGGCCATCAGCCATCTCCAACTCCCACTTCCAAAACCTACACCGACTGGAAGGGCTTCAAGAAGTCTCTAGCCTCGGCTATAGACTCTCCGGACCCTCCCATAACCCTTTCTTCCGACGCCCTCGACAGTGCGGGGAAAATAGACACCGCGGTCGAAAATCTCACCTCACTTATAACATCCTCTCTTAAAGAGAATGAAAAGTTGTCCCGGTTGCTAAAACTAGTCTTCCCCTAGATATTAGCAACCTGTTAAAAGCCAAAAAAGCTGCCCTCCGTAGAGCTGCACGCTATCCCACTCCCGAATATAGACTCGCGGCCCACCGCCTTCAACGCAAACTGCGTTACCGCCTCCAAGACTACAGAGACCACGAAAAGGGCAATCTCATGGAAAAAATCTCTCCCTCTCACACAGCGTACTACCGGATGGCGAGAGCCCTCCGGATAGACGCTATAACCCATACTCCCCCTCTGTCTCGTCCCGACGGCTTCATTACCTTCGAAGACGAAGAAAAGGCTGAGTGCTTCGCGGACAGCGTTGCCGCTCAATGCTCTCCCAGCTCACAACCCACTGACCCCTTACACATCCAACTAGTGGAGGATGAGGTCCGACGCAGGAACTCGCCCCCTACGGCCTCTGACCCTATCACTGTGTCCAAAGATGAGATTTCATCTACCATCAAAGGACTTAAGCCCAGAAAAGCACCGGGTGCGGATGGTATCTCCAACCAAGCCCTCAAACACTTCCCGGAGCAGGTAATCGCCTTACTGGCCATTATCTTTAACGCCTGCTTCGAATTCAGTTACTTTCCCACCTCTTGGAAAGAGGCAACTGTCATTGGCATTCCCAAGCCAGGCAAACCTCTCCACCTCCCCTCCAATCACCGTCCCATCAGCCTCCTCAAGGCCATGGGCAAACTTTTCGAACGAGTCATTCTCGTGCGCTTGAGGCGCCATTTGTTTCCCACAGACGGCGACCCTCTTGTCATCCCACAACAATTCGGGTTTCGAGCCAAACACTCGTGCCCCCAACAAGTTCACCGCATAGTGGAATACATCCTCAGCGGTTTTTACCCTCGCCGTCAAAAAACCATCGCGGTCTTCTTTGACATTGCCAAGGCATTCGACAGAGTCTGGCACGAGGGCCTTATCTACAAACTGTACGACTTAGGCCTCCCAGATCGTCTCGTTCGCCTTGTAGCCTCCTATCTGAAGGATCGTACCTTTCGTTTTAGACACGAAGGCACGCTATCCTCTACCCGTCAAATAAAAGCCGGTGTCCCTCAAGGCTCTGTGCTTGCTCCCCTCCTATACATACTATTCACCAACGACATCCCTATCCCGTCGAATGGTGTCAAACTAGCCCTCTTCGCAGATGACACAGCCCTTTACTCCAAAGGCAACTCACTACCACAGATTCGGAACAAGATTCAAAAGTCAGTAAGCGACTTAGGAGCTTGGTTCCAAAAATGGCGTATCGACGTAAACGCGGAGAAAAGCTCCGCCGTTTGCTTCGAATATAAACGACGTCGTCTCACCACCACTCCGCCAATCAGGATGTTAGGAACCCCTGTCCCATGGCAAACTAAAGCCAAATACCTAGGCGTCACCCTTGATGCAAGGCTCACTTTCGAGCCCCATATCAAGAAGGTTACTCGCACCGCACGTTTTTACATGGGTAGGCTCAACAGCATGTTGGGCAGACACAGCAAAATGTCCCTCAGCAACAAGCGAACCCTATATAAGGTCTGCATACGACCTGTCATGACCTACGCGGCCCCCATTTTTGCACATGCTAAGCCCAAAGCTATAAATGAACTTCAAATAGTTCAAAATCTATTCTGTCGTAGGGCCACTAACTCGCCCTATTATGTTCGTAATGCCGACCTACATCGAGACTTAGAGCTCCCAACAATCCAGCAATTCCTTAAATCACTCTCTGAGAGATTTTTCAAAGCCTCAGAGTCCCACCCAAATCATCTCATTCGTGAGACAGCTGCCTATGCAGCCCCTATTCACACTCGCTATAGTGTGCGCAGACCGAGAAACTCTCTCTCGGACCCCCCCAACAAGCTTTCGGCTGACCTGAACTGCCTCCTGGCGGCTCAGGCCGAGCCTCCATAACACATCCATTAATCTGCCTTAGTTAGGCACTCTTCTAAGCGGCTTTTCGCCGCTTGCGCCCTCCTTTCTGCCAAGGAGGGTTCGTATACGGCTTAGAGATCTCTAGTCAGATCGTTAAGCCATTTCCTAAAAGGCGGTGTTTAGTGGGTAAAAGTCTCCACATAACCACGCAGCCGGCTGCGTGGTATGCTATGAGCATTCACCGCCTCCCTCCCCCGCTTTCCGGAGGGTTGCCCATATTTGCTTCGGGCGCAAAAAAAAAAAAAACGCACGCGCGTAATCGGCGAGCGGCGGCGGCGTGGGAAGCATGTACGAAACAGCAAGAAGAAGCGAAGCTGTGACGTTGAAGAAACGGCTCGAAAATGGTCGACGGGTTCATGAAGATAGCCGGCGTGTGAAGACGAAGCTGCGCTGATGATAATTGCAGCTGTCTCTTGTTTCTATATTAGAACGTTAAATATATACGTCAAATTATCTCGCATTGATATGCAGCCCGCAGTATCTCAGTAGCCGGGGGTAATTAGGAAATAAATGTTTTCTTCAGACCTTCGCCTTCTGTGTTATAGTAGCAGCAGGGTATATATTATTTATTGCCGTTTAGGGTTGATTAGCCTGGCTGCTACAGACATGTCTGGAATGTGTGCAAGAGTCATCAACGCGTAAATCTTCAATATTTGTACCAGAGGACGATGATAAAGAGGATGCTGAAAATCTATCTCAAATCGACTCTGCGAAACTACTAAAGGACATCTCAAGGGTAGCAGAAAAAAACATAAGAAATGAAATGAAAGACGCAGTTAAATGACCCCCTTCAGTTTCATAGTGCCAAACTTGATGAACTAATGGGATGTATCGAAACTTTCAAACAAACAATCAAACATTAAGAAAAAAAGAACATTGAACTGACTAACAAAAATAACTTGGAAACCAGGGTAGGCGTCTTAGAACAACAAATTCAAGCGCTGGAACTAGAAAAACTCTCAAAACAGATAAATACTGCTGTAATAAAGAGTTGTATGTAATAGGAGACATAAATATTGATCTGAATTCCGATAGTCCTCTAAAACATAAATATAGTAACTTAATGTACGGCTTATACGAATAGAAATAGAAATATCGTGTGGTAAGTTTAGTAAATCATGTATCGATCATATTTACGCGAGAGCCCATACACAAAACCTTTTCACAGCTGCTATTGGTACGACACTGGCGGATTAGCGCGCGATAGTGTTTGCCTGTGTTGGGTCGCATATACAGAGCGTTTCTAAAATCAAGACTTGTATTAATAACAATGCGCTAATAAAATCGTTAAGTGAAAACGAATGGCAAAAAACGAATACCATGACCTGTCCGATACAAATTTATAATTTTATAAATAATAACTTTAAACAGTGCTATAAAAACAGCGAATATAAATAAAAAATTAAACTAAAAGCTAAGCGAATAAATAATGAATAGATGAATAAAAAAACTTTAAAAGGATGTGAATACAGAGATAAATTATTTAATAAATGGACTAAGAACAGCCAAATATTACCTTAAAACAAACATACAACAAAGCAAGAAACTATGCAAACTCATGCAAACTTTGGCAAGTATTAAATGGATTAACTGGCAGAATAAAACAGTCGATTGAAAATATATTACTGAAAGCCTTCAGCAATGGCAAGAATACGGCTAAAAACATTGCATGCACATTTGCTACGACTTTTGATGAAAATTTGCAACAAATTATACCAAAATGTACACCTCTACTGGATAAGTTAATTTATCGTGAAAACGCCAATGTATTTATAATGTATACACCTTCAGACACAACTGCAGTAGAAAACATCGTTAAGTCTGTAAACCCTAATAAAGCTTCTGGTATTGATCTTATACGAACCATAGATATTAAAAAAATATGCTCAGTGGTTAAATTTGCTATTACAAATCTTATAAATGCAACGGGCATTGTTAGACCAGTACATAAAATAGGTAATAAGTCTGACTACAATAACTATAGGCCGATCACTATGTTACCTACCATTAATAAAACAGCTGAAAAATATGCTAGTAAACAGATTTATATCTTCTATGATAAAATTAGTATACTGACTAATAAACAGTTTGGCTTTAAACCTAAGAAATCTAATCCAAAAAAATAAGAAAAATTAGAATCCCAAGAAATGACAACATTACCCCCATGCCGTCTTATACTAGTATTCAGCCCACCCATCGGCGGGCCCGGCATCTCGATAAAGTATCTTGGCCCGCCCATCGCCTGTTTCGGCATGAGGCCTTAGATTTCGACATAATATATTCAATATAATATTTTTAATGTCTAATTTACATGTTTTGTGCGTTATGTAGAGCGTGTTTGCATACATTTTTGTGTTATTTGAGAAAAACTTGTGCCAATTTCATTTGTTATTGTTGTTGTTAATCGAATTATTAATGCTAATGTATCCTAATCTGTGTATAAGACAAATTTAAGCTCATATTAGTACAAGGAAATCTAAAATGAAATATAAAAGCATACATTTTAGGGTATTTTTTCATAATCATGCATAAATGCATAATCAACCTTTTTGTATCTTTAATTTTCCCACGTCTTACCTCTTTTGCATTAACTTTGGTAGGAATTAGGCAGAGGAGGTAGTCTCAACTCGATACACTAAGTCAAACAGCAAACGAAGTTCCAAAACACTCGGCAAAACTCAAGTTGTGAAAACCACGAACGTCGAAAGGCGAGTGAAAGCTTTTTTTCGTAGACTATTTTTCTATAATATGCTACTTACGTTAAATCATAAATCATTCAAGTTGTAAAATTAATGGTGTCCATAACAAAAGGCCCTTCTTTTGTTTTCAAAGTGACTATTACCGACCGGCTCCTTTGTTCAGATCACCATCTGCATTTTTATTTTGTTTCCTATTTACCGACAGTTTATGATCTTATCTGTATTAAGCCACGATCTGAAACAGGTCATTAGCCAAAATTAAATCATAAATCATACAGAAAAATTGTATATAGTCGGTGAACAAAACATAGGTGTCGGCACTTTGTCTGTTTTCAAAGTGACGAATACCGATCGGCTCCTATTATGTAGATCGTCATCTGCATTCTTATCTTACTTCACAATTACCGGAAGTATGTTGTCTTATTTACAAGAAGTTACAAAAAAACGAGTAATCCTCTTAGGAAGTGATTCTATTGCTCAAAAACAAAAACTTCCTCTATTGGACCAATATCGAAATCTCAAAAAAAAAATTAATTCTCCACACAAACTCGTCTCAGCTGATCGGCGGTTAAGTATGGGGAAGCCATTTTGAGATTTTGATGTAGATCCCATAGAAGAAGTTGTTGCATTTAAGCAATAAAATCACTCCCTAAAAGGATTATCCGATTTTTTGTAACACCTTCTATATTGTTATGGTTTGATAGTAAGCAAAGAACAATAAAGTTTATATTTTATTATAACTACGTGTATATATACTTTATTTGTTATTATTTCTACTAAAATTATAGTTTTTCATTAAAAATTTAACAAAAGGTTTGTTACTCTGAATACGCTTACTGCCCATGGGCGGGGTCGGCATTACAGGTCAGATTTGTCCTTTTCTAAAATCTAAGATATCCGCAAGCCGTTTTGGTAACGAATCAATCATAATAAAACGACTTATTAGACAAAATCTTATAATTTTTTCATGTTATTTGGCATACTTATTTAGGTTTGAAATCCGCCCGCCCATGGGCGGGTTCGGCACGTTAATAAAGTTTCACCCGCCCATGGGCGGGCAAGGCACTGAATGGGTTAACAGCGTTCACAAATAGCATCTACAAGCATCTAGATGAGAAAAACACATATTGGTAGTATTTATAGACTACAATAAGGCTTTCGATACACTTCGTCATGAGCAAATATAAGATATTCTGAACGATAATGGTATCGGAGAACCACTGCTGTCGTCGTGTAAAAATTAGCTCACTGATAGAAAACATGTGATTAAAGTAGATGATTCAGTGAGCAACATAGTCAATATATCTGTAGACTGCACATGGCTCCGTAATAGGACCTTTATACTACATTACCTATGTAGTCTGGCTAATATTATTAGGCGATGTGAAATTTACCAGTATGCTGATGATACTTGCTTGGTTGCGGCTGGGAGCAATATAAACGACACTCTAAACCTCCTACAAGACGATTTTAATATACTTATGAAGTGATCACATGATAAAGATTAGTCTTAAATGCTGCGAACGCTAAGTTGATGTAAGGTTATACCTGGGCCATTGAGTTACAATACCTATAGAGTCACAAACAGACAAATAAAATGTCCGCGCCAAAACTCGGCGCACGCTGCGAAGTGCGCAGAGTTTTTGTTTAGTTGTAAGGCGACCACAATCCTCGTACAACGTCCGCGATGCCAAAGTGTTCGGTGATTTCCTGCCCAAATAACAGCAGACACGTGCGAAAAAAGGATGGTGTTTCATATTTTAGGTAAGTATCATACCAAATTTACGTATTTATGTATCCACAGTGCATGTTTTCATTTAAATTTCAATAATTTTCATTTTATTAGCAAACTAAATCACTCACCGCCGACCGCGCGGCGCCGCGATAACGTGCCCTTGAGTGAATGATGATGACATTGCATACGAGCGACTTTGAACATTGTACAAGCAGGTTAACGTCTAAATTCGAGCAAATGTCATTTTGAACTATATAATATCAAAATATATAGGTATATGGAACGGCGCTCGGACATTTTTTGAGTATTGTCAGTTAGAGATTGTGACTCTATAGGTATTGTAACTCAATGACCTGGGCTCATTGCGCATGACCACCAACGCCTTCACGGACGACAGGTCTAAATGACATGTAACTGCGTATTCATAAACCTGGTAGAATCACAGGCCTACCTAGGACTCGTCATAGATAGTCGCCTAAATTGGAAAGAACATATTGAGCATGTGTGTGATAAGTTTCGTGGTATGCTTGCAAAATTGATTGAATGATTAAATGTAAAATTCCGTATAAAATACTTATACAGTTATATAAATCACTGGTGGAGTCAAAAGTAGCATATGGTTTGTTTAGCTATGGCAGAACGTACAGATCACATTTAGAACTGATTTATCTACTACAGTTACGTATTTTAAAAACTATAGTCCCGGACAGTATTAAAAACAATATAAAGAATCAGATTACCATAACCTTTTTAGTCATTGCAAAATTATACCTGTACACGAAAAGGTAAAGTTTACCCTTCTTATAGAAGAATTTTTCCATGAAAAATTAAAAACTGACCATACACGTGAGTACTCTAAAACTCGCAACTATGGAAAACCTAAACTAGCCTTACCTAAATACAATAATTTATATGGTAAAGTACCTTAGAATATATGATACCTAACCTAATTAACCAGCTACCAGTATCTGTAAAATGAGAACCTGAATAAAAATAATATTAAATTAAAATTAAAAAAATACTTTATGGAATGCCTTAGTACTAATTTAAATTATACATAATATGTTTTAATAATAAATACTACGATAACTCTCTAAAACAAGCGCCCTGTATAATATATAGGAGCCATGCGCAGTGCATTATGCAATAGAAGGTCACGCACTTAAGAAATACTGAGGGATTTTTTTCTTACTACACCTTCGTATTTGTTATTGTCAGTGATACCGGTACAAGGTAAAGTTTCTATAAGCTTTTGATTGTACCGTAACGTAATATGTAATTAATGAATATAATAATAGCTCTTCAAACTGGGTAAGACACATCATTTTATTTTATTGAGCGGATGGTTGCAAAGTCGTACCGTACCGGTTGGCGAAGTGTAAGGCGATCCTCCAATAGATGGAGTGACGTCGACCGTGCTTTGTTGCATTCCTTGGGGGAGGTCTGTTGTTCAGCAGTGGACTTGTGAAGGCCTCTATTGAATGAAAAAACACAAAAATCACTTTTAACAACGCTGAACTTATGTTATGATTTGTTTAACGACAATAATTCAATTATATCGACATAGTCCTCGCCCTACATTGCTTACGCATGAGCAGTGCACAGCGGCACCAGTGTATCGACACGTGTACAATTTGATAGTATGCATAAATGCAATGAACACAAACACAAATTCAGTGACGCGATTCAATTTTGCATTTGTAGTGAAGTATACTGTAGTGTCTTTTCCTCGCCTCCCCTTGAAAGTGACAGACTTTTTGTTTAGGAACTGACGCGCATCTTCAGTTGATTGAATACTCAAAGATTACGTCATTCAATGTTTCTTTATATATTTACTTGACAGGCCTGTTGGTCTAGTGGTTAGTGACCCTGACTGCTATGCCGGAGGTCGTGGGTTCGATTCCCACCCAGGACAAACGTTTGTGTGATGAGCACGACCATTTGTTCTGGGTCTGGGTGTAATTTATCTATAATATTTATGTATTTAGAAATATATAAGTATGTTTATCAGTCGTCTAATACCCATAACACAAGCTCTTGGCGTTGTGTGATAGTTGTGGAATATTATTATTATTATTATTATGTGGGGTATCTATATAGTTTTCTCATCGGGTTGGGATGTATAAATATATAATTATAAATGAAAATGAAAAGATAAATACACATAAATATTAATAAAATAAAATAAATACAAAAATACATAAATAAATAAAAGCCCAACCAGATGGAAGCCCTCGGCAGGGGAGACCAAACGGCCAAGGGTTAGGGGGAAAGGGAAAGAAACCGGCGGACGATGCGGGCAGTATCAAGGAGCACCGCCTTCTGCATTTGAGCCCGGAGCGGTCCGTCACGGAGTCCCAGTCGCCTCAGATGACCAGAGAGGCTAACTGGGATTAGCCCATTCGCAGAGACGACTACAGGAATAATTTCGGTCGGCATACCACCCCACATGTCGGTCACCTCGTGAGCCAGGTTCAGATACTTTGATTGCTTATCTGTTTCGGCTTTCACGAGGTTCTCGTCATAAGGGATGGTAATATCGACCAAAAATATTCTTGACTGTGCCCGGTCCATCAGCACAATATCAGGCTTATTCGCAAGAATAGTCCTGTCCGTGACGATGGCCCGGTCCCAGTAGAGCCTGGCGCGGTCATTTTCGAGCACAGCTTCCGGCAAGTACTTGTAGTACGGCACTTTCCGGTCCACGAGACCGTATTTCAGAGCGAGCTCCTGGTGTAGAATTCTGGCTACTAGGTTGTGCCTGTGCAAGTACTCAGAGTTAGAAAGCGCCGAACAACCGGAGATGACATGCCTAAGTGATTCCCCGGGATGGCGACAAGCTCGACAGATGTCGACGGTGCCATCCTTTAGGATGTATCTCCGATAGTTGTTGGTCTTAATAATTATTATTATTATTATCATTTTGTGGGCTATCAATATAGTTTTCTCATCTGGTTGGGTTCTATAAATATATAATTATAAATGGAAATGAAAAGATAAATATAAATAAATATTAATAACATAAACTAAATATAAAAATACATATATAAATAAAAGCCCAACCAGATGGAGGCCCCCGGCAGGGGAGACCAAACGGCCGAGGGTTAGGGGGAAAGGGAAAGAAACCGGCGGACGATGCGGGTGGTATCGAGGAGCACCGCCTTCTGCATCTGAGCCTGGAGCGGTCCGCCACGTAGACCCAGCCGCCTCAGATGACCCGAGAGGCTGACTGGGATTAGCCCGTTTGCAGAGACGACTACAGGAATAATTTCGGTCGGCAGACCACCCCACATGTCGGTCACCTCGTGAGCCAGGTCCAGATATTTTGTTTGCTTATCTGTTTCGGCTTTCACGAGGTTTTCGTCACACGGAATGGTAATGTCGACCAAAAATATCCTTGACTGTGCCCGGTCCATCAGCACAATATCAGGCTTATTCGCAAGAATAGTCCTGTCTGTGATGATGGCCCGGTCCCAATAGAGCCTGGCGCGATCATTTTCGAGCACGGCTTCCGGCAAGTACTTGTAATACGGCAATTTCCGATCCACGAGACCGTATTTCAGAGCGAGCTCCTGGTGTAGAATTCTGGCTACTAGGTTGTGCCTGTGCAAGTACTCAGAGTTAGAAAGCGCCGAACAACCGGAGATGACATGCCTAAGTGACTCACCGGGATGGCGACAAGCTCGACAGATGTCGATGGTGCCATCCTTTAGGATGTATCTCCGATAGTTGTTGGTCTTAATAACCTGATCCTGTATTGCACAGACAAAACCCTCGGTTTCCCCGAAGAGGTCACCAAAGCGTAGCCAGTGGAGGGAGGTTACCGTGTCTACGAAAGGCCCATGTAGAGACTTGTAGAACCTCCCGTGGAGCTCCTTCTCCTTCCATACGGTCTCCCGGTCGGAAATTGTCTGCACTGCCGGGTCTTGCCATTGCTCGTTGGCTAAGGATAGAGGGGTAAGTCCTTTATCACAAGAAATGACGTCCTTATAGAATGGATCATCCGATCTCGCCAGGAAGTAATTACGGAGGCTGCACACTTCGCGATTATGCATGGTGAGCGCGCTCAAGAAACCACGCCCACCATGCTTTCGCGGCAAGTACAGCCTCATTACCGACGATCTCGGATGATGCATCCTGTGGGACGTCATGGTAGTGCGGACTTTTCTATCCAGGGCGTTAAGTTCAGTCTGAGTCCACCTGAGTATGCCAAAGGTATACATGAGGACAGGCATGACCCAGCCGTTATATGCTTGTGTCTTATTCACACCGGACAAAAGGCTGTTAAGCACTTTGGTCAAGCGTGCATAAAATACGTCGCAAACTGACTGTTTCATACCACCCTCATCGATATCGATGTTCTGTGACATACCCAGGTATCGGTATGTTTCAGCCTCGGAAAGGGTCCTTAAGTTGACGGGCATAGATAAGTCTATGCCCTCAGAGTTAGCAACCCTACCCCTCTCAACATGGAGTACCGCACACTTATCCGTCCCCAGCTCCATTCCAATGGAATTGCTAAATTCACAAGTGATGTTTAGCAATTCCATAAGATGGGAGCGACTGGAGGCGAATAACTTGAGGTCATCCATATAGAAAAGGTGGGTCACTTTTGTCCCTCCTTTCCGTAGCTGAAATCCCCTCCCAGAGCCCTCCAGTAAGGTACTGAGAGGGTTCAGAGAGAGGCAGAACCATATTGGACTCAGACAATCGCCCTGGAAGATACCCCTTCCTATCCTTATGTGGTTCTCCGCAGCCGTCATCCGGTCGCCCAGATGACAAAGGATCGTACTCCACTGCCCCATACACTGCTCGAGGAAGTCTCTAACTGTACAGTCTATCTTGTACAGTTCGAGGACTCTCTTTAGCCATGTATGGGGCACCGAGTCGAATGCCTTTCTGTAGTCTATCCAGGCGGCGGAGAAGTTCCGACGGTTGCGTTTCACCACTTTGCCAATGACCGCGTCAATGAGGAGTGGTTCCTTGGTTCCACGACCACCGCCCCGACATCCATTTTGAGCGCGCGACATCACCTGATTTGAGTCCAGGTGACGAGTGATTCTCGCGCTCAAAATGGATGTTAGTGTCTTGTATATGGTCGGCAGACACGTGATGGGGCGGTATTTGCTCGGGTCTGTGGTAACCTGGTCTTTAGGAACCAAATGAGTGATCCCAGTAGTGAAGAGGCTCGGGAGCGACTTCTGGTTGAGAGCCTCTTGGAACTGTCGGGCGAGCACAGTGTGACACACCACAAACCCCTTCAGCCAGTAGTGATGCAGCCCGTCGAGTCCCGGACTTTTCCAGTTCGGGGCCCTACGGACCGCCTCAGCTACGTCATCCGGCGTTATGGTGAGGGGGTCCATGGGCGTAATACCCGCACACTGACTCGCCACAACTTCCGTCCAAGGGCCCTCGTTGTGGTTTACGGGCTCTGACCACAGGCCGCGCCAGAATGCGACCGTGTCGGCCTGATTCGGTACTGGGCCCGTTCCACTTACCATTGGTCGCTCCAATGATTTATAGAGCCTCTTCTGATCACTCTGGAAGAGACGATTCTGGTTGAACCGTGTCGACCTCTCGGTATATCGCCGAATTCGCTTTCCCCAAGCAGCGATTCTCTGCTTCAGGTCGTCTATGCGCTCCGTCAGTTTTTGTATTATATCCGGCTGGGACAAACTAATATTTGTCCCAGCAAACGCCATCCTGACGGTGCGCACAATCCTTGGCCTGGTATTGCCTGACCTGAAGCATATCAGTCTGCCGATGAGAGCCCTAGCCCTTGCGATACGTTCTTCAATTCTTGTTCTCCAGGCTGGGATAGCACTACTTTGTCCAGTAGTGCGTCCAGCCGTGGAAAGTTTGGCACCTATAATACGGCAGACTGCCAGTGCGGCGCCAAAGAGAATTGAGTCCGTCTCGCAAAGGTCCCGGCTGGCTTCCAAATAGGTCACCAGCATTGAGTTCAGAGCCCTCACGACAGCCCGATTCCGCTTGCTTAGGGCTATGCGGGGAAGTCGCGGTCGATTTTCGAGAGGCGTACTGCGCGTTTCCATAATCGCCTCTTCCAATGTACTCCTCATTTGCTCTATTTCTAGTTCCTGGGTGAATGTTCCATCATCATTTGAATCAGCAACCACTGGGGTATTCACGGCGCCATCCACGTGTGCGGGTTGTTCTGCAACTTGTGGCACCGCATCCTCAGTCGCAGCGTTTTCATTTGATGAGGGAACAGCCTCACGTCGTATTATTATTATTATTATTTTTTTTTGTTTATTGCTCGAGATAAACCCGGTATTTTCCAAGCCCCCGCCCATGAACCTTAGGGAGAGGTAGGCTCAGACTCATAACTAACAAATATAGAATTACCTAAAACTTTGGACAATATTGTTACCGAATGAATTGCTGCTTGCTTCTGTATAACGTTTATGTTGATATGGGAGTCTAGCTTAATGCAATATTTATGTAGGCTTTTAGCGATCATTCCTGTGGCCCCAACCACTATAGGTATAACTTTAGTAGGTGTTTTCCAAAGCCTGGTTATTTCAGTTCTTAATGCATGATATTTACTAAGTTTCTCTATTTCCTTCGCTCCTATATTGTAATCAGACGGTACGGTAATATCGATAAGGTAAGTTTTATTTTCAATTTTATTTATATAAATTATATCAGGCCGGTTATGCTTTATTGTAATATCTGTTTGAACCGGCATTTCCCACATTAGTTTGGCTGTATTATTTTCGTTTACTAGTGGTTGCGACATATGTTCTTTCCACCACATTTTGCTTACGCTAAATCCGTGCTTTCTTGCTAAGGTCCAGAACACGTACTGTACAATATTATTGTGCCTCTTAGTATAGTAAGTGCCAGCCATTTTCTCACATCCTGATATTATAATATGTTGTACTGTTTCATCTTTCGTTAGACATAGTCGACACTTCCCATCTACAGGTTTCTGAAGTATGTCTCTCTCATATTGTCGTGTTACAATTGCCTGATCCTGAATAGCAAAAATAAATGACTCCAATCCTGGAGTTATTTTTTGTGTTTTAAACCATCTGAATGAAAACTTTACATCTATATTTTCTCTTTCAATCACATCCTTATAAAACTGACCATGAAGTGGTTTTGTTTTCCAAGCATTTACCTTTTTTCTAATAAATGCTTTTTTTATTTCCTTTTCTGTATAATTTTCACCATCCCCTAGTCCTAATTCTCTTAAGTATTTCAGTGCTTCTTTAAATATTGAGTGTTTATCTCTATTTTTATCGTGTTTTAATATTGTTCTTAAAATGTAATCATTACTTGATTCTAGATACTTTCTATATTTTATTATCTGAGTTTTATAAAGCACTTCTATATTAGTCAGCCCTCGCCCCCCTCCTTCAATCGGTAAATAAAGTCTTTCAATTTCTGCTTTTGGTTGGTGCGCCTTGTTCATTGCTAAAATTTTCCTCGTTTTTATATCAATTTTCCTTAAATCAGTATTTTTGTAGTTTATAACACCGAATGAATAAAGGAGTACTGGGACTGCGTATAAGTTTATTGCCTTAAGTAGATTTCTAGCGTTAAGATGAGATTTAGAAATACATTTTACTCTACGGAAGTATTCTTTTTGTAATTGTTGTTTAGCTTCGTTATGGTTTATTTTACCCGCTTCATTCATACCTAAATATTTATATTGTTCTCCCGCTTTCAAGTATTCAAATTCGTTGCCGTTTAGTAATATATGACCCGACCCTTGATCTTCTCTTCTTTTACCTGCTACCATATGCAAAATGTTACATTTACTTAATCCGAAGGTCATTCCTATGTCTCTTGTAAAAATTTCTATACTGTCTATTAACACTCTAAGATTGTTTTTATTACTAGCATATATTTTTAAATCATCCATATATAATAAATGGTTAATCGTAGTATTGTCCTTTAATTTGTATCCTTTAGATTCATATTTTTTGAGAATTTGAGAAACGGGATTAATAGCCATGCAAAATAAAATAGGTGACAGTGAATCTCCTTGGAATATTCCACGTTGAATGTATATGGGATTTGTAGTAACAGAGCCATTCGCACTAGAGGCTGTCATGATTACATTCCATTTGGGCATAACCATCTGGAGAAATCTTTTGATAGTTGGTGAGCATTTATAAATATCCAGTACTTTTAGTAACCACTCGTGTGGTATACTGTCAAATGCTTTCTGATAGTCTACTCATCCCATACATAAATTTTTCTGGTTCTGTTGTGCATCTTCCAGTATAGCCTTATTAATCATGAGATGATCTTTGCAACCTCTTACGTAACGCCTGCAACCTCTTTGTTGAGGAGATATAATATTGTTCAGGTCACAGTGCGTGTAAAGTTCGTTGGAAATTATGGACGTTAAAAGTTTGTACATGGTAGGTAAGCACGCTATCGGTCTCCAGTTCTTTGGATCTAGGGTGTTCTCATTTTTAGGGATCAATATTACCACTCCAGTTGTAAACCATTGCTCAACAGATTCGATTCCTTTCAAAATTCTATCAAACAACTGAGCAATGTATTTATGTGTACTGGTAAGATATTTAAGAAAATAGTTATGTATTTTATCAATACCCGGCGTTTTCTAATTATGTAATCCACTTATAGCATTTTTTACTTTATCTTCATTTATTTCGTTAAACGTGTGTTCTACTATTTTATCCATTGACTCTTCTATTTCCTTAATCCATCGAGCTTCAGTATTGTATGATACTGGTTTTGATAGAATGGATTCCCAAAAACGTTGTACATCATTTTTTAATGTTATTATTATTATTATTATTATTATTATTATTATTATTATTTTTTATTATTATTATTATTGTGGGGTATCTATATAGTTTTCTCATCTGGTTGGGTGCTATAAATATATAATTATAAATGAAAATGAAAAGATAAATATACATAAATATCAATAACATAAAATAAATATAAAAGTACATAAATAAATAAAAGCCCAACCAGATGGAGGCCCTCGGCAGGGGAGACCAAACGGCCGAGGGTTAGGGGGAAAGGGAAAGAAACCGGCGGACGATGCGGGCGGTATCGAGGAGCACCGCCTTCTGCATTTGAACCTGGAGCGGCCCGCCACGTAGTCCCAGCCGCCTCAGATGACCCGAGAGGCTGACTGGGATTAGCCCGTTTGCAGAGACGACTACAGGAATAATTTCGGTCGGCAGACCACCCCACATGTCGGTCACCTCGTGAGCCAGGTCCAGATATTTTGTTTGCTTGTCTGTTTCGGCTTTCACGAGGTTCTCGTCATACGGAATGGTAATGTCGACCAAAAATATCCTTGACTGTGCCCGGTCCATCAGCACAATATCAGGCTTATTCGCAAGAATAGTCCTGTCTGTGATGATGGCCCGGTCCCAATAGAGCCTGGCGCGATCATTTTCGAGCACGGCTTCCGGCAAGTACTTGTAATACGGCAATTTCCGATCCACGAGACCGTATTTCAGAGCGAGCTCCTGGTGTAGAGTTCTGGCTACTAGGTTGTGCCTGTGCAAGTACTCAGAGTTAGAAAGCGCCGAACAACCGGAGATGACATGCCTAAGTGACTCCCCGGGATGGCGACAAGCTCGACAGACGTCGACAGTGCCATCCTTTAGGATGTATCTCCGATAGTTGTTGGTCTTAATAACCTGATCCTGTATTGCACAGACAAAACCCTCGGTTTCCCCGAAGAGGTCACCGAAACGTAGCCAGTTGAGGGGGGCGGCTGTATCTACGTGAGGCTCATGTAGAGCCCTGTAGTACCTCCCGTGGAGCTCCTTCTCCTTCCATACGGTCTCCCGGTCGGAAATGCTCTGTACTGCCGGGTCTTCCCATTGCTCGTCGGCTAAGGATAGAGGAGTAAGTCCTTTATCACTAGAAATGACGTCATTATAGAATGGATCATCCGATCTCGCCAGGAAGTAATGACGGAGGCTGCACACTTCGCGATTATGCATGGTGAGCGCGCTCAGGAAGCCACGCCCACCATGCTTTCGCGGCAAGTACAGCCTCATTACCGACGATCTCGGATGATGCATCCTATGGGACGTCATTGTTGTGCGGACTTTTCTATCCAGGGCGTTAAGTTCAGTCTGACTCCACCTGAGTATGCCAAAGGTATACATGAGGACAGGCATGACCCAACCGTTATATGCATGTGTCTTATTCACACCGGACAAAAGGCTGTTAAGCACTTTGGTCAAGCGTGCATAAAACACGTCGCAAACTGACTGTTTCATACCAGCCTCATCGATACCGATGTTCTGTGACATACCCAGGTATCGGTATGTTTCAGCCTCGGAAAGGGTTCTTAAGTTGACGGGCATAGACAAGTCTATGCCCTCAGAGTTAGCAACCCTTCCCCTTTCAACATGGAGGACCGCACACTTATCCGTCCCCAGCTCCATTCTAATAGAATTGCTAAATTCACACGTGATGTTTAGCAATTCCATAAGATGGGAGCGACTGGAGGCGAATAATTTGAGGTCATCCATATAGAAAAGGTGGGTCACTTTTGTACCTCCTTTCCGAAGCTGAAATCCCCTCCCGGAGCCCTCCAGTAAAGTACTGAGAGGGTTCAAAGAGAGGCAGAACCAGATTGGACTCAGACAGTCGCCCTGGAATATACCCCTTCTTATCCTTATGCGGCTTTCCGCAGCCGTCATCCGCTCGCCTAGATGACAGAGGATCGTACTCCACTGCCCCATACACTGCCCGAGGAAGTCTCGAACTGTACAGTCAATCTTGTACAGCTCGAGGACCCTCTTTAGCCATGTATGGGGCACCGAGTCAAATGCCTTTCTGTAATCTATCCAGGCGGCGGAGAAGTTCCGACGGTTGCGTTTCACCACTTTGCCAATGACCGCGTCAATGAGGAGTGGTTCCTTGGTTCCACGACCGCCGCCCCGACATCCATTTTGAGCGCGCGACATCACCTGATTTAAGTCCAGGTGACGAGCGATTCTCGCGCTCAAAATGGATGTTAGTGTCTTGTATATGGTCGGTAGACACGTGATGGGGCGGTATTTGCTCGGGTCTGTGGCACCCTGATCTTTAGGAACCAAATGAGTGATCCCAGTAGTGAAGAGGCTTGGGAGCGACTTCTGGTTGAGAGCCTCTTGAAACTGTCGGGCGAGCACAGCGTGACACACCATGAACCCCTTCAGCCAGTAGTGATGCAGCCCGTCAAGCCCCGGACTTTTCCAGTTCGGGGCCCTACGGACCGCCTCAGCTACGTCATCCGGCGTTATGATGACGGGGTCCATGGGCGTAATACCCGCACACTGACTCGCCACAACTTCCGTCCAAGGGCCCTCGTTGTGGTTTACGGGCTCTGACCACAGGCTGCGCCAGAATGCGATCATGTCGGCCTGATTTGGTGCAGGGCCCGTTCCACTTACTATTGGTCGCTCCAATGATTTATAGAGCCTCTTCTGATCACTCTGGAAGAGACGATTCTGGTTGAACCGTGTCGACCTCTCGGTATATCGCCGAATCCGCTTTCCCCAAGCAGCTATTCTTTGCTTCAGGTCGTCTATGCGCTCCGTCAGTTTTTGCATTATATCCGGCTGGGACAAACTAACATTTGTCCCAGCAAACGCCATCCTGACGGTGCGCATAATCCTTGGCCTGGTATTGCCTGACCTGAAGCATATCAGTCTGCCGATGAGGGCCCTAGCCTTTGCGATACGTTCTTCAATTCTTATTCTCCAGGCTGGGATAGCACTACTTTGTCCAGTAGCGCGTCCAGCCGTGGAAAGTTTGGCGCCTGTAATACGGCAGACTGCCAGTGCGGCGCCAAAAAGAATTGAGTCCGTCTCGCAAAGGTCCCGGCTGGCTTCCAAATAGGTAACCAGCATTGGGTTCAGAGCCCTCACGACAGCCCGATTCCGCTTGCTTAGGGCTAAGCGGGGAAGTCGCGGTCGATTTTCGAGAGGCGTACTGCGCGTTTCCACAATCGCCTCTTCCAATGTACTCCTCATTTGCTCTAGTTCCAGTTCCTGGGCGACTGCTCCATCATCGTTTGAATCAACCACAACTGGCGTATTCACGGCGGCATCCACATTTGCCGTTTGCTCAGCAAGTTGTGGCACCGCATCCTCAGCCGCAGCATTTTCACCCGATGAAGGAACAGCCTCACGTCGTAGCCGTTCGAGTTCGGTGACATCAAATGTATTTGAGCGCAAGATATACCGAACTCGGTCTGCCAGGTTTTGCTCGGTGACGGTTACAGATGGCTCCAGCTCAGCAAAAAGTCGATGCATCCTTGCCCGATACGCAAAACTTCCAGTTTCTCCCCCCTTCGCCCTAAAATACGCCCGCAATGCGTTGCTGTTCATCTGGGTTGTCCAACGCATGCGGCGTACTCCACCAGTGGCGGGTGCCGATTGCTGAGCCCGCGAAGACCCTGCCGACACCAAGCCAGCTGGTGGGGATGATGGATGCGAGGAGCTGCTGGGTGGTCGTGCAGCACCTCGCGCTCGGCTGGCGGTTCGCATGCTGTCGCGTCCAGCGCCAGCTCCAGACGCGCCCTGGCGACCTCCAGGCAGCGGCCCTTTGCGCGTTCCATTTACTTCCATCATCCATTTTAGGGCGTCATTTAGCGGGAGACGCCCAGACCCGGCGCCGTTTCATGGTTAGGCCATGTGCACAAGCGGGCCTTGGCACCTTCAATTTTTGCCGAGGCACGGCACTAACACCTCTTGGCAAGGTGCTGACTGACTGCGCTGACGTAGCGGTTTTGTCACATAACCGTTACATCAGCGGGCGATGGGGTCGTCACTTCCCTACGCCGCTTTATTATTATTATTATTATTATTATTATTATTATTATTATTATTATTATTATTATTATTATTATTATTATTATTATGTGGGCTATCAATATAGTTTTCTCATCTGGTTGGGTTCTATAAATATATAATTATAAATGGAAATGAAAAGATAAATATACATAAATATCAATAACATAAACTAAATATAAAAATACATATATAAATAAAAGCCCAACCAGATGGAGGCCCTCGGCAGGGGAGACCAAACGGCCGAGGGTTAGGGGGAAAGGGAAAGAAACCGGCGGACGATGCGGGCGGTATCGAGGAGCACCGCCTTCTGCATTTGAGCCTGGAGCGGTCCGCCACGTAGACCCAGCCGCCTCAGATGACCCGAGAGGCTGACTGGGATTAGCCCGTTTGCAGAGACGACTACAGGAATAATTTCGGTCGGCAGACCACCCCACATGTCGGTCACCTCGTGAGCCAGGTCCAGATATTTTGTTTGCTTATCTGTTTCGGCTTTCACGAGGTTTTCGTCACACGGAATGGTAATGTCGACCAAAAATATCCTTGACTGTGCCCGGTCCATCAGCACAATATCAGGCTTATTCGCAAGAATAGTCCTGTCTGTGATGATGGCCCGGTCCCAATAGAGCCTGGCGCGATCATTTTCGAGCACGGCTTCCGGCAAGTACTTGTAATACGGCAATTTCCGATCCACGAGACCGTATTTCAGAGCGAGCTCCTGGTGTAGAATTCTGGCTACTAGGTTGTGCCTGTGCAAGTACTCAGAGTTAGAAAGCGCCGAACAACCGGAGATGACATGCCTAAGTGACTCACCGGGATGGCGACAAGCTCGACAGATGTAGATGGTGCCATCCTTTAGGATGTATCTCCGATAGTTGTTGGTCTTAATAACCTGATCCTGTATTGCACAGACAAAACCCTCGGTTTCCCCGAAGAGGTCACCAAAGCGTAGCCAGTGGAGGGAGGTTACTGTGTCTACGAAAGGCCCATGTAGAGACTTGTAGAACCTCCCGTGGAGCTCCTTCTCCTTCCATACGGTCTCCCGGTCGGAAATTGTCTGCACTGCCGGGTCTTGCCATTGCTCGTTGGCTAAGGATAGAGGGGTAAGTCCTTTATCACAAGAAATGACGTCCTTATAGAATGGATCATCCGATCTCGCCAGGAAGTAATTACGGAGGCTGCACACTTCGCGATTATGCATGGTGAGCGCGCTCAAGAAACCACGCCCACCATGCTTTCGCGGCAAGTACAGCCTCATTACCGACGATCTCGGATGATGCATCCTGTGGGACGTCATGGTAGTGCGGACTTTTCTATCCAGGGCGTTAAGTTCAGTCTGAGTCCACCTGAGTATGCCAAAGGTATACATGAGGACAGGCATGACCCAGCCGTTATATGCTTGTGTCTTATTCACACCGGACAAAAGGCTGTTAAGCACTTTGGTCAAGCGTGCATAAAACACGTCGCATATTATTACATTACATAAACACTCACGCCTGTCACCCAGAGGGGTAGGCAGAGACTACAGACTTCCATTTGGCACGATCCTGACACACCTCTCTCGCCTCCTTCACATCCATACACCTACGCATGCATGCTCGTCGGTTAAGGGTACTCCTAATTTGGCCCGTTTTCAATAAATCGCCAATTTGGTCGATAAATTTTCGCCTAGGACGTCCCTTTCTGACTCTGCCATTCACTTCTGCAACATAAATTTTCTTTGTCACTCTTTCCTCATCCATTCTTTCCACATGACCAAACCACCGAAGCATTCCTTTCTTAATCCTGGTCACAACATCATCTTGCAAACCACACTTTTCTCTTATCACACAATTTTTCACCCTGTCATTCAGATTCAGCCCTAACATACTCCTTAACGACCGCATTTCTACTGCATTTATTCTACTCTCGTGCTTCTTCTGCCATACCCAACTTTCACTACCATACGTTAAAGTAGGGACCAACACAGCATTGTGAATTGCCATACGTGCCTTTTTTGACACATTTTGACTCTTCACAATAGAGTGCAGGGCCCCATTTACTCTGTTTCCTGCGTTCACTCGTCTTTCTATATCCTTATCATATCTCCCATCCCTGCTAAATACGCACCCCAAATATACAAACTCATCTACTTGCTCGATCAACTCCCCTTCTATTCTTATTTCACATATCGTTTTACTTTCATCTCTTTCAAAAACCATAATTTTCGTCTTACTTGCGTTCACTTTCATACCCCTTTCTTTTAATGATCTGTTCATTAATGTAACCATCATTTGCAACTCAGCCGCCGACGACGCAAGAATAACTTGATCATCGGCGTACAAAAGGCATTTGATGGTTAACTCACCCATTCTTAATCCGCATTCTTCAACTTTCAAATTTTGCAAACAACTGTCCATAAATAGGTTGAACAACCACGGGGAAGCCACACAGCCCTGTCTGACACCTTTATGGATGCCAAACCAGTCCGAGTAGACCCCGTTAATCCTAACACAAGCACTAGAGTCCCTATAAAGAGACTCCAATGCCTGTATCAAGCCAGCGCTCAACCCAAATGAGTTCAGTGTTTGCCATAGCACATTCCTATCCACTCTGTCATAGGCCTTCTCCAAGTCCATGAACGCACAAAAAACCTTTTGGTTTTTGGCCAAAAACTTCTCCGCGATCATGCGCATGGAGAAGACTTGATCTGTACATCCCATTCGCTTTCTAAATCCCGCTTGCACATCCCAAATTTTTCCATCGGTTTCTTTCATGACTCTTTCAATTAGTACCTTGGCATACAGTTTTCCCACGATGCTAAGAAGGCTGATACCGCGGTAGTTTTTACAGTCCTGCTGCGACCCTTTTCCCTTATATACTGGGACTATCACGGCTTTGCACCAGTCTCCCGGTACCCGTTTCAGTTCCCAGCATAAATTAAACAAGGTGTGCAGCAGGCCTGCCACCACTTCCTCTCCAGCCCTCAGCATTTCGAGTGAAACTCTATCATATCCGGCAGCCTTACCTGCTTTCATGCTTTTCACTGCTTTCATTATTTCATCTATACTTATCTCGCTACCTCCTTCCTCTTCTTTCGGAGTTCCTATTTCATTCAGTTCATACGTTGTCTCCTCACTCATAAACATGCTTTCAAAATATTCCTTCCATCTCTTTAAACTCAAAACTTCATCATTCAGAATATAGCCATTCTCATCTGTTATAGCATTCATTTTAGGCTGTTTTGAACATCCCCTGGCAGTTCTTACGAGTTTCCAGAACATTTTAATATTTGCCTGGAAGTTATCCGATATTCTTCTATCATTTTTATCCGTTCTTTCTTGCTTTTTCCTTTCAACTACTTCTTTTACTCTTTTATTTAGATGTCTAAAGACTGCCTTTTTTCTTTCAAAATCATCATTCGTACCGCTAGAATTACCAGCCTTAGTTGCTAGTAAATCTAGCCATGCTCTCTTCTTTGCTTCAACTTCCGTACGTATCTCATCATCCCACCATAACGTATTATTTTTCCTTTCATTCTTTCTTTTACTAACACCACATACTTCGGTAGCTGCATCTACTAAACCTTTCTTAACATTTTGCCATACATTCTCCAAGTCTAACTCATTCATACATAATTCATCCAAACCACTTACGTTTTCTTTCAGTCTACATTTAAACTTGTTTTTCTCACCTTCATCTTGTAATCTTTCTGTTCTAATACGCTGTAACGCAGTGGTAGACACAGATGACCGATGGCGCCACCGCCTGAATAGACCATTAATTCGGCATAAAACCAAAAAATGATCCGTTCCTACGTTTGACCCTCGGTAAACCCTTGTATCCACCACTGCGCCCCTCAATCTTTCATCCACAATTATGAAATCTATCATGCTTCTATCATCACCTCTTTCCCAAGTGTACATGTGAATCCTCTTGTGGCGAAAGAAAGTGTTCGTCACAAAAAGATTCTTTTCCATACATACAGTGAGGAGGCTTTCACCATTCTCATTTATACTTTCATCACCAAACGTTCCCAATATCCTTTCATAACCAAGCCTCCTCACCCCAACTCTTCCATTAAAATCTCCTAGCATAACAACATTTTCATTTCCCTTACATTTCATTAATACCATCCTTACCATTTCCCAAAACTGCTCTCGGATATGAGTGGGCTTAGACATGTCTGGGGCATAGACCCCTAGCACAAACAACTTCTTTAAGCCCACTTTCAATCGTATCCATAGCAGTCTTGGGCTTACACATTCATACTCTTTCACACATTGCGCCATTCTTTCTGATAGGATGATACCTACTCCCTGGCATGCCCGCTCGAGCTCGTCTACACCAGACCAGTATGCGGTATACATGCCATGTGTAGTGACATCCTTCCCCTTCCGTTTCGTCTCATTTACACATAACAAATCTATTCCTCTATCATACATCACCTCGCATACTTCATCCATTTTATCATTCATTGCTCCACATACATTCAACGTAGCCAGACGGGCCTCTGCAATCCACTTTTCGCCCCTCCGGGAGAAAGAACGTGACGGGTGGCGAGCCTCGTCGCCGGTTTTCCTCCCGGAGATTCTTCGCACCCCTGCCCCATTAAAGGGGCGCCGGGAACTCGGCGCCCAAAAATAATAATAATAATATTATTATTATTATTATTATTATTTTTGGGGTATCTATATAGTTTTCTCATCTGGTTGGGTCCCATAAATATATAATTATAAATGAAAATGAAAAGATAAATATACATAAATATCAATAACATAAAATAAATATAAAAATACATAAATAAATAAAAGCCCAACCAGATGGACGCCCTCGGCAGGGGAGACCAAACGGCCGAGGGTTAGGGGGAAAGGGAAAGAAACCGGCGGACGATGCGGGCGGTATCGAGGAGCACCGCCTTCTGCATTTGAGCCTGGAGCGGTCCGCCACGTAGTCCCAGTCGCCTCAGATGACCCGAGAGGCTGGCTGGGATTAGCCCGTTTGCAGAGACGACTACAGGAATAATTTCGGTCGGCAGACCACCCCACATGTCGGTCACATCGTGAGCCAGGTCCAGATATTTTGTTTGCTTGTCTGTTTCGGCTTTCACGAGGTTCTCGTCATACGGAATGGTAATGTCGACCAAAAATATCCTTGACTGTGCCCGGTCCATCAGCACAATATCAGGCTTATTCGCAAGAATAGTCCTGTCTGTGATGATGGCCCGGTCCCAATAGAGCCTGGCGCGATCATTTTCGAGCACGGCTTCCGGCAAGTACTTGTAATACGGCAATTTCCGATCCACGAGACCGTATTTCAGAGCGAGCTCCTGGTGTAGAATTCTGGCTACTAGGTTGTGCCTGTGCAAGTACTCAGAGTTAGAAAGCGCCGAACAACCGGAGATGACATGCCTAAGTGACTCACCGGGATGGCGACAAGCTCGACAGATGTCGATGGTGCCATCCTTTAGGATGTATCTCCGATAGTTGTTGGTCTTAATAACCTGATCCTGTATTGCACAGACAAAACCCTCGGTTTCCCCGAAGAGATCACCAAAGCGTAGCCAGTGGAGGGAGGCTGCTGTGTCTACGAAAGGCTCATGTAGAGCCTTGTAGAACCTCCCGTGGAGCTCCTTCTCCTTCCATACGGTCTCCCGGTCGGAAATGCTCTGCACTGCCGGGTTTTGCCATTGCTCGTTGGCTAAGGATAGAGGGGTAAGTCCTTTATCACAAGAAATGACGTCATGGTAGTGCGGACTTTTCTATCCAGGGCGTTAAGTTCAGTCTGAGTCCACCTGAGTATGCCAAAGGTATACATGAGGACAGGCATGACCCAGCCGTTATATGCTTGTGTCTTATTCACACCGGACAAAAGGCTGTTAAGCACTTTGGTCAAGCGTGCATAAAACACGTCGCAAACTGACTGTTTCATACCAGCCTCATCGATACCGATGTTCTGTGACATACCCAGGTATCGGTATGTTTCAGCTTCGGAAAGGGTCCTTAAGTTGACGGGCATAGATAAGTCTATGCCCTCAGAGTTAGCAACCCTACCCCTCTCAACATGGAGTACCGCACACTTATCCGTCCCCAGCTCCATACCAATGGAATTGCTAAATTCACAAGTGATGTTTAGCAATTCCACAAGATGGGAGCGACTGGAGGCGAATAACTTGAGGTCATCCATATAGAAAAGGTGGGTCACTTTTGTCCCTCCTTTCCGTAGCTGAAATCCCCTCCCAGAGCCCTCCAGTAAGGTACTGAGAGGGTTCAGAGAGAGGCAGAACCATATTGGACTCAGACAATCGCCCTGGAAGATACCCCTTCCTATCCTTATGTGGTTCTCCGCAGCCGTCATCCGCTCGCCCAGATGACAAAGGATCGTACTCCACTGCCCCATACAGTGCTCGAGGAAGTCTCTAACTGTACAGTCTATCTTGTACAGCTCGAGGACTCTCTTTAGCCATGTATGGGGCACCGAGTCGAATGCCTTTCTGTAGTCTATCCAGGCGGCGGAGAAGTTCCGACGGTTGCGTTTCACCACTTTGCCAATGACCGCGTCAATGAGGAGTGGTTCCTTGGTTCCACGACCACCGCCCCGACATCAATTTTGAGCGCGCGACATCACCTGATTTGAGTCCAGGTGACGAGTGATTCTCGCGCTCAAAATGGATGTTAGTGTCTTGTATATGGTCGGCAGACACGTGATGGGGCGGTATTTGCTCGGGTCTGTGGTAACCTGGTCTTTAGGAACCAAATGAGTGATCCCAGTAGTGAAGAGGCTCGGGAGCGACTTCTGGTTGAGAGCCTCTTGGAACTGTCGGGCGAGCACAGTGTGACACACCACAAACCCCTTCAGCCAGTAGTGATGCAGCCCGTCGAGTCCCGGACTTTTCCAGTTCGGGGCCCTACGGACCGCCTCAGCTACGTCATCCGGCGTTATGGTGACGGGGTCCATGGGCGTAATACCCGCACACTGACTCGCCACAACTTCCGTCCAAGGGCCCTCGTTGTGGTTTACGGGCTCTGACCACAGGCCGCGCCAGAATGCGACCGTGTCGGCCTGATTCGGTACTGGGCCCGTTCCACTTACCATTGGTCGCTCCAATGATTTATAGAGCCTCTTCTGATTACTCTGGAAGAGACGATTCTGGTTGAACCGTGTCGACCTCTCGGTATATCGCCGAATTCGCTTTCCCCAAGCAGCGATTCTCTGCTTCAGGTCGTCTATGCGCTCCGTCAATTTTTGCATTATATCCGGCTGGGACAAACTAATATTTGTCCCAGCAAACGCCATCCTGACGGTGCGCACAATCCTTGGCCTGGTATTGCCTGACCTGAAGCATATCAGTCTGCCGATGAGAGCCCTAGCCTTTGCGATACGTTCTTCAATTCTTGTTCTCCAGGCTGGGATAGCACTACTTTGTCCAGTAGTGCGTCCAGCCGTGGAAAGTTTGGCACCTATAATACGGCAGACTGCCAGTGCGGCGCCGAAGAGAATTGAGTCCGTCTCGCAAAGGTCCCGGCTGGCTTCCAAATAGGTCACCAGCATTGGGTTCAGAGCCCTCACGACAGCCCGATTCCGCTTGCTTAGGGCTATGCGGGGAAGTCGCGGTCGATTTTCGAGAGGCGTACTGCGCGTTTCCATAATCGCCTCTTCCAAGGTACTCCTCATTTGCTCTATTTCTAGTTCCTGGGTGAATGTTCCATCATCATTTGAATCAGCAACCACTGGGGTATTCACGGCGGCATCCACGTGTGCGGGTTGTTCTGCAACTTGTGGCACCGCACCCTCAGTCGTAGCGTTTTCATTTGATGAGGGAACAGCCTCACGTCGTAGCCGTTCGAGTTCGGCGCCATCAAATATATTTGAGCGTAAGATATACCGAACTCGGTCTGCCAGGTTTTGCTCGGTGACAGTAATAGATGGCTCCAGCTCAGTAAAAAGACGATGCATCCTAGCCCGATACGCGAAACCTCCAATTTCTCCCCCTTTCGCCCTAAAATACGCCCGCAATGCGTTTGTATTCATATTGATGGTCCATCGCATGCGGCGTACTCCACCAGTGGCGGGTGCCGATTGCTGGGTCCGCGAAGACCCTGCCGACACCAAGCAAGCTGGTGGGGATGATGGATGCGAGGGGCTGCTGGGTGGTCGTGCAGCACCTCGCGCTCGGCTGGCGGTTCGCATGCTGTCGCGTCCAGCGCCAGCTCCAGACGCGCCCTGGCGATCTCCAGGTAGCGGCCCTTTGCGCAATCTTCTATGTTCCATCATCCATACAGGGCGTCATTTAACGGGAGACGCCCAGACCCGGCGCCGTTTCATGGTGAGGCCATATGCACAAGCGGGCCCTTGCACCATCAATTTTTGCCGAGGCACGGCGCTCACACCTCTTGGCAAGGTGCTGACTGACTGCGCGGACGTAGCGGTTTTGTCACATAACCGTCACGTCAGCGGGCGATGGGGTCGTCACTTCCCTACGCCTTTTATTATTATTATTATTATTATTATTATTATTATTATTATTATTATTATTATTATTATTATTATTATTATTATTATTAATGTGGGGTATCTATATAGTTTTCTCATCGGGTTGGGATGTATAAATATATAATTATAAATGAAAATGAAAAGATAAATATACATAAATATTAATAAAATAAAATAAATACAAAAATACATAAATAAATAAAAGCCCAACCAGATGGAAGCCCTCGGCAGGGGAGACCAAACGGCCAAGGGTTAGGGGGGAAAGGGAAAGAAACCGGCGGACGATGCGGGCAGTATCAAGGAGCACCGCCTTCTGCATTTGAGCCCGGAGCGGTCCGTCACGGAGTCCCAGTCGCCTCAGATGACCCGAGAGGCTGACTGGGATTAGCCCATTCGCAGAGACGACTACAGGAATAATTTCGGCCGGCAGACCACCCCACATGTCGGTCACCTCGTGAGCCAGGTCCAGATATTTTGATTGCTTATCTGTTTCGGCTTTCACGAGGTTCTCGTCATACGGGATGGTAATATCGACCAAAAATATCCTTGACTGTGCCCGGTCCATCAGCACAATATCAGGCTTATTCGCAAGAATAGTCCTGTCTGTGATGATGGCCCGGTCCCAGTAGAGTCTGGCGCGGTCATTTTCGAGCACGGCTTCCGGCAAGTACTTGTAATACGGCAATTTCCGGTCCACGAGACCGTATTTCAGAGCGAGCTCCTGGTGTAGAATTCTGGCTACTAGGTTGTGCCTGTGCAAGTACTCAGAGTTAGAAAGCGCCGAACAACCGGAGATGACGTGCCTAAGTGACTCACCCGGATGGTGACAAGCTCGACAGACGTCGACGGTGCCATCCTTTAGGATGTATCTCCGATAGTTGTTGGTCTTAATAACCTGATCCTGTATTGCACAGACAAAACCCTCGGTTTCCCCGAAGAGGTCACCGAAACGTAGCCAGTTAAGGGAGGCGACTGTATCTACGAAGGGCTCATGAAGAGCCCTGTAGTACCTCCCGTGGAGCTCCTTCTCCTTCCATACGGTCTCCCGATCGGAAATGCTAAGCACTGCTGGGTCCTGCCATTGCTCGTGGGCTAAGGATAGAGGGGTAAGCCCTTTATCACTAGAAATGACGTCATTATAGAATGGATCATCCGATCTCGCCAGGAAGTAATCACGGAGGCTGCACACTTAAAGAAAGAAAGGTTTATTCTCCAAAATGACGCCATCACAGATAACATAAAAAAACACACAATTTACAAATAATGTTGGCTATACAATACAAATTACAATATACTACATATTACAAACTATACAATACCTATACTAGTATGTGTCAAGGCGTCATCTGGGAACAGGAGCACACTCAGCATAATGCCATGAATTTTTTTTCCATGGCGCTGATTTTCAGTGTGTCCAACCAGTGACTTACCGAAATCAGTGCTATATGTATACTCATTTTATTATTTTTAAACAGAATTGTGCACAACAAGGGGGAAAGAGATAGTAACTATTTTAAGTGAGTGGGAGAGAGTAGCGTTCAAGGTCGAATGCCACTTCGACACAGCACGTCCCGTTTATGTTGCTTTCAGATGCTCTTAGAAGGTCTATACGAATACCACAAAAGGGGAGATTATTAAAATACTATATAGAGCTATATACTACACTATGTAATTATTGAAGAATATAAAAGTATATAAGAAGACAAAAGCCGCATTCAAGAGGACGATTTTTATTGCTCCGTTGTTAATAATCTACGACGATGAGGTACGTAATCGTGCAAAACGTTATAAACTTTGATCAAAGTCAATCTGACTTTGCAGTAATTGTGTTCTATATTTATTTTTAAATGTGTGTACTGCTTTCAGATTTCGCAAAGGAGGCGGTATATCGTTCCAGCACTTGGATGCGGCGTATTTGAAACTTCCTCGGAAAGCGTGAGTGCGGTGACGAGGCACGACGAGAGTATTCCCACTGATGCGCGTATTATAAGTTTTTACATCACGTGACCATATGAATTTGTCAGCAAGATAAGGAGGTGTTTTATTTTTTAATACCCCGAATAGGAGAGTTGCCATGTGCAGTTTTCGGCGATATTCCATTTTTAACATTTTGGCATTGTTAATGTAAGGGGTGACGTGCGTGCGGGGCGGTATTGTAAAACTAAATCTTGCACATGCATTTTGAACACGTTGCACTAGACGTCGCGACCGCGCTAAAAGTCTCGGGCCATATACAATGTCCATATAATTAAATTTCGAAAGGACAAGTGTGTCACACAGTTTTACCCGAATATCCGAATTTAAAAACTCCCTTATTTGATAAAGAACTTTAAGCCTATAAAAGCAGTTTCTGCTAGTACTTAGTATGTGGTTCTCAAACTGTAGTTTGTCATCCATTAGTAAGCCCAGATTGCGAATCTCATTTACACGTTCTACGATTTCCCCTCGAATTTGGATGCATGCCCCTCTTTCTGATAATTTTTTTATTTGATTTTTAGAACCCATAATTAGTACTTACACTTCGCGATTATGCATGGTGAGCGCGGTCAGAAAACCACGCCCACCATGCTTTCGCGGCAAGTACAGCCTCATTACCGACGATCTCGGATGATGCATCCTATGGGACGTCATGGTAGTGCGGACTTTTCTATCCAGGACGTTAAGTTCGGTCTGAGTCCACCTGAGTATGCCAAAGGTATATGTGAGGACAGGCATGACCCAACCGTTATATGCGTGTGTCTTATTCACACCGGACAAAAGGCTGTTAAGCACTTTGGTCAAGCGTGCATAAAACACGTCGCAAACTGACTGTTTTATACCAGCCTCATCGATACAGATGTTCTGTGACATACCCAGGTATCGGTATTTTTCAGCCTCGGAAAGGGTCCTTAAGTTGACGGGCATAGACAAGTCTATGCCCTCAGAGTTAGCAACCCTTCCCCTCTCAACATGGAGGACCGCACACTTATCCGTCCCCAGCTCCATTCCAATGGAACTGCTAAATTCACAAGTGATGTTTAGCAGGTCCATCAGATGGGAGCGACTGGAGGCGAATAACTTGAGGTCATCCATATAGAAAAGGTGGGTCACTTTTGTCCCTCCTCTCCGTAGCTGAAATCCCCTCCCGGAGCCCTCCAGTAAGGTACTGAGAGGGTTCAGAGAGAGGCAGAACCAGATTGGACTCAGACAATCGCCCTGGAAGATACCCCTTCTTATCCTTATGTGGTTCTCCGCAGCCATCATCCGCTCGCCCAGATGACAAAGGATCGTACTCCACTGCCCCATACACTGCTCGAGGAAGTCTCTAACTGTACAGTCAATCTTGTACAGCTCGAGGACCCTCTTTAGCCATGTATGTGGCACCGAGTCGAACGCCTTTCTGTAGTCTATCCAGGTGGCAGAGAAGTTCCGACGGTTGCGTTTCACCACTTTGCCTATGACCGCGTCAATGAGGAGTGGTTCCTTGGTTCCACGACCACCGCCCCGACATCCATTTTGAGCGCGTGACATCACCTGGTTTAGCTCCAGGTGCCGAGTGATTCTCGCGCTCAAAATGGATGTCAGTGTCTTATAAATGGTGGGTAGACACGTGATGGGGCGGTATTTGCTCGGGTCTGTGGTATCCTGATCTTTAGGAACCAAGTGAGTGATCCCAGTAGTGAAGAGGCTCGGGAGTGACTTCTGGTCGAGAGCCTCTTGAAACTGTCGGGCGAGCACAGCGTGACACACTATGAACTCCTTCAGCCAGTAATGATGCAGCCCGTCGAGCCCCGGGCATTTCCAGTTCGGGGCCCTACGGACCGCCTCAGCCACGTCTTCCGGCGTTATGGTGATGGGGTCCATAGGCGTAACACTCGCACCCTGGCTCGCCACAACTTCCATCCAAGGGCCCTCGCTGTGGTTTACGGGCTCTGACCATAGGCCACGCCAGAATGCGATAATGTCAGCCTGATCCGGTCCTTGGCCCGCTCCACATACCTTTGGTCGCTCCAATGATTTATAGAGCCTCTTCTGATCACTCTGGAAGAGACGATTCTGGTTGAACCGCCTTGACCTCTCGGTAAATCGTCGAATCCGCTTCCCCCAAGCAGCGATCTTTTGCTTCAGGTCGTCTATGCGCTCCGTTAGTTTCTGCGTGATATCCGGCTGGGACAAACTGATATTTGTCCCAGCAAACGCCATCCTAACGGTGCGCATAATCCTCGGTCTATTATTACCCGACCTGAAGCTTGTCAGTCTGCCGATAAGGGCCCTTGCCTTTGCGATACGGTCCTCGATTCTTTTTATCCAGGCTGGGGTGGCGCTACTTTGTGTAGTAGCGCGTCCAGCCATGAGAAGTTTGGCGCCAATAATACGGCAAACTGCCACTGCGGCGCCAAAGAGAATTGAGTCCGTCTCGCAAAGGTCCCGGCTGGCTTCCAAAAAGGTCAACAGCATTGGGTTAAGAGCCCTCACGACAGCCCGATTTCGCTTGCTTAGGGGTATGCGGGGAAGTCGCGGTCGATTTTCGAGAGGGGTGCTGCGCGTTTCCAAAATCGCCTCTTCCAATATACTCCTCATTTTCTCTAGTTCGTGGGAGACTATTTCATCGTCGTTCGAATCAACCACAACTGGAAGATCCATGGCGGCTTCCACGTGTGGATGCTGGTCTGTCGTATGTGGAGCTGCATCTCCAGCCATAGCCGATTCATTCGACGACGGAATAGCCTCACGTCGTAGTCGTTCGAGTTCGGCATCATCAAATATTTTTGAGCGCATGATGTACCGAACTCGGTCTGCCAGGTTTTGTTCCGTGACGGGGATAGAAGGCTCCAGCTCAGCAAAAAAGCAATGCATCCGAGACCTGTACGCTATTCCCACAGTTTCTTCCCCTTTCGCCCTATAGTACGCCCGCAATGCGTTTTCGTTCATAGATTTTTTCCAACGCATGCGACGTGCTCCACCAGCGGCGGGTGCCGCTTGCTGAGTCCGAGAAGACCCAGCCGACACCAAGCCTTCTGGTGGGGATGATGGTTGCGAGGGGCTGCTAGGTGATCGTGCAGCTCCTCGCGCTCGGCTGGTGGCCCGCATGCTGCCGCGTCCAGCGCCAGCTCCAGACGCGCCCCGGCGACCCCCAGGCAGCGGCCCTATGCGCGTTCCTCTTTGTGCCATCATCCATTTTATGGGCGCCAAATAACGGGAGACGCCCAAACCCGGCACCGTTTCGTGGTTGGGTCATATGCACAAACGGACCTTTGCACCTACAATTTTGCCTAGGCACGGCGCTCACACCTCTTGGCAGGATACTGACTATTTATTATTATTATTATTATTATTATTATTATTATTATTATTATTATTATTATTATTATTATTATTATTATTTTATATAGTTTTATCATCTGGTTGGGTCCCATAAATATATAATTATAAATGAAAATGAAAAGATAAATATACATAAATATCAATAACATAAAATAAATATAAAAATACATAAATAAATAAAAGCCCAACCAGATGGACGCCCTCGGCAGGGGAGACCAAACGGCCGAGGGTTAGGGGGAAAGGGAAAGAAACCGGCGGACGATGCGGGCGGTATCGAGGAGCACCGCCTTCTGCATTTGAGCCTGGAGCGGTCCGCCACGTAGTCCCAGTCGCCTCAGATGACCCGAGAGGCTGGCTGGGATTAGCCCGTTTGCAGAGACGACTACAGGAATAATTTCGGTCGGCAGACCACCCCACATGTCGGTCACCTCGTGAGCCAGGTCCAGATATTTTGTTTGCTTGTCTGTTTCGGCTTTCACGAGGTTCTCGTCATACGGAATGGTAATGTCGACCAAAAATATCCTTGACTGTGCCCGGTCCATCAGCACAATATCAGGCTTATTCGCAAGAATAGTCCTGTCCGTGATGATGGCCCGGTCCCAATAGAGCCTGGCGCGATCATTTTCGAGCACGGCTTCCGGCAAGTACTTGTAATACGGCAATTTTCGATCCACGAGACCGTATTTCAGAGCGAGCTCCTGGTGAAGAATTCTGGCTACTAGGTTGTGCCTGTGCAAGTACTCAGAGTTAGAAAGCGCCGAACAACCGGAGATGACATGCCTAAGTGACTCACCGGGATGGCGACAAGCTCGACAGATGTCGACGGTGCCATCCTTTAGGATGTATCTCCGATAGTTGTTGGTCTTAATAACCTGATCCTGTATTGCACAGACAAAACCCTCGGTTTCCCCGAAGAGATCACCAAAGCGTAGCCAGTGGAGGGAGGCTGCTGTGTCTACGAAAGGCTCATGTAGAGCCTTGTAGAACCTCCCGTGGAGCTCCTTCTCCTTCCATACGGTCTCCCGGTCGGAAATGCTCTGCACTGCCGGGTTTTGCCATTGCCCGTTGGCTAAGGATAGAGGGGTAAGTCCTTTATCACAAGAATTATTATTATTATTATTATTATTATTATTATTATTATTATTATTATTATTATTATTATTATTGTGGGGTATCTATATAGTTTTCTCATCTGGTTGGGTTCTATAAATATATAATTTTAAATGAAAATGAAAAGATATATATACATAAATATCAATAACATAAAATAAATATAAAAATACATAAATAAATAAAAGCCCAACCAGATGGAGGCCCTCGGCAGGGGAGACCAAACGGCCGAGTTCACCAAAGCGTAGCCAGTGGAGGGAGGCTGCTGTGTCTACGAAAGGCTCATGTAGAGCCTTGTAGAACCTCCCGTGGAGCTCCTTCTCCTTCCATACGGTCTCCCGGTCGGAAATGCTAAGCACTGCTGGGTCCTGCCATTGCTCGTTGGCTAAGGATAGAGGGGTAAGTCCTTTATCACAAGAAATGACGTCCTTATAGAATGGATCATCCGATTTCGCCGGGAAGTAATTACGGAGGCTGCACACTTCGCGATTATGCATGGTGAGCGCGCTCAAGAAGCCACGCCCACCATGCTTTCGCGGCAAGTACAGCCTCATTATCGAC
Organism: Parnassius smintheus behrii; assembly: GCA_036936625.1. Taxonomy (NCBI): domain Eukaryota; kingdom Metazoa; phylum Arthropoda; class Insecta; order Lepidoptera; family Papilionidae; genus Parnassius; species Parnassius smintheus. The sequence goes on from JAUPFT010000018.1 coordinate 25,256,718, forward strand.
GATCTCGGATGATGCATCCTGTGGGACGTCATGGTGGTGCGGACTTTTCTATCCAGGGCGTTAAGTTCAGTCTGAGTCCACCTGAGTATGCCAAAGGTATACATGAGGACAGACATGACCCAGCCGTTATATGCGTGTGTCTTATTCACACCGGACAAAAGGCTGTTAAGCACTTTGGTCAAGCGTGCATAAAACACGTCGCAAACTGACTGTTTCATACCAGCCTCATCGATACCGATGTTCTGTGACATACCCAGATATCGGTATGTTTCAGCCTCGGAAAGGGTCCTTAAGTTGACGGGCATAGATAAGTCTATGCCCTCAGAGTTAGCAACCCTTCCCCTTTCAACATGGAGGACCGCACACTTATCCGTTCCCAGCTCCATTCCAATAGAATTGCTAAATTCACAAGTGATGTTTAGCAATTCCATAAGATGGGAGCGACTGGAGGCGAATAACTTGAGGTCGTCCATATAGAAAAGGTGGGTCACTTTTGTACCTCCTTTCCGAAGCTGAAATCCCCTCCCGGAGACCTCCAGTAAAGTACTGAGAGGGTTCAGGGAGAGGCAAAACCAGATTGGATTCAGATTATTATTATTATTATTATTATTATTATTATTATTATTATTATACTCTTAAATTCAATGAATGACCCTTATTCGTAATGCTATTCTCTGTATACACCCTTATTATTATAGTTTTTGGAATGACCTATATCAACCTATACCATAAAAAATATAAAAAATATCGTCCAATGTCTATGCTCTATGCATAGATAATATATATACCAGAGGACCCTAAGACAGAGATTCTCTGTCTACGAGAGGACCAGAGAACCCATAGACGTATATAAACGTTATAGTTCATAAAAGATGCTTGATCTTTATGACTTTCAAACATATTTACGGTATATAAAAGATAGCTTGATCTCTGCGACAGCTGTCAAAGTAAAATCACGCCTATGAAGTCCTGAATTTCTCAGTAGTACAGACAGTACCTGTCAATGTCATACTTAATGGGCACGCACTAATTAGGTCGGCATGCCCATAAAGTATGACATTGACAGGTACTGTCTGTACTACTAAGAAATTCAGGACTTCATAGGCGTGATACTACTGACAGCTGTCGCAGAGATCAAGCTATCTTTAATGAACTATAGATAAAAAATTTAATTATCCTAAGAACTGAACTGAACAAGATTCACCAATCTTAAGCTCACAAAACCCTTTTTTCTCACTTACACCAACTTGTAAACTCCTTAGATCGCTACGAACTGTCAAAGTTGTTTAGCAAAGTGTAGTTTGCTAAAAAAAAACCGGCACGGAGAAAGGGACAAACAATCACACCGCTCTGTCTCATTTCTATGCAAGACGTATGCATAAATTTATCTTTTTCGTGTGCGAATGCGAAAGAATTTAAGCTAGGTTTTAATTGCTGCTAAATAATATTCTGTATTTTATGTACACTTAGTTAAAGAAATAAAATATTTTGTATTTGTAATTGCTGTTTTGTCTCAAGACGACATACGTGATTTTATTGTTAATAACTTTTTTGATTCTTTAAACCACTACTTTTTGAAATTAAACACTGCACATAAAATTTTCATTTCAAAAGTCACATTGTTTTTCTCTATATTTGTCCATTGAGCTATTATGTACTACGTACTAGAGGAGACACTGCATTCATCTACTCTGTTCCACTCAACTGCGGTGCATGCACTGCACTTCAATCAGTCACTCGCTAGGCGCTTGTAGAGTTGTCACGTGTTGTGTTGATTTAAAAAAATCTCTTGATAAAAATATGCCGTCTTGTGTACTTAGATATTGCACAAATAATTCAAGAAATGTCAGTAAAAACCAAGGAATTACTTTTCATCGGTTAATAAGATACTTATTCAATAAAAAAGTATTATAAATTAATAATAAAACAAATTATTCCTAAGACGCCATCTCGTATCATTGAATATAGATTATGAAATTAATATGTTCAGATGCGACATTTCTGTGGGTACTTAAGCTTAGGACGAATATATTATTATACACATTTTTTCGTAGCAACATACAAGTTATTATAATTAGGCTAAATTTTTCATGTTTAAATCTGCTTATTATTCTTTTATTTTATTTTTGGGTTTCCATTTCAAAGTCAAAGTGGAATAAATTCGCCCATTTTTAACTCTCGCGTGCCCAGCATTTATGAACGATTATTTACAGCATTTATGATTCTAATTTAAATAAATATATTTGTTATTTAAATTGTAGGTTAATAAGTTTTGTTAAACATACATTTAGTATGTTTTTTATATTTGACATAGATACCTTTTAAAATATTCAAATAAAAATATCATTAAAATGTAATTGTGATATAATATTATGTAATATTATATTAAATAAACAAATATAATATACAAAATAAATGACAAAATTTGCATATTGTTCTAGATATGATTTACCTATTTAACAATACAATCTTCTATTACCTACGGATCATTCTGCCTATGTTTATTCTATGATAAAAAAACCAAACGCGCGAACACAGAGTGGCGCACATTTTTGTTTGAGATAGCTGTTCTAGTACGTAAGTACATATTACTTCAATGTATTTGTCATAAAAATTTAAACTTACAATACTACTAAATAAAAACTCTTTTGACTTGTGGCGCCAACTGTTGTTCATTATGAAAACTAAATTTAATTGTCTAAACATTGATGTTAATATATAACGAAGTGTATTACATTGTTAGAAAGCTTATTAAATACAGTGTTTAATGATGTTATTAAATCTATTTGCTAATATAATACAACAACATTTTTAAAAGTTCAAAAATAATCACAATGGTTTCGCTTCCCCGTACCTCATACCACATCGCACAGAAACCTGTTATAGGCGAATGCTACACGCGTGATATTTATCACGATCCATATGGATCGCGATCCAGGATCGTGATATTTATTGAACGTGTAGTATCAACTATTGATGGATCGCGATAGGGATCACAGGATTTATAGATTTCCGAAAATCCATATCGCGATCCAAGGATCGTGATAAATATTGCGCGATGGAAGAGGACGACTTTTGTAGCGATGCGGGTGAAATCGCAAACGAAAGCGAGAATCCTGTTTCGATGGGACCATCTACAATCCATCAAAAATATTTACGGATTTTTATATTATGTTTGGATACAACGCCCATATATTGCGACATATCGTATGATGATTTTAAAAACAATCGTAAACGCATGAAGGCACTTCAGAAGTTACTACCAATTTATAAAAAAATAAAAAATGACACTTCAATGGAAGATGTTAGAAAAAAAATCGTTAAAATCGACACTCTCCTTTTTAATATTATTGCCGTAATAATAGCCACACAAGCTTTAAGCAAAGGTTTATATGTGGTAGAGCCATGCTGCAGTTGTATTAGTAGTATAGTTGTAGCACGAATGGGTCGGTTCGACCGGGGAAGGACCACACTCTCACAGAATACCAGCGTGAAATAGTAGCTTAATGCTGCTGTATTTCGTATGGTGAGTGTAGACAACCGGAGACCCTTTTTACTGGAAACGAGGCATTCTATCTTAGTCCTCACGGGTGACAACGCATCTGCATTCTGATTCGTAATCGAGGATAGATGTAGATGTCTATGGGCCACAGCAACCACTTACCATCAAGTGTACTGTGTCACCCTATCCTATATAAAAAAGCTTTTTCTACATTTTGGTCCACTTTAGATATGTCTGCACTTAACAGTTTTAGTGCCCAATACTGACGTGATCTGTAATGAACGTGTAGGGTGTGTCGATATGGATCGCGATACGTCATTCCAGATCGCGTCCCAGATCGTTATAAATACGCGTGTAGCGTTCGCCATACGCTTATGCAGCTGCGCAGTTTCAGCACTCGTGGCGAAGCCTATACTCTTATTAGCATGGAGGTTAGAAAACAGGAGAACGATCGCTGTCCTTGAAAATTTGTAGCAGTGCTGAGATCGGTGAGTAATGGCTGCGAAGTTAGGTGTTTATGAGCATTAGATGAAGTTAATTGAGTAATGTACAAATTTTCTTCGCGACATTGGTGATATTAAACGGGACCGTGGATAGAGCTTTTCAAAAAAAAAACTATTTATTACACGACACAATATAATTGAATTAATTTAACAATAAGGAATTAGTAAACTTATGAAATAACAATAACTGGGACTTAGAAAGATTTTGTAAAGATATAATAACGACTTAGTAACGATGATTGAGACTTGTAGATTAATTGTAGGCTGACTATAGACTGTCTGTAGACTGCCCGGCGTTCGTCGAGATGCGTTAACCGATCTCCTAACATTGATGGGGTTAACAGTGAGAATATTTTCATGCTCCATAATTTTTTAACTTTTGACGAAAAGAAACATTAAAAAATAGAGAAATATTTTATTGTGCCCAGGCACGATCAGATCAGATGCTAAACCACTTGTGCATCCAGATGTGCAAGTGGTTTAGCATCTGATCGGAAAAATAGACTGAAAATGACTTTTATTGAGCGAACTTAGCGATCGCAGTGCTTCACTTATGGTGTCCATATTTTTCTGGGAACTATTTTCTACAGCGATCGTTCTCCTGTTCTCTAAACTCCGTGCTTATTAGTTTGTGTTTAAGAATATTTTTTTTTATAGAAGAAGGGGCAAACGAGCATGCGGCTCACCTGATGTTAAGTGACTACCGCCGCCCATGATCAACCGCAACACCAGGAGAATTGCGGGTGCGTTGCCGGCCCTTTAGAAAGGAGTAAACTCTTTTCTTGAAGGTCCCCAGGTCGTATCGGTCCGGAATAATCGCCGGTGGTAAACTATTCCACAGAGAGGTTGTACGTGGCAGAAAACTCCTTGTGAAACGTACAGTGGTGGACCGCAAAGCATCCAGATGGTGTGGATGGTATCGGGACGTTTGCCGTGTAGTGCGTTCACGAAATTTGGCGAATGGGATTAATCCGAACAATTCCTCAGAGCACTCCCCGTGATAGATGCGATAAAATACGCAAAAAGATACAACATCTCTTGGCAGCGCCAGTGAATCGAACCGATCGGAAAGCACTCGGTCGTCGACGATTCGAGCCGCTCTGCGCTGGATGCGGTCAAGTGGAAGGAGCTGGTACTGGGGAGCCCCAGCCCAGAGAAGGGAACAGTATTCCATGTGCGGCCGAACCTGCCGGCATGAAATACTGTCCCGCTCTGTTGAGCACGCCAAGCTTTTTAGAGGCCAATTTGGCCTTCCCTTCCAAGTGACCACGAAACTGCACGTCATTCGACATGTCGACGCCGAGGATTCCGATACTGGCTGAGGCAACAAGGGGAGTGCCTTGAAATTGAGGGGATACGACAAAAGGGTTCTTTTTAGCGGTTAACGCGCAAACTTGTGTCTTCTGGGGGTTAAACTGGACTAGATTTAGTCGCCCCCAATCCGAGACTCTGTCCAGCAGAGACTCGACTTCAGACACAAGTTTGTCCCAGCACTCGGAGACGTTTTCCCGAGAAATATTGGCTCGGCCGGTGTAAAGAGCATCACCAGTGCAGTCATCTGCATAGCAATGAATGTTACCGGTATGCAACATGTCATTGATACGCAGAAGAAACAGCGTTGGCGATAGCACGCAGCCCTGTGGAACACCAGCATTAATAGGCTTGCAATCGGAGCTTGCACCGTCTACAACGACCTTGATGCTCCGATCTGCAAGAAAGCTGGTGATCCAATCGCACAATTTCTCGTGAAGCCCATAGGAAGGGAGCTTCGAAAGAAGCGCTTTGTGCCAAACCCGATCGAAGGCCTTCGCAATGTCCAAACTAACGGCCAATGCCTCCCCTTGAACTCTACTGCCTCCGCCCATCTGTGAGTTAGGTAGACCAGAAGATCACCAGCTGACCGACCACGGCGAAAACCGTATTGGCGGTCACTAATCAGCTGGTGATCTTCAAGGTTAAACAAATATGTTTTATATACATCGATCACTAATAAAGAACGAAGAAGAAGATTTTTTATAAGTGATCGATGTTTATATATGTCTATGAGGTGACCAGAGAGCTTTATGATTATTATACCTAATACCTTATATACTAGGTTTCTCTGTCTACTCTGTCCACGATATACACAGTAATCTGTGGTAATCTGTGATGATTATATTGTCATTGGTACATCTTTTGTTGTTGTGATTCATAATATTTGTGAAATAAGTGAATTCAATTATTATGTATTGTGATTGTTAATCAGTTTGTGCACTTACTTGAGTTCCGGATAAGATTACAAAGAAATATTTATTTTCATGATATCATATTATTGTAAGTTTCTTAGACACACATCCTCATTAATTAATTCACAAGGAAATAATTTTCTAACTTGTCTGTCTGAAGTAAAAACCTTAACATTTGTGATTATTCAATTTATAAACTCTTACCATGCTTGTAATACCTAGGTGTTAAGTAGGTTTTGTTAAAATTTTTATACTCAATCAAATAGTTACTATTTTTAGCCTAGTGGTCGAAATTCAGCCGTAATTAATTAAATTTTTGGGTTTGTATATTAATCAACCTGTGGTTCACTTTCCACTGCACATTATTTTATCAAAAATTGATAAATAATATACTAACTTGTACTCGATCTGAGACATTGGCAGATAAATGTCAACAAACAACATAATTTGTACAAGGGGCACTAATTGTGTATTTGACATTGGCAGTATAAACGTAAACAATGTATGTTTTGTTTTATCTTATTTTATGTATTTATAAGACATATTATACATAAGTTTTATCTTTCTTTACTCCTCCATAAAAGTTAAATATGCCAAATCTTACACTCCATGAACACAATATGCTTAAAGGGTTTTCCCTGCACATATTAATATTTACATTACATTTATCCTCTCAACTGTCCCGGCCCAAATGGTCGCTCTGGCGCATACTGTCCAACCCTAAACTAGTGATTTATTGCCTGCGTGGTGCGTGTTTTTAAAATGGCAATATCTTAATACATATGAATGAAAACTCTATAAAATAATATGTTATTAGAATTATTGTTAAGTAAGGTAATAGAATATGTGTAAATGTGTACATTCACCTTTTTTCTTTTCTAAATTCCATGGTAAAAATGCTAAAAGCGATTTTTTTCCAGTTTGGTGAATAAAAAATATAAAAAAAAATAATTATTTCAATAAATATTTATTTTATTTACAATAAGATGAATAGACTTTACAATAATTAATAAAAAAAACATCTTTCATTTTTTTTACATCACAAGCTCGACAATAATGTAGGCCACTTAAGATGACCCGAAACAGGCTCAAAAAAGGCACATTTTGTACTTCAATAGCGACAATTCCATACCGAGATAAGTAGGTTAATGATATTAAAACAATGTTGTACGAGTTAGAGAGAGATACAGATACATTTACTACGGCTGTTTCGTGTCTGAAGTTTATAAGTAAATTGCAACCTTCTAAAGGTTGTGGACAGATGCATACTTTTTTAATAGCGACCTTTAGAAGGTTTTGGACAGACAAGAGGTTATAACATATATTGTGTATATAATATGCATCCATTTTATATTTTTAGATATATTAGGTTGTCAAGAGTCTGTTCAAAATAAGTATAACTATTTTCTTTATGGTTTTGTTTTAAACAAGTCCAATGGATGTTTTTTTTTATAGGAATGAAAAAATATAGAATGAAAAGTGCACACACAGTCCACCTGATGATAAGTGATTGCTGTGGCCCATAGACATCTACATCTATCCTCGATCATGAATCAAAATGCAGATGCATTGTCACCCATTAGGACTAAGATGGAATTGCTCGTTTCCAGTAAAAGGGGTCTCTGGTTCTTTTCACTCACCATACGAAACACAGCAGCATTAAGCTACTATTATATGCTGGTATTCTTCGAGAGCATTGTCCTTCCCCGTTGAGCTGACCCATTCATACTACAACTATACTATTAATATACTACATAGGCTGCACTAAAAGTATCGGGAATGGAATATTTCCACTGTTCCTGTCATATTAAAATCTTTTTAATTGAAAACTCCTTGGTTTTAAAAATCGAATACTATTTATTTATTTAAAAAAAGATTCTCGGTCTTGTCACAAGGTTTTGTCAAACTTGTTTAGTCGTTGAGAAAATGGAATTGACTCGAGAAAATTCAAGAGTAATGATTTCTTATGACTTTCAAGGTGGTTTAACACGAAAACAGTGTGTTGACCGGATGATTTCTGCATTTGGTGATGAAGCCCCATCTAAAACCACAATTTATCGCTGGTTTGTTGAATTTCAATGTGGACGTGTCAAGCTCAGTGATGATCCCCGTCAAGGTTGTCCAAAAACTGCAGTCTCCCCAGAAAACGTTGATGCTGTGTGTAAGCTGATTGAGGAAGATCGACATGTGACACACCGCGAAATTCAGGCAACTTTAGACTTTGACACAAGTCAAATACAAATAATCTTGCATGAACAATTAGGTGTAAAAAAGTTGTTTTCTTGATGGATTCACTCTGTTAACAGCAAAAAGCGGCACGCGTTACTTGGTGTGTCAGAACTCTCGAAAGATTCCACGCAGGATCCTCAAATGCTGTATACAACATCGTATCAGGTGACGAATCTTGGATATACGCGTACGAGTCCGAAACAAAAAACCAGTCACGAGTTTGGGTGTTCGAAAATGAGTTAAAGCCAACAAAAATTGTTAGTTCACGGACTGTTGCAAAAAAAAATGGTCTATTCCTCTTGAGGGACAAAGAACGGTTAATGTAGAATGGTATTCTAGCATTTGTTTGCCACAGGTCATTTCTGAACTCCGTAAAGAGAACTGCAACCTCCGCATCATCCTTCATTACGACAATGCAAGTTCTCACACCGCACACAGAACAAAAGAGTTTTTAGAGCAAGAAAACATAGAATTATTAGACCATCCGCCGTACAGCCCCGACCTAAGCCCTAATGATTTCTATACTTTCCCTAAAATAAAGAATAAATTGCGTGGACAGAGATTTTCATCATCTGAAGAAGTTGTGAACACCTACAAAACTGCCATTTTGGAGACCCCAACAAATGGAATGTTTGCTTCAATGATTGGTTCCATTGTATGGAAAAATGTGTCAAATTTCGCGGAGAATACTTCGAAAAGCAATAAATACATTTTTAAATAGTAATGTTGTGTCACTTCCTTGATTCCCGCAATTTTCAGTGCCGCCCTCGTATTATATAACTGCTGCATGGCTTTACCACATATGCATATCCATAACTATAACACTAAGTGGTAAGGTGGCCACTTTTATGAATTTTTATTGATTGTGCTCTATACCTTAGTGTGTTATTTAAGGTTTGCCTTAACTTTAATATTTTAATGTCCATAAGACTGCATTTTGGTAAAGGCGGCCAGTCATATTCAATCATAATGCACAAGTGGGACCACTAACGTAGGTCCCAATCCCCTTAACTAAAGAAGGTTTTGGCTTTCTGAAGGTATGGGAATGGAAACACTACAAACATTCTGACTCTGGGCTGATGCTGAAATTTTCTTGACGATAAAACTAATAATAGGTTTTCGTGTGATCTGTGATTAGATCTAGGGACTTCAAAATCGACAGTCGCTTACCAAAGCGTCAGTTAATTAAATATCATACCAGTAAACTGACTGACCAGCATACATAAACAATACTCGTACATATAGCACTTACAAGATATGGATATATTCTTCTTGTTTGAAATGTTGAACATTTGTACCTTAAATATATTGAGATAGGAAGAGTGATAACTCTACTTTTATTTATATTATTTTGGTTTTTGAATCACAGTCCAAAATACCTGCAATGTTGTATGAATTCGTACCATGCCATAATGCACTAGTAATTTGATACTTAACTTTGACTCAACACTGCATCAGTATGAATTGAGTCTTATCTTAATTAGGAATAATCCCATAGCTGATAGTATGATTGAATTTATGGCATAACTATTGTTTGACTGGCCAAATTGGTTGATTTTGGTGAAAGGCTGAAGCTGCTATTTAAATTTTAGTTTGGTAATAATGTTTAAAATTTTCATTACATGGCATTATAAAAGTAATAAATCTAGGACTGAAACCATCTGGGAGGGTTTTATGAAGTAAACATATTTTATTGAAAGGAAACTATAAAATAGTTACTATTATCTTCAATACATATTATTCTGAAGTTGTATAACTTTTCCCGCTGCATATCAATGATCTGTTTATGCCTGGCATCAACACAGATGGCAATACTTTTAATGACAGTGGAGAGATTTCCGACTGGATCAGTGCTCAAGTCAGTCCGAAAGAAAAGCTATGGTTGTGTATGTAAATGTTGCACTACAGGCAGTATGAATGTTGCAATGTCTTCAATCTTTTGAAATTCACTGCCTCTTAAGCACAAGTGTAAAAAAAGAGCTAGCTCACTTTGGCTCCTTAATTCAGAGATGTATCACTGAAATATACCTACTGCCTTAATCGGGGATTGAGATATACTCGAATCTACATTTTAGGTGCTTCATTGAGTCCAGGGCCAAAGCATCTGCAAGGAAGTAAAGTTTTCCTGCAAAAATGCAATGCTACTTTATGCTAAGACAGCTATTTATTCTATGTATAGCGCAATATGTGCAAAGTGGGTGCCGCGCGAGCTCACAATCGACCAAAAATAAGAATGTTTTGGAGCTGTTCAACCGCAATAGAAGTGAATTTTTGCGTCGATATGTGACAATCGATGAAACATGGATCCACCACTACACTCCGGAGTCCAGTCGGCAGTCATCTGAATGGACTGCACGCGATAAACCGAATCCAAAGCGTGGAAAAACTCAACAGTCGGCCGGTAAGGTTATGGCGTCCGTATTTTGGGATGCACATGGAATAATTTTCATCGACTATCTTGGAAAGGGAAAAACCATCAACAGCGACTATTATATAGCGTTATTGGAGCGTTTGAAGGACGAAATCGCGAAAAAACGGCCCCATTTGAAGAAGAAGAAAGTGTTGTTTCATCAAGACAATGCGCCGTGTCACAAATCGATGAAAACGATGGCAAAATTGCATGAATTGGGCTTCGAATTGCTTCCACCGTATTCTCCAGATTTGGCCCCCAGCGACTTTTTCCTGTTCTCAGATCTCAAGAGAATGCTCGCTGGAAAGAAATTTAAAGCCGATGAGGAAGTAATCGCCGAAACAGAGGCCTATTTTGAGGCTAAACACAAATCGTACTACAAAAATGGTATTGAAAAGTTGGAAGATCGCTATAATCGGTGTATCGCCCTCGATGGCAACTATGTTGAATAATAAAATCGAATTTTGCCAAAAAAATGTGTTTTTCTATAAAACGATACGAACTTTTCAGCCCAACTGTTATTTGTATATTCTCATATGGATCCCTTAGCTTTGCCTTTTCTAATCCTGTTATATTGGAAGATGCTTCGTCAAATTCACTACCTAACGGGTCAACGCTTGACACATTCGTTGAATTGGAGATAGCTTCATTATCTGCTGTAGAAGCACCCGGCAAAGCGATTAATGCTTCGGCATAAATTGGAGCAGCCTCAAATGGGGTTGACGTCTCAAACATCACAATTTCGGATGGTTCTAGCGTAATATCTAAATCTGAATTAATATCATTAACTGCCGACGTTTCTATAATCATGCTAACATCTTGAGACAAACAGAACGTTTGTTCTTCAAATTTCGCAGTTTTGATGTCTTGTAACTCTTTTGGTAACTCTGCGTTCGTACGAGCTAAAATGCTTCCGATCTTTGAATTTTAGCAACTTCAAGTGACGAGCACGACGCCCGTTCTCCTTCATCTTCCTCATCACTTTTTTGATTTTGGAGCAAATGCTCTTCAAACTGGTGTTGGAAATTATTGCGAGATTTTTCTTCACGACTTGGCACGACTACAACATTGGAAACAATCACAAGTTCTTTAGAATAGTTTGGCTGGTTCGACTCTTCTGTGGGATCTTCAGAATCTGATTCAGGAGGCGTATCTTTTTCTTGTACATTTTAAGTTCTTTTTTCTTTCTTCTTAAATTCTGTTGGTTTATCTTCCATTTTTTTCTCTGTGCCCTCTGTTCCCTTGGCTTTAATTCTTTAATTGGTACAATTTTTTAGTATCGTTTCTTTTAATATAGCGAGCTTTTTCTTTTTCTAAGTATTCTTTGTATAGCTCAGGGTTAGACTTTATTTTGTTGCGCCTTTTTTGTTCCGCTAATCGTTTTTTTCTTAACATTTCTTCTCTATTTACTGGCTTTTTACGTCTTGGCATGTCTATTTTTTTGTCTAGAACAAGCAAAATTGGCGTATATAATGCACAATGCTTACTTAAATACCAATTACAATCGGTACTAGTCTAAAAAAAACTGTTAATATTTACTTATGTATTATATGTAAGTCATTATCATGTTATTGTCGTCATTACCATGGTTTAAAACAACCACGGTAATACATGTTAATGACAAACACGGTAATGACAAAATCAAATATTATTCGCATAACATTGCAGGGTTAATGTTCCGGAATATGTTCTGTTGCTTATGTCATAACAAAATGGTTAAATAATTAGGGAAAATAAAACATATTCTAATATTCTGTGTACTTACCGAGGGAGTAGACCCACAATAAAGACAATTTTTTCTGACAAAAACCACGGGAACACCCTTTTTCTTCACTTTTTTTTTAAATCAGTCAGGATGTGCGACGTGCGTTTTCGTTGACGGCTGCGTGGTGGTTGGGAGGTGCGCGGGGCAGTTGCAGATATTTTATACAGCTGTTGAGTGATGTACTACACGTCGTGACAAGAACTGACACGGGAATGTTTGTTTTCGCTTGGGACAATATTTACGATGTTGTTATTCTATCACTTTCAATTTGATTTCATTTGTTAAATCTAAGATATTATTAATGATTATTAAGCTTTACAATAAATAGTGACTTTGGCTTATAAACATACGTTTAAGATGACATTTTTGCTGAAATAATGACGAAAATGTTATATGGGACACACATGGTAGTGACGTTTTGACTCTTTAATGATAAAAAAATACAAGATTAATTATAAAATACCCAAATGTATGTAAATGTATGAGTACTCCTTGTACTGTACATTCAGTACTATATATAATAGTATGGCAAGGTGTAAATCCAACTTAGTTTTAAGGGGGAAATTCACCCGGACATCCGATTTACACCAAATGAAATAATTACCCAATAACATCACTTTTCGTAACTAGATATACAATATTCTGGTCAAAGCTAAATGTCAATTCAAGTATTAATACTGTGCAATAATATTCGAGTATTGCCTAGTCTATACAATGTTATACCCATTTTTTTATGTCATGGTCGACCGAAAAGGTTATCTATATAGGGGTTTTAAACGTTCTAATTTTACAGGTTTTAACCAACATATTATAGAGCTAAACTATTTTAAGGCTTAGGGTTGAATTACATCTGGCAGCACGGAATCGCACTTTCCTGTGCTTCTATCCTTTTTGGTCACTCAGAACCGTCATTTACTACAGCGAGAAAGAGAGATACATAAATATCTACTGTGCTTTATTTATTTTTAACAGTTACATTAATTATAGGTTTTATTACGTATCTTCAATATTTTAATGCGATGTTCGTACCTACATAAAAAACACATAACCAACCATATCCTTATTCATCCCCATTTTCCCCAATACGAGTATGGAAATTATTCTCTGGGGCGTCTCAAAGACATGTATATTTATTTTTTGAGAAATAAAAGTATTTATTATTATTATATCTCCATACACGCGCACACAAATGCATACGCCTCGCACACACATTTTATATTCGTAGAATCAATAGGTACGTCAATATCAATGAAATATAAAATCTGCCACATTTTTGGGTAATCGATTCGCACTATTATTACTGAAGTCACGCACATTAATGCGGGCATGGTACGTAAGATATGCACGTCAAGTGGTACTCACGCACACTTGAATCAAAGACTGGCCTCACTATGAACGCTGCGATTTGTTAGCAACACGGTATCTGGACCTATAAAATATCTTTGACTTCAGCATACTGATCTGTCGTGATTGTAGGTTACTCTGGTTGCATTGCGGATATTCCCCTATACGTATTCTATGATGCAGAGAAACTCCAAGCGATCACCATAGCTCGCTGTATGCTCTTAAGATTCCCTATACGGCCATTAGTGGACTACGTCTCAAATCCATATGTCGTCACGTATTGTTTGAACACTCTTTTCAAGTTTTGAGGTATAAGTGATGAGACAGTGCCGTAATTTGTGGTGAGTTGAATCCAACGATTAACCTCGGTTGAAGTTGGACTTACCTAGTCGGACATTTTGCCCTAGGTTAACATACTCGTCAACAATTACAGGTGTACGAGGTTTGAAAAGTTAGACTGGCTAAGAAATCAAAGAAAATAAAATAAGATTTTTTTTTCTACGTACTCTCCACTTGTGTCAATACATTTATTCAACCTATGCTTCAGCGCTACTACGCCGCTCTTGTAGGCCGATACCTCCAACTCTTCAAAAAACCGCTCCGCCTCAGCTACTACCTCTTCGTTTGTGAAAATATTTTTTCTAGCCATGTGTTTTTTCAATTTAGGGAACATAAAATTGTCCCCTGATTCTAAATCAGGTGAATGTGGGTATGATTTAATATTTCAGCATGGAGTTCATGGAGCTTAGCCATTGCAATTGATTTGTGCGCCGATGCATTATCCTGATGAATAGGTATTTTCTTTTTGGCCAATCGCGGGCGCTTTTCATGAATTTTGTCGGCAAAATTATATAACAGCTCAGCATAGTAGGGCCCTGTTATAGTCTGTCCTTTGGAAAGGTATAAAAATAATTCACCCACTCACTCATAAAACAATGATGCCATCACTTTTCCCGTCGACTTTTGCGGCTTGGCTTTCTTTGGAGATGAGAATTGCTGTTTCCACTGTTTCGACTACTGCTTTGTCTCAGAAATGTAGTGGTAAATCCAAGTTTCATCAGAGGTTATAAATTTTCCTAAAAAGTCGCTAGTATTTTATCGAAACAACTTCAGATTCTCCCTTGAGATTTCAACCCGGTTGAGTTTTTGTGCAGCGGTCAACAAACGCAGCACCTATCTTGCCGACATCTTTTTCTTTCCTAGTTCGTCGGTTGAAATATAAAATGATTTTGTCGATGATTTCTCACGTCATGACCGTGGCGGCCTTCCGCTCCTCGGATCATCTTCGACGCTTTCTCTTGCCTTGTTTAAACAATGTTGGCTACTTTTTACTGTGGGTTACGAAGGAGCAGATTCACCCTATGTATTATCCATGACTTACTTGATTAGGCTTGGCGTATTTTTTGACAAAATACTTGATCATGAATCTTATTTAATTTTTTTTATTTTCCTCTAGAAAAGCAGTTTGGCTCGAACAAAAATCGTAGACAAATAATCACGCACCTTATCACAAAGGCACTTGACATACGATTAAGTAAAGAGTCAAGTTATCGAATTAGTAAACATTTATTTACATACTACCCTAAAATCTCGGTTAGGCTGAGAACTTTTCAAACAGCCCTCGTAGAGCACCCAACAACTAAAGGCATGTAACAAAGACGTTACACATGATCTTTGTCTTGTCCATTTTTATTAAGACTTACCTGTCGGAAAACACTAATGGAGGTCAATAAGCGTAGTCCTCCAGCGATTTAGCCATGATGACTATGTCGCCGGCAAATCGAAGGTACTTTTTTCCAGTTCAGTCTCTTTAAAATGTCTTTCGTCGTGAAAGAGTTTAGGGAATGTTATGTCAACTAGTTTTACACCCTTCTGCAGTTTGATAGATTTCATACTCTGGTTCTGTACCTCTTATAGACCTTAGACTATTTAAAATACTTAGTTTGAAAGACATTATGTTACTTAAAATTTTAAAATGTACTATCCACTTTCTATATTTCTATCATGTTTTATTTCGCTAATCTTTTGTATGTATTATTTTCAGTGAATTAATGCACAAATGGCAAGAGAAGAAGTATCTTTAAGGGTTGAAATGGGAAGATTGGAAATAGAACCAATAAAACCAAATAAGCTTTATAAAGATGAAAATCCTTTCACTCACGTATCACAACGAAAATTGTTTGGAATTAAACCATGCATCCAAAACTATAAATGTGCTTGTTCCCAGCAGAAAAAGAATAAAAACATAAATATCTGTAAAAAGAAACACAACAGAATTCTACGAGAACCAGTCTTAAAGTTAGCGCAATGTATGGCAAAAAATGAAAAAGGAATTGAGCTTGCAAATCAATGCAAATGGTCAATACGTAAAACTAAATCTGATATTTTAAGCTTAAAAGCACTGGTTGACAATTGTAATCAGTTGAGTATATCGTCAGGTAGCGCCGAGTTGAATTTTAAAACTAAATCAAACAATGATATCAAATGTTGGAAGAATAATGTTTTGGTTGAGAAACAGGGCAAGGAGAGCAGTCTAGAGAAAAGTCACACTGGATCCTGTTCTCAACAAGCTCTCAACCCACCTTGTGATGTCACAATTGATGAATTAGCGAGTTACTTCGAAACACTTGTTCATATACCTAAGAAAATGTCATCTATGGCTGAAATGATGTACATTTGAACCTTGTGTATATTTATCATTTTGTATTGAATAAATCAAAGTAAGAATGATTGTTAAATTAAATACAATTGATTTTAAAGATATTTAGTACACTGTAGTTATAACTGGTGATTTTAACTGATTATTATATTTTTGGATTTATTTACAATAATATATTATGCACTAACTGTTATTTCTTTAAAAACAAAATTATGTGCATTACAGAATGGAGATAGATCATTTGAATGATAAAATATGTTGTTTTAAAATACAAAGTTGTTTTATTTGTTATCCCTTGAATTATTGTCCATAATATTTAAAAAACCTTCACGACTTCGGTTCTCATTACCTAAATAAGGAAAAAGTTAGGTAATATTACCTTTGGTGGATATTGGCGTTTGGACTTCAAGCACCAAACTGCTGGTTCAAATGTATTAAATAATGTAATGCGGTGCGGCTATTAATTTAAATAGAATAGTGGACTGTATATGAGCGCGGTGCGAGCGGTGAATGGAATTTAATTTATTCGTGATACTGCAAATCCCCTGAATTCGGGATATAGGAAGGACGTGAAGGAATGCATGTGCACCCACCTGGACTTCCGCTGATCTGCCTCGTGTCTCGATGGCTGCCGGCTGTCTTCACACTTATCAACTTCACAGATAATCACGAAATATAGCGTTATTGCAAATGTCTATACTTTTTACTATATGCTTGTATAATTCAATATCCAAATTACACAAGGGCGGGAGCGATGATGCGAAATATAAGCGGTGCGATTGATTGCGTGTCTTCTCAACTTGTGTGAACCCGTTAACACACGACTGCACATGCGGGGCATAAAGCGGTAGATAGGAAACCGGAAATGGGCTTTGCAGTAATCTTATTGGATAATAATTAACGAATCCCTTATAAGCGTTAAGCGATGGTGCAAAGTGGCGCGAACACCCCCCCGGCCTTGAGGTATCCTCAACTAGCAAGTAAAGTATAAATATATATATATATATATATATATATATATATATATATATATATATATATATATATATATATATATATATATATATATATATATTTATATATATATATATATATATATATATATATATATATACATATACAGGGTGGCCCAAAAGTCGTGGATCAAACGCAACTAGGGGTTAGATGGGGTCATCAGCTGCAAAAAGTTGTTCTACGGGAGGTCCTTAAAGTCAACCCCTGCAGAGTTATAATTTATTTTGTGTTTTTATGAGAAAATTGACTTTTTTTAACTAATTCTTATTAGAATGCCAAAAAATAAACATCCTCTATCTTTTTTATAATTTTCACTAGATTGGTACTGATGAGCCCTTGCGTTAGACATGCTATTTATGGTTGTTTATTGGGTGTGTTGAAGATAATGTTAAGTTTTACGATTATTATTTTTCTCAAATCATAACTTTTTATTTACTTCGGACCCCACTGTGAAAAAAAAATACTCTACCGAAAAGTGACCCTGTATTACAAGTTTTGGCGCATTTAATAGGGATTCTGAAAAGGTATTACACATGGTTATGCGTGGCTTTGATATCTTTTTAGGACGATTATTCATGGCAAGGCCAAAGTTAACCCAACCATAAAACTCGGTTAGGCTTATTTAAAAATAAACTAGAATTAATACAATTAATGACAAAGACTCTCTGCCTCTCTTTTACACTAACTATTTAATCCTTTGTCAGTAAAAGGCCGGTTGGCCCGTCAGTTCAGGTAGCGATATCTTTTCTAGGAAACAAAAGGCTGGGCCGGCAGGGGCGGGGGCTGGGGGATGCGCGTGAGCATGTTTCTTTAGAATGTTTAGTGTTCTTTAGTAACTCGCTTCCTGCCTGTGGGTACGCACGTGTTCTTTTTCTCGGTTTTACGACGACTTGTGACCAGTTTCTTTCCTTTGACCTACGCTTTGTTTTTCGGACTTGTGATAGATTGCCTACCTGTGACCAGTGCTGTGTGAATCGGACGGATTGGCTACAAAAGTGGACAGATGGCTGCTGCGAGGAGAGAATACACCCAACGGGAGTATGCAGAAATGCATTACCTGTATGGCTTTTGCGACGGTAATGCCCGGGCTATTGCCAGGGAATATCGTCAACGCTACCCTAACCGTGATCGTTTTCCGGATTACAGGGTCTTTATGCGCGTACATAATTCGTACATGGAGGGAGTCTTACCCGGTCAGCATGCTATGAGAGCAGGCAGACCAGTGATGCAATTTGAAAATGAAGATGAAGTGCTGAGAGAATTAAGATTGGATCCTAGTATAAGTCAACGCCAAATATCCAGTAATATCGGGATTCCAAGATCGACGGTGCAACGTGTCATTAACAGAAAAAAATATCACGCCTACCACGTGCAAAGGGTGCAAGCTTTGCTGCCCGGTGACTATGAACCTAGAGTGCGGTTTTGTAGAGAGATGCTAAGATATCACAGAGAAGATCCGCAGTTCTTTAACAAGGTTTTATGGACGGATGAGTCAACTTTTAGAAGAATGGGAGTATTCAATATCCACAATCTACATTTTTACTCCAGAGTAAACCCCCATATCATAAGAAATGATCGATTCCAGAATCTGTTTGGTATTAACATGTGGGCTGGTATAATTGGCCAGCAGTTGGTGCTGCATGAAATGCCAGCAAGGCTGAATGGTGCTCAGTATTTAAATTTTTTGCAAAATAATTTAAACCATATTCTTAACGAAGCTGAAGTTCCAGAAGAAAGAATAGCAGAAATGTGGCTGCAACATGATGGCGCCCCGCCTCACTACGCTCGAGCAGTCAGAGATCATTTGAACGAGCGCTTCCCCAACCGGTGGATTGGTCGAGGCGGACATGTTGCGTGGCCACCCCGGTCGCCCGATTTAAATCCATTAGATTTTTTTCTTTGGGGCTATTTTAAAGAAATAGTTTACCAAGGAGAGAACAATAGCGAACAAGAACTACGACAAAAGCTCGAGTTTGCTAGAGTACAAGTAACTAACAACAGAAGTGCATTCCGTAGGTTACGTAGGAATTTTATTAGACGGTGCAGATTATGTATTATGGTCAGAGGCAGGAATTTTGAGCATTTATTGTAAAATGTTTTGCTTAATAAAACAATTATTTCACAATCGTTGCTTTGTTTTTTCGTCCTAGAAAGATATTAGAGCCACTCATGGCCATGTGTAATACCTTTTCAGAATCCCTATTAAATGCGCCAAAACTTGTAATACAGGGTCACTTTTCGGTAGAGTATTTTTTTTCACAGTGGGGTCCGAAGTAAATAAAAAGTTATGATTTGAGAAAAATAATAATCGTAAAACTTAACATTATCTTCAACACACCCAATAAACAACCATAAATAGCATGTCTAACGCAAGGACTCATCAGTACCAATCTAGTGAAAATTATAAAAAAGATAGAGGATGTTTATTTTTTGGCATTCTAATAAGAATTAGTTAAAAAAAGTCAATTTTCTCATAAAAACACAAAATAAATTATAACTCTGCAGGGGTTGACTTTAAGGACCTCCCGTAGAACAACTTTTTGCAGCTGATGACCCCATCTAACCCCTAGTTGCGTTTGATCCACGACTTTTGGGCCACCCTGTATATATATATATATAAATACTTATATAGTAGCGAAATGAAGCGACGTTATGACCTAAGAATTAAACTAAATATATAAACGATAATGTAAAATTAACTATATTAATCACTGTGTTGGTAAAGGACACAGTTTGATAAGAGGGCGTTTTAAAGTGGAATTCTTAAGTTTAACTTGCGCAACGCGTACCACACCATCCTTACCGGGAAACAATTCGGTGACAACGCCTAGAGGCCACTGAAGCGGTGGAGTATTATCCACGTCTATTAGAACAATCGTCCCTACAGAAATGGCAGTAGAGTTCTTATTCCACTTCACTCTACTCTGTAATGTATGTAAGTATTCGAATCTGAAGCGTTTCCAAAAGGACTGAACTAAAGAATCTATTAAAGAAAAGCGTGATAACAGATTAATACGTTCCTTGCTTAAATCTGCAGCTGGTAAGCATTCAAGTGGTTTTAAATTTAGAAAATGTGCGGGTGTAAGTGCGGTAGGTTCCGATGGATCACTGCTTAATACATAAAGCGGGCGAGAATTTAAGATACACTCGATCTGACAAAGAGTAGTAAGCACTTCTTCATACGTGAGGATTTGCTTACATATTACGCGAAACAAATGGGTTTTTACAACCTTAATATTGGACTCCCACAAACCCCCGAAATGTGGAGCGCTTGGAGGGTTGAGTTTCCAAACAATGCGATTATCAGTGAGCACCTGACTGAATGCCTTATAATATTCTTCTGATTTTAAAAATCCATGTAATTCATGTAAATATGAACGCGAGGCGACAAAATTAGTACCGTTATCGCTGTATATAAATCGACACGGACCTCTACGAGAGATAAATCTCTTAAAAGCGTCTAAAAAACCCGCCGAACTTAGATCAGACGTTAATTCTAAATGCACTGCCTTAGTAACGAGGCATATAAATAAACATAAATAAGCCCTGGCTTCGTATACCACGTTTACGCGTCAATGTGATATAAAGTGGGCCCGAAAAATCCACACCTGTGTGTGTAAACGCATTACACTGCTCTTAGGCGGCAAGCAGGCAAGGCAGACATCATGGGGTAAATAGGTTTGGGTTTACGTCGAAAACAAATGTTACACCTATAAATGCGGTATCTCACTACACGGCGAGCTGATAATATCCAATATTTCTCCCGTAATGCAGCAAGTAAATACTGAGGACCAGCGTGGAAATGTTTATAGTGATAATAATCAATAATAAGATCGACAATATGCCCCTTTTTTGGTAGCAATATTGGATGCTTTTGGGAATCCGATAAAGACGAATAATCTAACCGACCACCTACTCGAAGTACATCGTCCGTGATAAATGGCGATAACCTTCGTAATGTTGGTGAACATAGTTGTCCTTTTTTATTTCCGTTAACAACATGCGAATAGATGACACACCCGTAAGCTTTTTCACTAGCGTCGGCGAAGGCTAGTAGCGACACATGGGATTTTTCATTTACGCCGATATGACGTGGAATCTGTAAATGTGAGATTAAAAGTAACTCTGATATATATCGTTGCCATGTATTGACAATATTAGTGGGTGGAGTCTCATCCCAGTTAAGTTTAAGAACCCACAAGGCTTTAATTAATAATTTGGCGTAAAGTATTACTGGACCGACAAGTCCTAAAACATCGTACAAGCGAGCGGTTGCGGAGAGGGTAGCGCGTTTGGTACAAGTGACCGGTGGCGGCGAAACAAGAAAGGAAAACTTATCGGTAGCGGGATACCAACGAAGGCCTAAAATTTTTAAAATGTCATTATCATCAAATGATACCGAGTCTTGTTGACGATGTGATGCTGGTATATGTTCTAAAAGCTCTTTGCAGTTACTTGTCCACTTAACCAAATCGAATCCACCTCGGCGAAACATTTGGATAAGTTGAGTGGCGGTGTTGACTGCGTTGTTGACGCAAGGCGCGGAGGAAACGAGGTCATCCATATAAATATCCCTTTCCACTACAGAAGCAGCAAGGGGATAGGACTCCCTTTCGTCAGCGGCTAACTAGCGTAAAGTGCGAAGTGCGAGGAAAGGGGAAGAGCGTAATCCGAATGTGACGCGATTAAATTCATATGTTCGTATAGTTTCTTCTGTAGAAAACCGATATAAAATGCGTTGAAAAGCGCGATGGGATTTTTGGACTTCGATACACAAGTACATTTACCTAACATCTGCAAAGAAAGCGATGCGATAAACTCTAACGTTTAATAAAATATTAAAAATGTCTGTTTGTAAATTTTGCCCGGTGTGCAAAATGTCATTCAAAGAAATATCGTTATCCGACTTAGCACTAGCGTCTAAAACGATGCGCAACTTCGTTGTACTTTTATCATTCCGTACGACAGGGTGATGCGGCAAATAAAAAGAAGACTGTATACAATCATTATCAGAAACAGGGGATAAAATACCCTTATTAATGTATTCCCTTATAGCAACATCGTATAGATCGCGAAGATTGGGATATTTGTTAAAGCGTTTTTCCAAAAGTAAGAGGCGTTTTTTTGCATTCATTAAAGAGTCACCCAATATGTCGGGCCTTTTCTTAAATGGCAGGGCGACCACATACCGTCCGTCGTTTTGGCGGTAAGTAGTAGAAGTATAAATGTCTTCACATTCCTGCTCATCACGGCTCAAATATATTTTTTGCGGAAGTTCTTCAATTTTCCAAAATTTTTCCATTATATCATTAAGACAATTTTGATTTAAATTTGTATCGTAAGAACAGGAAACAAATGAACGCGGGGAATGATGTGATATAGCGACTTCAGCATCACCCATAATAATATATCCGAGTGATGTTTCTATGGCACTAGGCCATTGCGAATGAATTAAGTTTTCAGGCGACAAAAGTTTTATGTAGGTATTAACCCGCAATAAAATATCTATAGACCCAGGTTGATAAAACTGATCATCTGCTAAGCGTATTTTATCTAAATAGCGAATTTTTGAAACATCTACTATCGAATCTGGCAACTGACCCGTGATGGTCGGAACAACCAATGGTTCAATATGATAAAATTTGTTATCATTAAAACGAGACGTGAACTGCAGTGAAGTGACTCCTAAAATCTTTTGGGACACACCACCGATCCCGTGTACTTCGGTAAAACGATTTTTATTCGAAACGGAAAGAAATAAGCGTTTACAACAATCCTTCGTAATATAGTCGCTTTGGGATCCGGGGTCAACTAAACACCGAATAAAATGTTCATTGTCGTACTTATCTACGACCTTTATTTTTGCAGTCCCCAATAAAGTAGTATAGCGCGGGGCGTACTATAATCGCGAGAAATATTACATGAAGAGTTAAGTGTTTTTTCATTTTCCTCCGTATTCGAATTGTGAGCGACAGAAGAATTTACCTTATTATCGTTAACTGCGCGGTAACTCTGAGTGTAACGTATTGCTACTACGAAAAGCAGTTTTAGAGCCATTCTAATTCGGGTCAGAATGAATTAAAGAATGGTGGCGCCGCGCGCAGTATATACACTTACGCTTCGATTTACAAAAAGAAGTCGAGTGTTTATTACTTAAACAATTAATACAACAATTGTTTTGTTTAATAATATCGTAACGTTGTTGTGTATTTAATTTTAAAAAGCGTGGACAAACATACAATTGTTCATGATCCTTTGATTTACAAAAGATACATGAATGCGAAGGGTCTGTATTAATAAATGTTTTACTAAATTTATTTGAAAGTGATTTGTTTCGATTATTATTGGATGATAAAGTATGCGAATTATTAAATGTATGGCATATAGCCCTATTCCGTTCGTATAAAAATTGTACTAAAGAGGCGTAGTTTGGTATGCTAATTTTGCGACAAGACATTTCAAATGACTTAACAGTGTCATGATCTAATTTTCTAAGTGCAATATTTAAAAACAAAAAATCTGCTAAGTCCTCAATTTTTAATTGCTTTAGAGCATTAATTGAAGCATCAAATTTGTCCATAAATTTATGATAACCTCCTGTTGTGTTTGCGTTCACCTGTGTTAAATCCAATAGTTGGTTAATATACGTAGATGCGAGTGTGCGTTCGACATTATATCTTCCTAAAAGCGCATTCCAAATAATGGAATAATTTTCTGCGGTAGGGGCTAACCCGGCACAAACTGATAACGCCCTGTCACTCAATTTGTTAACCAAATAATAAACACGTTCGGCATCAGTTAATTGTAAATTGTCGTGAATTAATGTCTTAAATTGTTGATAAAACATGGACCACTGGCGTATGACTCCGTTAAATGACATTAATTCAATTGGCGGAAGTGAAGTTTTTAATTTAGTAGGAAATCTATTTTCTAACGTAACAGTGGAAGGCGATGTGGATATTTTCATAATTTGGCACTTAATACGACTATATAAATCTTCAAATGAGTTCCAAGCCTCGTAATCAACGTCTGCATTAGGGTTTAATTTTAAATATTTAGTATTATAGTTATCTAGAACTTCTTGAAACTCACTACGTAATTGTTCTATATTCGAAGCGATGCTAAGAAATAAATTCTGCTCGTCCAAGGAATTAAATGCGCTCTTTGAGGTCTCGTAAATTTTTTGTAATCGTTCGTAAATATAATTACGTTTAGCGATAATAATTTTTAAACTAACTTCTTCATCCGAAACCAGTTTAGATTCTTTGCTTCTCGTCGTCATTTTCAACAAACAAATGCGGACTAAAATTATTGCGATAAGTGACGGTAGAATTAGGTAACTGGGGAACGAAGCAATCTCGCGTTACTAGAAAGATGGCGGTTAATTAACAAGAAAAATATCATTAATGGAATAATGAAGCGGTGTGGTATGCGTTACAAAGGTATTATAATACGTGTAATAAGCGATGCGGGACAAATAAATATTGTAGTTAGTATAATTAAAACTACAATTTATTATGATTTAATAATATATACGTATATAATTTTTTGTAATATATAAAAAAAATAATTTACTTCTCCGGGCCTAAAGGTTAATTTAATCCCGGCCGAAGTGACCAAAAAACATATGGTGGATAATGGCGTTTGGCCTTCAACCACCAAACTGCTGGTTCAAATGTATTAAATAATGTTATGCGGTGCGGCTATTAATTTAAATAGAATAGTGGACTGTATATGAGCGCGGTGCGAGCGGTGAATGGAATTTAATTTATTCGTGATACTGCAAATCCCCTGAATTCGGGATATAGGAAGGACGTGAAGGAATGCATGTGCACCCACCTGGACTTCCGCTGATCTGCCTCGTGTCTCGATGGCTGCCGGCTGTCTTCACACTTATCAACTTCACAGATAATCACGAAATATAGCGTTATTGCAAATGTCTATACTTTTTACTATATGCTTGTATAATTCAATATCCAAATTACACAAGGGCGGGAGCGATGATGCGAGATATAAGCGGTGCGGTTGATTGCGTGTCTTCTCAACTTGTGTGAGCCCGTTAACACACGACTGCACATGCTGGGCATAAAGCGGTAGATAGGAAACCGGAAATGGGCTTTGCAGTAATTTTATTGGATAATAATTAACGAATCCCTTATAAGCGTTAAGCGATAGTGCAAAGTGGCGCGAACAACCTTATTTAGTGACGTCTTGTTTTTTTTTCTTTTTTTTATTCTCACTGATACAACTTTTAATTAAAAATCATTTTTAATTAATAATTTAATATAGCTTGCCCGGATTTTTCAGCCAACCTATTTTTTAGTGTATTAAATTTAATTAAAAACATGTTTAGTTCATTAATCACCTCTGCGAAGGTCGATTTAGGACCGGATCTTAGACTATGATGTGTAGCCCCAGCCCACCCAAGCCCTAGCGCTAGCACTTCTTATTAATTTGTGGTGTAGTCACAGTGTAAAAACAACCCAACTAACTTAGGCCGCATTAATGAGGGCTAATAATCTTACGCTCACCAGATGTCGCTAGTTGACATTGAGGTAAAGTTTTTTGTTACACAATGTCATTTCGTTGATAATTTAGTTTATAATATAAGTTTATCAGCTTTTTAGAGTATTATATTAATGCAAAAAACAATGCCTCTGTGGTTTGTTTTTAATTTGTTTGCACATAATTAACATTTTTTAAAAAAATTTCTGTTTTTAATTAATATCTGTGATTTAGTTTATTTATTTTTAATCTAATAAATATAAAATGTATCTGATAGTACAGATAGTAATATAAACCTTTACATTTCTCGTACATATTAACTTCCCCAAGCTGCACGATGTTCGCGAATAATTTGTATAAATCGTATCGGAAAAAAATTAGATAATTGCGGAATCTTTAGAAATATTTGTAATCACAAGTAAAAAAATTGTCGGTTTATAACTTTATTTACAAAAAATCAAAAACTTTTTACGCCGCGAGAAAGTAGAAAAATACGTTTTTCTTGTAAGATATTGATCTGAGAATATTGAAACCACTGCGAATCGTTTGCAAATTAATTACCGATTCTGTAAATATTGCCCTTATTGCGTTATTCGCTATAGATGCTGAGTAATAAATTAATTATTTTTTCGTCAACACTCTACACTAGTTCGGGCGGTTTGTGTATCATATTCCGCACTATATGGTTCGATTCAGCTGTTCGAATCGTGCCGCACCTGTAGGTACAGCAGCGGCCGATATAGTAAATATTTAATTTTTTTAATGAAACGTCCGACTACTACTTACTTGAGATTACAGATATTTCTAAAGATTCCGCAATTATTATCATATATACAATTATTATATAGGACAAACTAAAAGATCAATTAGGACCCGCGTAAAAGAACATATAGCTGATGTGAAGCATCAATGTTCCGGGAAGTCTGCAGTTTGTGATCATATCCTAGACGGCCCCAACCATTACATCAGATTTGATAGGCCACAAATCCTCGCGAAAGAACACCGATTCCTACCAAGGATGATACGTGAGGCTATTGAAATTAAAAAACATCCTAATTTCAATAGAGAAGGAGGCTGGGTACTACCACCTGCTTGGGATCCTATAATCAATAAAATTAAAACTAAACCCAAGCATACCACTGCAAGACCTCAGGGCATAGTCAGTTCATTTTGCATAGATCGGACCATAAACAATAATTAAAAAAGCTGAAGGTACTCCGGGTTGAACAATGACATCGGGACGTCAGTCATCTCAGTCCCCCGTGACCATGGGTGCTGGAAAGCGCCCGAAACGTCGGGAATTAAAAATAAAAAGTAAAAATAAATGTGATAAAATCCGTAAAAGTAGTTTTAATCATTCCGCAATTATCTATTTTTTTTTCCGATACGATTTATACAATATGGTACACGAACCACCCGAATAGTAGACCGACCGAGTAGTTGACGTAAAAATAATTAATTTATTACTCAGTATCGATAGCGAATAACGCAATAAGCGCAATATTTACAGAATCCGTAATTAATTTGCAAACGATTCGCAGTTTCAATGTTTTCAGATCAATATTGTACAAGAAAAACGTATTTTTCTACTTTCTCGCGGCGTAAAAAGTTTTTTTATTTTTTATAAATAAAGTTATAAACTGACATTTTTTTACTTGAGATTACAAATATTTCTTACGATTCCGCAGTTATCTAATTTGTTTCCGATACGATTTATACAAATTATTCTTGAACATCGTGCAGCTGGCCAGCTAGGAGTAGTGTTCCTTATATATTTACTAGTGATGCAACAGAACTCTGTTTCTGTTTCCGCAACAGCGGAAGTTCTGCATGGTTTTTGACATCCGTTTCTGCTTCCGTTTCCGCAAGTTTTATAACGGAAGTTTGAACGGAACTCGCACTCTTTTACTCATGTGACGCAGCTACATAAGTAAAGGAGGGGCGGAGGAGGGGGAGGGGATCATTTCAGCAAATCACAAGTGAGCTGGGCACGTGCCTTCGGCACTGGTACCAACGGGTTTGTTTACATACTTTTTAAAATAACATATTTTTTAACTTTATTATACGGCGTGACATGAGTGTAAGTGCGTAAGATTTTCTGTTACAGTTTTTTTAGTTAATTAGTAATTTGAGTCGTGTGTGTAATTTAAGTGCAATCATGAAGCCAAAAAAGAGTCCTGTTTAGAACTATTATGTTGAGATTGATGATTTAGCAGCCAGATGTAAATTATGTGACAAAATATACTCGCGAAAAGAACGCACAACTACCGCTTTAAAGAGCGATACGCACCGAAGAGTTTCCAGGTTGAAAAGTTGGTTGAAAGTGTAAAACTTTCATCGCAAAATAAAAAAACAAATGGTCAGTCAATCAAGGTTTTTCAATTGGACAATTGCATACCTATTTATTTATAAAATGTATTCCCACGTTATAGTAAAACCCCGTTTTTAGTTAAAACGTGTTTTCTCCGGTTAAAACTAGTTTTTACTAAATACCTTTGTTACAAGGAAGATTTGTAAAATTAATTAGGCAGCAGTTATGTTAACGTAAAGTTTATATTAATTATTTTTTACGTGAAGTTTATATTATTTATTTTTTACTTGTAGTTTATATTAATTATATTTAAAGACACTTTAATGAGTATTTTGGATTCAAAGTTCGTTTACGTCGTGATTTCGTGCTAGGGTTGTACTAAGTTACCTACTCGCTTAACGTAAATGCGGCTCTGTAAAGGGTCTGCCCATATTTCAGTGCCAATTTAGCTTCAGTGTATACACAGCATCGCCAGTGAGCAATTATTTAGCGGAGCTGGACTTATGTATGAAGAACACTGGAACAGATTGTTAGGTGTAAAAGCAGCCGAACTACTTTTCATAAAATATAACATGCCGATATTTAATTTTAAATGTTAATTAAAGGTTTTATCTGTAATTTTTTAATAAGTAGTATTTCCGTTTCCGCGTCCATTTCTGTTTCCGTTTCTGCAAAAAAATATTTTTAACATCTGTTTCCGTTTCTGCTTCCGACATGACACTTCCGTCGCATCACTAATATTTACTATACTCTTTGGTAGTGTTCAATGGTTTGCACAGAATACTTTTTGTATGGTATATAGAGGTCCATGAAGTTGGCACCGGAAATAATTATTATAGTTCATAAAAGATAGCTTGTAGCTTGATCTCTGCGACAGCTGTCAGTAGAATCACGCCTGTGAAGTCCTGAATTTCTTAGTAGTACAGAAACATAGAGATTTAATACCTATGGAGGCGGCGTATTCTACTATAGAAATAATAGTTATACAAATATCTATAATATCGACACACACTTGTCAAAAATACTTTTGTTTCTTTTTAACAAAGCAGTAGCTTCATTAGAAAAGGGAGACAACAACAGTTCGTCAATTGCTTATTTTGACAACACTTTCGTGTGACGTCATTAGCTCATCCATGCGTGACTGGATCGCCATGTTAAGCGCTGAGTTTTGTGGTAGATCTGCTGTCAAACTGTTGAATGCTAAAAGTTTTTTTGTTGTGTAGTGCAGTGCCTTCATCTTATCTTATAGTAGGTGTTTTTTTTTCTATTTACATTTTATTATGTCAAATAAGTGTCTTACAGTTTATTTAAAGTGTTATGGTAGGGATGTATTTTTTAATTATTGCTTTATGTAAGATGCATAATTTTGTAATTTATTTAGCCAATAAAACTGCTAAGAAGTTTTGTAATTATTAAAAATCACAGTAAATGTATGTTTGTCGCTACTAGTTAGGGGAGAAAAAACAAAAAATTTCAGGAGTGGTCTTCAGTATGCCTATATTATAGTCGTTATTTAAATTATTAAAAAACCTTATCAATTGCTGTATTAGAAAATATTGCGGGATTTGTGGCAGAAAAAGGTTCAGTACCATGCAAGAAGAAGCAGTGACAAACTGTCTTATAGAAATTATATTAAAAAATAATTTTGTTCAGAAATGAACAAATAATAATAATAATAGTTTATATAAAAATCTATCATGATCATGAAACGGTGGATGAAATATGACATCCAGGATGTTATCCTGCGTATGATATTTCGTGATCATGCCAGATTTTCGAATTTTTCGAAATTCGATAATATTTTTCATTTAAAATCCGAATGAATAAATAAAATATGATATACAACTTGCTTGTATAACTTACTATTTGTGATGAATTATGTGCAGAAAATCTAATAATAAATAAGTATTGATTTTTAAAACAGTACATTTCATTTTTACTCAACAAATCATTATTATTTTACATTAATAATATGGGATCTGGGATCACCATCCCAGTAATACTTTCAACACAAAAGAAGGATTTAATTTCTATCTACACAAAAGCCATAAATCAGTCAGTCACATTTATTCGCCAGATTAGTTATTTGACGATTGAATATTCAGCCCTGTATCTACGTAAATACCTACGGAATAAAGTAAATTAAGCAACAAATCCAATTATATAAAATGGGAAAAAAATTCATATTAGTTAAAATATCGATATCAGCTGCGCATATTGCAGAGTTACAACCCTATAAAAGGCGGCCATTTTATGCGTTAGATTTTTGTAGGTCCATATACTTCTAAGTCAGTGTACAGAAAGTACCTGTCAATGTCATACTTTATGGGCATGCCGACCTAATTAGTGCTTTGACTAGACAAAAAAAGAAAGGACATGACATAAAGATCGTTAGTTGTAGGAATGTAACGAAATATCGTCGTCTCTTTTTAGCTCATGAGTATATTCGTATGTAAAAAGGACAACATTACTTTTATCATTACCGAATATGACAACAATTTTTTCGCAACGGGCGGTCGCCATGTTTTGTCACAGTCAATGACAAGTATATCAGTTGTCATAGCGACTTGTTTGTTTTCAAATTTTTAAGAAAATTTTATGTTTTTATGCGTTTTATGCGAAAATTGTGCATTTCAAAACTAGTAGAGAGCTACATTTATCATGAGCAGGTGCAGTGTAATACGTCACACTACGCAATCACATACGCAACATTACTTCAAGCCGCCATCTTTGTGCCAGACTCAATTTAGGTATACACGTTTTCTTCATAGGTATGTCATGTCCTTTCTTTTTTCTCTAGTCAAAGAATTAGTGCATGCCCATAAAGTATGACATTGACAGGTACTGTCTGTACATCGATCACTAATAATAAAGAACTAAAGTTTTTTATTAGTGATCGA
The DNA here is from genome assembly GCA_036936625.1 of Parnassius smintheus behrii. Taxonomy (NCBI): domain Eukaryota; kingdom Metazoa; phylum Arthropoda; class Insecta; order Lepidoptera; family Papilionidae; genus Parnassius; species Parnassius smintheus. Next base: position 25,288,085 of record JAUPFT010000018.1, read on the forward strand.
TGTGTCTGTACTACTAAGAAATTCGGGACTTCATAGGCGTGATTTTTACTAGCAGCTGTCGCAGAGATCAAGCTATCTTTTATGAACCATAAAAATGCGACTAGTATAAATCGATTGCGCGTAAAAATGATGTTTATCGGTACTAATCATTTGTTTGCGCGCCAAATATTTGTTTAGATATTTTAAAAAATAAGGCGGGTGCTGTGAAATAATAAATTTTTATTTTTTGCTTAAAATGATGGTAAAAGAATAATTAAACAATGTAAATTTGTAGAATATCACATGCGCAATCGGCACCCGATATTAGTTTATCCATAAGTTATTTATTAACATCGTAAATAAATAATCCTATAACTTCAGCCGCAGCGTCCGAGCGCGATAGTGCAGTATCCCTAGTACGCTAGCGCTTAAAGCGCTTTTTTCTTTAGTTGGTAGCAACAGCTTCCTAAAGAACTTTGCCAACTTATATTATTTACATTGGTATATTAAAAGGGGAAGATAGGTCACTAAATCAAAGCGCCCGGTCCTACAAAACTACGGGATTGCCCGTACTTGGCTCGTAGTGACACTCAGTCGCGCGCGAAACGTCGTTGATCATACAGCTCTTTAGTTTCAGTTATTTTGGTATTAAATACGCATTAAAATGACTTCTTGTGCAGCTAAACAGTGTGCTAATAATTCAAGAAAGAAAAATAAGTTACACGGGATTACTTACCACTCGTAAGTATAGCTAAAAATTCTATTTTGTTGAAAATTATGGTAATATTTATTGTCGACTTCGCCATGTTTGTAAGAGCGAGATAGATAATAAAAACATGCGTGAGAGACACGATACGCACGCGATGCCTAACTGGCTAACCCGATTTCGCTCGCACAGCTACGACGTTTCCTATTTCTGTCTCTGTCTATCGTTAAATGTAATTTTGCGGTTACGATAACAGATGTGTAAGTTTTGGTGCTTGTAGTTGTGCGCCGAGCCCAGGTTTAATGATTGCGATATTAGCGTGTAAAATATCTTCCCCTTTTAATATATCAATGATTATTTATGACTTTATAGTTTAAAACCTTTTTAGTTTCCATAAAAAGTTATAGTTCAAAATTGAAACATCTTTCATTATATTTTCAAATTAAAAAACAAAAGAAATAAACGTGGTGCGAAAATTGTTAGTAATTTGTTACGCCAAGGAAAAAGTATATTTTTTTAATATTTTGTTAAACACCGTTCCCTCAAAACTATTATTTTCCCCTGTATCGTGGAGGCAGTTTACAAACATAAATTATTAATAATTATTTCCGGGTACCAACTTCATGGACCTGGTATATAGACCTGAAATGTTTGAAAAGTTACGTAGTGATTTTAATTTACATAGAGATATAAGTATATATCGTAGACAGAGAAACCTATAGACAAATTGACGCCTTCTTCGCATTCGCACACGAAAGATAGATTTATGCATACGTCTTACGTAGAAATGGGACCAAGCGGTGTGATTGTTTGACCCTTTATCCGTGCCAGTTTTTTTTGTAAACTACACTTTGCTAAACAACTTTGACAGTTCGTAGCGATCTAAGGAGTTTACAAGTAGGTGCAAGTGAGAAAAAAGTGTTTTGTGAGCTTAAGATTGGTGAATCTTGTTCAGTTCAGTTCTTAGAACAATTAAATTTTTTATCTACATATGTTTAAATGTTATAAAGATTATATAAAGATATCCTCCTTTCTCACTCGAGGCCACGCTAATCATTAGTCTATAGGTTTCTCTGTCTACGGTATATATTCAGTAATCTATGGATATAATCTGTCAGTGGTGATTTAAATTAGGCATGTCGATTCACTCTTTAAAAAATCGATCTCGGAATCGGTTTGAATCGAAGATACTAGAATCGATTATCGATTAAATCGAGGATTAAAAGATCGATTTTCGATTAATCGCGACATTTTTAAACATGATATTTCAAGAATTTGCGACTTTTTCTTTAATTGACCTTTAATATTTTTTTAAATAATATATTAGTAATCTTATTAATTAACATTACTATTATTCCTTTTAAGCACTCCTGGTAAGCTTGAAACGCTTGTGTTTGGTGTGATTCGCACATATTCCACTCGATCCCTTTTTTACAAAGTGATTCCATGTATCACTTTTATTTGACATTTTAGGCTAAAAACAACAACAATACATCAACAAAAGTGCAAACTGCAACGTACATTTCTCGATAAATCTGTTTCAATCTAAAAACTCACTATTTATCAAATCAAAATGAATGCTACACGAACAGAATACTGGTTATTTCCTTACTATAAAACTTCAAAATATAATATTTATTTACAGTAGTATCTAGGTATTTAAAAAGTACTCTATCTGTACTTACAGCTCACAGTATGTATATTTTTGATAATAAATAAAGTAAATTCACAAGTTCACGGTTCAAACAGGTTCACAGCTATAATATTATATTGTAGTATGTATACGTAGATAGTCTTTGTTCACAGCACAGATTAAGTTAGACCAACATTCCACAGGTAAGATTAGAGTTATAATTGTATAAATGTAAATAAAATGACAACTTTTCGATTTATTGTTGGATGTTTTCATAAATATTTATTTTATTCAAATATATATTGCGTTCAAATCATCAACCAAGTTGTTATTGCGTCACCCAACAGCAAAAAATTAAAAAACTGCGGTATATTACCCCAGCCAGTTTGGGTATTTTATCGCTAGTTCTTGAATCAGAAGAATTAGTCCGATTCGAGAGGTTTTTGGATCGATGCAGTGCTCCGAATCGATCTAAATAATCGATTATTTTTCGATTAATCGATTTTAGATCACATGCCTAATTTAAATACTCTTTGGAATTACAAAAAAAAATGTGTTTGCCAATAGATGACACAAAAGTTATCTCAACAAATTCATTTTAAAAAAATGCGAAATATGTTCAGTAATTATTGTGGATACGACATTTTTCTAAATGCTTACAAATATACTTCAATTTATTTGTTAGTTTCATTAACTGTAACTGTTTTTTCTGTCTTTTGTGTATGGTTGTATGAAAACCCATTACTTTGTAAGGTATGTTGTGGTCGAGTTATTTTTATATGCGTAATTTATAATTTTGAAATGTATATAAATTTAGTATAATTGTTATTTCATTATTAGTGAATAATAAATAGCAATGGTATGTAGTTAGGCAAATACATGTTTTATCAATAGGTAAATATTTTTTTTAATAACGTCGTTGTGTTATTACGTACTTTTAAAAATTAATTATTATTATTTTCAGTTTATATTTAAGAAAAGTATACATTCAAATGTGATCAGTTCCAATGAAAGTGTTGAAAATTATCAGTGTTCTAATAAAGACATTTATGACACTTTAGAACAAAAAACTAAGGAGTCATTGGAGAATTGAGAAGCTTAATATTATATTGCAATTAAACAGGTTACAATAATGTTTTTAAAACTTGACTAAGAGTGTTTGTTTCAATTATTTAAAAGGAATAAAATGCATAAAATTAATAATGAAATTTTTTGAAATGCAAAATATGTAGTAAATAACCTTAGAAAACAATAAGTTCTTTTTTCTACAAATATATATCTGTTAATATAAATAGAACCTAAATAATGATGTTTATCATCATTATTTAGGTTCCTGGGAGTCAACAAGTCAATACATTTTTACATGAAATAGAGCCACAGATGAAATAAATAGAATGTAAGATAGGTATATATATATTCCAATTCTTTTATTTGTGGTATTATAGGTATGTTACATAAGGTAGAATACTCAAAGAATTATTTCTATTATCATAACTACACCTTCTTTTGTGTTTAGCCTTCATCATCATCATTTTAGTGAGAGATGAAAAGATCACAGCTAGAGATGGGCTTCCCCCAAGAATTCCACAAATCAGTTGTGATAGTAGTTAGTTCTATCTCGTTAGTTAGTATCACTTCATTGAATGAGGGGAGACGAGGGTCACCCTACACTACTCACCAGTATGAAACTGTAGCTCGAAAATCTCTTTTTCACATCGGTTATCAGTTATTTCGAAGTAGATGTCTGGCCCGTTACTTAGGCTTACTGGTCCATTGGATTATTTCGGTTACTCTGGTTCTACTGCGGATATCCTCATTATGGAGTCTGATTTAACCTTTTGAGCGCCATGTCAAAAACGCATTACCGTGTCCTGTACACTAAAGCGAAAATTAAACAAAAATACCTACGAAAACAATAGTGTTGCCAAGAGTTGATATATCGATAACACAAAATAACTTGATTTTGTTGGTTTTTTATGCAATAAATGACTCTTTATAATCTGGTATGTTTTATTTAATCTTGTGCTGTCTTCCACTTTTTTTATATATGTACTTTGTACATAAATAAAAACAAACAATAACAATAAAATAATAGTAAACCACAACACTACTCTACATTGTGATGACGTCACTGTTACGACTGGACGACAATGGCGTAGCTGACCTTCCTTTTTGTATTTTTTAGAGATGTAGCCATGTCGCACGTTGTGTATTGATTTCGAAATCGATCTAACCAAAATATACAGAGATCGATTCTATCGAAAACATATGTTGGGGGAGGTGTAGGCCAAGTGAAGCACAGAAGAAAAGTCTTACACTCTTATGACAATGAGGGTTTGATATGATGCTGATGCTACCAGATGATTTTGAGATAATCATAATCTAATCTTTACTGCAATCAAATGATAACAATAGATGTGATGTTTTAAAAAAATAGTCTGCATTTGAACCCATTTGGGGCGTAGCAATTATAAAAATATTAAATATTATTTTTAAACTACAATATTAGATTTCATTAATAAATTACATTACTAGATTATATTATTTTAAAATTCTGTAAATTTAACTAAATTAGTAATCACAATGTCAAGTAAAAAAATAATAATTAAATTAAAAAAATTAAATTAAATTAGGCACAGGCCAAAGTTGTCCACACAAATTAAATGATATTTGTATCAAAATATTCATTTAAATTATAGAAACATTTTTCAATTAAATATAACTTTAATTTGGATAAAAATAATGTAGTACTTGTAAAAGTTTTAATGTCATTTAGAGTGTTATTAAAAATTTTAAATGCCATACAGTAGGGACTAGAGCTAGGCAAAGCAAGAGTAGATTTCAGCAATAGTAGCCTATTTTTATTTGGTCTAATTGAGTATTTGTAATTTGTTTCACTTAATTTAGTTCTGGGTGGTTTTTTACAAATTTGCATGTTTCCCAAATATAAAGTCAAAAGAAGATGTCAAAGTCAAAATTTTAAACTTTTTGAAGTGGGGCTTACAACTTTCTGGTAGTTATAAAAAAGTAAAAGTGACAGGTGACAACTATCTTATATTTTAATTAAATATTATAATTAAAATAATATATTTTTGTAATATATATTTCCTTCGGCGGTTAACAACGTGCCTGCGTGGTGTGCCATGCTTTAATTGTAGGACATTCATTGGTGTAATTTGATCACCATGGATGTAAATCAAATTTCAGAAGAGGAGGCGATGAATTCTATTCTAATTGAAAACAATGAACAGGAAACGGTGATTTGTTTATCAGAGAAATCCGCTCAATGTTAAGCAATGATTTAAGATGAGGTTAGACCTATTAGTAGTAAGAGAGGCAGAGAAGAGGATGAGGAAGAAAGGTGGATTACGGTTTCAAGAAATGGGAAGAGAGTGGGACAGAAGTTGATATATATATTAATTGCTTCGAAAAATTACGTAAGCAGTTTGCACTTGCAAAACTTTTAAAAAACAATAATATTAAGCATATCAGCCGTGTGAAATATGTGAACGCGTATAAAGTATTTGTGCAGTTTGAATGTGCAGAAAGTGCTGATGAACTGTACACCTTTGACAGAGTTAGGATGGAGATTTCAAAAGCCATTAGAGGTTGCTTTTTAATACGGTGTCATTAAGGATATTGAGCTGTAGAGGACTGAAAAAGAAATGCTGGAGGTAATTTCAAGTGATTGCGAGCTAATAGGTGTAAAACGCTTGAAGCGCAGAAAAACGGATGGAAAGGGATGGGAAGATAGTGAATCAATACGGTTGCAATTTAAGGGCTCATCGTTGCCAGCATCAGTATACATTTACGGCATGAAGATTAACGTCGACCCCTATGTCTTCCCAGTCACTCAATGTTCAAGGTGTTGGAGGTTCGGTCATAGCCTACGTGTTTGCCCCTCTAAAAAGATTGTATGCCCTAAGTGTGCAAAGGGGCATGCTAATTGTGAGATCACAACATTTAGATGTAATAACTGTATCGGGAGTCACATGTCGTTGGATAGATCTTGTCCTATATTTATAAAAGGAAAGCGTCTAAGGAGTTTAATGGCTGAATTCAATTGCTCATATAAAAAGGCCTTACAAATATATATTCCTCCAGAACCTTAACCTGCACAAGTAGAACAAGAAACAACTATTAAAGACGGCTCAAAGACATCTCAACCCAAATACACCTTTATAATATAATAATATGCTTGAACCCATACCTGTGAACTCTATCTCACAAAATAAAGATGGGGTAATGTCTTACGCAAACGTTACTCGATCGGTACCGCGCTTACGTTCTGAAATTATTTCTAACACTAAATCAATACCTACCATTAACATCACAATCGGATGCTATGGAGGTTTCGCAAACTTTACAAGAAAAAACTATAAGTACAAAGAGAAAAAGGAAAAAGAAGCAAAATCAGAATGAAGTGTTTGAAAACGATATATCTACAGAATCAGAAGAAGTAATTAATAATAATGATGATGATATAGAAAGTGAGCTCCATCAAGAAAAGAGAAAAAAGAGAGAACAGAGAAGCTTAAATCAACTTTTAATTTTAGGCAGTTATACTTTCTAAATTATATGTTATATTTACAAATTCACAAAAACAACTTAAGAACAAAATGATTCAAGGAATGTCTTTAATTATTGAATGGTTAGTACCGATGGTGGAACAGTGCATTTGGGATTTGCCTTTTAAAAGCTATTTTAGTCAATTATGAATAGTAATTACAACATAAACATTTTTCAGTGGAACTCACAAAGTATGCCATTTGTGAGACATGGTTGAATGCTGAAGTTATGATTAAAATAAGTGGTTACAATATTTACCGCAAGGACCGAGATGATTCGTATGGTGGGGTTGCTATTTGTTCACACAAGTCTTTAAAGACTCGACTGATATCTATCCGAATTTCTAAACCCGGAATTGAAATAATTTGTATTAAGATTTTTAACTGTACACATATAGACTGCCTAAAATTAAAAAAACATTGATTCTTGGGGACTTTAATGGGCATCATCCAAGCTGGTCTTGTAAGGCTGATTTAAGAGGCACGAATATTTTTGACTCTTTAATTGAAAATAATTTTGTTTCCTTGAATGATGGCACAGCTACTCGCGTTAAATTAGTAAACGGAATAGTACAGGAGTCATCCTCTGACATTTCTATTGCTTCTTCAGATTTAGCGTTGCAGTTAGATTGGAAGGTTACTAATGAGTCATTGGGTAGTGATCATTTGATTGTTAAGATTAATTTATCATATCATAACACAATAGTCACCATCAATTTCTAAAGAAAAGGAACTATAACAAAGCAAACTGGGATCGATATATATATAGCTCATATTTAGAATATAAATTTTCAAGTTTTGCTCTTATCGATACCTAATGATCCGCAGAAAAATTACGATTTATTTCTTAATATGGTCAATGAAGCCGCTGATGCTCTTATTCCTTTTTACAGAACCAGCCAAGATCCCTCACAACATTTTTCTCCTAAAGTATGTTAGAATACCAACTTATCTAAATCTGTTGCAGAAAGGCGCCTAGCTTATTTAGGAAAAACCCTACTCCTGATAACTTAGATAAATTAAAAGATAAAATTAGAATTTCACAACTGCTAATTAGAAAGGCAACTAGAAAATCTTTCTCTAATTTTTGCTCTTTGATTGATGAGTCTATTACTGTACACGGCATGTGGCAAAAAATTAAGTGGTTAAAAGGTTATGGGTGTACTAATACAAATAGGAGTTATGTTGATCTAACAATTGCAAATGAGCTTTTACAAAGTTTGACTCCAGACTTTGTTTGTCCAAAAGACCCTGCTTTTTCATCTCGTTACACTGAAATTGACTCTTCTTTTTCAATGAGCGAACTAACGTGCTGTTTTAAAACAAAAGATACTTCTCCAGGTGTGGACAATATATCCTATTCCATGATCAAACATCTTCCCAAAACGCATGTGTTATTTTACTCAAACTATTTAATTTGTTTTACTCCCTAAGTTTTGTACCATTCCAATGGCGAGAAATACGTATTATACCAATCCCAAAAACAGGGCGTGACACTTCAACTTTATCATCACTTCGACCTATTTCACTTATGTCTTGCCTGAGTAAAATCTCCCATGCTATGTTGAGAAATAGATTGGAATGGTTGATGGAAAATGAAAATCTATTTTACGAAGAGACCACTGGATTTAGGAAAACTAAATCTTGCCTGGACAATCTTAGTAATTTAGTCAGTAGAATACAATTGGGATTTTCAAAAGATCAAATCACAATAGGTTGCTTTATTGATGTAGAGAATGCGTACAATATGCAATAATAACGTAGATATTACGGCTATGTTAGTAAATTTGGATCGATTAGGTGCTGGTTCAAAAGCTTGTAAATATTTATGGACCTTCTTAAAGGAACGATACTTAAGTATCCAGGTGGACAATGTTATTTTATCTAGATCTACAGGTCGAGGAATTGCTCAGGGTGACCCTATCGCTCCACTACTATTTAATATATATTATATTAAATAGTACTATTTAATAATTATTTATTGCAACTATTCATATTTGTAAACAAATTAATCCTAATGTATGTATTTCTCAGTATGCTGATGATTATGTGTTATATACTTCCAGTAAAAATCTAAATGATACTTCCACTGAATTACAATTGTCCTTAAATAAAATGTATGGTTTGGTCATAGATTTAGGTTTGGAGATTTCAATGACTAAAACAAAGATCTGTATATTTAAAAAAAGGTATGTGTAGGCAAGCTATTTCAGTAAGTGTTAATGATAAAAATCCGGCCAAGAGCGTGTCGGGCCACGCTCAGTGTAGGGTTCCGTAGTTTCCCGTCCGTCACAATAAGTGTTCCCACTTATGAGTTTAAAGGTGGGTATCCATTATATTCGTGCTCCAGCAGCGCTCCGCGCTCCTGCAACTGCTCCCGGTAGTGGGTGCGTGCGCGAATATGGAGCGTGCAACATTGCACGCTCCGCGGCAGGCGCTCCGACTCATGATGGTTTTTAGCGCGAACACAAAGGGGAGCGCAGTGTGTTAAAGGGGAGCGCATGTAGAAGTGCGCACCACGTATCCATTGGAGCAGTTGCAGGAGCGCGGAGCGCCGCTGGAGCGCGAACATAGTGGTAACCCAACTTAAAAAGGCTATTTGTTACGGAACTCTAACAATTACGGAACACTAAAAACGGGCCCACAAAGGACGGTGATAACTAAAAAAAGAGTTATAGATTCCAACCACACATGGAAAGTTCGAGAAAATGTTGTCTATTTGAGTCCCACCACGAGTAGTGGGTAGGGGTTGTAACATGGAGTGATAACCAGCGTCATTTAGTAATTTAAATACTGCAGTATTGCTGTTACTAAGGTAGTCTTCGTTAAAATCTCCAAATATAATGCAAGAACTATTATGCGACAGTAAATTACTTATAAAACCCACTGCGACGCTGTTGGGACATTTGCATGATCTATATAAGGCTACTATTTTCACATTATTTACTTCAAAAGATACTGCTTCACAGTGCTCAGTTCCGGAAATTTCACTGTAAGATCGTGGGTTGGAATATTCTAGATTATGTTTTATCATTGCAGATACACCAAAGCCGGGGTTTGCAGAATACTGTTTCGGGCCATTTGTTCGAACTATATCTTCAAAATTATTCATATTGAATAAATCTTGAAGGCAACTCCAAGTTTCTACGGCTAAATAAATGTCGCATGCCATCGTCTGCGGATCGGTTACTACATCCTGCAAGTGTTTACGTAGAGATTGTACGTTATGGAACATAATTTGGCAGGAACTGCGGGGCTCTCTTAAAAAGCGATATATGGGAATCAGGGGATTTAATTTTAATTTTCGCATTTCCGTTACGACGGAATCATGCTCAGATGGTGGACGTGGAGGACGAAAGGTCTCGGTAACAATGAATAAACCTTTTGAGCTAGTGGCACGTGAGCAGGCGACGTATAACATAGATCTTAAAATATTGGGCTTTAAATGTACTACAACTTTTTCTAAGGTGGAACCCTGACTTTTATGTATAGTAACAGCTTCAGCGGGAACTACTGGGAATTGACTGCGACGCACTTGTAAGTTTGAAGATTTGTACCTTTTCACAGTGTACGTAACTGGCTCTATTGGAGTCCAATTATTTTTTAACCGTGTTTGATAACGAGTGAGGGATGTTGAGCTCTGAATTCTTTTTAATTTGCCTATATTTACGTCATCGAAACATATCCAAATGCGTAATGGTCTTCTCTCACCGGTAGTTGGATTGACTGCAAAATCAATCGCAGTCAGTACCCCCGTGGTTCCATTCACTAGTCCGTCTGACGTGTTAATATTTACTGTCATCATATATTTAGCCGTGACTTTTAAAGTTATAGCATTAGGTAATCCGTAGGTTTGAGACGTAGGTAACTTGGCAACTGTGTTTAGAGCTTTTTCTTTCATAGCAGGATTAGCTTCGCCACTTACTCTATCCACAGCCCGGGATATCGCTCCTTCGGTAGTCATATTTGAGACTATTTTAGAATTATGCTCATCAACTTCTCGGTTACTGCTGAATAGATGAACTGCGCCCTTACACTTGTCTGGAAGTGATGAGTTACTAAAGTACCGACCTTCAATTAAATTGACATCTTCAGGTGACATACATCCACTAGCCATATTATTTAATGCCGTTGCAAAGGCAACATCATCCCTTTGACGCATTATTTCTTTAAGCTCTGTCAGTACAAATAAATCCCAAAGCGGCGTACCTGCTATTTCTGCTAAAGGATTTCGAGAATTAGCTTGAAACACCCAGTTGTCGCCAACAGGTGGTAATTGTCTGAAGTCTCCAACTACTATCACTGAAATTTCAGAAAAGAAGGTAGAAGAATGAAATATTTGCTGAAGTCTACGATTTATTTGATGGAATGTCCTGGATCCTAGCATTGAAATTTCATCAATTACAATTAAACGTAGTTTTGCTAGTTTTGTGGCCAGAGTATTGGCCACACTTGGCGACAGCTCTGGTAAAATATTGCCCGCTTGAGACACTGGAAGTCCAAGTGCGCTATGGATTGTTTGCCCTCCTATTCCGAATGCAGCTTTACCGGTAAAAGCTGTTAAAAGTATTTTTAATTCATCGGGATTACTACCAGCTTCTCTGTTAAATAAGAGAGTTAGGCATTGATAAATTGCTTTAATCAGAATACTTTTGCCAACGCCAGCCCCACCACTGATAAATAAATATAGTGGATGTGGAGAAGTAATGGAAAAGTGTTGATAAATATGAAACAACGTGTCTCTTTGAGCATCATTTAGTTTTCTAGTAAGAATCAAAAAATCGTCATGGGACAAGACAGGTGGTTGCGCAATGAAAGTTGAGGGGTCACCACACAATTGCGGCCCGGGATTTCCGCCTGGAATGAGTTCTTCTGCTATATCTACTGTTTGCGTCTCAAATTCAAAGCCTTCAAATACATCCACGTTGACTCCTCTTCCTTGCAAATCTTCTTCTTCGTTTATTAATTCTACATTTCTTATTTCTGTTAGCAATGTTTCAAACATTTCAGCATCACCTAGTTTATTGAATTGTTTACTTTCGGCCTTTATTCTTTCTTTATACTCGTCAAATATGTCCTTTATATTTATGTTGGGATTTAGTAATTCTTCCTCCTCGCTTCGCCAAGGGATGTATAGCATTATCTGTTCCCTATAGAAATTGTCTGGATCATCAATGTAACTGTACCGGCGAAATCGTATTACTCGAGTTTTAGTTCTTTTCCGTATGTATCCTAAATTATCTTGCAAAGGAATCCAATTCCCTTCCGCTTCAACTTCTTCAACAGCTTGGGAATAATTAATTGCTTGAGAACTGTCATTGAGAGTTTCTATTGAACTAGCTGAATGAGTTTTTTTGGAATAGGTGTAATATGCTACAAAATGGGAAAGACTTACGTTTTCTAACGATAGTGGTCGTTTTGAATAATAATCAATAATACCCTTTTGGAATATATCGGAAGAATCAGGTTCGAGGCTTTGCAAATCAAGGTAACTTTTTAAAATATGCACTCGCTCTTGTGGCAAACTAGTGTTTATGTACATTGCAGCTTCACTAGCTCGTGACAGTGGTAAACCAGTCAGTACATAAATTGCCTCTTGAGCAGAGATCTCACTAGAATTTAAGAATACATTAGATACTATTCTTAATGAGTCTTTAACACTTTTATTTCCTTTTTTAGCTTCGTCCAAAGCTTCACGCAAAAGACGAGACATCCTTCGGTCAGCCTTGTTAATATAGTCAACAATATATACTGCGCACGCAAAAGGGTCTAATATGAATTGGATGTCCATGTTTGCTTTGTGCAAAGCTAAGATTTTTTTACTAAAAGGATTAATAAATACATCCTGAGGTCTTCGTTGAAGGACTACCGTAGGTCGTTTTAAGGTGCTTCTAATAGCCAATATGTAATCTTCATAACTAACTCTAATCCAGTCCAAAAAATCAACGAAAGTGTATATTTCTGCAGGGATATTTTGTATTTTTTGGCAGATGTCTTTTGCCAATTGTTTTGACTTTTTGAACTCTGGATCGTCTTTTGAAAGTTCTTTTAATACTTTTGTTTTATCCATGGGGAAAAATGGTATTCCAAAGCGACACAGTCTATCTGATGTTGGCCGGCATGTATGTGTATGTTTATGTAGTTGTAGACGTCTAAGTTCATCAGGTACTTCAGTGCTGTTACAGGAAATAATATTGTCAACAAATTTGGAAATATCACGAGCAGATGCTGTATCACCGGGTACAAAAGTGGGCGCTTCGTCTAACCATAACATCATATGAGCATGAGGCGATCCTCTATGCTGAAATTCAATGCGATAATAAAAGTGTGTGATTTTATAATTTAAGAAAGGTCCAGATGAACAGGACCAGGTTTTTTGAATTTCTTTTAATTTGATTTCAAAATATGTGGCGCAAATGAACGGATCGGATTGTATAAGGCGAGTTTTTGTATCGTATGGCAAGTTTTCCGCTTCAAGCTCAGTAAGTTTTTTCTTATCAACTACTTCACTAAGCAAAATTAATAATGGAATCCATTGTACTTCAGCAGCAGATATAGTTAAAAATAAAGTGGGAACACCGAACTGTCTAACCATTGCCAACAACTTTTTCTTTTCACTTTCCCAGTGAGCAGGAGAATTTCTAATTCCTCCAAGAACACGATACCCTTCGTCATGTTGAACTAAATTGTCAACAAAATTATTTTGAAGCACATTGCATGCAAATACAGGGGCACCTCGGACAGTTTTTTTGCGTAAACAGGTCGTAACATTATTTTTGACGGCAATAGTTTGTTGCTTTTTCAGGGCAGTAAATAGGTAATCAGGTCTTACAGCTCGCCTGTCATTTCTGGAAATTTCTGAACGTGTGACTTCAGAATGACTTAAGTTCACGAGGTATTTTCGCTCAATAGCGCAATGTACTTTTATGAAAGCCAGCTCTTCCAGATGTCGATCAAAAAGCAAGGAAATTGGCCTTTCACCTTCTCCTGGAGCCATAACTATTGATAGGTCTTGGTTTTCATCTAACAGAGTTTCTGTGCCACCAGGATTTACATCGGGGATCTCATCAACATTGCTCTCCTGCTCAGGTGAACTACAGGTACATTCGACAGTGTCTTCAGTTTCATTATTTGTCCATGAACCTTCAAGTTCTATACCATATGTCCGAAACAGATCACACGTTACTAAATATTCCGCTGCTCTCCGTATGATTTCCGGGCGGACTTGTTCTTTTCGACCATGTTTATAACAGAATTTACGCTTCAACTCTACAGTGATGACATTGTCATCATTTATCGACCGAGGCAAGGCTTTTACCATGTTATTAATTTTTACAGGTACATTAATAACATTTCCTGATAAACCATGCTGATATCCTAATCCCTGGCCTCTACGAACTATTTTCAAAAATACGTGACGAGGACTTACTAATCTCTCCTCCATTGAAGTTAATTCATTCAAAACATCCGGAATATCTGGAAACTTCAATCCATTAGCTATTGCTAATCGTGGCATTCGCCCTTGAGTTATATATTTAGCACACGTACAGCAAAACTCAGCAGATTTATCACAAGGATTTAAATTAAATACACTTAACGCGAATTCTGCATTATATTTAGTCGAAATAGAATGCTTTATTAGTTTCCTTAGAGAATTTTTGTGCCATAGTCTACCACAACATGAACAAGGATGATTGTATCCTTCCTTGGTGTTATTAAAATATTTTCGTTTAACATTATCCCAATCATTAATAGAATTACAACGCGCCGATTGTCGAGCTCTGGTGTCTCTAGCTCGTTCAATTTGTGAATAATGTGGATCTTCGCGAGCTATTTGGTGAGCCTGGGTATCACGCCGTTGCTCTATATCACGGAAGACTGGGTTTTCCCGAGCTATGCGGTGAGCATGCGTATTTCGCTGCTGTTCTGTATCCCGGAAGATAGGGTTTTCTCGAGCTTCACGGCGAGCCTGCGTGTCCCGCTGCTGTTCTGTATCCCGGAAGATAGGGTTTTCACGAGCTAAGCGATGAGCCTGCGTGTTGCGTTGTTGCTCTGCCTGTATAATGACGGGAATCTGACGAGTGGCTCTGTGGCTCTCAGTATTTCGTATTTGCTTAGTCTGTGTGTAATCAGTATTTTTTCTTCTACGTTTGGCTTGGCCGGACCCAGTATGTTCGTTGTTGGCATGTCTTAATGTAGGACTTGGTTTTTCTTGAGTACTATACGTAAGTGCTAAACAGTCAATGGTCTGGATATCATTAGTCGGATTTTTGTCTTTCTGTGATTCATCTGTAAATGTTGGACTTTCAATTATCTGCGTACTACCTGTAAACGTTGGACTTTCAAATATCTGCGTACTACTTGAAGACGTTGGACTTTCAAATATCTGCGTATTATCTGTAAATGTGGGGTATTCAATGTTTTTCTTGTAATTAACGTTTTGACTTTCAGTTTCTTGAGACTGTGTCTTTTGAGACCTTTTGTTTTTTTTCTTTTCGGCATCCTTAATTTTACATTTTTCTTTCTTTGCTAGTATATTAAGGAACAAATTTGCTGGTGGCCGGCCAGCTCTTCTTGCGGTGTTAGTTGATGGGAAAAGTTCTAATACACCTCGAGATAACATATCAAACAAATGACGTCGCATGTCCTCGGCAATGAAATTGATACAGGATGGATTAACTCTCAAAGCTAAAGCGGTGGCAAAACAAATGGCGAATAGCCCACACTCAATACTATTATTTGGTTGACGTTGGACACTAGGAAATTGTATTTTATTATTATCCAAGTATGGGAATAGTGCGTTAACGTAAACTTGCTGCGAATGACTTAAACTATTATATAAACTATCATAGACCCGTAATATTCCATTGATGTAATAAATGCAAATCCAATGCCCCACAAACCCGACTTCTCCGCCATATATAATTTGTAAATGAGACTCGTTTTGAGGCACAGGCTCTATTAGTTCCGGATAAAGAAAAAGAGACACTTCTCTAGGCCGAAACAATGTGTGTTGGGCTAACACATCATGAAAGGCGCGCACAGCGTCGTCCTCAACATGATTATTACTGTTCAAAATATACGAGAACATTTTAATACCGGACAATAAGTAATTATAAACAAGTGTGTTTAACACTATTTTAACAAACTAGCCCACTTCAAATCGTAATTAGCTAGGAGTTGTACGTATCAAGTAACTGCGTACTGTGCGTACATACAAAATTAATATGAACAATATCCGCAAAAGAAGTTAATTTTACCCACAATCTAATTTTATCAAACCTCGACGACTATTAGATTGTGCACTCATAGGATTACGAAAATGTTTAAGTGCAACTTCCTTTACCACGGTAGGTCATGAAAGCACGGAAAATATTAACATTGACTTTTAATAAAATAACGTCAATTTATAAAAAAAAAAAAATAATGCAACGCCATCTATCGAACCATTTATGAACTGATTTTTAAAATGAATTTTAGATTTGTTCTAAATTGCCTTAGCATGTTCTTGATAAAAGTTTTATGTTGTTATAAGATACCGCCAATGCCAAGGAGAGACCAACCGAACAATTCGATAATACCCGACCCAATGTAATAAGTACTTACAGCGACATCTCTCGGGGATTGGGTTATTAATTAATACATAGACGTGCCAGAAGTTTTCTGGTAATTTTGGATTGCGAGAACCGATTTTAATAATTCTTTTTTTGTTTGAAAAAGATATGTAAACGAAGTTAAAAAAAAATGCTTGCATATACGATTATACTACAAACTTAGTCCAGAAATTATTTTGTACAACTTTTTGTCTTTTTTGTACAAAAACTGTTTCCATCCAAGTTCAAAATAATTTTCCTGGAAAGGCCTTACAAAGTTCTACTTTACAGATTTTTTCATATTTTCTAAACTTATGGTTCAAAAGTTAGAGGGGGGGGGGGACACATTGTTTTTTACTTTTGGAGCAATTATTTCCGAAATTATTGACATTATCAAAAAATGATCTTGGTAAACCCCTATTTATTTTTAAATACCTTTCCAACAATATATCACACGTTAGGGTTGAAATTAAAAAAAAATCACTTCTCACTTTACATATAGGGGGGCTACCCTAATAAAACATTTATTTCCAATTTTTATTTTACCACTTTGTCGGCGTGATTGATACACATATTGGTACCAAATTTCAGCTTTCTAGTCCTAACGGTCACAGAGATTAAGCGAGGACGGACCGACGGACAGACAGACATGGCGAAACTATAAGGGTTCCTAGTTGACTACGGAACCCTAATAAAAAAGAAGTAGTGAACACAGTCAAGTATTTAGGGATGTAGCTAGACCGTCTTTGAAATGGAATAAACATATTACGGAGTTAACGAACAAAATTTCTAGATTTTAAACATATTCAAAGTTTTAGTAGGACCTGGTTGGGGAATACATCCCAAGCATTTAAGAAGACTATATATTGCCGTTATAAGAAGTAGGCTAGATTATTGGAGTTATTTATTCGATAACAGCTGTCAGAAGTATTTATGTAAGTTAGACAAAATACAAAATCAGGCATTACGAGTAATCGGAGGATTCATTAAAACTACTCCTATACATACAATGGAGAGTGAGCTATGTCTACCTCCACTAAATGTACGAAGAACCTTTTTGGCAGGGAAATTCATCTTAAAAGCTAAATCAATAAGAAATAACATCATATTAAAATATTGAATGAATTAGCACATTTAAGAAACAATAAATATTGGCGTAATAAAAAGAAATCTTTACTATTATCTGTTTATGATCACTTCGTTGATACCCTTATTCACAGTAGTCAAAAATTAGAAATGTTTAATATAAGTACATGGGTCAGTAACATAGGTTTAAATAACATAGTTGATTTAAATATTGCGTGTATTGCACAAGCTAAACGAAATTACAACAATTTTAGTCTAAAAGTAATATGTTTGGACTACATTAATAGGCAGTATGAAAATTATTATAAAATATTTACAGAGTGCTCTAAAGATTCAGACGGAATCGGTGCAGTGTTTTTTGACCCACAATGTAATCTTAGCTTACAATTTAAGATAGATAGTAGTATATGCATCATGGAGGCTGAGCTAGTAGCAATATGTGAAGCACTGTCATACGCTGCATCTCTACCACAAGATAATATTGTGATATTGACAGACTCAAGAAGCGCACTCCAACACTTGACTCGGTGCACCTTAGGTACAAGAGGCACACAGAACACGGAATGTTTTCTATGCACGAGACACACCGATAGCCTACACCATTTTGGATACTATACATGGGTTAACATCCAGGTCGAAATCGATAAAGTTACAGTGGATTCCGTCTCATTGCGGCGTGGAATATAATGAGCGAGTAGATATTTTGGCTAGACAGGCTATTACGGATGGCATCGAATACAACATATTACCCCATTACACTGATTGTATTTGTATTATAAAAAGGCTATGTTACAACCTATGGAAAGAATATTTCGATTTACGTTCAAAAGAAAGGGATATTTGGTACAAGACGGTACAGCCACATCCGCCTAAAATACCATGGATTGATAACCATAAGCTATCGCGACAGGATGCAGTAGTGATAATGAGGCTGCGTACTGGATACATTCCGTCTAGAAAGTTTGCATTCCTTACGAAAAAGTTCCAGTCACCGAACTGTGATTAATGCGATGTTCCAGAGGACCTAATGCATGTCTTGATGGATTGTGTCCACAACGCTGCCTTTCGTATTGATAAATTCCACCACATTTTAAAAGATTTCGCTGATTGTATTATAATTTTAGCTAAGCCACATTCTGACGAAATAAAAATATTAGTCAAACTTTACCAGGTGAAGTTCTCGGATCGATCACTCACTTCTCAATGTGATTGATCTGGGAACTTTTCATTTTACCTACTTTTTGTAACTGCATATTACAAAAAGTAAAATGAAAAATTCATTCATGTAAATGCATATCTTCTTCAACTTTCTGTAATTAATTATTGATGTGAGAATTTTATAATGTAATAAGTTTAAGTATACCTAATGTAATTGTTTTTTTTTTTTGGTGATGAATTAACGAAGCGACATATTCATATTGTGAATAAGATCATTAATAAGGAATTAAAAAAAAAACTTTCTGGAATTTTTATGTTTGCCAAGATTCTTATAATTTTTTTTTTGCATTATAAATAACTGCTGTGCATCTTTACTATTTCCCCACAACATGACACCGTATGATAGCCATGAAGATGTGGATGCGTAATATGCTGACAGAGCGCTGGGGACAACTGTGGTTTTCTTTATTTCTCGTAATACGTAAGTGAATTTTGATAGCCTATTTTTTACTTTATTTATATGGGCTTTCCAGTTTATATGGCAGTCGATTTCCAGCCCTAACAAGTTGAAGTTGCCAACAGTTCCTGTACGTATATTATCATAAGTAAAAGCGATATTTAGTTGTGATGTGTCAGCCAATTTGTAACCTATTTCAATACTTGATTCATTTTATTATTTAAATTCTAGTCTTTTGAATGCGGAATAAGAATGGAAATGTCATCAGCAAATATAAGAGGTTTCAGTCAATACCCTAGATTGAGAAAGAAAATCACACAACACAAATTGTAAAATTGCTCTTCATGCCTTAAGAAAAAATAAACATTTATTATTTGTAATTTCATATTATGAAAATAAAAAAAAATCATCATCATCGACGCTTTCCAAAATGTGAATGAGTTCTGAGGAATCGTTCATGTTGCACTGCACTACTTTTTCCGCTATTCGTTTATGACGTCATCAGGGTGTCGTCTATCCTTGACCACGGCGCCCAATGAACTGATAATCGATGACGCGCTAAGGATGCGCCAGAGTTGAGATATTAGATTTATTATGCGAAGTTGATTTGATAAAATTGTCTTCTATTTATGTAGCTGGTGATAGTTTTATGTTTCTTACCTTTTGTTTTATTCAAATATCAATAATAATTAAAAAAATAACACATTTGCGTTTAATTTTGAATAGTTTTCAATAAATTTATGCCTAACGCATTACAACACTAGCGGTCAAACATAGACGACTTTGGCGTGCTGGACATAGTATTTGCTTAGATAAAAATCTATTTGTTTTAGTTCAATATTTCTTAGTACTTATGGCTCTAGGAGACTTGTTTTTTATACTCACATGTTGCTGGGTTATTCTTTTTTGAGGAGTGTAGAATTAAAATACCAGTAATAATTTTCCAATATCTATATTTCATATTTTTGTGAGCCAGGCTTTTATCAACCATAGACGTCGTTGGTGCTCAGAGATCGCAGGTGCTTGTCAAATATAGGCCAATTTGGCGGTCAAAAGGTTAAGCGTGAAAATTAGTCATAGCCTTCTTCATTGCTCGCTAAGAGACCAAGAGCTCTCTAATACGGCCAGCAGTGATGAACCATGTTTAAGATCTATATGTAATCACTTGCAACACATACTGATTGTAGATTTGTTTGCAGTTTTCTGATACGCTGCCCAGATAAGTTGGATGAGTCAATTGACCTCTCGGTCCAAGTTGGACATATACTTTATCTGACACTTAGGTAGCTATGTAAACGTACCCATTGACAGATTCAAACGTAGTGCTTCCAAAAACTATTGGCATGGATATTACACATGAGCTTTGTCTTATCCATGTTAGTCTTATGACTTGAGTTCATTCAGCATGCCGTGGTCTATTAGCAATTCCACCGTTAACTATATTGCTGGTAAATAATAGGTGAGTAATGTACTTCTCAATAAAAAAATTGGTTAGTTCCGACAGACAGCTCTTTGACGAAGACTTTTGGAGCCTTAGTTCCGTTCAATCGCTTCAATACCATCAATATTGAAGCAGCGTGTCTCGCCGCACGCATTTGAAAATCTATCGGTAATGTTGCTTGTACCCTGCCACAACTGTTAAAGACTAGTTTTATGTGCCTTCTAAGTGCCATGAATTTAAGAGTAAGTTCGCAAAAGTTTCCCGCCAAATAGTTATCTAAATTGTGGAAAAGTAGAAGTCTATAGGCGCAAGGTCTGGTGAGTATGGCGGATGACAGTATGAGATCGCGCGTTGTTGTGCAGGAGCAGCAGGGACGAGCGATTGCCCAAAGCTGGTTGGAGACGTGCGAGCTTCCCCATAACTGTGTTTATTCACACTACACATCTGCAGTAATGCTCTCCTATTTGAAGAAGCTGTGATGAATCACACCAGTGCTAGACTACCAAACAATGCCATTATTATTCTAGAGAGGTAGGTTTTCGTTTAGGCATTGGTTAGGGGTTGAACCAGGATCCAACCAACTTGTTGAGCGCTTGCGATTGTCAAAATGAATCTATTTTTCGTCGTAGGTAACAATGCGGTCTAAACTCCTTCGTTTATGTGCTTGTTAAGTAGTGCAAGGCACTTCTCGGTGCGTACATCGCTCTGGCGATCATTGAGTTTCTAGGGTACTCATTTGTCAAGCTTTTTATCTTGCTAATTCGACGCACGCAATGGACAAATACTGTTTTGATGCTTACGTCAAAAGCTGCTGGTAATTTAGCCGTAGATTGAGTATCATATAATCGTGTTTAATTCGCCATTGTCGACCAGTTTTCGAACGACCACGGGGTTCATTTTTCAGGTCGAAATTTTCAGAACGGAAGTGGGCAAACCAATTACAGGTGGTGCATTCGTTTGTAGTTATTTTTCGTTATATTTAGTATTCGCTCAATAAACGTCAATGTTGGGTGCTGCTTGTGCCGCGTTGCTGTCACGACGGTACTCATATTCCATAATTACTTAAGTTTATAACTTATCCATGATGACGAAAAAGATTCAAATGAAAACATAAAGCTTATTAATAAAAATTTACTAATTTTGAAAAAAGGCTACCATATTTTTTAAATAAAATTAGTTTGAAATTAGAATTCCAAGTCAAACAAAAATTATTATGATTTTAAATGGCCAGTACTGCAGAACGGCAATTTCGTAGGTTAAAAGACCACAATAGACCGACCGACGAATAGACGAGACCTATTATAAGTATCATCTATTCAAGCGTTAGCTCATATTGGTTTATTGGGGTAAACAAAGCTGATAATAATAGACTTAATCGAAATCTACAATGTAGTGTAATGGTAAGAATATACACTATCCAATATCATCCCGTGGGTGTCGTAAGCAGATTTAAATAGTTAGATGCGCGCTTACCATAGTATGACCACTCTGAAATGTGTTTATTCTCAAATGAGTGAGCTCACTCATTCCCAATCAGTGCTCATTTGTGCGCGGTGACAGCCAGATGTTACACATTGGAACCAACGCCGCTGATTTCACTAAAAAAAACTTAGAATGCCATTGTGTGCATTGCGAAAGTGCAATAATAATTCTATAAACACAAATGAAGTCCATGGTGTAACATTTCACTTGTAAGTATCTATATTATATTAAATAGATATTGATTTTATTTTACTCTGATGTCAGAAAATACCACGAAATTACGAGAAAACGGAAACCGACCAAGAAAGTAGTATACACAATTTCTGTGCGACAGAGAAAGTAGTATACACGATTTCCGTAAGATAATAAGAGATGACACTATTGTCTCAATGCTCTTCTAATAACCAATTTAGTTAGATACTCGGATGTACCAAGCAAGCGGTTTACAAAAAATAGACATAAACAGACTGAAATGCCGTGGTAGACAGAGAAAGTAGTATACACTATTTCTGTAAGATAAGATACGACACTATTGTCTCAGTACTCTTCTAATAACCAATTTAGTGTGCGCGCGTCAGCGTCTTGCAAACGCACACATTCAAAAATAATGCAACAGTTTTTCAAGATGAAGGCGCATCTAACTATTTAAATCTTTGGTCGTAAGAGGCGACAGAGAGAAACAAATTAGATGGGCAGTACCGTCTTCCTAATAACGACTAAAAATAAATAACTGCGGTTGTCAACCTGCTTGCCACGCGTGGCAACTTTGGCAAATATCCCTCCTATGAGGCAATCATAAAAGGGATATTTAAATGTTCAGCAGAGGACTATAATAATTTAGGGTCACACAGTAATCTCAACTATGCTTGAAAGCTGCAGAATGTGTCATACAGTGCATATTTTTAAATAAATGCACTTATATTTTTAAACCCCATTCGATGCCACCTTTTTTTAAAAGTTGTTGACCAGGTGCCACCAGTTTTTATTGTTTTTTGGTAGGAAATGGATTACTAATGATGTATTTAGATTTGTTTAATAAATATTGTTGATAAATACGAAAAAATACACCAAACGCATACGGTGCGTGGGTGGCACATGGTGAAAAAAGTTTTTCGAGAGATCCGAGAACGCACTTTTGAGAGTATATAGTGGATGGCTTTATGCACGACTGGGAAACATGAACCAATAGTTAAATTGTTAGGGTGTAGAGTAGGTGACAGAATTAAAAGTACTCATATAAGATCAAAGCAGTCTTTAATTCTCTTTTTTCATAATTATATTATAAGTACGTATTATCATAATAATTATTATAGTAAAATGAAAAATATTTATTTAGCAAATACAGAAAATATTTTAGCCCAAGAGCTTCAACATAGTTATGTAAAACAGTATCTAAAAAAAAGCTAAAAGATTAAGCAATGTAGGTATTCTAGCAGAATACATTATACAAGATTTTAGCAAATGATTTGTTATCACAGTCTGCTTGGGCAACCATATCGATTACAATGGCCTTCGAAGTTGAATGTAATTCTCACACATTTTCGACAGACCACAGACATAGTTTTAACTACACCACTAGAAGATGTGCAAAGTACTGGATACTGATTGAACAGTTGTTGTTTACTGAAACAACAATATTCTATTGAAAAACTAAACTTAAAAATACTCTCAAAACTAAAGAAAAGAAATGTGTAGGTTACCTACCTTTGAACAGAATGTGGGAATGGCAATATTGGGCATCGTGTTTCAATAGAATTTCGCCGAATATTCTTAGGTTGCACTTCTACTGCAGTATATAAAGAGCTCGCCCTTTTCCGCTATAAACCTGATGTGCTACTTTTATCTCTGAAACATTTTTATTATCCGATATGTCGAACTTTAAGAAATAACAACATTCAATATATTGATTTTAAATAGATAAAATCATTCTTACCATTCATGTTAATAGATAAAGATCAACTGTCTTAACTCACCTATCTTGTGAATAACTTTCTTTTCTAGCTTGTAAATTAGTACCTTCGGCAGTATTAAGTGACAATTCAACCAAACGACGACCTCTATTATTATTTGCCGTAATGCTGGAGGAGAAAACAAAAGACCCATAAACGACAAAAATACTAGTTACTTTACACAATTCATCCCATTCAAATTTAAAAATAAAAGCGTTTTTTCACAAACGGTTTTATTTTGTACCATGTAGGGTATGTAATACGAAAACTGAAGTTATATATCTCAAGTTATAAAATAACATTATAAAGTTACAATAGCAGTAGTAACATTGAGCGACCGATTATTGTCGATGTGTAACATTATCCATGAACAAAGTCGTTCATAAATGCCATTGAACGCAACGTTAGCGTTGGTATGTTTTGGAATTCAAAATTTATCCAAAATATTATCAGTAGACTTAAAACTACGTTATTGTTATAAATAAATGACTAAATTTGATAAAAAAATCATATTTACTTACCTTTTAACACCTAAATCACTGTAAAAACTACTGTTGATTTATAATACTAGCAAAAATCACAAACACAAAAACCGGCGTCAATTCAAATGTGACATTTCTTTTACTACTGTAACGGTGTTGCTATATCAGAAATATAATCTAGATTGAGGTGTATTAAAAAATGGCAACAATAATGCAACGCACAGTGAATAAATGATACTTTATTAAAACATACACTACACGCATACGGGTGCGTTGCAGACACACAAGTATAAAAAAACTAAAACGCACGCGAGTGCGTTGCTGGCATGGAATGGGTTAACCGTTTAGAAGCCAGTGCTTGACCACAATCCCTCTTGGTGGTAAGTGGTGATGCAGCCTTAGATGGTAAATCGCACTGTCTTAGCGTAACAAAAACCTATTCACTCTTGCCTTGAAGACACCCAGATTGTATTTAGACGGAAAGATAGACGCCGGCAAATTATTCCACTACTTTTCTGTACGCATTAAAAAGTTGAAGTAAACCGTTTGGTTCTAATGCGTGGAATATCGACAACAAATGGGTAAAGACCCACGGCCCGCCTGGTCGTCCGATGGTGGAAAGGAGAGGGAGGAATTAAAGCGTGCAATGAAATGCATCCTATAGAATACCGAGAGGCTGGCTCCTCTGCGCCTCAAGGCGGTCAGTGTACTCCAAGGCTACATTCCGGAAAGCAAGAGCCAGCGTGAGCGGACTCCTTTTAGCAGTGAAAAGACACGCTTGTGTTTTGGAGGCGTTGAATCTCACGAGATTGGCATCGCCCCATTCGGAGCCTGCCTGTAGTGCGAGATTCACACGCTCAAACATAGCCTCTCTTTCGGACTGGATTTGATCCCGACTGACCCGGGCAACTGTTTGGTATCTCTACACAACTGTGCTATCGTCTGCATACCCATAGATACCGGGCACAAGCAGATCATTAATATGCAGTAGGAAGAGAATTACAGAGAGAACGGACCCTTGAGCAACACCGGCGTCAGTCGCCACAGGATCGGATGCAGTCATCGACTACGACCGGGCGAAACCGTTCACTCAGAACGTCCTTTACCCATTCAATCAGACCAGGGGATAAGCTGTACGCTGGAAGCTTACCCAAAAGGCTAGCGCGCCAAACTCTGTCAAAGGCCTTCGAGACATCAAGGGAAACAGCAAGTGCTTCCCCACTGTTATAGAGTGCCTCGCCTTATACGTGTTTGGCATACGCTAGAAGGTGACCCCCAGCTGACCGATTTCGGCGCAACCCGTATTGCCGGTCACTAAGGAGGTCATTTTGTTCCGGGGATTGCCATTAAGCGGGCGTTCAGTATACACTCCGTAATCTTGCAGAATATGGAGGTAATTGAAATTGGCCAATAGTTTGCAGGGTCGGCACGGTTAGCTTTTTTAGACACAGGCTGCACATTGGCCAGCTTCCAAGATTTGGGTACTATTCTAGTCCTAAATGAGAGGCAGAACAAGGTTAATATTATGAATGCCTTAGAATCGCTGTCTTATCAGTAATCAAAGAAAACATTATCAGCAAGATGTGATGGACTTCGAATGAGGTCTCAAACACAGTTTAATGGGAACATGATTGGAGATTACGCTTGGGACTCGGTACGAGAAAGTACTGAACATAAATTATGTAGTATGTAAAATACATATTAATTTTTAATCTTTTTCTAATAGAACTTACGTAATAATAGTGAATTTAATACGAAACTTATTTATATACACTAAATGTTTAAGAAATAAGGTGATTTTTCCGAAATATAGTTCTAGTATATGTACAAAAGCAAATTTTATCTGATATTTTTTTTAATTTGTAATTTTTATTTAAATTTCTTAATATTATTAAGAAATCAAAATTTGACATCAAGAACGCAAAAACCTGTGTTATCATTAAACACTAGCTAAAACAGGGAAGGCAGGCAAATAGCACAAATGACATAACTCAAGTGAAGATATTTGATTTCCTCTTTTTATATTATACAGTTATAATTACAATTATACCACTACATATTTATGATACCAAAACTATTATAATCACAGGTAATATAGATTTTGATTAGGTATCAAAAACTGTAACACAATTCATTTTATTTATACATAGTGCACTTTGTTTTAGAAACCACTATATAAACAGAGACATTATAATATGTTTAACATGATTGACTATAGCACCCCAAATATTGTCCAGCAAACATAAGCTGCAGTAGGGTGTACGGAAAGAAATATTCACAAGTCCACAGCTCACAATACGCACCATTAGAAATAAATTATAGACGGTCCTAACCTAACTTCTTCCATTTATCTTGGCATTTGTTCTCTGCATACCTGGAAAAAGAAACAAAACTGAAAAAGTGGAATGCTTATTATTTCTGTTTGTTACAGAGGAAATCCAACATTTTCGTCATAATCAGCTTGTAACAGATGATTGTTAAGGGGATAGAGTAAGTCAGCTCAAATTCTAATTTCGTCCCCACTTGCCCGCGCGTCGTATGCTATAACCGACATGTATGTAATCACTAATACTGTAAGTAGAAAGGTCGTTAGACACTTATTTCATTAGGTTTATCATATTTATGCCTGTTTCTTAACGCCAAGCCAGTCACTTCTTATTTTTATTACGGTTATTTCCCATTTTAATTTTACGTCGTCCTGTTGCGTAATGTATTTTCTGACCGTAAGCGACACAACCTCCTCGTTCAAGTCCGAAGCGAAGTGACCGTGCGGCAGGAATCACGCTTGAAAAGGCCGATAGTTTAGGTAATTTCTTTTTACAGTCAAAATAATGGTATTTTAAAAAAAGTAAATAACATAAGCACTGCTTTATAGTTAGTTCAGTTAGTATGCAAAGTTTTATGATCTTATTTAAAGTATTTTATGAATAACAGCGGTTTATTGTTTATTTTGGAGGTAGCTTTGGATTTTTTTTCTATCGAGAAAATTTTACGAAATCGTGTTTTCGTCTAACATAATCCTTAAAATTAATCCTCAAATTTACCATATATTTATTTCAAAATTAATGCTGCAATATTTTCGGCATAACGGAGGATCTTGCTAAGCCATTTGAGATTATATTTCCCCTTAAAAATAGGCCTTTCTCAACCAACTGTGGTGATCTGTGGTTTAGCAAGTCGCAGTATCAGGACGCCTCACACCTTAATCACTTCACATGGCGTAAGTAACGATAGTCGCTGTATTTAGCGAATATTTATTAACATTTAAAAATTACAGACAGTAAAAATTAAAGTTACGAGGTGTGTTCAAAAAGTAAAGTGACTTTATATTTTTATGAAAAACTATTTATTTATTCATCAATATTTATGTTGTCCCCTTCAAAGTAATCCCCCTCAGATATAATACACTTGTGCCAACGCTTTTTCCAATCGTCAAAGCATTTCTGATAATCACTTTCTGGTATAGCCTTCAGCTCTTTCGCGATGCAGTTTTTATCTCTTCAATCGTTGCAAATCTTCGTCCTTTCATAGGTTTCTTCAGTTTTGGGAACAGGAAAGTCACATGGGGCCAAATCCGGTGAATATGGTGGCTGAGGCATGATTGTAGTGTTGTTTTTGGTCAAAAAACCTCTCACAAGCAACGATGAGTGAGCAGGTGCATTATCGTGATGCAAAAACCATGAATTGTTTACCCACAATTCGGGACGTTTCTTACGTATTGCTTCTCGCAAATGGCGCATAACTTCAAGGTAATACTCCTTATTGACCGTACGACCTTGTGGCAAGAACTCATGATGCACCACACCCCTACAGTCGAAGAAAACTGTAAGCAAAACCTTCACATTTGATCGAACTTGGCGTGCTTTTTTTGGTCTTGGTGTTTTTCAGTGTGCTTCCACTGGGACGATTGAGTCTTAGTTTCGACGTCATAACCGTATACCCATGTTTCGTCACCTGTTATGACCCTTTTGAGCAAATCTGGGTCGTTGTTGACATCATCCAATAGCTCTTGAGCGATTGTTACGCGACGGTTCTTTTGGTCGAAATTGAGCAATTTTGGAACAAATTTCGCTGACACACGTTTCATGCCCAAAATATCCGAAAAAATTTCATGGCAAGAGCCAACCGATATGCCAACATCCTCCGCAACTTCTCTGATAGTGATTCGACGATTTTCCAAAACAATTTTCTTCACTATTTCAACGTTTTCATCGGTTGTTGACGTGCTGGGGCGTCCAGAGCGAGGTTCGTCATTGGCATCTTCTCGGCCATCTTGAAAGAGCTTGTACCACTTATAAACGTTTTTTTTACTAAGAGTAGACTCACCGTATGCCACTGTCAACATTTCAAGTGTTTTGGAGCACGTAATTCCATTTTTTACACAAAATTTGATGCAAATTCTTTGATCCATTTTTTTTGATAGAAGAAAATCGCCGCGCACACCAAAGTACGTCTGACCTTTGTAACTGTCAAAAATAAACTAAACATGCTATACACTTCAAACTTGAAACATATGCTCAGGACATGTGTACCAACGCAACAAAATACAAAAATCGAAAATCGAATGTGCGTTGCCCGCGAAATTCAAAAAGTCACCTTACTTTTTGAACACACCTCGTACATCCAATATTCATTCATATCATATCTGAGAGGGATTATAACGTAACAAGAGTTCGCCTCACTATCCTAATGCATGTTGGCATTTTTAATTAACATGCAAATTTCCTCACGATTTCACGAAATCGAACTGGGCTTGCTTGCGTACTGTAAGATTTATTGCGAGTGTATCGCTCCTGAGCTACCACGGCTTAACTTACTGTTAGTGTCCTAATTTGACACCTTTGGTTATTAAAAAAATGACAATATGCCAGGCGGTCCCATAATGAACTGGCCTGATATAGTTAAACGCGACATGTCGCTACATGTTGTGTTGCATTAAATAGTACGTTTATCGTGCACTTAATATAAGAAACATGCATCGACATGAAATGCTTAGTCTTAGTTTAACAGGCATTTGAATAACGAGAGTCGCGTATTTTTTCAAAATGTTGAAAACTGAGTATCGAAGTGTCATAAAGTTTCTGTTTAAAGAAGGTTTATCCCCTGCCCAAATAAAAGAACGATTCGATGGCGTGTATAAGGAGTCTGCCCCCTCCTATAGCACAGTGAAAAATTGGGTGAAAGAATTTCGCCTCGGGAGAGAAACCGTCGAAGACTTTGGCCACGACGGTCGACCTGTGGAAGTGCTCACTCCCGAAACGATTGCTCTTATCGAAGAGGAGGTTCTGAGTGACCGCCGTTTGAAGATTAGAGAAATTGCAGCAAAGCTTGGGCTCTCTAAGAGTACCGTTCATCGCGCGATCCATGAACATCTTCACATGAAAAAAGTGAGTGCAAGATGGGTACCGAAACTTCTTTCAGCGGTACAGAGACAGGAAAGAGTGCGCTGCGCTTCGGAGTTTTTGGATCTTTGTGGCGAAAAT
The DNA here is from genome assembly GCA_036936625.1 of Parnassius smintheus behrii. Lineage (NCBI taxonomy): Eukaryota > Metazoa > Arthropoda > Insecta > Lepidoptera > Papilionidae > Parnassius > Parnassius smintheus. Next base: position 25,318,102 of record JAUPFT010000018.1, read on the forward strand.
CCAAAGACTGTGATCGAGCGGCTAGTGACTGGTGATGAAACTATGATCTTGTATTATGATCCACAAAGCAAGCGCGAGTCAATGGAATGGCGTTATAAGGGTGAAAAGCCCCCTAGAAAGGCAAAGGTGCAACAATCGACTAAAAAACTGATGTGCACAATATTTTGGGATTTTCAAGGCATTTTGATGGTGGATTTTAAAGAACGTAATACAGTCGTGAACGGCGAATATTATGCTTCTTTAATATATAAATTACGAGACAAGATAAAGGAAAAACGAAGAGGCAAGCTGTCTAAAGGCGTCCTGTTGCTCCATGACAACGCCCCTGTTCATACCGCTGGTGTTTCGATGGATGCAGTTCGTCAATGCGGGTTCACAGAAGTTCAACATCCACCTTACAGTCCAGACATGGCCCCGTCCGACTATTATTTATTTCCAAATTTAAAGCGGGACTTAAGAGGAAGAAAATTTTCAAGCGATGAAGAGTTGCAGGCGGCCGTCTTCAGTCATTTTGAGGATAAAAAATGTGATTATTTTTATAAAGGTTTAGAGATGTTGATTCACAGATGTCAGAAGTGTGTTAGTATTCATGGTGATTATATTGAAAAATAAAATTGGTTTCGTTTCATTTCCTTCATTGGTTCATAGTTAGGCCAGTTCATTATGGGACCGCCTGGTATATAGTAGCCAAAGTATTAAATATTCAAAACGGGACTACTTTATTTATTAAAAAAATGTGGTCTGTTGTGTGTGTATGTGGTACGTAAAAAGTTAAAATAACAATGAAGGCAGAACTATACTGACGGCAGTTGAGCAAGACAGTGGTGAATAGTTGGATTGCGGATTTGGCGGGCTTTGAAATGTGTTGATCTGCATCTGCGATTGATGTGGTGGAGGCGGGTGGGTGGCGAGGGGGGAGACCGGAGGCGGCGCCATGCCAATTGCTCCCCCGCCACCTACGTTGCTCGGGCTGCCTGTTGTAGAAAGACGAGAAAATGCAGCTAAGGCATCTGGAAAATTCGGCGGCGTCGCGGGAGTATTGCATGGCGTTATTAATTGCTGAAACAGAAAAATAGTACCATTATAATTTCCAATAACACATACTTTGATATTTAAATATGTTTGTTTATACTATTAAAAGAAGTTTATGAGGGTTACATAACAGAATCCATCACCCTTATCTCATTCTCCATTCTGTGGGTTTCGTAAAAGTCTACAAAAGAACCCCGGCCGTGTAACCTACATATTATGCTAGACTAGTGAATAACAGCAGTGTCAAAAGTGTGGACCTCTTGTACTGCAAACCTGCGATCGCCAAGCGTGATCATTAAAGTAAAATGTTTAACGTGGAAAGACATAGAGGTCCAGCAGAAGACTTTTGATGGATTGACGATAATTATAAAAATAACTTGATATTTATGGTCAAAAAACAACTACGACGATAATTTAACGTTTAATAAGCTTTTAATAATTCTCTTATTATAGGTGATTATAGGCTCTGGTATTAGTTAGTCACTGACTGATGATCATCAATACAACAAAAATCATCATGACGGTGAAAACGATTTTTATCTTTAGATCTTATCTTATTAATTTAATCTTAACTCTTATACACAGGCGGGTTGATAAGTGTAACAGAGCTCATACCCTCAACCTAACAAGCAAAACAAACCATAGGGGTGTTAAGAAATTCAAGTGCAACAATTTGATTGTGTATGTGGTAACCCCACCATGTTTTTAAAGTAATTAAAATAATTAACTTTTAATATTAGTAAATATAAGTATGAAGTAGTAAATGCAGACTTCAAAGAACTAAAAAGATTAAAATAATTTCATATTCTGAAGTTAGTGCTAAGGCATAGTGTACAGAAGAATTAAAGCACCTACTTTACTTTACTTATCTTCACGCACAATCCCTAACGGGGTAGCCAGAGAGAACAGATCGCCAAGTGTCACGATCCTTACATACCTCTTTCGCTTCTTTCAGATTCATTAACTTCTTCATACATGCACGTCTAGGTATCCGAGTACTCTTGACCCTCCCCTCTTCGAGCAATTTGCTCACATGGTCTTCGAAAGTTAGTCTCGGTCTACCTCGACACCTTTTAATATTTACTTTCGCTCTATATATTTTCTTCACCATTCGGTCTTCACTCATTCGTTCAACGTTCAACCTAAAGGGTCTTTTGCCCGTTACAATTTATGAAAGAAAGTATTAAGAGTGTATAGTCTGTTTGCTTAAGGCAGCTGCTACTCAATCTAGGGTATAGGAGTGGTTATAACCCTTAATCGCCTCTTTAATTGTGATGTGTATATGCAAGTAGGGGCAATATCCTAGGTCGGCCCTGCGGCAGGGCGGCAGGAGGGTATGACTTTCTTTGCTCCCTAGACCATAACTGCCGCTGCCGCCTGTATTGAGCAAATGGGGCAACTTCAATCAGTTCGTTGGTGACTTTCATGGGGAACAAACGAGTGTACAAGTCACAATGAATACTAATAATTTGAACATGCAGTAGCTAATATAAAGAGCGGTTTCTTCACTCAGTATCCCTTTTTTCCTTTTTTGTGGTAGTACAACAGGAAGAATGTTATTTAAATGTGGTAACATTTATAAACATGGTAGAGCCAAGCTGCAACTATATTATGGTTGTAATTATTAAATAATTACTTGAGTTACGGATAAAAATATAGGTGTCTATGGGCCACAGTATCCACTTACCATCAGGCGGATTGTGTGCTTGTTTGTCAACCTTATTCTATAAAAAGAAGAATCAAGTATTTTGACATTGCGATGAAACTGGTCGCATTATCTACGCATCTGTTGAGCGGGATATACACTCTCAACAGTGAACAGCAGGCATGTGTTTAGACAGTTGTGATATTGTCTTGATCGCTGTACACTGAGGTGGGCATGTAAGTAGCCGCCTTTAGATACGGTCACCTTTGTATTGCGCCGCCTTAGCACGAGCTACATATTGTCATAGGCATCACCACATCCGGTGTACACCATCCTGAAAATTTGGCATTTTAAAACAAAGCACTGTAGTGAAAGGTTCTTTGCTACCTAGCTTGTGTTTATTATTTATATTCGTATTTTATTACAATAACCACAATAATAAAGTGATATTCTTTTTTATTCTTGGAATAGAAAAACATTTATTTAACAAACACAGCAAAAAATAATAACATAAAAGTAAAATAATAAATGCACCTCTTGGTGTATCAATCAACACTAACTTAGCTAACAGACTATACAAGTTTTGTTTTATTTTTAATATTTCTTTGAGTACTACTGTTTTCATTAATATTTTAAAATCAGATGACAGAAAAATTGATGATTAAGATACACTGGTGCCATAGTGCAATGTATAAGGTGTAAAGTTCTTGCATGGATAAATTTGTTTCAACCTGAGAGAACCAGAACAATAAAAAATTTAATATGTATTGAATGAAATTAGTTTTGTGAAATGAAATTCTGCACTGACCTGGTGATAATGTTGAGCAGCAATACCATTTGCCCCTGTAGGTATTGCAACTTCTTGAAAAAATATGGATAAGGCTGTCTGTAAAAATTAATAATAATTTATTTTTTCATATTTCAATATTTATCTAAGCTACAACGAGCACACAATCCACCTCAATGGTAAGTAGATGCTTTGGCCTATAGATGTCTACATTTATTTTCGATTAAGAATCAAAATACAGATGCATTGTCACCCCTAAGGACTAAGATGGAATGCCACTTATCAAGTAAAAATTTTACATTTGGTATTCTGTGAGAATTTGGTCCTACCCTGGTTGAACCTACCCATTCATACTACAACCATAATATAGGTACAAGGTGGTATATCAAAAATAAAGATAACCTTACATAAAAAAATGCAAACAATATCAAGTCTGTCAGTCAGTACACTAGCTATAATGATTGCAGTTGAAGCTACAATTTCAAGTGATTTACATTATTGACATCCCAGTTGTTTTGTTGCATTTTTAATATAAATAATACATTATTTAAGTCCACCTAAAAAGTTATTTTAAATCATACAATATCAACGGCTTCGTCACCACTTACCAGCAGTGGAATTGTAGTCAAACACTGACCCCTATAGTAAGTAAAATGAATCCTTTTAAATAGTTTAATTTCAACACCATCAAGTCTATCTATCTGTTTATATTGACTTGATGGATTTAATATCTTAATATTAAATCCATCAAGTCAGTATAAACAGACATTGTTGTTGATGTTTGTTGTGATTTTAATATCTGCCTTTAGACTAATTTTTGTAAAAATATGAACATTTCATGTTAGCACCTGTATAACAATAATCCTGAGACTAGTTAGAAATTTATCAGAACAATCAAGCTCAAACAAGAGTCAAATGATGCAGGTTTATCTTACATAGTCAAAACAAAATTACTATATTATTGTTTTAAGAATAATTACATATGCAACTTAATTTAATAAAAATATGTAATGTCAACCTGTACTAAAACTTTTCCAAACACACTCAGTCACAACGAAGCTTTTGGTATATTTCAGTAATATTTCTAATATCACGTTTTGAATTATATAATTGCAAATTAGGAAATTATTGATTTTTAAATTAGGTTGATTTATCATTAAAATGTTATTGCGTAAAGCTTTTAGGTTACACTTCATAAAAGACCTACATACCTATTCTGGATTAAACAAATATGTAAATGAAACATTATATTTATAAAACTCCTTTCAACATATTTTTATGTTTGAAAAGAATTCCCATTTATTTATGTTCTTTGACACTTTATTTGTTATTGACAGCATTATATTTACAAACTGCGCGCTTAGCTAATACAACTGCAAATCTATTTTTGTTGTTCAAGGGAATATGTTCTTTGCTAACCAAATATTATGATAAACGTTAGTTTTTTAAAGTAATGTACATTATTCGTTTATTTATTTCTATTAAAAAATAACTGCAATACATATAGCAGCCATTTCATGATCTTAATTGTTTGTTTACATGTTGTATTACACAAATTTACCTCAAATTGCCAATGAGCAGCCTGAAGTAACTGTTTAGCTTGTTCTCGAGCGCATCCTGCTGCTAGTACAAATTGATTTATCATAACTTGTTCACGTAAAGTTGAATCCATTTTATTTTAGATCTAATCCAGATATAAATTTACCGACTCTGCAAGAAACAGTAATAAATAGTAACAAGAAGCAATTTAGAATAGATTGTTTATTCTCTTTGGGGTCACGACTCACTCACGTTTATTATGTATATTATGTATACATACACTACACAAAATCTTCTCTTTTCTTTGCTTTACTCACGACGTAATTTTATCAAAATCGCTAGCGGTATATCCACAGGTATATCGGTGCTATTCTTTGTTACCAAGAGTAAAAGAGAGATCCGAAGTTTACATAACAACCAAGAATAACAATACCTTCACCCACAGACTATTATGATGCTTACCAGATACTAAGTCTATGGCTACGTTAGTATTAGCTTGCTACATATTTATTTATCTATGGTATTAGTACTCTTATTAGTTTGTGGTCTATGGTGGCTTAATTTCTTTATTACCTCGTATCTTCCTGTAGACAGAGAAACCTATAGACAAATTGACGCCTTCTTTCGCATTCGCACACAAAAAAGATAGATTTATGCATACGTATTGCATAGAAATGAAATAGAGCGGTGTGATTGTTTGTCCCTTTCTCCGTGCCGGTTTTTTGCAAACTAAAAGTTGTTTAGCAAACTCTACAGTTTGCTAAACAACTTTGAAAGCGTAGTGATTTAAGGAGTTTACAAGTTGGTTTAAGTGAGAAAAAAGTATTTTGTGAGCTTAAGATTGGTGAATCTTGTTCAGTTCGGTTCTTAGAACAATTAAATTTTTTATCTAAATGTGTTTAAAAGTAATAAAGATGATTGTATAACCTAAAAATTCGTTATCGTCCTTTCTCAATCGAGGCCACACCAATCATTAGTCTATAGGTTTCTCTGTCTACGTATCTTCCAAACGGCTGGATGGATTTTGACAAATAAAAAAGTGTCCATAAAAACCTTTCAATAAGGGTGGCGCCACTATAACTACGGGGTAAATTTTAAAAAACGCATCGAAAAATATTAGTGGGATAGACGACTTTTTCGAGCTTATATGTACTAATTAAAATTATTTTAGATTTTAGAGCTACTGATCAGTTTAGCAGAAGACTTAAACCGGCGACGACTGCTAAGTTCATTCCATCCCAGTAGCTACTCCAGGGCTGTTGTGGAGAGTTTTTAAGCTGTTATTTACTGCTTACAGATGACCACTCTTTCAACTATTCTACTATGGGAGTTGGTACTCCTTACTACCCCGTAGCTATAATGGCGCCACCCTTATTTAAAGGTTTTTATGGACACTTTTTAATACACAGTCTGTACTCCCTACTTCTACACTCCATAAGTAATACGTTAGTAAAAAAAATAACCAAACCTATCGAATATAAGTTGTATAGTTAAATTTAATTAGGAGGAATAAATTGGTTTATAAAGTTTAGTTTTAAAGAATGTAACGTTTACATGGTTCAGGTAACATGAAAAGTAACAAAGTTAATGGAATGAATCTTAATCCAGAAAATGTATCCACGCGCAAAAATAATATTTTCCCATCGGCTTATACCCTCAATGGAGTAGTTATCCAAAAAGTGGAAACTGTTAAGGACCTAGGTTATATTTATACCACAACTAGAAAGTGTTATTAAAAGATCATCTCAATCATTAGGTTTTCTTAAAAGAAATAGTAAAGAATTCCGTAATGTTACCACAAAAAAACTTTTATACTTCTCAATTGTTAGAACTATATTAGAATATTGTAGCACAGTCTGGCATCCCCATTATTCTATCGTATTCTATTATTTAATCGGCTTGAGAAGATACAAAAAAGATTTTTATGGCATCTTGCTTTTTCAACACGAAAATCGTATAAAAATGCATCATATGTTGACAGATTAAAGACATTTAAAATGGTCTCACTTTCTAAACGCTGGGATATTCTGGATTTGCAACTTTTATATAAAATATTTAGAAATAAGTTAGATTGTCCTTTATTACTAAGTAAATTTAATTTTCGTATCTCAAGTAGATATCCTCGTAAGTACATTACTCCTCTTTCGCCGCCCCTTCGTAGAACTGTACTAGGATCTAATTCCCCAATACCCAGACTTTGCAGACTTTTAAATACTTATAATAATGTAGTAGATATTCACCACGACTCTTTTAATGTTTTTCGATACAAAATTTATCAAACTATTAAAATTTCTTTATAGTACCTAAATTGTTTTGTACCTATTAATTTTTTTTAATTGTGTTGTATATTTTTAGCTATTATGTAAAGGATTGTAGAAAATGCTGTGAACACTAAGCATGCGGTTACCTATTATTGAATGTGCACTTAGTTTATACCACTGTCTTAGAATTAAGCAAATGTATTAGTGTAACATTTGTTTGTGAACCAAATAAATAAATAAATTAAAAAACAAACAAAACGTTCATTCTAATAACAGTGAACATAACATGCAACAAGTGGGCATGATAACAAATACAAATTTGGAAATGAAAAACTGATCCAATGTTAGCCCTTGCTGAGGCGATAGAACCATGAAAGATGTCGAACAAATCACGAATATTATTATTACTATTAGTCATTCACACTGTTTTACAATGAGACGTGACAAAAGTTTTTTTTCGGTCCAAGCGACTGTAAGTTATTAGAACCGACCCATCTAAATAGTATAAAATGTCCAGACATTTGATGAGACCATGGATAATTTTATAAAGGAACATGACATCAGGTGATGCTCGCTGCTTGGATAGGTATTCTAATTTGTAGTGTGCCAATCTACTCTCATATAAAATGAGTGTCCTGCATTGGTAAGTGCAGTTGGCTGGAGGCCCAAATCCCCCCCTCCCCTTAACATGGTAGCGGAATTAAGTGAAGATCTACCCCAAGAGGGTACCAGCACCCCTGGAGAATCCCTCGCTGAGCATCCACGACCAAGTTACTCCACTCCTGAGCGTGGGTGCTCAGACATATTCTGGGGGGGGCGGGGGGGCAAAAATCAGCTCAAGACTACAACTGCTCGGGGCAAACGGAGCAACAAGACCAAGGCGACCTCTGCCACGCTATCCGTCAATTTCTTCAATATCACGGGATTTCACTCTAACCTAAACGCCGTCCACTACCATCTCGAGACGGCGAGGCTGGTTCTGCTCTTTGTGACCGAGACGCAGATGTTCTCTCCGGCTGATATCTCGTATCTCTCCTACCGGGGGTACAAACTGGAACACTCCTTTGTGCCTCCGGCTGGAGTTTACGTTTACGTCAGAGAGGACATCTGTTCTCGACGCCTCGGCAGACTTGAAGGTTCGGACCTGTCCATCATTTGGCTACGCGTAGACAGCGACGACCATCCGCGCGTCTACGGGTGCCTCTATAGGTCCCATAGCGGTAATGCCGAAACAGACCGACTCTTCGACCACGTCCAAATGGCTACAGATTCGTTGCTAAAGCAGATCCCCTCCGCAGAGATCGTGACTTTGACTTTAATGCCCATCACGCCGAATGGCTTGGTTCACGTTTAACCGATCATGCGCTGAGATCTGTTCATGATTTTGCCTTGGCATATGGTCTGACACAATTGGTTACTTCGCCTACGTGGATTCCGGATGTGGAGCATCGTGAACCTTCCCTGTTGGACCACCCGTTTGACGTTTTCCCGAGAAGTATTGGTACGGCCGGTGTAAAGAGCATCACCAGTGCTGTCATCTGCATAGCAATGAATGTTACGGGTTTGCAACATATCATTGATATGCCGAAATGCAGATATGCAGAAATCTGGATGCTTGGGGTTTTCTTCCGCTTACGACCTCTCCGTGGAATAGTTAACCACCGGCGATTTTTAATGACCGATATGACCTGGGGACATTCAATAGAAGAGCTTACTCCTTTTTAAAAGGCCAGCAACGCACCTTCGATTCCCCTGGTGTTGCGGTTGATCATGGGCGGCGGTAGTCACTTAACATCATGTGAGCCGCACGCTCGTTTGCCCCCTCTTCTATAAAAAACAATCACAAGGACAAATATCAATTTGTCCCAGCCGGATATCGCGCAGAAACTAACGGAGCGCATAGACGACCTGAAGCAAAAGATCGCTGCTTGAGGGAAGCGGATTCGACGATTTACCGAGAGGTCAAGGCGGTTCAATCAGAATCGTCTCTTCCGGAGTGATCAGAAGAAGCTCTATAAATCATTGGAGCGACCAGAGGTATGTGGAGCGGGTCCAGGACCGGATCAGGCTGACATTATCGCATTCTGGCGTAGCCTGTGGTCAGAGCCCGTAAACCACAGCGAGGGCCCTTGGATGGAAGTTGTGGCAAGCCAGGGTGCGAGTGTTACGCCTATGGACCCCATCACCATAAAGCCGGAAGACGTAGCTGAGGCGGTCCGTAAAGCCCCGAACTGGAAAAGTCCGAGGCTAGACGGGCTGCATCATTACTGGCTGAAGGGGTTCATAGTGTGTCACGCTGTGCTCGCCCGACAGGCAGGAACCACCAGTGCTTAGCATTTCCGACCGGGAGACCGCATGGAAGGAGAAGCAGCTCCACGGGAGGTACTACAGGGTTCTACATTAGCCCTTCGTAGATACAATCGCCTCCCTCAACTGGCTACGTCTCGGTTACCTCTTCGGGGAAACCGAGGGTTTTGTCTGTGCAATACAGGATCAGGTTAATAAGACCAACAACTATCGGAGATACATCCTAAAGGACGGCAGCGTCGACGTCTGTCGAGCTTGTCGCCGTCCCGGGGAGTCACTTAGACATGTCATCTCCGGTTGTTCGGCGCTTTCTAACTCTGAGTACTTGCACAGGCACAATCTAGTAGCCAGAATTCTTCACCAGGAGCTCACCCTGAAATACGGTCTCGTGGATCGGAAATTTCCGTATTACAAGTACTTGCCGGAAGCCGTGCTAGAAAATGATCGCGCCAGGCTCTATTGGTACCGCGCCATCATCACAGACAGGACTATTCTTGCGAATAAGTCTGATATTGTGCTGATGGACCGGGCACAGTCGAGGATATTTTTGGTCGACATTACCATTCCGTATGACGAGAACCCCGTGAAAGCCGAAACAGATAAGCTAACAAAATATCTGGACCTGGCTCACGAGGTGACTGATATGTGGGGTGGTCGGCCGGCCGAAATTATTGCTGTAGTCGTCTCTGCGAATGGGCAAATCCCAGTCAGCCTCTCGGGTCGTGACGGACCGCTCCGGGCTCAAATGCAGAAGGCAGTGCTCCGCGATACCGCCCGCATCGTCCATCGGTTTCTTTCCCTTTCCTTCTAACCTTCGGCCGTTTGGTCTCCCCTGCCGAGGGCTTCCATCTGGTTGGAACTATATTTATTTATGTATTTTTTGTATTCATTTTATTGATATTTATGTATATTTATCTTTTCATTCTAATTTATAATTATATATTAATAGAATCCAACCAGATGAGAAAACCATACAGATATCATAATAATAATAATAATAGGCGTAGGGATGTGACGACCCCATGGCCCGCTGACGTAGGCGCAAAGGGCCGCCCAAGGCCCTTTGCGCGTTTTATCGAATTCCATCATCCATTTTAATGGGCGTCATTCAACGGGAGACGCCCAGACCCGGCGCCGTTTTATGGTGAGGCCATGTGCACAAGCGGGCCTTTGCACCTTCAACTTGTGCCGAGGCACGACACTAACACCTCTTGTAGGCATGAGTCGGATATATCAAAACGAATCTAAAATCTGATTTCAAACACAAATCGATTCGTATAGATTGCTCAAACTAGAAAATCCGATTTCAAAAATCGACCTAACTAGCTAAACTCTTACGATCTTTACAACCAAACCAATCTAAATCGAAAGCAAAATCGACAATATCCAAACTTAAACGCAAACTGTTGCGTAGAAATTCAAATCCGTTTTTTCAGTGGCTCTCTCGATGACGTGAAGTTTGCGATTCAGATTTCGGTTTGTCGGCTTTGGAATATCGAAATCTATTACACATTGAGATATGGGATCGATATTATCCTTACGTAAAGTCTATATTGGCTTTGCGAGATTATGTGTTGATGAATTTTTGGTTCAGTGTGCGATCAATATCTGTCTTATTATTAAGTCGTTTAAGGATATATTTGCGAGATTGTGTGATGATATATTTTTGTTTTTAGTTAAGTGTTTGCTTACTTAAAATAATTTTTTGTTTTCATGTTGTTATGTTTTAGACTTTAGATGTAAATTTAATCCTGGTGACAACTGAGAACTGCTCCCATGCTGGTCAGTCGTAACAGTGTATTGTATTATATTATTTACTGATATTTATTGCCTTAATACCTTTTTGTTTAGTAAATATATGAAAAAAGTTTATAAAAATATTTAAAAATTAGGAGTGAATTGTATACACTCACGTATATTTTAAGTAAGTTATATAAAATTGAAATATTTTTAATTTTGACTATTAAGTTTTTTTTGTTTAGACTTTTTAATTGATTAGACTAGAATTGTATTTATTTTCAAGATTTCGCGTAAACCCAGTGAGGTATGGACTTATTTTGACAAAAAAGAAAACGCTCTTGGAGTTGCAGTGTGTAAATATTGCAGTCAAAACATATCGTGTATATCAACAACGGGTAAATTAGGAGCTCATTTAAAACGATCTCACGCTTCAATTTATTTAGCGTAGTTAGATTTGCGTTTGTCGTTTTGTTAACTTATAAATCGAAATCTAAGTACGCAAACGAATTGGCGTGGCTAAGCGATACTGAAATCCAAAAACGCCCATGCCTAACCTCTTGGCAAGGTGCTGACTGACTGCGCTCACGTAGTGGTTTTGTCACGTAACCGTTACGTCAGCGGGCCATGGGGTCGTCACATCCCTACGCCTATTATTATTATTATTATGATATCTGTATGGTTTTCTCATCTGGTTGGATTCTATTAATATATAATTATAAATTAGAATGAAAAGATAAATATACATAAATATCAATAAAATGAATACAAAAAATACATAAATAAATATAGTTCCAACCAGATGGAAGCCCTCGGCAGGGGAGACCAAACGGCCGAAGGTTAGAAGGAAAGGGAAAGAAACCGATGGACGATGCGGGCGGTATCGCGGAGCACTGCCTTCTGCATTTGAGCCCGGAGCGGTCCGTCACGACCCGAGAGGCTGACTGGGATTTGCCCATTCGCAGAGACGACTACAGCAATAATTTCGGCCGGCCGACCACCCCACATATCAGTCACCTCGTGAGCCAGGTCCAGATATTTTGTTAGCTTATCTGTTTCGGCTTTCACGGGGTTCTCGTCATACGGAATGGTAATGTCGACCAAAAATATCCTCGACTGTGCCCGGTCCATCAGCACAATATCAGACTTATTCGCAAGAATAGTCCTGTCTGTGATGATGGCGCGGTACCAATAGAGCCTGGCGCGATCATTTTCTAGCACGGCTTCCGGCAAGTACTTGTAATACGGAAATTTCCGATCCACGAGACCGTATTTCAGGGTGAGCTCCTGGTGAAGAATTCTGGCTACTAGATTGTGCCTGTGCAAGTACTCAGAGTTAGAAAGCGCCGAACAACCGGAGATGACATGTCTAAGTGACTCCCCGGGACGGCGACAAGCTCGACAGACGTCGACGCTGCCGTCCTTTAGGATGTATCTCCGATAGTTGTTGGTCTTATTAACCTGATCCTGTATTGCACAGACAAAACCCTCGGTTTCCCCGAAGAGGTAACCGAGACGTAGCCAGTTGAGGGAGGCGATTGTATCTACGAAGGGCTAATGTAGAACCCTGTAGTACCTCCCGTGGAGCTGCTTCTCCTTCCATGCGGTCTCCCGGTCGGAAATGCTAAGCACTGGTGGTTCCTGCCTGTCGGGCGAGCACAGCGTGACACACTATGAACCCCTTCAGCCAGTAATGATGCAGCCCGTCTAGCCTCGGACTTTTCCAGTTCGGGGCTTTACGGACCGCCTCAGCTACGTCTTCCGGCTTTATGGTGATGGGGTCCATAGGCGTAACACTCGCACCCTGGCTTGCCACAACTTCCATCCAAGGGCCCTCGCTGTGGTTTACGGGCTCTGACCACAGGCTACGCCAGAATGCGATAATGTCAGCCTGATCCGGTCCTGGACCCGCTCCACATACCTCTGGTCGCTCCAATGATTTATAGAGCTTCTTCTGATCACTCCGGAAGAGACGATTCTGGTTGAACCGCCTTGATCTCTCGGTAAATCGTCGAATCCGCTTCCCTCAAGCAGCGATCTTTTGCTTCAGGTCGTCTATGCGCTCCGTTAGTTTCTGCGCGATATCCGGCTGGGACAAATTGATATTTGTCCTTGTGATTGTTTTTTATAGAAGAGGGGGCAAACGAGCGTGCGGCTCACATGATGTTAAGTGACTACCGCCGCCCATGATCAACCGCAACACCAGGGGAATCGAAGGTGCGTTGCTGGCCTTTTAAAAAGGAGTAAGCTCTTCTATTGAAGGTCCCCAGGTCATATCGGTCATTAAAAATCGCCGGTGGTTAACTATTCCACGGAGAGGTCGTAAGCGGAAGAAAACCCCAAGCATCCAGATTTCTGCATATCTGCATTTCGGCATATCAATGATATGTTGCAAACCCGTAACATTCATTGCTATGCAGATGACAGCACTGGTGATGCTCTTTACACCGGCCGTACCAATACTTCTCGGGAAAACGTCAAACGGGTGGTCCAACAGGGAAGGTTCACGATGCTCCACATCCGGAATCCACGTAGGCGAAGTAACCAATTGTGTCAGACCATATGCCAAGGCAAAATCATGAACAGATCTCAGCGCATGATCGGTTAAACGTGAACCAAGCCATTCGGCGTGATGGGCATTAAAGTCAAAGTCACGATCTCTGCGGAGGGGATCTGCTTTAGCAACGAATCTATAGCCATTTGGACGTGGTCGAAGAGTCGGTCTGTTTCGGCATTACCGCTATGGGACCTATAGAGGCACCCGTAGACGCGCGGATGGTCGTCGCTGTCTACGCGTAGCCAAATGATGGACAGGTCCGAACCTTCAAGTCTGCCGAGGCGTCGAGAACAGATGTCCTCTCTGACGTAAACGTAAACTCCAGCCGGAGGCACAAAGGAGTGTTCCAGTTTGTACCCCCGGTAGGAGAGATACGAGATATCAGCCGGAGAGAACATCTGCGTCTCGGTCACAAAGAGCAGAACCAGCCTCGCCGTCTCGAGATGGTAGTGGACGGCGTTTAGGTTAGAGTGAAATCCCGTGATATTGAAGAAATTGACGGATAGCGTGGCAGAGGTCGCCTTGGTCTTGTTGCTCCGTTTGCCCCGAGCAGTTGTAGTCTTGAGCTGATTTTTGCCCCCCCGCCCCCCCCAGAATATGTCTGAGCACCCACGCTCAGGAGTGGAGTAACTTGGTCGTGGATGCTCAGCGAGGGATTCTCCAGGGGTGCTGGTACCCTCTTGGGGTAGATCTTCACTTAATTCCGCTACCATGTTAAGGGGAGGGGGGGATTTGGGCCTCCAGCCAACTGCACTTACCAATGCAGGACACTCATTTTATATGAGAGTAGATTGGCACACTACAAATTAGAATACCTATCCAAGCAGCGAGCATCACCTGATGTCATGTTCCTTTATAAAATTATCCATGGTCTCATCAAATGTCTGGACATTTTATACTATTTAGATGGGTCGGTTCTAATAACTTACAGTCGCTTGGACCGAAAAAAAACTTTTGTCACGTCTCATTGTAAAACAGTGTGAATGACTAATAGTTATAATAATATTCGTGATTTGTTCGACATCTTTCATGGTTCTATCGCCTCAGCAAGGGCTAACATTGGATCAGTTTTTCATTTCCAAATTTGTATTTGTTATCATGCCCACTTGTTGCATGTTATGTTCACTGTTATTAGAATGAACGTTTTGTTTGTTTTTTAATTTATTTATTTATTTGGTTCACAAACAAATGTTACACTAATACATTTGCTTAATTCTAAGACAGTGGTATAAACTAAGTGCACATTCAATAATAGGTAACCGCATGCTTAGTGTTCACAGCATTTTACGCAAAATCCCAACTTAAAGGCTCTGGTACCACAGTATCCGAATTTCTCACCAAGCTTCGGCATGATCTCTTTGTAGCTGCCCGTGAAAAATTTGGTATCTCCAAATGCTGGACCAAAGATGGATCTGTATACATTGTGAAACCTGATGGAACCAGACATCGTGTTACCTGTCTGAACGACATCAGCAAAATCGATTGCCAGACAAGCCCAAAACCAGTAACGAAAACTACAGCTGGGAGGCCCAAGCGAAACACCGTTGTGAAGAAGTGTTAAGTGTTAAGTTAAGTGTACAGGATTTGCCGTGCCTAAATGCCATTTTTTTTTAATGCTTTACAATTACAATAAATATCTTGTGAGACTTATTTCTTTGTGAATGTGTTATAAGCTAGTGCAAAACCCTCTCATCATCATCAATATAGGGAGGCCTGTGCCCAGCAGCGGGACGTATGTAGACTATACCTTATGTTTTGTGCAATTTTTTTTAACCATTGAATCTACATATAATAAGCATAATAATTATTAACCCCACTTCCCATTTATTACACCAAAAAAATGTTTACAAATTGACAATGTGAAACATTATCATTACTAACTGACAATGCGAAACATTATCATTACTTATTGACAATGTGTAACATTATCTTAAATCTGCTAGGAGTAAAAGTATTCTGTACATTATTGTTGTGACTTTTTTATTTTTATTTAACTGGCTTCACGGTTCTGGGTTCCAGACCTTCTGAGCCATTGTTGTGTACGTTATTATAGTACTCTTATTAGTTTGTGTTGCGAATACTACGTTATACCACAGATGATGTTAACACTAATATCACAATTATAAGGTTATGTCGCGCTTTAACGACAACGTAATGTTAACAAACGCATTGTCAGTTGCGTTTCCCATAACGGTGTTTGTTTTGTGCACTTATTGAAATTTTTTTTCTTTCTTTTACTTAAACCTTGATATTATTAATCCTCTTTTTTATTTTCTATTTAGTAGTAAAGTGTCGTAAGATAATGTACTTAAACTGTATTTATAAAAACACTCAACTGGCAGGTGGACACTAAAATACTTTTTTATTTTATTTTTATTCGTTTTTTTTTTGTTTGTTTTTAGTTTTAGGAAATTTATTACCTTATTTTTTAATAGTATTTTACTTATTGTACGTTAAATTTTTCACATATAAACATTAATAGTTATTTAGTAATGTCATTCTTAGACATTAGTAGTGATACTGAAACTGCAGATAGTGATGATGGCAATATCCCTAGCTTACAGCCTCTCTCTGAAATACTAGCTTCACAATTTTCTGATGTTCCCAATAATTTCAACGTCGTTCACATTAATGCCCAAAGCATTCCGGCTCACTTTTCAGATATGCTGGCTACCTTTGATTCTAAGGATATTCATGCTATTCTCGTTTCTGAGTCATGGCTTAAGCCTTGTCTTCCTTCCACAAATTATTCTTTACCTGGCTTTCACCTCATAAGAAATGATCGTACTGTTAGCGGTGGTGGAGGTGTGGCAATATATCTCCGTGCGTATATTCCCTTTTCTGTTGTTGATATGTCATCTCAACCAACTCCGCTTAATGCAGGTGAACATCTTTTTATTGAGGTGAAGCTTAGTCACACGAAAATTTTGCTGGGGGTATATTACTGTCCTTCATCTCGAATTGACTTCTTCACTTCCTTCGAAAATATTTTAGAAAATGTATCCTCTTATTCACACACGATCATTATAGGCGACTTTAATACTTGTCTGCTTAAACAAGACTCACGTTCATCCTCTCTTCGATCTATAGTAAATTCCACTAATCTCTCTATTTTACCTTTAAATTCTACTCATCACTTTCCTAATGCTACTCCGTCATTGCTTGACCTTATCTTTGTGTCCTCTTCTGAACTCGCTGTTAAGCATGGTCAGTGTTCAGCGGATGCCTTCTCTTACCATGATCTTATATTTCTCTCTTATAATGTCAGGCCACCAAATATTAAGTCTAAGCTTCTTCTGCAACGCAGTTTTGGTGGTATGAATATACAAAATCTTTGCGAAGATGCTTCCAACATTGATTGGTCAGCCGTTTTAAATGCAGAATCAGTTGACGATAAAGTTGCAATATTTACGACTTACCTCACCTGTCTCTATGATAAACATGCACCAGTTCGCGTAATTAAAATGAGACATCGCCCTTCACCATGGCTGACTGATGAAATAAAATCCATTTTAAATAAAAAAGCTGCAGCCAAGACAAAATATAAATGTAGGCCTACATCTATAAACTGGGAAAAATATGTCACTATTCGAAATCACTGCAATAGGGTATGTAGGGATGCTCAGCGCCACTATATCCATAAATCAGTACAAATTGGTGATGCGGCTAAAGTCTGGAGTTTTCTTAGATCAATGGGGGTTGGAAAGTCTCGTAATAATGTACTCTCCAAAGATTTAAATATTGATTTACTAAATCAGTTCTTCTCATCCTCGTCCAACTTAAATGGGACTACAAAATTTAACACATTAAATTTTCTTTCATCGCTTCCAACTCCTGATCATCCACCTTTTGTCCTAAATCAATTTTCTGCTTGTGATGTTAAGAAGAGTACTCTATCCATTACTTCGAATGCAATTGGCAGCGATTGTATCAGCCGTAATATGATCCTTCCGATTCTTGACATAATCATCCCAATACTTTGCCATATCCTAAACTCCTCGATTTCTAGTGGTGTTTTTCCAACAACTTGGAAAGACGCTCACATCATACCGTTGCCTAAAAAACCTAACCCTACATCTTTTTCGGAATATCGTCCTATATCTATTTTGCCATTCCTGTCCAAAGTTCTCGAACGCTTGATATATAATCAGCTCAATGCTTTCCTCCACAATCATTCCCTTCTAAATCCTCTACAATCCGGTTTTCGCCCTGGGCATAGTACTGCTACAGCCTTAGTCAATATTACGGAAGATATTAGATCTGCAATGGAAAATGGCAAGTTAACTATCCTTTCTCTGTTAGATTTTAGCAATGCCTTTAATTCAGTTGATTTTGAAATTTTACTGGGTATACTTAGCTCTCTTAACATATCTCCAACCGTGATTGATTGGTTTCGAAGTTACCTGTCTGGGCGCCGGCAATGTATTCGCATTAATGACACATTTTCTTCTTGGTGTGATACCATTGCTGGCGTCCCACAGGGTGGCGTATTATCTCCCTTACTTTTCTCAATTTTTATTAATTCTATAGCCACTAAGATTACTTCGTCCTACCACCTTTACGCAGATGATCTTCAAATATATACTCATGTTTCTCCTAGTGAAGTAGATGTAGCTATTAGCAACATAAACAGTGATCTTGAGCAAATATCAGATTGGGCAAAAACATATGGCTTGAAGATTAACCCCCTAAAGACTCAGGTAATTATCATCGGAAGTTCGTATATGATTGGAAAATCTACCATATCTCAAGCACCTCAAGTTGTTTTTAATGGAAATTTTATTCCTATGAGTGAAAAAGTCAAGGACTTGGGAATTTATATTGACAGTCACCTATCATGGGGTCCTCAAATACAGGAGGTTAGTCGTAAACTCTTTGCAGCTACCCGATCGTTGAACAGATTAAGGAACTTTCTACCTACTGCCACTAAAATTGCGCTTGCTCAATCTCTTCTTCTCCCAATTGTGGACTATGCAGATGTCAGCTATCTTGATCTCACTGAGAAGCAACTTGATAAACTTGAGCGTCTTCAAAACTTTTGTATAAGATTCATATTTGGTTTGCGCAAATATGATCACGTATTTTGTTTTCGTAATAAGCTCAAGTGGCTTCCTATCCGTCTTCGCCGGAATGCTCATATTCTGTCACTTCTTTACAATGTTCTCTTTAATCCTTCCTATCCTTCTTATCTTAAGGATCGTTTTGTATTCCTTCACTATTCCCATTCGAAAGTTTTGAGATCATCAGAGAATTTTACATTAAAAATGCCTGCCCATAATAGCAAATTTATGGACAGGTCGTTTAGTATTCAAGCAGTCCGTCTATGGAATGCCCTGCCTCTGTCAGTGAGACGCGCCCAGTCTTTACCTGTTTTTCAGAAACTTGTACACAGTCACTATCTTAATCTTTGATTTCGTGCCATTTATATATGTAGTATACATTCGTATTTTTTTGTATTTATTTGTTGTTTATTTCTAATTATATTATATAAAATATGGATATTTTTATAAATATTGTTTCTGCATCACCAAACCACACAATTTACTATTTTTTTTGCGATCCTGTCCATCCAAAGGTTGTCTGGAAAAAATCGCTTTTAGCGATAAGACCGCCCATTGTGACACTATTTTTTTTTCTTCTTCTTTCGTTTATGTATTGATTTGGTGTACAATAAAGAATTATCTATCTATCTATCTATCTATCTGATCCTGTATTGCACAGACAAAACCCTCGGTTTCCCCGAAGAGGTCACCGAAACGTAGCCAGTTGAGGGAGGCGGCTGTATCTACGTGAGGCTCACGTAGAGCCCTGTAGTACCTCCCGTGGAGCTCCTTCTCCTTCCATACGGTCTCCCGGTCGGAAATGCTCTGTACTGCCGGGTCTTCCCATTGCTCGTTGGCTAAGGATAGAGGGGTAAGTCCTTTATCACTAGAAATGACGTCATTATAGAATGGATCATCCGATCTCGCCAGGAAGTAATGACGGAGGCTGCACACTTCGCGATTATGCATGGTGAGCGCGCTCAGGAAGCCACGCCCACTATGCTTTCGCGGCAAGTACAGCCTCATTACCGACGATCTCGGATGATGCATCCTATGGGACGTCATTGTAGTGCGGACTTTTCTATCCAGGGCGTTAAGTTCAGTCTGACTCCACCTGAGTATGCCAAAGGTATACATGAGGACAGGCATGACCCAACCGTTATATGCATGTGTCTTATTCACACCGGACAAAAGGCTGTTAAGCACTTTGGTCAAGCGTGCATAAAACACGTCGCAAACTGACTGTTTCATACCAGTCTCATCGACACCGATGTTCTGTGACATACCCAGGTATCGGTATGTTTCAGCCTCGGAAAGGGTTCTTAAGTTGACGGGCATAGATAAGTCTATGCCCTCAGAGTTAGCAACACTTCCCCTTTCAACATGGAGGACCGCACACTTATCCGTCCCTAGCTCCATTCTAATAGAATTGCTAAATTCACACGTGATGTTTAGCAATTCCATAAGATGGGAGCGACTGGAGACGAATAATTTGAGGTCATCCATATAGAAAAGATGGGTCACTTTTGTACCTCCTTTGCGAAGCTGAAATCCCCTCCCGGAGCCCTCCAGTAAAGTACTGAGAGGGTTCAAAGAGAGGCAGAACCAGATTGGACTCAGACAGTTGCCCTGGAATATACCCCTTCTTATCCTTATGCGGCTTTCCGCAGCCGTCATCCGCTCGCCTAGATGACAGAGGATCGTACTCCACTGCCCCATACACTGCTCGAGGAAGTCTCGAACTGTACAGTCAATCTTGTACAGCTCGAGGACCCTCTTTAGCCATGTGTGGGGCACCGAGTCAAATGCCTTTCTGTAATCTATCCAGGCGGCGGAGAAGTTCCGACGGTTGCGTTTCACCACTTTGCCAATGACCGCGTCAATGAGGAGTGGTTCCTTTGTTCCACGACCGCCGCCCCGACATCCATTTTGAGCGCGCGACATCACCTGATTTAAGTCCAGGTGACGAGCGATTCTCGCGCTCAAAATGGATGTTAGTGTCTTGTATATGGTCGATAGACACGTGATGGGGCGGTATTTGCTCGGGTCTGTGGCACCCTGATCTTTAGGAACCAAATGAGTGATCCCAGTAGTGAAGAGGCTTGGGAGCGACTTCTGGTTGAGAGCCTCTTGAATCTGTCGGGCGAGCACAGCGTGACACACCATGAACTTCTTCAGCCAGTAGTGATGCAGCCCGTCAAGCCCCGGACTTTTCCAGTTCGGGGCCTTACGGACCGCCTCAGCTACGTCATCCGGCGTTATGATGACGGGGTCCATGGGCGTAATACCCGCACACTGACTCGCCACAACTTCCGTCCAAGGGCCCTCGTTGTCGTTTACGGGCTCTGACCACAGGCTGCGCCAGAATGCGACCGTGTCGGCCTGATTTGGTGCAGGGCCCGTTCCACTTACTATTGGTCGCTCCAATGATTTATAGAGCCTCTTCTCATCACTCTGGAAGAGACGATTCTGGTTGAACCGTGTCGACCTCTCGGTATATCGCCGAATCCGCTTTCCCCAAGCAGCTATTCTTTGCTTCAGGTCGTCTATGCGCTCCGTCAGTTTTTGCATTATATCCGGCTGGGACAAACTAACATTTGTCCCAGCAAACGCCATCCTGACGGTGCGCACAATCCTTGGCCTGGTATTGCCTGACCTGAAGCATATCAGTCTGCCGATGAGGGCCCCAGCATTTGCGATACGTTCTTCAATTCTTATTCTCCAGGCTGGGATAGCACTACTTTGTCCAGTAGCGCGTCCAGCCGTGGAAAGTTTGGCGCCTATAATACGGCAGACTGCCAGTGCGGTGCCAAAAAGAATTGAGTCCGTCTCGCAAAGGTCCCGGCTGACTTCCAAATAGGTAACCAGCGTTGGGTTCAGAGCCCTCACGACAGCCCGATTCCGCTTGCTTAGAGCTAAGCGGGGAAGTCGCGGTCGATTTTCGAGAGGCGTACTGCGCGTTTCCACAATCGCCTCTTCCAATGTACTCCTCATTTGCTCTAGTTCCAGTTCCTGGGGGACTGCTCCATCATCGTTTGAACCAACCACAACTGGCGTATTCACGGCGGCATCCACATTTGCCATTTGCTCAGCAAGTTGTGGCACCGCATCCTCAGCCGCAGCATTTTCACCCGATGAAGGAACAGCCTCACGTCGTAGCCGTTCGAGTTCGGTGACATCAAATGTATTTGAGCGCAAGATATACCGAACTCGGTCTGCCAGGTTTTGCTCGGTGACGGTTACAGATGGCTCCAGCTCAGCAAAAAGTCGATGCATCCTTGCCCGATACGCAAAACCTCCAGTTTCTCCCCCCCTTCGCCCTAAAATACGCCCGCAATGCGTTGCTGTTCATCTGGGTTGTCCAACGCATGCGGCGTACTCCACCAGTGGCGGGTGCCGATTGCTGAGCCCGCGAAGACCCTGCCGACACCAAGCCAGCTGGTGGGGATGATGGATGCGAGGAGCTGCTGGGTGGTCGTGCAGCACCTCGCGCTCGGCTGGCGGTTCACATGCTGTCGCGTCCAGCGCCAGCTCCAGACGCGCCCTGGCGACCTCCAGGCAGCGGCCCTTTGCGCGTTCCATTTACTTCCATCATCCATTTTAGGGCGTCATTTAGCGGGAGACGCCCAGACCCGGCGCCGTTTCATGGTTAGGCCATGTGCACAAGCGGGCCTTGGCACCTTCAATTTTTGCCGAGGCACGGCACTAACACCTCTTGGCAAGGTGCTGACTGACTGCGCTGACGTAGCGGTTCTGTCACATAACCGTTACATCAGCGGGCGATGGGGTCGTCACTTCCCTACGCCCTTATTATTATTATTATATATAAATATATATATATATATATATATATATATATATATATATATATATATATATATATATATGCCAACATGATTGGCTATATACTACTGAGTTTTGATAAACAATAAAATTCAATAGGGTTGTCGAGTTCCTTGTCTATAATACTTATCGATGTTTTTTCCTACCCATATCTGTTAACAAACAAAGTTCCCAACAACAGATGATTATCAAATGTTTATTAATTAACAGGTTTCCAATTGAATCTAGACTAAAATTATGGCTTAAAAGCATAACTATTGTGAATTGGCGTCCGAAACAAAATGATCATATTTGTTCTGAACATTTCACAGACGACTGTTTTATTAGACTTGAGTACTGCACCACTTTGAAAAAATGCGGTATTCCGACAATATTTTCTGGTAGTACCAGTAAGTATAAAAGTATTAGATTATTATTTCGAATATTTTTTTATTTCTTCTTTCCTCATTTTCCCACAAACTCAAGGGTCATAGGTAAGTGTCGAAAGGTCGCCTGATGATGTCGAGCCACGTTGGATGTTTGTTAGTCGGCTGCGGCTAGAGGAGATTCCTCTCTCTATAGCGGTAGGGTAGTCGAGGTGGAGTCGTCAGGGAAGAGGAGTGTTGGTATGGCGATTGGCGATGCGATGCCACTCGACTATCCTTCGCGACTTTGGTGAGGCTGCACCATTTGATGCTTCCAAGTGCTCGTTTTTTCCTGGCTTCACTCACATATCGGGCTTGGGGAGTTCGTAGTGCAGGTGGAGTCAGAGGCCACGGAGGGCAGTGTGTCTTGTGTTTCTGGTGCACCTTATCTGAGAAGAAAAACGGGGGGAAGAAGTCAGCAACTAAGGAGGGGCTGCCATTGAGCGATTGGACTGCCAATTTACAAATTCTAGCCATCGTTTACATTCACGGTTTTTGGCAACTTCCTCTTGCGCAATATCCACCGACAAAGGGTTACGATATGTCAAGCCCCCTAGAATGCGTGGCACTGCCGTAGCTGGAAAGCTTAGGAGGATAAACTTAGGAATGAGGATATCGGCGGTAGAACCAGAGTGACCGATATCACCCAATGGATTTGTAAGCTAAAGTAGCAATTGACCGGCCATATAGCTCGAGGAAACGATAACTAATGGGGAAAAAAGGTTCTCGAGTAGCAGCCTCGTACCGGCAGGTGAAGTGTCGGAAGTGCCCCCACTAGATGGAGTGAAAACCTGGTAAGACATACAGGAAGTTGATGGATGCAGGTGGCTCAGGACCGTGCTTTGTAGGAAAGCATTCCTTGGGGGAGGCTTATGTTCAGCAGTGGACTTGTGAAGGGCTTTAATGATGATGAATGATAATAGCATTATATTAATAAGATACATAAAAAGAATGGACGTTATGGGTAGAGTCCATCTATCCATATATATATATATATATATATATATATATATATATATATATATATATATATATATATATATATATATATATATATATATATATATTGTGGCGGCTTGGGTTTATTTTTAGTGATATAGTGGACTGTATTTGATTCAATATCCCCTGAAACGTTCAGTTACCGCAATCACAAAATTACACCAAGAAAACAATAAAAACTACTCACGGTCTTACTAGCCAGCTTCCCAAGATCGGCAAAACGTTGACAGCTCCTGGTGGCTTCTTCTACACGGTAGAATACACTAGTAATCAGATTGTACACGGTACACTCTAGAGTAGTCCTTATTTGTGAGTTTTTGAAGAGATATGTTCACTCCACGTTAACACAAAGAGATATAGGTTAATAATAATCTTCTTACGCGTCGTACCCTCCCTTTTATTCCTTTTTTGTCCGCACAGATTATAACAGCGCTTTATGCGTCACACGTTGCTACAGGTTATCACCGGCCCTCAGATCGTTGTAGATCACTGTGCCTTAGTATAAAATTTGCGAGTTGCGGTTTATTACTGAACACCCCCCCCACCGAAACCATCTTGATGGTTTCTCCAAAAAATAAGATAAAATTATAACTTAATCTAACTTAATCTCTATCAAGATAACGCTGAGACACAGAATGGTCTCAACGAGAAGGTTATTAATACAATTAAGCTAATTTGCGTAAGGAAGAGGACTCAGTTTATTAACTGGTCTCTGTAAAGTACTCTTTTGGGTACGAAGCGTTACACAACGAACAATCCCATCTGGGCCGGGGTGAAGAGCCTCTATTCTACCCAAAGGCCAATTGCACGGCGGTATGTTATCAGTTTTTATAATTACAAGATCACCTATTTTAATGTTAGATCTATCCGAATACCACTTTGCTTTCTGTTGTAGCGTATTTAAATATTCACGACTCCATCTACGCCAAAACATTTGTGAACATTTTTGAATATATTGCCAACGTGACAATCGATTCATCGTTATGTCTTCTACATTATACTCAGGTACCACCGTTAACGCTTTTCCTATTAGAAAGTGTCCCGCTGTCAGTACGTTAAATTCATCCGGGTTATCACTAGCTGGTAACGGGCAGAGCGGCCGCGAGTTGAGAATTGCTTCTACTTTACAAAACACTGTGGTGAGTTCCTCGAACGTCAAACCTTTTTCTCCGACGGCTCGCGCTAAGAGGTACTTGGCGGATTTAATTCCGGCTTCCCAGAGCCCACCCATATGTGGTGCGCTGGGGGGATTAAATTTCCATATAATTTGTCGCTTTGAGCAACCCTCTAATATATTACCTTTTTGCTCGAACATAAACCTTTGTATTTCGGTTAAATGCTTACTAGCCGCGATAAAATTAGTACCGCAATCCGAGTAAAGAAAAGAGCACACACCTCGTCGCGCTACAAATCTGTCTAAACACGCGAGGAAACACTCCGATGACAACGACGATAAGACCTCGAGGTGTACAGCTTTTGTCGAGTAACAAATAAATAATGCTAAATATGACCGTTCAATCCCAGCGTTTCGTCGTAAACTTTCTTTTGTAAAGAACGGAACATGCTCAAAAACTTTATTAGGTATCAATCGAGCTGCTGGCAAAGGTGCCATCTCAGGCTGCAAGAGCACTGGATTGTGTTTAAAACAAGTTTTGCATTTGGACAAAACTGACCGAATAATGCGACGGGATGCTAAAATCCAAAAGTTTTGATTAATAATGTTTTGTAAGGTGCGTGGGCCTACGTGTAAATATTTTTTATGTAAATATTCAATAAGTAATTGTGTAAATCTACTATTTTTAGGTAATAAACGGGGATGTTTCGCGTTATAAGGTAAAACTGAATAATTTATTCGACCCCCCACCCTGAGGTATCCGCGATCGTCAATAAACGGAGATAATTTTCTCAACGACGGAATGTACTTTGTGCCCTTTGACAAATTATGTATTTCATTTGCAAAGTATGAACGCTGTACTAGTTTAATTAAGACGTCTTGAGCGGTATTCAATTCGTCAGTCGTCAGTATGGATTGCTTAGAGTGACCGGATTCAAATCAGAACCATCTCAATATTCGAGCAAACGTACGTTGCAGTTTATAATAAGAAGAGAAATGGGAAAAAATTCGGTCACAGAACTCTAACTTAGATTCCTCTATTAAATTATTTTCATTAGTGATTAAATTGACGGAACCTAATGAATAATTTGATTTTATTTCAGGTGTATTACTTTCATCTTGGTTGATAAATGTTCTAATTGGCCACTGCGAGTAGTCATCATACAACCAAGATGGGCCATAATTAGCCACTGCTCTTTGCATTCCAAGAGCTGTGACGGAGACGCTCCGCGCGAGCAGATGTCTGCCATATTGCACTCACTACTAACGTGACGCCAAAAGTGCGGAGGTAACACTTCGCATACCTGAGTAACACGGTTACTAACAAACGGCTTTAATTTGTAAGCTTCTGTTTGAAGCCACGCCAATACGATAGTCGAATCGGTTAACGCAGTGATACGATTAATTTTTACACGAGTTAAAATGTCACGGACATATTTAATTAATCTGCTTAACAAAACTGACGCCATCAATTCCAACCTCGGGATAGTTAAGGGTTTGACGGGGGCTACTTTAGATTTTGCTATCACCAAGCGTACTTTAGTCTGACCTCTGTCATTACGACTGATCACATATACACAACTAGCGTAACCGCGAGAACTTGCATCGCAAAAGGCGACTAGTTCACATTCAGACTGTTCTGGTAACAGCATGTGTTTATCTATTTTAATTTCCGTCAGTCGCGGGAGATCATCAACGTAATTAAGCCAGCGCTTAGTTACGTCAGTTGGCAGTTGCTCATCCCATCCTATGCCCAGCTTCCATAAATCTTGCATTATTTCTTTCGCGATGAAAATGCACGGCGAAATAAAACCTACGGGGTCATAAATAGAAGCTAATAATTTCAAAACAGTACGTTTAGTTGTTACTTTGTCAGTCTTATCTACTGCGAAATAAAAACAGTCAGTCAAAGGGAACCACTTCAGACCTAGCACCTTGACTGAATATTCGTTACCATCTTTCAGGAATGTTACAGGACACTCTCTTCTAAGTTCGCGTTCTAAGACCTTTCCGCTATTACTCGCCCATCTCTTAAGTATAAAGCCGCCGGAATTAAACATCGCTATAAGTTCATCTTGTAACTGAGATACCTGTGACAAGGAACTACAAGAATATAGGATATCATCCATGTACACGCCCTCGCGCACAACCGTTGCAGCGAGCGGATAGTGTTCTCCCTCATCATGGGCTAATTGCAAAAGTGTGCGGATAGCTAAAAACGGCGAGCAACTTAAGCCGTAAGTTACTGTCTTTAATTCATATACGTTGATGGTATCATTAGGCGAATGACGATATAAAATATGTTGATAACATCTATCCGACGGATTCAGTTTGATTGCACGATACATTTTGCATACGTCGCAAATCAAACAATATTCAAACAACCTAAAATTCAATATTATAGCCCCAATATCTCGATACAGATTAGGCCCGGTTAGTAGAATATCATTAAGCGAAACATTCGTGGACGTTTTTGTCGAGGCATCGAACACCACTCGCACAGGAGTGCTGGAACTACTGGGCTTAAGTACACTATGATGTGGTATCACATATTTACTCGGAGTGTCACCCGTATAAAGCTCCATATGCCCTAGATGTTCATATTCGCACATGAACTCTGAATAGGCTTGCCGTAATAAAGGTAAACGATTCAACTTGCGCTCTGTGAACAAGAGTCGTCGCTCGGCTGCAGCCCTTGAAGCGCCCAACGGAGGCGGGTCTGGTATGAATGGTAACGGCACTGAATAGCTACCGTCCTCAGTGCGGCTAGAACGAGCCACGAAAATATCTTCTGCTAATTGTTCTAAAGGATTTATCGAAGGCTTGCTGGGCAATTCTTCGACTTCCCAAAACTTACGCAACGTTTGATCTAAAGACTCTTGTTCATCAAACGAGACTGATAAATTATAGTTTCTTAAATTGTCCTTTTCATTGCAATAAAGTTTACCACTTACAACAAACCCGAAAGCGGTATCGATCACGCTTGGTATATCCGATGAAATAATATAAGGTTTATCATAAATAAGTTCTGAAACTATATCATTGCCCAACAATATATCAATACGTGAGCGCTTATAAAACATCGGATCAGCTAAATTAAAATTCTTATATTAACGTCCGAGGGGAATCGAACGTTAGGCATATCGGCAGATACCTTAGTCACTATGACCATGTTCACTCTAAAACTAGGCAAGTCAGTGTGTAGGGACCTTAATGTGCATGAAATCATTCCATGATTTTTTACTGCCTCTCCACCAAGGCCATAAATGTTAAACGAACATTTTTTCCGAGGTAAGCCCAAACGTTGAGCGCACTCAGTTGTAATAAATGAGCTCTGAGCTCCAGAGTCAATAACTGCACGGCAGTATTGATACTGACCGCTACTATCATTTGCTAATACACGAGCCGTTCCTAATACGACACGTTGTAATGAAGCGTATCTATCGTATAATGCTCCGAGTCGCTCGTAGTCTGAGAAGAAACGAGTACTTGTTGCGCTTGCGAGTCAGCGCTCATTAAACTAGTGGATGTTGGCAAGACCGCGTCGCGCACAGGCTCCCTATGCAATAGATAATGATGTGATGACGCACATACACCACAAGACATCTCACTTTTACAAGTTGAAGTATCATGATTTCCCTTTAGGCAATTATGACACAATTTTAAAGTATTGACACGGTCAATCCTTTTATCTACGGTCAATTTACGAAATTGATCGCACCTGTAAATCATATGATTTTGATTGCAATGCGCACAAATAAATTTATTTTTATTATAATTTGACACATTAGTATTTAAAACTGTTTTTGATATACTTTTATTGTAGTTATTATTGTTGCTTTTGTAATTGTTACATGTAGGCTTATTTCTTGATTGTAACGAAATCGCACTTGTATTAGATGAATGTTCGAGAACTTTAACTTGTTTATTTACAAAACTAATTAATTCCGAAAACGATGGAAGTGCGTTTTGATCTCGATTTTGTTCAAAAAGTCTCCTAGTATGCGCATCCAACCCACGTAAGGCTAAATGACAAAATAAATAGTCATGCAAATTTTTTATTTTTAACGCCTCGATGGCTTTAAAAGAGTGATCGAATGTTTCAATAAATAAGGTAAGATTTGCGGTAGTATCCTTATTTAACGGCGTAAAGTTTATCATTTTGTCGATGTACCTACCCACGAGTATTCGATCATCTTGATATTTATTACATAAACTTTGCCATACGAGAATATAATTAGCGGATGTTATAGGCAGTTTTTTAACAATGTTTAACGCCGAACCTTTAACACATGAGAGTAAATAGTGAAACTTGTCTATTTCGTCGAAATCTCGATTGTGAACAAGTGATAAAAATGTATCGTAGAATGTGGACCACTTCTCAATATCGCCATCGAATTCGAATAATCGCAATTTAGGTAACGACGGCCTTACATCAATCCTATTTTTCCCACTGATGGGTGCCTGATCGCTCGGTTTTAATCGTAAATATTGCAATCTACATGCCTTATAAAGTTCATCAAATGTATCTAATTCACGGGTTGACAATCTTGTCTCCGGTTTTAATGATATATCTATTTCAATAGTATTTAACACTGTTTCTTCAAACTTTGAGCGGACACTTTCTAATTCGGAATAATCCGCTAAGAAATTCTGGATTTGTGTGGAATCATTCATTTGGGTTTTCGCAAGATCGAAAACCTTTTGTAATTTAGCAAATAGGTATTCCTTTTTAAAAATAAGTGTTTGCCTTTTTATCTGCAATTTGTCCGACATTTTGAACAAAAACAACAAGGTGACTTTAGATACTTTATAAACGTACCGCAAGCAATGAAATTTTAGGTAGAAAAAGGCGAATTAAATAAGTGTTAAACAATAAAATAAAATAAAAAACGCTTAATTCAAGTATATGACACGTCCACGGGACGCTAATTAAGGGTAGAAATCTTATATATGAAAATCACTAATTTAAATAAATGCGGCTCGAAGGCCAGAAATGTGGCGGCTTGGGATTATTTTTAAGTGATATAGTGGACTGTATTTGATTCAATATCCCCTGAAACGTTCAGTTACCGCAATCACAAAATTACACCAAGAAAACAATAAAAACTACTCACGGTCTTACTAGCCAGCTTCCCAAGATCGGCAAAACGTTGACAGCTCCTGGTGGCTTCTTCTACACGGTAGAATACACTAGTAATCAGATTGTACACTCTAGAGTAGTCCTTATTTGTGAGTTTTTGAAGAGATATGTTCACTCCACGTTAACACAAAGAGATATAGGTTAATAATAATCTTCTTACGTGTCGTACCCTCCCTTTTATTCCTTTTTTGTCCGCACAGATTATAACAGCGCTTTATGCGTCACACGTTGCTACAGGTTATCACCGGCCCTCAGATCGTTGTAGATCATTGTGCCTTAGTATAAAATTTGCGAGTTGCGGTTTATTACTGAACATATATATATATATATATATATATATATATATATATATATATATATATATATATATATATATATATAGTAATAATAATAGTAATAAACATCCAACCAAAAATTATTATATATTATAGGAGATACATCCTAAAAGATGGCACCGTGTAGCCAGAATTCTACACCAGGAGCTTGCTCTAAAATACGGTCTCGTGGACCGGAAATTGCCGTATTACAAGTACTTGCCGGAGGCCGTGATCGAAAATGACCGCGCAAGGTCAACAGGCGTCAACTGGGACCAGGCCATCATCACAGACAGGACTATTCTTGCGAATAATCCTGATATTGTGCTGATGGACCGGGCACAGTCAAGGATATTTTTGGTCGACTTTACCATTCCGTATGACGTGTAATGACGTGAATGTCTGGACCTGGCTCACGAGTTGACCGACATGTGGGATGGTAGTCGTCTCTGCAAATGGGCTAATCACGGTCGGCCTCTCGGGTCATCTGAGGCGATTGGACCTCCGTGACGGACCGCTCCGGGGTCAAATGCAGAAGGCAGTGCTCCTCGATACCGCCCTCATCGTCCGCCGGTTTCTTTCCCTTTCCTCCTAACCCTCGGCCGTTTGGTCTCCCCTGTCGAGGGCTTCCATTTGGTTGGATCTTTATTTATTTTATTTTATTGATATTTATGTATATTTACCTTTTTATTTTAATTTATAAGTACATATTTATAGAACCCAGCCAGATGAGAAACTATACAGATACCCCAAATAATAATAAATTTATTTATTGCATAAAACCATATTGACACTACAAAGTTACACACTGTGTGTCAGGAATCAGTTCTTTCCCATTTCCATTACATTATAATTACAAAATGACTTATCAGCTTATCACAACTCAGAACAAGGTAACAAAAACAAGGTGCGTGCGTGCGTGTGCGCGCGTGTGTGTGTGTGTGTGCGCGCGCGTTTGTGTGTGTGTGTGTGTATAGAATTTTTATCGATATATTTTGTCACACTGTCTTATCCCTATTATTAGTTCCGTGGACGTGCACTTCTGCAGTCAGCGCCAAAATGGAGCTAATTAAATTGCCTCGTCATGTCACGGTGTATAGCCAGTCCAGCGTACTTTATATATAGAGGTTATTGACTGTAATAGACTGTAATCTTAGGTTTTGAACACAGATTAATAAATTTTTGTTTCACAATTACGCAAAGAGTTCATAATCACGATGTTATTTACCTTAGAGTAATATCCTCTCATTACAGAGATTTATATTTATATGTTCTTTGGTACTAACATGGAGATTTGACTATCTATGGAGTTACGGGTATACGTAGACAGAGAAACCTATAGACTAATGATTAGCGTGGCCTCGAGTGAGAAAGGATGATAACGTAGTTTTAGGTTATACAATAATCTTTATGACTTTTATACATATTTAGATATCGTTTTTAATTGTTTTTAGAACTGAACTAAACAAGATTCACCAATCTTAAGCTCACAAAACATTTGTTTTTTCTCTTAAACCAACTTGTAAACTCCTTAGATTGCTACGAACTGTCAAAGTTGTTTAGCACGGAGAAAGGGATAAACGATCACACTGCTTTGTCTCATTTCTATGCAAGACGTATGTACCAGCTGGAACAAGCAGCATATAACAGATTGGCTACAAAGCAAAGGCAAATCCATGGACATGACTTATTTAAAAAAAAGAATTATTAATGAAAGTTGCCGAAATCGCCCCACAATATAAAAAAATATTTAATAGATGAGACTGCAAAAGTAATGGCATTACAATTATTCGCCTACCGACTTACCATTGCAAACTTAATCCAATTGAATTGGTTTGGGCCCAAATAAAAAATTATGTTGCTGCCATTATCTCCACATTCAAAACGAGTGACATAAAAAAATTATTAGATGACGCAATAGCATTAATAGACGCTAATCTTTGGAAGAAGTGCTGCGACCACGTGATACGCGAAGAAAATGTGGAATTTGGATGACATCATGGAACTTACGTACTACTAATATACGTGGTAGAGCCATGCTGCAGTTATATTAGAAGTATAGTTGTGGCACGGATGGGTCGGCTCCACCGGGGAGGGACCACGCTCTCACAGAATACCAGCGTGAAATAGTAGCTTAATGCTGCTGTATTTCGTATGGTGAGTGTAGAGAACTGGAGACCCTTTTTACTGGAAACGAGGCATTCCATCTTAGTCCTCACGGGTGACAACGCATCTGCATTTTGATTCGTAATCGAGGATAGATGTGGATGTCTACGGGCCACAGCAACCACTTACCATCAGGTGAACTGTGTGCTCGTTTGTCACCCTATCCTATATAAAAAAAACTTGCAGAACAAAATTCTTTCATAATTAATGTAACTGGAAAATCTAGCGATTTCTGATTAGTGATTTAAGTAATTTTAAGAAAATTTGTTTCCATTAAACTTAATTGTTTGCAAAAAAAAAGAATTTTTACTCCACTGTGAATACACCTTTACCCCGTATTTGCACTAATGACTCACTATTTTCTTAATGCGAACGGACTATAGTACCTTTTTTTTCTTTGTAAATATTTGCAGTATTTTCTATTCTATAAATGCTGGTAGGTAGTAAATTTAATAAAAAGGTTTAGTTTATAATTTTTATCTTTTTATAGTTATTAGTATTGGTTACGCGGAAACGATTCTTGTATTTTAATTTTATTCGAGGGTATATTGCCAAGCGTTTATCCTTCCTTTGACCTAATATCCCTTCCGTAAACACACTGAGAGGGGAAAGAGGAGAGGCTAGAAGGTGGCGTGACTCTTTCGACCAATTAGAAGCGGGCCCGACCGAGATGCATTGGTGGGAAAGCCGAAGCAATATAAGCTCGCGCACTGCCCTCGAGTGCTCTCTTGCCACGCGCCGCTAGTCTGAACCGCATCACCTGGAGCAGTCGCGCTCCAGAAATAACCGCCTCACATAGTGTGAGATATCGTCGCGCACCGCTCTCTTCCTTCGCACCACTGGCCTAGAAGAACTTAGGCGCCCTAGAAGAACTCACCTCACGTCGCATCACAGCAACGGAAGCGCCTCAGCCGCATCGAAGTCACACCCCGGTAAGTGTGTTTTTCCTATAATTCAGTGCCTGCTTGAACATTTGTTTGTTAGTTAACCCACCCCATTTCATTTCTCCTAACGTACTCAAGCAGGAATCCTTCATAACCTTGGCAAGCAATAGATTTCGGAAGAGCGAGTGCATTGTCAAGGAACCGCGTGCCACATCGCCATCTTGTTGAGGCAGAAGAAGCTTCCCGCGTATACAGTCCATCTAGTATAACATCTCGCGTAATAGGGTCAAGGCTCGACCGGGGAATCGAACTCGGGAACCCTAAGGCCCGCCGCCCAACCAAGTATTTTTTTTAACAATTTACAGTTATTTGAATTTTTTTAATAGTTTTGTAACGATAATGGATAATGTCTTGTTGTGAAAGTGATCATAATCAAAGCTCCTCCTCTTTCTTTTCAGTATCTGATGTATTAGTAATGACGACAGTTTGAGAGCATTCCTCCATTAAAAGAGACCCTTGACTCAAAAACTTCAACATAGTTCACATAAATGCACAGAGTATTCCGGCTCATTATCCCGATATGTTAGCTAGTTTTGAAAGTGATAATGTTCATGCAATTCTCGTTTCGGAGTCATTGTTAAAGCCATGTCTTCCTTCTATATCCATTCCAGGATTCCAGTTAATACGCATCGACCGAACTGCGCGAGGTGGTGGTGGCGTTGCCATGTACATTCGTGCTCATATTCCTTTTTCTATTGTTTGTTTATCATCTCCATCTTAAGCTGAGAACGGAGCAGAATACTTATTTGTTGAAGTACTTCTTTCGCACAACAAATTACTTCTCGGAGTTTTTTATAGTCCTTCTTCCACAGTGGACTATTTTACTACATTAGATAACCTTCTTGAAGAGCTAACTCCATTATATATACATACAGTGCTAATGAGCGACTTTAATACTTGCCTTCTCAAGAATGATGCCCGATCTCTTTGCTTAAGTCCCTTATAGAAGCAGCCAATTTAAATATCCTTCCTCTCTCTGAAACTCATTTTTTCCTTAACTGTATCCCATCCCTCCTTGATTTGGTTATCGTTTCTTTTCTCGACCATGTTGATAGATTTGGTCAATTTGCTGCCAATGCCTTTACATATCATGATCTCCTGTTTCTATCTTTTAAAATAAGACCACTCAAAGCCAAATTAAGGATACTTCTGCAGCGTAATTTTGAGGACGTGGAATTGGAAAATCTACAAAAAGACGGTGCTAATATGGACTGGAACGTCATAATGAAGGCTTGTAATGTTGACGAACAGGTAGCATTGTTTAATTCACTTCTTGTTCAACTTTATGATGCTCATGTTCCTGTCCGTCCAGTGCGAATACGTCATCCTCCAGCTCCGTGGTTGACCGAAGATCTTAAAGGATTGATCTGCAGGAAGAATATCACAAAGTTGAGTTACAAGTCAGATCCAAAGAATGACAGGATTCGGGAGAAGTATAGACTCCTGCGGAATCAACGCAACAAGATGTGTAGAGATTTAAGACGCCGCCACATCCATAAATCAGTACAAAACGAAGATGCATGTCGTATTTGGAATTTCTTAAGGTCTATAGGAGTTGGGAAAACTCGTTCATGTCCTATTCCAAATAACATCGATTTAAATTTGCTTAATCAGCATTTTCTTGTTTCTTGTTTGAACAATATGGCAAAATCAGCAAGACTTGCTTAACTTTCATCGTTTCCCACTCCTGACTTTTCTCCATTTGTGTTTTGGCAATTTGCAGATTGTGATGTTAGGAAACCATACTCTCTATCCATTCTCGCACGCACGCGGTCGAAAGTGTTGATGTCAGTCGTATAATGATCATTCCCTTGCTAGACTTTTTAACACCTATTATAACCCATACTGGGAGGTAATCATACAGTATATCATAAAAAATTTATTATAAAGAACGAAATTAAAAGTCCATGCAAACTTTGTAAGCTTTTTATTAGCCTAGCGCAGTATCAGAATATATTTTGCTGTCCAATATTGCGTTCTACGAATACTTTTCATTTAGAATGGCACATTTTATATTGTAGCCATATTTAAAATCAATATCAGTTTACATTTTCAACCAAAGTTTATTTATGGTAGTAATCTCTTTCTTCACGACGTAAAACATACGTAGCACCCATATCAAAATCGTCTCAATCATAATTTTTTTCCTCCGGTTCCTAGGCTTTTCCTACGTCACAATTTTAAAAGACGAAGCTGCTGCTACATTACCCTCTTAAGTTATTTGGGTGCGGTGTGTTCAGAAACGCCAAAAACAATGCTTTATATGCATTATAATTACATTATATTAATGACACGAGAAAAACTAAAAACGAATAACGAACCGACAAAATTGGGGAGTTTTACTGTTATGGCAGACCTAAAAATTAACTGTCAAATATGCAACGCAGACTCTAACTTTAGAAAATGGTACTGTAGGATCGCTTCTTCTTCATAATTACGTTTGACCTTCAATATAATATCCCTGCCAGTACTTTTAATCACTTTCGGCTCAGTGATGACGGTTGTTTACTGAAAAAACTAATAAAAACACGGCAAGTAACACATTCTTTTGACACTTGAAATAAACACTAAGATGGCGGCACACATAGTTCCAATTTCGGCTGCGCGCAGAGTTATCTTGCGCGCACTTTAGCACACCAAAGAGTATTACTATGAGCAACTGTGTAAATTTTCTGCTAACTTACAAGATGCTAAAATATTTTAACTTAGAAATTTACAAAAAAGGGGAGGCAATCGACAGTGACAGTGATTAAGCTATTTTGTGCATTAAAATATTAAGATGTTTCGTTAATTTGAGTATATTATATTTAAAATAAATGAATATTTTGCTTCATAAAAAAATATTTTCATTTTAATACGTCATTTAATTACACTGTAAAATACACTATTTTTTCATAAGACACTGTATTATTCTCTCAAACACCGTAATTTAATGTTGACAGCACACTGATCTAGCAACACTGCTTATGAACGTCAACAAGTTAGATGACTAGTAGTTAGATCGATATATTATACCTACTTTCCTCTATGAGTTAGATCATGTCAAAGACTTGATGACGGCCGTTGTCAAACTCAATCAAATGTAGGCATGTCGATTCAGTCTTAAAAAAATCGATCTCTGAATCGAAAACACTAGAATCGATTATCGATTAAATCGAATATTAAAAGATCGATTTTCGATTAATTGCGACATTTTCAAACATGAAATTTCAAGAATTTGCGATTTTTTCTTTAATTGAACTTTAATAATTTTTTAAAATAAAATATTAGTATTATATACTAATACATACATACATACATACATATATTCACGCCTCTTTCCCGTAGGGGTAGGCAGAGACCACTTCTTTCCACTTGCTACGATCCTTACATACTTGTTTCGCTTCGTCCACTTTCATTATTCCCTTCATACATGCTCTACGGTTTAGGGTACTCTTAACCTGGCCTTTTTTCAAGACGTCCCTAATTTGGTCTAGAAAAGTCCGCCTAGGTCTACCCCTTCCAGCGCTTCCATTCACACTCGCCTTATACACTTTTTTCGTCAATCGTTCTTCATTCATTCTCTAGATGTGGCCAAACCATCTCAGCATACCTTTCTCAATTTTTGTCACTACATCTTCTTTCAGACCACAACGTTTCCTTATCTCACTATTTCTTATCCTGTCACTCAGTTTAACTCCTATCATATTTCTTAATGCTCTCATCTCAACTGCATTTATTCTACTTTCATGTTTCTTCTGCCATACCCAACTTTCACTTCCGTACATGAGTGTCGGAACCAACACCCCCTCATGCACAGCCAAACGAGCCTTGTTAGACACCTTCCGACTGCTCATAAAGGAGTGCAAGGCTCCATTCACCATGTTTCCTGCATTCACTCTTCTTTCGATATCACTTTCACACTTTCCATCTCTTGTAAATTTTGACCCCGGATACACAAACTCTTTCACCTGTTCAATTCGTTCATCTTCAATCACGATATTGCAGTCTGTCATTGCCTCATCTTTTTCAAACACCATCACTTTCGTTTTCCTTACATTCATCTTCATTCCCTTTCTAACAAAAGCTCCACTCATAGCAGTTACCATGTCCTGCAACTCCTCGGCCGAAGACGCAGGTAATACTTGGTCATCAGCATAGAGAAGACATTTGACGAGTAACTCATTCATTCTCAACCCACTTTCATTCTCTTTTACATCTGTCAAACAATTGTCCATGAACAGATTAAACAGCCACGGTGACGCTACACATCCCTGTCCTAACACCTTTTTCGATATTAAACCATTCAGTGTGTGCCCCGTTTATCATCACACAAGCACTAGAATCCCTATAAAGAGATTACAATGCTCGTACGAGGACACTGCTCACACCGTACACGGACAGTGCTGACCACAATTCATTCCTCACCACTCTATCATAGGCCTTTTCTAGATATATATACTAATACTAATTAACATTATTAATATTCCTTTTAACCACTCCTGGTAAGCTTGAAACGCTTGTGTTATTAGTGGTTCGCACATAAGCCACTCGGTCCTTTTTTTTACAAAGTGATTTTATGTATCACTTTTATTTGACATTTTAGGCTAGAAACAACAACAATACTTTAACGAAAGTTCAAACTGCAACGTACATTTCTCAATAAATCTGTTTCAATCTAATAACTTACTATTAATCAAATTGAAGTAAATGATACACTAACACAATACTGGTTATTTCCTTACTATAAACCTCTATAAACTTCAACATATAATATTTATTCACAGTATCTAGGTATTTAAAAAGTACTCTGTTTATACTTACAGTTCACAGTATGTATGTTTTTGATAATAAATAAAGTAAATTCGTTTGTAGTATGTATATGTAGTCTTTGTTCACAGCACAGATTAAGTTAGACCAACATTCCATAGGTAAGATTAGAATTAGAATTTTAGAAATGAAAATGAAATGATAACTTTTCGATATTGTTGGATGCGTTCATAAATATTTATTTTATTCAAATATATATTGAGTTCAAATTATCAACCAAGTACAACCGGTTGTTTTGCGTCCCCAACAGCAAAAATTAAAAAAAACTGCGGTATCTGTCCCCAGCCAGTTTGGGAATTTTATCGCTAGTTCTTGAATCAGATGATCCGATTCGAGAGGTTTTTGGATCGATTCAGTGAATCGATGCGGTGCTCCGAATCGATCTAAAAATTTTTATTTTACGATTTTATTTTTATATTACGATTATTTTACTCCAAAGAATCGATTTTTCGATTAATCGATTTAAGATCGACATGCCTAATCAAATGGTTTTCGTTTGGTGTGTTCAATCATGGTTATAATTGGTAATTATAGTATCTGATCCACAAATCACAAATCTGTGTACTAAATGTTTTTTACAGTTTACGTTTTGTCTCACATATTTTTTTAATTAAAAATGAATAGCAATATTTTAAGCGAAGAACCTTCCAATAAAAGACGTCGAAAGAATTTACAAATTACAGGTATTAAGGAAATTAGATTAATATAAATTGTCTGAAAAATTAGTAATTAACAATTTTATGAAGGTTAGTTTAATTTGCTTTTGAAGTTATAAAGTTTGCTACTAAAAATATACAGTCGAATTGGGAACCTGTTCCTTTTTTGAAGTTTGTTTTAAACTCGAAAGTATTTAAATAAGTGAACACTTCTTAGTATTAATGATTTTACGTTATAAAATATTCATGTAGCGCATTGGTAGTAAATACAATATATTAACAAATGAAATGAAATGTGTAAACAAAGCAACACCATTCACCACAATCTGACAGGGTAGCCTCTTTGCGTGTACTACAAGAATTACTACAGTGGATGCAATAATGACAGATGTTTTTTAGACTCATGGAATGACCAATTCTATTAGCTTATCTGCCTTATACTTCATGAATGAGTGGGGAGATTTTAAACACTTCTACTCTCACTCCTAACACATCATTAGTCACAATGTGGTCCAAAATTCTCATGTTTATAATGGTTCAATATATAACAGTGAATACTTTGACACATTTTTTACCCTATAGATCACACTGTATTCACTAGCTCTAGCTTCTTTATTTTGATGGTTTCATGCAGAGGAACCAACATTGTTTAGTTACTGATATCAAAAAATAAGGTCAAAAAATAAGAACCTGGGTTATTAAAGATAATAATTATGGCATTAATTGTTTTTCTTCATTAGCCTATAAAAGTTCATTTCTGATGTTGAGAAATTCTGCCTTGTCGCAAGATGAATTGACGCACACTTGACAGGAAAATTGACAGTCAAAGTACCAGATGTTTCACACCTTTGAATATTGTATGTCTGGCATAACCGAGATAATTATATCTGAATCTGTAGTTATAAGATTTTTCTGGCATATCCTGTGGTTGCCTTTGTCATTACCCACCCTGCGAAATAGGTTGATGTATTCTCTTTCAAGGTCACCACACAGTGCACTAATAGAATAATTAGTTAAATCAATAAAAAAATTTAAATAAACATTTTAATATGTTGCTTTTCTTAATATTACAGAACAGAAAAAAGAAAATGAAGCTACAATACACATAACGCAAGAAAAGTGTCTTAAAGTACGTAAAAAACATGTTCCAAAATTTCGATTGAAATCCTCTGGAGATTCTGCATCTTTACTTACACCAGAAGGAGAACGAGTTCCATTAATGCTCACTGATTTACAACATCTACTTCTGCACCCTTTATTGGGTAACATAAATCTATCTCAGCCACCACGCTGGTATGTGTTGGAAAAATGTGATCATATTAGTCAAATTACCTGCATCATATTAGAAGGAATTTCTATTCAGCACTGGGAGAAATATCAGGAAAAAATGTTACATGCCGGAAAAATATTTAGTCATTGTATTGAAATTCTTACACCTTCTGTTTATAATGGTTCCCTAGTAAAGGAATTGGCATTAGTACCCCTGTCTGAAACTGATAAAGAGGTAATCATACAGAAATATGGTAGCATGAATTTAGCCCTTGAAGCCAGGAAAGATTTAATGGTTATGATGAAAGCTGTATTTCCAATTGGAGACACTGTTTCTGAAAAAGTGAGTAATATATTATGTGAAGATGCATTTCCTAGAACACAACTTATGTTATCAGCTTGGCAATTAATAGAAGAAAATTACCCAGTTCCTCTTAAAGGAAAGTTGCGGAATGTATATGCAGACTATGTTATGTCTAAAGACCAATATAAACCAGT
Organism: Parnassius smintheus behrii; assembly: GCA_036936625.1. Classification (NCBI taxonomy): domain Eukaryota; kingdom Metazoa; phylum Arthropoda; class Insecta; order Lepidoptera; family Papilionidae; genus Parnassius; species Parnassius smintheus. Next base: position 25,359,168 of record JAUPFT010000018.1, read on the forward strand.
GACATCAAAATCGCCAATGTTTGGATTGGATTGTGAAATGTGTTTGACAAGTGCAGGTTCAGAGCTAACTCGGGTGTCAATAGTCAATGAAAAACATGAAAATATTTATGAATCTTTGGTTAAACCTTATAATAATATAACAGATTATTTAACAAAGTTCTCTGGAATCACAAAGTCAATATTGTCAGATGTTAAAAAAAGACTAGAAGATGTTCAAAACGAAATTCGTGATTTATTACCTCCAGATGCCATTTTAGTTGGTCAGTCACTTAATACAGATTTACATGCATTAAAAATGATGCATCCTTACGTAATAGACACAAGCTTAATATTTAATTTCACTGGCGAAAGAACTCGTAAACCCAAACTTAAAGCATTAGCTAAAGAATTTCTTAATGAAGATATTCAGTCAGGTAAGAATGGTCACTGTTCTGTAGAAGACTCGTTAGCTTCTTTAAAACTAGTGCAGTTAAAATTAAAAAAGAGTATGGATTTTGGTGATGCAGTGCACACTAATAGAAAACAATATAAAGAAAACTTTACAAAAATAGTACAAAAGCAAGAATATGCATTATCAATTTTTAATCACATAATAGAACAAAAGAAAACCTCCATTGTTATTGGATGTGATAACATTACGGGAGATTACCACACATATTTAACACAGGCAAAAGAGAGTTTGAATTCTCAGTTGAAAAAAGGTAAACTGAAAAAGGTTAAGTTATGTACTGTTGATAGCAATGAAGAAGTCATTACCAAACTTTCAGAAGCTGTTAGTGATTATAATCTAGCTATGGCACACTTAAAACTAGAAAGTAACAGTGATAATGAGTTAAAACAAATTGAAACTATTGATCAGTGGATTGACCGAATTTGGAAAAGTATGAAGCAGTTGGGGTTGTTTGTTATATTGTTTGGTGGGACCACAAATAATAATGGTATTGCAATGATAAAAGTAAAGGATGCTACTTAACTGTATATTTGAGTATTATTATATAATTTATTTGTGTTACTTAGTTTAAGTCAACTTTTTTTTTTTTTTTTTTTTTTTTTTTATAGGATAGGGTGACAAACGAGCACACAGTCCACCTGATGGTAAGTGGTTGCTGTGGCCCATAGACATCTACATCTATCCTCGATTACGAATCAAAATGCAGATGCGTTGTCACCCGTGAGGACTAAGATGGAATGCCTCGTTTCCAGTAAAAAGGGTCTCCGGTTCTCTACACTCACCATACGAAATACAGCAGCATTAAGCTACTATTTCACGCTGGTATTCTGTGAGAGCGTGGTCCTTCCCCGGTCGAGCCGACCCATTCGTGTTACAACTATACTACTAATATAACTGCAGCATGGCTCTACCACGTATACTTAAGTTTTACTATAATTTAAATAAACCATCACTGTCAAATGAGGATATCCACAGTAGAACCAGAGTGATCGACATAGCCCAATGGATTAGTAAGCTGAAATGATAATAGGACGGCCATATAGCTTGAAGAACCGATAACCAATGGGGAAGAAAGGTTCTTGAGTGGCAGCCTCGTACCGGTAGGCAAAGTGTAGGGCGACCCCCTACTAGATGGAGTGACGACCTGGTAAGACATGCAGGAAGTTGATGGATACAGGTGGCTTAATGCACTTTGTGGCTTAGTTAGGGGAGGCCTATGATCAGCAATGGGCTTGTAAAAGGCTGCAATAATGATGATGATGATCACTGTCAAAGATCAAGGTGAATAGGCCTCTTTCAAAGTGGTAAAAAAATTCCGTAAAAACCGCCTTTGGCTGACAGATTGTTAAATAGTAGTGAGTATTTGCACCCTGTGAAGCTGTTATTCGCCGCTGGTAGTATGCGTATTTAGCTGACTTTAAAAAAGGAGAATGTTCTCGTGTCTTTGTCTATATGTTTGTTGCGTGATATCTTTATCACTTGTGAACCTATTTTGATGAACACCGGGCATCTTGGCTTCGGAACAGAAAAAAAGACTGCCGTATACGTAACAGAAAATCTGTCGCCTTAAAATAAGTATCTCCATGCGTTGGCGCGCGCTCGAGCTAGGGAGCTGCAGTATAAGCATGTATGGGTTCGACGCGACCGCATTTACATGCGACAGACGGATACATCGGAATACATACTTGTGAGAAACTCAACAACATTGGAACAGTTATCATAAGCTAATCTAAATTTTCTCAAGCTAAGCGTACAGTTAATAAGGCTTAAAATACAATATGTTAAACATTTACCAAAACGTACGCGGCCTCCGCACAAATACCACAGAATTTTATAATAGTGTATAAAGTTCTAATTACGACGTCATTTTCTTATGCGAAACATGGCTTAACAATACAATATATGATGGCGAAGTTTTTAGTGAGCGATATCTAGTGTACAGGCGCGACCGGGAGACTAGTGGCTTCCATAGTAATAAACCTGGTCCTGGTGGCGGGGTGCTCATTGCAGAATCCAAACATATCTGCTCTCGTAGGATGTCACATCTGGAAAGCGACTGTGAGGATGTATGGGTGGAATTAGAGATAGGCAAAAGAGGTAGTTCCTCTGAAAATATATTATTGTGTTGTGTATATCTTCCCTCACCTTTACAAAACATTCTTGATTGTTACATTGAAAATACAAACTGTGTGTTGGAATCAAATGCAAAAACATTAATTATGGGCGACTTCAATTTGGGTAACATTATCTGGGATAAACGTAATACGTCTTCTCCACTCAGTTTTATAACCAAAAGCTCACTAGATAATGCTCTACTGGATTTTATTGCTCTTAATAATCTCATTCAATATAACTATATTTTAAATGACAAAGGTAGAATTCTTGATCTCGTTCTCTCCAGCACGCTGAAGGTCAATGGTGTGGTGCGTAGTGACTCTCTTTGAGTAACCCCGACTCTTGTATTTTGCGTGTGTGTATATGCTTATTATTCCTGCCCACACGCAAAATACGCGCCTAGCCGTGGAGTTGTGGAAAACAGCCCGTTGTAAACTAAACTAAACTAAACTAAAACCCCGACTCTCACCACCCTCCCTTAGTTCTAACATTTTCGTATTGTGATCCGCCAAGTTTATTGCCTAATGGTCAAAGCCAAAGATATAACTTTCATAAGGCGGACTACGATAAAATCATAACACAATTAAATTCAGTTGCATGGGACCGTATACAATCTTTATGTTCGGTGAATGACATGGTAAGAGAATTTTATGCTATTTTAACAGATACGATTACTAAGTACGTTCGAAAATGTAAACCCTCCACAAAAAAGTTTCCAGTAAGGTACACAAAGGAACTGATACCATCACCTCAAGGAAAAAAACAAACTTCGTTTGAGGTACCGTAAATACAAAAATCCACTGGACTAACTTGCATTACAAACACTTAGCAAAAGATGCGACGAATTAATAGGCACCTGTCATAAAAACTATGTCGCTGATCTGGAGGGAGCACTTTCTAAAAATCCAAAGTTATTCTGGACGTTCATAAAAAATAAAAAACGTAATAGCAATGCTTACCCTACATACTATCCATGGCATCTTTGCCTCATTTTTCGCATCGGTGTATAACACTAGCTCCGTACTGTCTGCAACTACTATTGACCAGATTTGACCTCAAATTATCATGCTAACCTGCACTTCTCACAAGATCAAGTACTCAAAACTCTTACTGGTCTAGATCGGACCAAGGGAGCTGGGCCTGACGACATACCCCCTTTGTTTGTAATCAATTGTCGCGAAGCGTTATCCTTGCCTTTGGCAACCATTTTCAATATGTCTTTAAAAACGGTTACTTTCCCTTCGGTCTGGAAACAGACACGTATTTTACCAATTTATAAATCAGGAGACGTAGGTTCCGTCAGAAATTACAGACCAATATCCATATTGTCTGTCTTCGCTAAAGTTTTTGAATCATTAATTTGTCCTGTTTTGGCTTGGCACATAAAACAAATAATTTCACCCCAACAATCGGGCTTTTTAACATCTCGCTCTACAGCTACAAATCTCGTTACGTTTGTGGGCTATGTCTCCAAGTGTCGATTCGCGCTTGTCTGTGGACACCATCTACACAGACTTCAGTAAGGCGTTTGACATTGTAGATCATAACATCTTACTTCACAAACTTTCAATTTTGGGCATCACTGGCAATCTTCTCGAATGGTTCTCTTCGTACCTCAGGCAGAGAAAATCGAGAGTGGTGGCATTCCCCAGGGTTCCCATCTCGGTCCGATTCTTTTCAATGTTTTTATAAATGACCTAGCGTCTGTTTTTAAACACGCGACCTGCTTTACGTACGCAGATGACATGAAATTGTCCTTGAAAATCAAAGACCACAGTGACTCACTCCCATTGCAAGAGGTTTTGGACCGGATGTATTTGTGGTGCGTTAAGAACAGACTATTTTTGAACCTCGATAAATGTAAAATTATAAGATTCTCAAGATGTGTAAATGTTCCGACACCTATGTATAATATTGATGGTCATCCTTTGGTAGAAGTGGGCTCTGTTCGAGGTCTGGGTGTGGTTCTGGACAAAAAGTTGCGGTTTCATAAACGTTGATGGAATTGTTACAAGGGGTCTTCAAATGTTGGGGTTCGTGTTGCGTAATTCTAAAGAATTTAAGAGGACCTCTCAACAATTTCCTTGTACAAGTCTTTAGTCTGTTCCAGCCTCGAATACTGTAGCCAGGTCTGGTCTCCATTTTATGACATTTATGTGAAACGCATAGAGCATATCCAGAAGCGTTTTTGTGGCATCTTTCGTACCAAACTTACAAAATAAAGGATCTACCCTCGTACGAAGATCTACTGACGTATTTTAAATTAAGTAGCCTGCAACAGCGGAGGTTTTTGCTGGATTTCATGTTGCTACACAAAATCGTCAATGGAACCGTAGACTGTCCATACCTACTAAGTGCAATAAATTTCAATCTACCTTTTAAGCTAGTGCGTGTCAGCCGATACGCCCCTTTTCAGTTGATTTATTTTGGGTCACCACGCCACCATAAACAGGTTACAGAGGCAATATAACCAGCTCTGCATGACATGTGACGTTGATATTTTTGCTGATAAGCCTCAAAAATTCAAACGAAAAATTATGCAATCCCTTACTTTTAACTAACATTTAGACCTAGTTTTAAATTTATAGTTGTGTTTTAAGAAACATATTCGTTGTCCACATTGCATGCCGTGGTAACTTTTAATTAAGACGACACTTAGTTATAAACCTTCCTATAATTTGTAGTATTTACATTGTGTTCGTGTACTTCTTGTTGATTGTCTTAAATAAATTAAAAAAAATCCCTTTTTATTACGTAGTTTAAACTTCAGGGGTGGTCCCATGTGTGTAATAATAAGAAAAAATTCCACCTCTAAGGGAGACATTTTTATTGTATAGATTTCTTCCAGTCCACTCAGAGTCAAAAAAATTAACCTTTAAATAAAAGTAAAAGTCGACTTTGATGAGCTAAAAATAAATGAGTTAACAAGTACAATCATAATATAACTGCAGTGTGGCTATACCTACGTAACTCTCGGTCTGCTTAGTCCTTACGCAGATGGTACGATGCATACATTGTACATAGTAGAGCTGCAACTATATTATGGTTGCAGCACGAATGGGTTGGCTCGACCGGGGTTGGACCACGGTCTCACAGAATATCAACGTAAAATATCAACTTAATGCTGATGTGTTTCGTTTAGTGAGTGTAGAGAACCGGAGACCTTTTTTTACCGGAGACAAGACATTCCATCTTAGTTGTTAAGTGTGACAACTGACAACGCATCTACATTTTGATTTTATACGTAGTAGAGCCATGCTGCAGCTATATATTATGGTTGTAGCATGAATGGGTCTGCTCGACTGGGGAGGGACCACGCTCTCGCTGAATACCAGTGTAAAATAGCAGCTTAATACTGCTGTGTTTCGTAAGGTGAGTGTAGAAATCCGGAGACCCTTTTTTACTCGAAACGAGCCATTCCATGTTAGTCCTCAGGAGTTTCGCATCTGCGTATTGATTCTTAATCGAGGATAAATGTAGATGTCTATGGGCCACAGCATCCACTTACCATTAGGTGGGCTGTGAACTCGTTTATTAACCATATTCTATAAAAATATCCGTGTTCTACAAACGTCATTTGCCGATTATCATGCCCTATCAATGAGTTAAATTATGGTTAAAACTCTAAAGTTAAAACGTCTCTGTAGAGAGTAATAGTGTTCTGTGGTGTAAACAGGAGTAAACTTACTAAAAATCTCATCTGAAATGCAATTCAGTCACCATGGATTTTGGCTAACATTGATCGCACATTATTTCCGAACAATAGTAAAATATATAAAACTGTATTACGTGTGTGTAATGAATTATAAGAATTATATAAATGGATTTTCAATAAGGGCTTAATACAGGACGGGTAGGTGTTGAAATGAAATAAAACAAGCTGCCTGTGATGTATTACCAAAACTCTTTTTTTTTGTTCGAAATGCCCACATTAAGTGTGGAATATGACCTCGGCTTCTTACAGTGGCACGGATCCGAGTGGTCAAATTTTCAATGTTTCTTCTGCATTTGAGCGATTTGCGATCTGCATTTGACCAGCTGAATTTGAGCGATTGCCTGTGTTATGTTCACCTTTGGTCGATTGTGGTATGTACTACGCGTTCATTTCAAGTTTGCCGTTGTAGACCGTTATGATATCTCAGCTGACGGTACCGTAAACAAAAAAGTTGTCATGTTTATCTGTTATATCACATAAACATGATGACTATTTTCTGTCAAATTGAGCAAAAATAAGTAAGTAGTTTGTTGTCCTGTACACAGAAATTGAGAGCAAGCAAGTTGATAAAATGCATACTATAAAACAATTTATTTAGTAAAGTGAAATAATAACAGTGAATAGGAACGTGTCCGATACAATTATGAAATATTTTAATTAAATTTTTACAGTTTTATTTTAGAATTAAAATATTTCAAATCAGTAAAACATTACGAAGGCGCTGTTATCGGTACTAATATGGCAATGCTTGGGGCGCGGAGTGAGGGAGCGCGGCGGGAGGTAACGGCGTTCTTGGAGTGAACAAGAAGTACTAGTACCTGCGACTTTAAGAAACTCCACAAGAAAAAGTCTAGCGGGGGCATGACCTTGGTGGACAATTCACATAATTCCTGCGAGAGATAAGCTTACCCTCAAATCGCTCATGGAGAATGTCAATTGTGGCGTCCGCTGTGTGGCACGTAGTGCCGTCCTGCTGGAACCACATGTCGTCTAGGTGTATATGGTTCAATTTGGACTGTAAGAAATTGATTATCATCGTTTTGTAGCGCTCGCCGTTGACGGTGACCGCCTCACCATCCTCGTTTTCGAAAAAGAACGGATCAATGACGCCGCCGGCCCTAAATCCACACGAAACGGTAACTTTTTAAGAATGCATTATCACCTGGTGAACCTCGCGTGGGTTGGTGTCGTACCATATATGGCAACTCTGCTTATTAATACAGACATTCATCCAAAAATGCGCCTCGTCGCTAAAGATAATTTTTAGGCCAAAATTGGGGTCCTCTTCCAAACGATTCGAAGCCCAGTCAGCGAACAAACGGTGTTGTCTATAGTCATGAACTTTGAGCTCGTAGACATCTACATTTATATTCAATTAAGAATCAAAATACAGATGCGTTGTCACCCCTAAGGAGTAGATGAAACTTGGGTTATTTAGATCTTGTACGGGTGTAGGCCTAAGTCCCGACGAAAAATTCGCAAAGTTGAAGTCTGCAAAAGGCCGAGTTCTTTTGTGCACGGCGTGGAATCGGCTGCCTCGGGTTCTGTTGTACACTTCAACGAATCGCGACGATGTTCTCGGCCAACCTTGCGTTCCTTGAATATGAAGGTGTTGGCTGATTGTTTGCATTGGCAAAATTGACCACCAAAAGCTGAAGATTCGACTGTGAAAAGCCACCACGTCTACCGTAAAATGGGCGCAATGCGTGCAACGTTTGCACTAACGGACACTCATTTTGATAAAAAGGTTTATCATTTGGACGTGCTGTTCAATCGTGTAACTTGCCATGGTGATTTGGCATTAGTAATTGAAGATTTGAATAATAAATAAAAAATTTGTTAGATGTCACTAAAACAAAATGGCCGCCAACATCTACCAGCGCCAATTGAAAATCCCTTTATTTTATAGACATTGAATCAATTTTTACGTAGGTATGAGGTTGATATATTTCATATGGCTGAATCTCCGGAGGACTTCAGCACTATGCTCAATGACTTCAATTATGCCTCCCAACGGATGTCCAAAACAAAGATCATGTTGTGTAACATCCATGTCACTAAATCTACGACACATCTCGTCAGGTATATACCCCAAAACTTGAAAACTAGATTGTACAACCAGTGCGTGTTGCCTTTCATGACTTATGGATCAGAGACACGGTCCTTAACTGTTCAGGGTTTTTCTGCGTGATAAATTTAGAAATGAGGATATTCGCAGTAGAACCAGAGTGAGCGACATAGCCTAACGAATTAGTAAGCTGAAGTGGCCAGTGGGCCGGCCATATAGCTCAAAGAACGGACAACTGATGGAGAAGAAAGGTTCTCGAGTGGCAGCCTCGTACCGGTAGGCGAGGTATCGGGCAACCCCCCACTAGATGAAACGACAACTTGGTAAGCCATGCAAGAAGTCGATGGATGCAGGTGGCTCAGGACCGTGCTTTGTGGTATTCGTAGGGGGAGGCCTATGTTCAGGAGTGATCTTGTGACTGTAATGATGATGTACTGATGATGATGAGGTTGAAAAAAATTTTAAGACAAAGTTTTTCGATATCAACATTATTAGTTTATTTGCTGAGTGCGTAAATGTGTCCAGTAATTGGGTCAACGGTCAAAGTAGGTGGCAATTCTGCAGCCATATCAGCGAGGGCTTCCCATCGAGTAGCACGACTACATTCAGACTGACTTGGGCTAGTTGAATCCTGGGGTTCTTCTTCCCTGTAACAGTTAAAGTACAGCCTATATTACATCCGACTCGGCCCAGTCCTATCACTCCTGAGACGGTTGTAAGTTGAAGCAAGAAGTCCGCCGCGTTGCTACAGGGCGTGTTTGTGGACTTCAGACGACTTACAAATATTTTATTCGTCAGGCTCAGATATTATGCAGGTTTCCTTACAATGTTTCCTTCATTGCATGTTTTTCATCTCTGTGATAATTACTAATGTTACCAAAATAATAATTATAAAAATTATAATATTATAACATCTTTAATGTTATAAAATTTGTATTTTTCACACACAACAGTGTGTAAAGGCGATTAGTGTGTATATTTACACGAACCACTTCAAGCCACTTTCTAATCCGCCATATCAAGGGAATACAATAACTTCTTTTCATCCCCATAACACAGACCTAACACAACAAAGTAAGACCTATGATGGCCCGATTGTCTGACGTGCACACAAATGTCATTCATTTTGTTCCGCAAGTCATTTGCATAATCGGTTATACTGCGTGGGGCATCAGTGGTACCCCGGTGATCAGGTCTGCAGGCAGCCGTAATTCTCTTCCAAAGTTTGCGAAAGCTGGTGTCACTGATGTACTTTCGTGAACAGCGCTTCGATATGACAACAAAAACGGTTGTATGTGCTTGTCCCAATCTCGTTGCCGATTGTCTACAACTTTTGTTAGGTACCTCTCCAATGTCTGATTAAATCGTTCTACCATTCATCAGATTGCGGGTGATAAGAAGTCGTTCTTGTTTTATGAGTACTCATAACTCGGCAAGTTTCCTGGAATATTAGAGACTCAAAATTCCTTCCTTGATCGCTGTGAATCTCTAAAGGTACTCCAAAACGACAGAAGACTTCATGAACTAGTTTATCTTCAAATGTTGAAGCTTCTTGATTTAGAATGGCGAAGACTTCTGGCCATTTAGTGAAGTAATCCATCACAACGATGAAATACTTGTTACCGCGTTCACTCTCCGGAAACGGCTCCGCCACGTCAATGGCTATTCTCTCCCATGGTGCACCAAAATTGTACAACTTCAATGCACCTCTACTACGAGTCTGAGGTCCCTTTACAGCCGCGCAACTTGTACATTTGCGAAACCAGTCCTCGACATCCTTTCGACGGTGGACCCAGTAAAACCGTTCTCGGATCTTCAGCAGAGTTCGTTTAACTCCCAGATGGCCTCCTGAACAATAATTATGGTACAGCTGTATAACATTCGGCACTTTAACTTTAGGGACAACCATTTGCAAACGACACCTGTCTCCTCGACCATTGTCCCATTTACGGCACAGGACTCCATCCTGAATCAGCAATCTGTCCCATTGGGCCCAATAGCTTCTAGTGGTCGAACTCATCGCTGAGATGTCGCTCCACTTAGGCTTGGTAGCACGGGCCTTCATCCATTCTAGAATCGGCTTGATGTCCGGATCTTCCTGCTGTGCATGTCGTAGGCTGTCCTTCCACTCGTTGCTGAGGTGGTCTGTCCTGAGCATCCTCACGGATACCACCTCCTTACTCTCTTGCCTAGTACAATGTTTGCAATATTCAGTACAAGGTCTTCTTGACAATGCATCTGCGTTGCTATGAGATATCCCGCCGCGGTGTTCAACCACAAAGTCGTATTCCTGCTGCTGGGCGGTGCTGTTAGCCGCACAACCCTCTCGGGAACGATCAACTTCCCTTTTTACAGATCACTTAGGGCAGCTGGGTCGACGATGGCCCCTTTCCCCACAGCCGTAGCACCTTGGGCTGTAATTTTTATTGTGGTTGCGAACTATAACAGCTGCAACCTCCCTAACGTGAGGGTAACGATGATCCTGCCGCCGCCAGGCGGTGCCGTTAGCTACACTACCCTCTCGAGATCGATCAACTTCCCTTTCTACAGTCCGCTTTGGGCAGCTGGATCGAAGATGGCACTTTCCCCAAAGCCATAGCACCTAGGGCTGTATCCTTTGTTGCGTCGCGAAATGTAGCTGATGCAACCTCCCTGATGCGATGGGAACGATGATACTGCCGTACGGCTTCCACCTCCAGTGCATGGGCCAAGGCGTCCTTAAGCGTCTCGTGGTGCCCGAGCCTCACAGTAACTCTGACTTCCAGGTCGCGGATGCCGTCGATGAATGCACCAGGTTCCCTTCAATGAGCGCAGGTACAGACCGGTATGCTTTTCGCACCAGCTTCTCCACCTCTAGAGCCCACTACTGCAGGTTTTCATTGATGCGCTGCACGAGATCTTTAAGCTGCGCACGAAAGACGTGTTCCAGGTGAGCGTCGCCATATCTCGCCTCCAATGCCTCAAGGAGCTGCTCATAAGTCACTTCCTCACCGAGAGCTTCCAGAACAGTTAAGGCCTGGTAACGCAGGCCTAGCGTGAGAGCAGTCATGACCTGACTTCTAGCCGTTCGCTTTCATGACAGCCTCGAACTGGATTTTGTAGGCCGACCAGGAAGAAGTCCCGTCGAACGGCGGCACTTTGAACCCACGTAGCGAAGGTGCTGTAGCTACTACGGAAGCTGTGACTCCATCCCCCAGTTTGAGGTCGTCCAGCGTTTTCTATACGTCAGCCATCACGTTGTCTACCCGATTGTTCACTTGGTCGATTCGGGTTTCGGATTTCTCGATTCGGGTTTCAGCTTCCGACAGGCGGTTGTCATGTTGAGCAACCTTATCCTTCACCTCCTTCATTCTTCATTCCCGAAGGTAGCGTGAAGGTCGTTCATGAGGAGCATCTGCTCCTCCAATCAACGCGCCTGTTGCTCTTGTCCGCCCCGCAGCTGTTCCTCCAATCGACGCGCCTGTTCCTCTTGTCCACCCCGCAGCTGCTCTTCCAATCGGCGTGCCTGTTCCGCCTGGTGGTGGGCCTGTGCCTCCTGCTGCTCTTTCAATCAACGGGCCTGTTCCTCCTGTCGGCGGGCCTGCTCCTGCAGTATCACCATCAGAGCACCTAAGTCAGGTTCTGCAGATGTAGGAGCTACTGACGGGCCTGCAGCCGGTGGCTGGCCCTCCAACGTCTGCGGCGTTGCACCACCAAGTCTTCTTTGGTCCGTCTCCTGCTGGCGTTGACTTCGCGTACGGACACTATCCGTTTCCTCCTTAGGTAAAATCAGCATGATTTTATCCCACTTCTGACACCAATAGTTACGAGCTTTAGGTTCGTGACAACAAAAACTGCCGATTGATTTACCAACATTTACACTTTAATTCACTTTACACTAATTAAAACTTAAAATACTATTATTTAACCGTGTGGTTAAATAATAGTGTTTTAAGTTTTAATTAGACCAGAAGTCGAAGAATGCAGATGGCTCGGGGCCGTTCTTTGTGGTATTTCTTGATGAATGCCCATGTTCAGCAGTGGGCTTGTGAAGGGGAGAAACGATGATGATTTAAAGGAAAAATGAAAAGTACAAATTATCGTATTCGGTGTTGATAGGTCTTGAAAAACTGATGCGCTAAGTATAGAGTATAATTTATACTTGAAACTAACGGCATCAATAACTTTGTCGACATTTCATCTTCATAATTTATGTTTAAAATAGAAAAAAGTACAAAAAAACAACGTTCAAACGTTGGTATTTAAATTAATAAAAGGATAGACCTTACCTTATTCTACCCATAACTTATTACCTTACATTACCTATTTATTTTTTAATTATTTATTACATAATACATAAACACTCACGCCTGTCACCTAGAGGAGTAGGCAGAGACTACGGACTTCCATTTGACACGATCCTGACATACGTCTTTCGCCTCCTTTACATCCATATATCTACGCATACATGCTCGTCGGTTAAGGGTACTTTTAACGTGGCCCATTTTCAAAATATCGCCAATTTGGTCGATAAACTTTTTTCTAGGGCGTCCCTTCCCGACTCTGCCGTTCACATCTGCCATATAAATTTGCTTTGTCACTTTTTCCTCATTCATTCTTTCTACGTGACCAAACCACCGAAGCATTCCTTTCTTAATCCTGGTCACAACATCATCTTGCATACCACATTTATCTCTTATCACGCAATTTCTCTCCCTGTCATTCAGATAAATCCTAGCATACTCCTTAAAGACTGCATTTCTACAGCATTTATTCTACTTTCGTGTTTCTTCTGCCACACCCAGCTTTCACTACCATACATTAAATTAGGGACTAACACAGCATTATGAATTACCATACGTGCCTTTTTTGATACATTTTGGTTCTTCACAATAGAGTGTAGTGCCCCATTCACTCTATTCCCTGCATTTATTCGTCGTTCTATATCCTTATCATATCTACCATCCTTGCTAAATACACATCCCAAATACACAAACTCATCCACTTGCTCAATTAACTCTCCTTCTATTCTTATTTCAGATACCGTTTTGCTTTCCTCTCTTTCAAAAACCATCATTTTCGTCTTACTTGCGTTCACTTTCATTCCCCTTTCTTTTAATGCCCGGATCATTAATGTAACCATCATTTACAACTCAGCCGCCGATGACGCAAATATGACTTGATCATCGGCACACAAAAGGCGTTTGACGGTTAACTCGCCCATTCTTAACCCACATTCTTCATCTTTCAAAGTTTGCAAACACCTGTCCAGAAATAGGTTGAACAGCCAAGGGGAAGCCATACAGCCCTGTCTGACACCTTTTCGGATGCCAAACCAGTCCGAGTAGACCCCATTGATCCTGACACAAGCACTAGAATCCCTGTAAAGAGACCTCAATGCCTATATCAATCCAGCGCTCAACCCATATGAGTTCAGTGTTTGGCATAACACATTCCTGTCCACTCTGTCATAAGCCTTTTCCAAGTCCATGAACGCACAAAAAACTTTCTGGTTTTTAGCCAAAAACTTCTCCGCAATCATGCGCATGGAAAAGACTTGATCTGTACACCCCATTCCCTTTCGAAAACCCGCTTGCACATCCCAAATTTTTCCATCAGTTTCTTTCATAACTCTTTCAATTAACACCTTAGTATACAGTTTACCCACAATACCAAGCAAGCTGATACCACGGTAGTTTTTGCAGTCCTGCTGTGACCCTTTTGCTTTATATATTGATACTACTCGTATAACTGCTTTATACCAGTCATCCGGTACCCGTTTTAATTCCCAACACAAATTAAACAAGGTATACAGCAGGCCTGCCACCACTCCCTCTCCAGCCCTTAGCATCTCGAGTGATACTCTATCATATCCAGCTGCCTTACCTGCTTTCATGCTTTTCATTGCTTTCATTATTTCATCTACACATATCTCCATACCCCTTTCCACTTCTTTCGGAATTTCTTGTTCATTTAATTCAGACGACTCTTCACTCATAAACACGCTTTCAAAGTATTCCTTCCATCTGTTTATATTCGAAATTTCATCATTCATAATACATCCATTCTCGTCTCTTACAACATTAATTATAGGCTGTTTTGTATTTCCTCTGGCAGTTCTTACGAGTTTCCAGAACATTTTTATATTAGCCTGGAAATTATCAGATTACACAAAACACTACCCCAGGAGGGTAACATCACCCCTGGTATTGGAGAATCCCTCGCTGAGCATTAACAACCTACCCATCCTGAGCGTGGGCGTTGTGGTTTTCTGAAACATGAGGGAACTTTGTTCGAACCTTAACGCCGTCCACTACCATTTGGAGACGGCGAAACCGGCCTTACCCTATCTAACCAAGACGCAGGTGTCCTCTCCGACTGATACTTATATATCTCTCCTACCCGGGGTACAAATTAGAAGAATCATTTGTAATTCGGGCTGGAATTTGCGTATACATCAAAGAGGCTTGTTTTCGACGCCTTGGCAGACTTGAAGGTACGGACCTATACATCCTTTAACTGCGCGTTTACAGCGACGAGCATCTCCACGGCTACGGGTGCCTCCATATAATATGTCCTATAGTAGTACAGTAATGCCGGCATAGACCACGCCCAAATGGCTTCACACTCCGTGCTACAACAGATCCCATCCGCAGAGAATGAATGCTGAATCCGCTGAATGACTTGTTAACCGCTCATGCGGGAGATCTGTTTATGACTTTGCCTTGGCGTATGGTCTTTTTTTATAGAAGAAGGGGCAAACGAGCATACGGCTCACCTGATGTTAAGTGACTACCGCCGCCCATGATCAACCGCAACACCAGGAGAATTGCGGGTGCATTGCCCGCCCTTTAGAAAGGAGTAAGCTCTTTTCTTGATGGACCTGGGGACCAGGTTGTATCGGTCCGGAAAAATCGCCGGTGGTAAACTATTCCACAGAGAGGTTGTACGTGGAAGAAAACTCCTTGTGAAACGTACGGTGGTGGACCGCCAAGCATCCAGATGGTGTGGATGGTATCGGGACGTTTGCCGTGCAGTGCGTTCACGAAATTTGGCGGCTGGGATTAATCCGAACAATTCCTCAGAGCACTCCCCGTGATAGATGCGATAAAATACGCAAAGAGATGCAACATCTCTTCGCAGCGCCAGTGAATCGAGCCGATCGGAAAGCACTCGGTCGTCGACGATTCGAGCCGCTCTGCGCTGGATGCGGTCAAGTGGAAGGAGCTGGTACTGGGGAGCCCCAGCCCAGAGATAGGAACAGTATTCCATGTGCGGCCGAACCTGCGCCTTGTACAGTTGCAGGCGGTGTGCCGGCATGAAATACTGTCCCGCTTTGCTGAGCACGCCAAGCTTTTTAGAGGCCAATTTGGCCTTCCCTTCCAAGTGACCACGGAACTGCACGTCACTCGATATGTCGACGCCGAGGATTCCGATACTGGCTGAGGCAACAAGGGGAGTGCCTTGAAACTGAGGGGATACGACAAAGGGGTTCTTTTTAGCGGTTAACGCGCAAACTTGTGTCTTCTGGGGGTTAAACTGGACTAGATTTAGTCGTCCCCAATCCGAGACTCTGTTCAGCAAAGACTCGACTTCAGACACAAGTTTGTCCCGGCACTTGGAGACGTTTTCCCGAGAAATATTGGCTCGGCCGGTGTAAAGAGCATCACCAGTGCCGTCATCTGCATAGCAATGAATGTTACGGGTATGCAACATGTCATTGATATGCAGAAGAAACAGCGTTGGCGATAGCACGCAGCCCTGTGGTTCACCAGCATTAATAGGCTTGCAATCGGAGCTTGCACCATCTACAACGACCTTGATGCTCCGATCTGCAAGAAAGCTGGTGATCCAATCGCACAATTTCTCGGGAAGCCCATAGGAAGGGAGCTTCGAAAGAAGCGCTTTGTGCCAAACCCGATCGAAGGCCTTCGCAATGTCCAAACTAACGGCCAATGCCTCCCCCTTGAACTCTACTGCCTCCGCCCATCTGTGTATGTGTATTTATCTATTGTTCATTGAATACCGTCATTATCTATTCTTCCTCAGCGTGGTGCTATTGTATTATACTCCTTTGTTCCTATCTACACAAATCTGACTCATCAATAAAATACATTACCTAATTTTGTTACAATTTTTATTTACGAAATACAAAATCTTATTACTTATTATCTATAAAATAGGAGCGAAACATCTAATCCACCAAAATATCGTTGTACAATGTGTTCCCTGTAAATATACTCGTAAAACTATACATTGAACATCCCTGAAACTTATATAGCGAATACATTAAGCAATATTCGCCACAAACTGAAGTCCACTCATTCTGAATCCTATCAACATTCCAGTTCCATCTATTACAATTCCTTTTAAAAAACTCTAGATGATATCGTACAGGTGCTCGTCCGTATAAATCAAAATATTGATCGACGTCATTCGTATCGATATATAAAGCTACCCAATGTAACCCCGGTTTATCATCTGTACCCAAATTGCATATTACCTAGTCAGGTCAAAAATTCTATTATACGTTTAATATAAAATAATTGAAACAAGTTTATTCATTATGTAACCATTTATATACTAAAATGAACTTAACAAAACATAGATTCTTATGACACTATAGTTTATTCAAAATGACCTCCGTGATTTTGAATACAGGCCTTCAATCTGCGCGGCCAGTCGTCTATTGCAGCACGAACGAGGTCTGTCAATATCGGCGGCTGCCTTAATCAAGGATGTCTTGAGTGACTCCAAATTGGGATGAGGCTTTGAGCACGCCTTTTCCTCCAAGTATTGCCATATCTTGTAATCTAACGGATTCAAATCCGGACTGGAGGAGAGTCAGTCAGGCAGTGGAGATGCCGGCGGGGATCGAACCCGGGTCGCATACCGTGAAATTTACAGCTTGCGCTAACCATCTGAGCTACCACGGCTTAATCATATACACACACAATATTTAAATATAATTTGTTAACACTAAATCATACACACGTAAGAAAATAACAGAAGGAAAAGTAAGTTTGTCAATAGAATAAACACTTAAAATTGCAATTAACAATTTAATTGGTGCCGGCAGGGATCGAACCCGAGTCGCATACCGTGAAATTTACAGCTTGCGCTAACCATCTGAGCTACCACGGCTTAATCATATACACACACACACAATATCTAAATATAATTTGTTAACACTAAATCATACACACGTAAGAAAATAACACAAAGAAAAGTAAGTTTGTCAATAGAATAAACACTTAAAATTGCAATTAACAATTTAATTGGTGCCGGCGGGGATCAAACCCGGGTCGCGTACTGTGAAAGTTACAACTTGCGCTAACCATTTGAGCTACCACGGCTTAATCATATACACACGCACACAATATCTAAATATAATTTGTTAACACTAAATCATACACACGTAAGAAAATAACAGAAAGAAAAGTAAGTTTGTCAATAGAATAAACACTTAAAATTGCAATTAACAATTTAATTGGTGCCGGCGGGGATCGAACCCGGGTCGCATACTGTGAAATTTACAGCTTGCTAACCATCTGAGCTACCACGGCTTAATCATATACACACACACACAATATCTAAATATAATTTGTTAACACTAAATCATACACACGTAAGAAAATAACAGAAAGAAAAGTAAGTTTGTCAATAGATTAAACACTGACATCCATGTCCTTTGATGAGTTGAAGTAACACAAATGTAGTATTGATAGATCCACTGCGGTCAAACGACCATACACTAACTCCATGATTGCAGTTGCTTGGTCTTATATAGTACCAGTAAGTAATAATTCTAATCTAAAGAATTTCTACAGTGGAATTGATGGTAACTTTATGCGTCAACAAGCTTAGATAAGCAACAAGCACATTCTGTTGCTTATCTCAGCATTACTTCGTGTTGCGTCTTATTCAGTGTATTGTTGACTCAAATACGTTTTGTTATACAAAACGTACAAAATAATGCAATTTAATATTTAGAAATCACTATAATTGATCATTCCTATGTTAGTCATTGAGTAGATTGTACTGTAATAATCTACTAATAGCATTAATATCATGGATACACTAGCTGTACAACAACATCTGAAAAAAGATTCACCCCAGTCTAGAAAATAATGTTTACGCTGCTAATAGACTGCCCATGTACACCCACGTACCAACGTATATACCTAGTCAAGTCATAAGTATTGTCACACAGTAAAAACTTTTCTTTTAGAATGCTGGCCACAAAAAAGTTTATTGAATTCGAATTGTTCATGAAAATAAAACTGTATACTTTTTAGAATTGTACTCATTTTTAAATATGGAGTGGACGCTTAAAGAAGACCGTGTTGCAGTTATTGCGTTGCATTGTTGCGGTTACGCGCCAATTCAAATTTTTGACATACTGAAAAATTTGAATATAAATAAAAGATTCGTTTATCGTACCATCAAACGATACAATGAAGACTCTATTGTAGATGACAGGTCAAGAAGTGGTCGCCCTCGGTCTGTTAGGACTCCAGCAGTGATAAAAGCTGTGAAGGCGCGAATTCAAAGAAATCCCAAAGGTAAGCAGAAACTGTTGGCCCTTCAGATGGGGTTAAGCAGAACCACGGTGAAAAGGGTGTTAAATGAAGACTTAGGGCTTCGGGCATATAGAAGAAAAATAGGAGATCGTTTGAATGCTCGTCTAATGGACCTGAGACTGAAGAGATGCCGCGCTTTGTTAAAGCGGTACGCGGGAAAAAATATCGGGAAATTCTTTTTTCGGATAAAAATTTTTTTACCGTAGAAGAGAGCTACAACAAAGAAAATGATAACGTATACGCACACAATAGTGAAGAAGCGAGCAACCGTATTCCGCGTGTCTAACGAGGTCATTTTCCATCCTCGCTCATGGTATGGTTGGGAGTTTCTTATTGGGCCTTAACAGAGGTACATTTTTGTGAGAAAGGTGTAAAAACGAGTGCAGTTGTGTATCAAAATACGTCCTGACGAACCTTGTGTAACCTGTTTCTCATACCATGTTCAATAACAGGCACTGGGTATTCCAACAAGATTCGGCGTCAGCTCATAGAGCGAAGAGCACACAAGACTGACTGTAGGCGCCTGAAATCGACTTCATCCGGCACGAAGACTGGCCCTCCTCCAGTCCGGATTTGAATCTGTTAGATTACAAGATATGACAAAACTTGGAGAAAAAGGCGTGCTCAAAGCCTCATCCCAATTTGGAGTCACTCAAGATATCCTCGATTAAGGCAGCCGCCGATATTGACATGGACCTCGTTCGTGCTGCGATAGACGACTGGCCGCGCAGATTGAAGGCCTGTATTCAAAATTACGGAGATCATTTTGAATAAACTATAGTGTCATTAGAATCTATGTTTTGTTAAGTTCATTTTGGTAGATAAATGGTTACATAATGAATAAACTTGTTTCAATTATTTTATATTAAACATGTGATAGAATTTATGACCTGACTAGGTAATATGCAATTTGGGTACAGATGATAAACCAGGGTCACATTGGGTAGCTTTATATATCGATACGAATGACGTCGGTCAATATTTTGATTCATACGGACGAGCACCTGTACGATATCATCTAGAGTTTTTTAAAAGGAATTGTAATAGATGGAACTGGAATGTTGATAGGATTCAGAATGAGTGGACTTCAGTTTGTGGCGAATATTGCTTAATGTATTTGCTATATAAGTTTCAGGGATGTTCAATGTATAATTTTACGAGTATATTTACAGGGAACACATTGTACAACGATATTTTAGTGGATGAGATGTTTCGCTCCTATTTTATAGACAATAAGTAATAAGATTTTGTATTTCGTAAATAAAAATTGTAACAAAATTAGGTAATGTATTTTATTGTTGAGTCAGATTTATGTAGATAGGAACAAAGGAGTATAATACAATAGCACCTCGCTGAGGAAGAATAGATAATGACGGTATTCAATGAACAATAGATAAATAGATAAGAACAATGGAGCGCTAATGACGGTGGAGGCCCTCACCGGATATCAATTAGATAAGAGTTAATTGATCTGCACATCTCCGGAACCGTGCATCCTACGCAAAAATGGACCGCAGATTCGTGATCAGAGCATGCCAAAACTTGTTTTTTTTTTAGGATCGTGAGTCGACGAACGTCGTACTTGTACCACTTCTGACTCAGGGAGCCAGAACTGGTACTAACTAACTACTCAAGTTGCACTGGGATATTATAGGATTATCTGAGGTCCGAAGAGAGGGGGAGGACACGGTAATTCTCGAATCCGGCAACTTGTTCTATCATCTGTCTCAAGGAGGTGTCGGATTTATCATCCACAAGTCGACCGCTACATCGGAAGACGTTTTTAAGCTACTGGACTGGAAAGGATACGACTTTTATTCGGAGTTTCTCTACGTGATAAACTTAGGAATGAGGATATTCGCAGTAAAATCAGAGTGACCACCTTAGCCCAACGGATTAGTAAGCTGAAGTGACAATGGGCCGGCTATATAGCTCGAAGAATCGATAACCGATGGGGAAAAAAGGTTCTCGAGTGGCAGCCTCGTACCGGCATGTGAAGTGTGGGGCGTCCCCCCGCTAGATGCAGAGACGACCTGGTAAGACATGCAAGAAGTCGATTGATGCAGGTGGCTCAGGACCGTGCTTTGTGACGTTGCTTGGGAGAGGCCTATATTCAACAGTGGACTTGTGTTGGGCTATAATGATGTTAATGTTATTAAGAATTACTCAAAACTATTGGTCAGATCTTGATGTTTATATATGACCACATGAGAAGCACCAGCTTTTAAACAAAAAAGAGTCATCAAAATCGGTACACCTAGAAAAACATTCTGAGGTAAACGCATATAAAATTGAGAATCTCCTTCTTTATTGAAGTGGGTTGAAAAATAAGTCTAATCGCTAAGTTCTTGATACCATAGCCTTCTGAATTAGCAATATGTTTATAATAAACTGAAAAGTATGTATAATAAGCACAACACAGGCCACAGTTGTCGAGCAATATTAAAAAAATAGCGTATTATGTATGTTACGCAAAGACCGAAGTTTAAAAAAGCTTACGAAGAGGTACAAAGTTTTCCATTCACGTATTTATGTAAGATATCAAAGCTTTCTTTTAATGTTAATAAAGATACTTGTAAGTATTATTAGGTATGCGTTTTAATAGCCCTCATTACAAAATATATTTGTAGGTACTAAGAAATAAGATATGCAATATTCCTATTTGTCCTATCCATATAAGACTGCCTCGTTGGCCTAGTATCTGTAGTAGTGCGACTGCTGATCATGAGGTCCTGGGTTCAAATCCCGGGTCGGGCCAAAAAATCAATTATTGAGTTTTTCTGTCAAGAAATTCTCAGTAGCTGCCCGGAGTCAGGAAGTTGGTCGTTGGTCCTGCGCCTGATCTCTCTCCAGTCGTGTCGGTTTACCGTCCCATCGGGTTATGAGAGTGAGGGAATAGAGAGTGCACTTGTGCTAGTGCATACGCTTGGGCACTATAATCCTGTCCTGCGCTGATGGCAAGCGTCCGTTGAGGCAGGCCGCCGTGGTCGAAATTCGGTCTGGAAGGATATTTATCCATATAAGCACGTTTTATAATGTTTGTATTAGCGGTTTTTGATATACGCATAAGATAGTAAGTACAAATAGATTTTTGATGCTCTACGCAAATTTTTATTCTCAAATTGGGCGGTGTACTAAATAAGTTTGAGAGACTGTGCCTCACACTCTTTGTTTTCAAAGCAATCTATGTTACTACATTTGATGGTGGGGAGTTAAGATAATTTAAATAAAAATAACTATCCATTAGACAAATAAACTTACTTTAATTCTTTTTGTGTAATCTCAGGAACGATGACATCTATTCTTGGTGTTTTAGATTCTTCATTCTCTTGATCTATACTGTTTTTCACAGCGGAAGATATCTGTCCAATGCTCTGCGTTTCATGTAAAATATTATTAGATATCACATTCTCAACAACTTCTTTTAGTGAAGATACATTTTTTGGCGTTGACAAATTTTCAGTATTTTCATCTATGATAGTCTCCACTTTTTGCGGTTTGTCTGTGAAAGTTAGAAAAACTTATAGTACATAAAACAATTTTGTTATTATTTTGATTTGACTAAGGCCAGTTTAAGAGTTATATTTCATATTTGCGTAGCAAAAAAGAAATCTATCTAAATATTATTATTATAAAACTGTTTTAAGGACAAACCTACACATTGAATATTTTTGAACATTCTAATTGTATAATGCTTTTTATACACATAGCTTAAGGGCTAAGTGCTCCCTGTAAATTTCACAGTACGCGAACAACCCGGGTTCGATCCCCGCCGACATCAATGAAATTGTTAATTGCAATTTTAAGTGCTGATTTAGGACGTGCTCGTCAGTGAAGCAAAACGTCGTAAGGAAACCTGCGAATAAACCCGACATTTCGAAGACATGTTAAATTTGCCAACACGCATTGGGGTAGCGCGGCGGACAATTCCCTGCCGTAAAACCCTCTCAGAAATTAGAGGATGCCTGTGCCCAGCAGTGAGACGTATAATATATAGGCTGTAACTACTTTATGCTTCTTTATACACATAAAACCCAAAACACATTATTTTAATGTTTTGTCTTTCTGTTTGTTCTTTTAAACTGATTTTGTTGACGCTAGTTAAGGCTTATCGGCATATAAGTACGATATAACTATTAAATTTGTAATGTAGTTAAACTAGGCACTGAGTGACAAGAGTACAGCAGGGCGGGGCGTTCCTTTTTATTGAAATTAAATTCAATTCTGTACCTACTAAAATTTATTTAAAAAAGCACATCTACACTTAAACTAATAAGCCGAAGGTAATCTACGCACGCCCCGCCAAATGCTCTCTAATCAGACCTCAGCCATATTTGTACCTTGGATGATATTCGGATTGGAAGAAACTTTAAAACAATTATTTCTATCTAATAGTGGCTTATGCATATTATCACATATAGGAAGCACAATTTCTTTTTTTAATACATCTTCATTTTTCTCCACAGTTAGTACATTATCTTCTTTCATATCATTTTTGTCGCTGTTTTCTGAATACTGCCTAGTTTCATCTGTAAGCATATATGTATACATTACATAACTTATCGGAAATGAGAGAAACAACAAAACAAAAATATTTTATAAAAATCATTGAAGTAATACTATGTGAATACAGTATATTTCTATTCAATAACCATAATGATGTACGTTATATTTAAGTACAAGTTAAGCTTAAGTAAAATAGGAACAAACAATTAAGCCAAAAGCCTAATTATTTTATGTGCGTGGAGGAGATTGAATAAAATTAAGCGTCGTCTAACCCTTAACATTGACCTCGAAACCATTTAACACGCCTAGCACTCTAGGTCATGCGTAATTTTTTCATGTAAGTAATGAAACAACAAAGAGTAGGTAGGTATACCTAATGGGTTGTTATTAGACGAATTTTAAACTGAATATGTTTAAATAAAAAGTGCAAATAGTGTTTGATTAAAAAATATTTTGATAAACTAAGTTTTTACAACGTAAAAATTACATGTGATGAAAAATCGTATACATCAGTGATTGTTGCTGTGATGTCACCTGTAGAATTCGCATGAACTTCGGCCACGTTTGGAACGCTGCTGGTACAGCCCATGATAGGTGAAATTTAAACTTAAAAGGTGCTCATGTTTATCTTACTAACATCTCACAGACCGCTAATGTGGGTTTTAATTTTTATAGTTTATAGTTTTTAATTTTTATCCGGAGACAAACACTGACCAACCGAAACTAACTCTTCTACTCGACTGGGCGCTCCACAAGATCGTATCGTGCTTACCTATTATGGAAGGAGGGAGTCCACTCGAATGACCTCGCACCCCCGCCGTTTCTTTTTTAAATTAAACGGGTGTAAAACATTCCTTTACTTTGACGCAATTATTGTTCATTAAAAAAGCTTTCCTTGACGCAAGCGTTCTTTTTGCACTTATAATTAGGTATTTAATATTATTCTAACCCTTGACTTTTATAAGTGCTATTGAATTAAAGGACACGTTATTTACACGGATTAGGGTTTTTGATATGTATTATTATTCTCATTGACTTAAGAGTATCAGATTTTTACAATTAAAATTGACGTCTTGTTTAGAAATATTCAACCAATTTCTATGCAAATTATTAAATTAAAGTATCAGATCAGAAAGAACTCGGTTGTTGACGATTCGAACCGCTCTGCGCTGGATGCGGTCAAGTTGAAGGAGCTGGCACTGGGGTGCCGCAATCCAGAGATAAGGAAAGTATTCCATGTGAGGCTGAACTTGCGCTTCGTAAAATTGCAAGCAATGTGCCGGCATGAAATACTGTCCGGCTCTGCTGAGCACGCCAAGCTATTAGAGGCTAATTTGGCCTACCCTTCCAAGTGACCACGAAACTGCACACTATTCGACAGGTCGACACCGAAGATTCCGATACTAGGTGCGGCAGCAAGGGAAATGCAAACGCAATTTGCAATGTAATTTTATTGTTAAGTTCATCATTGCTTTTCCTATAAAATTAGATTTTCTTTAATATAATGATACCACCATGTGTACGACGAAAAAAGTTTTCTTACAAGCGCTTATCATTTTATTTGTTAAACTTCTCATTAAGATATGTATTGAAAACTTTCTTGGAGATAAAATAGTTACAAGACATATATATACTATACGTATACGTGGTAGAGTCATGCTGCAGTTATATTAGTAGTATAGTTGTAGCACGAATGGGTCGGCTCGACCGGGGAAGGACCACGCTCTCACAGAATACCAGCGTGAAATAGTAGTTTAATACTGCTGTGTTTCTTATGGTGAGTGTAGAGAACCGGAGACCCTTTTTACTGGAAAAGAGGATTTGTAATCGAGGATAGATGTAGATGTCTATGGGCCGCAGCAACCACTTACCATCATGTGCAGTGTCACACTATCATATAAAAAATATGACACGTAGAAATGTATTTTTAAAAGGAAACGAATTGACTTTCCAAGTAGTAAGTTTTTCATACGTGGTAGAGCCATGCTGCAGTTATACTAGTAGTATAGTTGTAGCACGAATGGGTCGGCTCGACCGGGGAAGGACCACGCTCTCACAGAATACCAGCGTGAAATAGTAGCTTAATGCTGCTGTATTTCGTATGGTGAGTGTAGAGAACCGGAAACCCTTTTTACTGGAAACGAGGCATTCCATCTTAGTCCTCACGGGTGACAACGCATCTGCATTTTGATTCGTAATCAAGGATAGATGTAGATGTTTATGGGCCACAGCAACCACTTACCATCAGGTGAACTGTGTGCTCGTTTGTCACCCTATCCTATAAAAAAAAAAGTAAAGCTTAATTTTTAGTTGCTAAAAGTCATTGCATTGACCACCGACCTAATGTCTCTCGGTTGGCAAAATAACTGGGACCATCCTGGAGCTTCAGTTTTTAGCTTGCTTTCAGACCGCGAGCCCTCTGAACGATTAAGCCTTAAAAGTCTAACAGCACAAACATCACAGAAACTAGACTTGGAGTATCAGTCTACCACAGACTAAGAAGAGTATTTGCGTACAGTCTACGTTAAGCAAAGAAGAAGTAATCAACCAGATAACTTCGTGTTGCTATGGGTTTGCATATCCAATCTATTTCTGTATTATCTTAAATTTTCTTGTAACTGCTTACTGTGTTCCATTAATTATTTAGGATAACGTATATTCGTTTCTGAGAAATAGGTATCCTTTTATAATTTGAATAGTAATTTCTAACATACTCAAAACTATTATTGCGCACAGGTACTTTTCTATGCCTCTTCTTTGACTACCAGAATTATATCTACTAATCTTTTCGACAACGAGACCGATTTTGTAGATAGCGGCGTTATTCGGGTTCTGTCATCAATACATTTCATCACTGCTTTATTGAAAGGAAATTCCAGACTATATAACTAATGTAATTATCACTACAATAACAGATTATCATACTGTTCGTGTTCAGTATCGGCTGGTAGTACATTTGATGTTATTCTAAGATATTTAATATATACCACAACAAAACTACATACTTTTGCCGAGAAGCGACATCTAACTTTTTATCTACTATGAGCCCTGTTTTGACCAAATATACTACTATATACAAAAGATTACATAGGAAAAAAGTTACTTAAGCCTTGGATGACACGAGGGTAAATGAGGTGTATTGAAATCGAGATAGATTACACCAAAAAATGAAATCCTACCCCCTAAATGCTATTATTAAGATAATCTACATACGATATCGAAATACTTGTATTGTAATAACTTGCTTAAAACTCTTAAAAATTCCTAAGGTAGATCAGACTAATTGAAAACCCAAAGTGATACTAGAAAACAATGGAAAAACGTAATTTTTGCATTCTTTTACCACGCAACTAGACATATTTGTGACAGGCAAATCTGTCCTGCGCGCGCAACACTACCGATTCGAACGTCAACCGATTCGCTTTGGCCCTAAACTGTAATTTTTATTATTTATTATATTTAGTTGTTCGGTCGGCCCGGTAATTGAATCCGAAAATCTGATTCATAAAATATTTTGAAATTCTGTTTTCAAACCGATGGCTTCTGGAGCATAGAGTTTTTTAATGGTAGTATCAAGGATGCAACATAAATGCATCGATCGAGCATCGATTGACCAGAAAGTGAGCTAATTCTAATTTTATTTAAAAATACGGTACTCATGTACACTACAGAAATTCTTGATACCGTAGGGGTAATATTAAAATGTAAAAGGACCCAATAATAATACAAGTCGACCTTTAGGTAAAATTATGGTATTTTCACTTAGTATTATTACGATACTATGTACTACAAACTACTAAATATTGGTACAATTAGGATAATTATACTACGAAATCTGACCCAGCTTATACATCGTGTTTTGATATGACGTTTGTATTATGACAGGTGCGCTACTTATTCTTGTATGAAAAAGTTATGAGTAAAATACTTAGATGGGCCTATCCTTCCTATTGAAATCAGCAGCTCTCGAAAAATCACCTGGTGTTGCAGTTGTTCTTGGGCGGTGGTAATCATCACCAGGTGAGCCGTACGCTCGTTTGCCCCATCTAATATAATTTATCAAGTCTGCATAAAGGGGTAAACACGATAACTTTTGGAAATATCAATTGTTTAACTCAATCTATTTTTTGTATCTTTTCGTCTATCATGTGGAAAGCCATGGAATGTAAATGGCTGTTTAATTTTGTTTTGTTTAGTTACAATTAACTTTTTTCGGCTAAGAAATTCCGAAATTTTCGGTGTTTGGGCAGCCTTATAATAAAATATTTTACGAAATCCAGATCTACTTTGACTCACTGCGGGCTCGGCCGCCATCGTGAGGGTTACTGTATCATTTGCTTTGAGCGGCTCATGATGAAAAATATCGATCGCTGTAGAAATACAAAATATTCCAAAAACCAAATTTGATAAATACTTGATCAAGGTGAAATATTATTATTATTTTTATAAATACAGATTTTATTACAATATATTGTTTCGATAAAAGTACGTAGGATTTATATATAAATATACTTATACAACTTGGACTTTATGGACTGACCTGAAGGTGTACTTCGGTATGTGCTACTGAAACTCCTCGAAGAGTAGAACTAGGTGGACTTGATAGAGTGACCTGAAGGTGTACTTTGGTAAATGCTAAATTAAAATACTGGTTATGACTAGATGAAAACTTTTTTAAAACGAAATAAATTTGATGAGAAAATAAATTTATTAACGAGTCAGGTAAAAAAGACTAATATTAAAGTTGATTCTGATCGTATTAAGAAAATTCTGTTAAGTTTTTCAATTAAAAATAATAAAAGATTATGAACCTCAATAATAATAACGTATTAAAAGTTTAAAATAATATTTTCTATTGTTGATTGAGAATTTTTTTTCTACATTTTTTCACGATCATGTGAGCATCATGAGTCGTGCACTTTTGGTTTTTGCAAACTTTTCTTGATTAACGTTTGACATAAAATTTTCGGAAAATTAGAAGTAATAGTAGTGTTACGCGCCGAAGTCGACGGCACTAGCGCCATCTAGTCTCGAACCGAAGAACTAAACTTCTTGAAGTTGAAACTCGAACTCTCGGTACCTTGCGCGTGTTTACTTGAATATTCTGGATATTTCGCTGCTAATTTATATTTATAGGCGCTGCGAGATGCGATCGGTGAAGTATTGAAGTTGGCGAGACCATCGAAGCTTCGGAGCGGAATAAAGTGAATCAGTGTGATTAATTATTAGTGTTTTTAACTTTAATTAGTGTAAAGTGAATTAAAGTGTTAATGTAGGTAATTTTATCGGCAATTTTTATTGTCACGAACCTCAAGCTCGTAACAATTGGTGTCAGAAGTGGGAATCATGCCGATTTTACCTAAGGAGGAAACGGAGGGTGTCCTTACCCGAAGTCAACGCCAGCAGGAGACGGACCAAAGAAGAAGGATGGCAGCATGCGGTTCTGTGTTGATTACCGCCGTCTGAACGACGTTACAAAGAAGGACAGCTATCCCTTGCCAAGAATTGATGACACGCTGGACATGCTTACAGGAGTAAAATGGTTTACCACGCTGGATCTAAAAAGTGGCTACTGGCAAGTTGAAATTGACCCTAAGGACAAGGAGAAAACTGCGTTCTCGACGGGAAAAGGTCTGTGGCAATTCAAAGTAATGCCGTTTGGGTTGTGCAATGCTCCAGCAACGTTTGAAAGGCTGATGGAGCTTTTACTTACTGGGCTAATTGGCGATGCCTGTCTGGTCTACTTGGATGACATCATCATCGTGGGCCGTACGTTTGAGGAACACCTCCGTCCGAAGAAATGTTCACTATTCAAACGCCAAGTCAACTTTTTGGGGTATGTAGTGTCGGAAGAAGGTATCCGTACGGATTCGGAGAAAATCGCCGCTGTCAAGGATTGGGCGGTTCCAAAAGACAAGACGCAGGTTAGAGCATTTTTGGGTTTGTGCTCCTATTATCGGCGATTTGTGAAGAACTTTGCAGATGTAGCCAAACCTCTGCACAAGCTAACCGAGGAGAAGCGACATTTCTGCTGGGATGAAAGTTGCAATATCGCATTCCAGGAGCTCAAGGACCGTCTGTGCAAAACACCTATTTTGGGATACCCTGATGCAAGCAAAGAATTTATAGTTGACACAGACGCAAGTGATATAGGACTTGGCGGTGTGTTGTCTCAACGGAATGGTGACCAAGAGTTCGTGATAGCGTACTTCAGCAAGTCATTGTCAAAACTGGAAAGGAACTATTGTGTCACAAGACGCGAATTGCTAGCTGTGGTAAAGTCGTTGCAGCATTTTAGCAAATATCTTCTGGGACGAAAATTTCACTTACGAACTGACCGTGCTGCACTAAAATGGCTATTGCAGTTTAAAAATCCAGAAGGACAAGTTGCGAGGTGGATTGAACTACTGCAGGAATATGACTTTGAGATCGAACATCGCAGCGGGAAATCTCATGGCAACGCAGATGCATTGTCAAGAAGACCTTGTCCTGAAGATTGCAAACATTGTACTAGGCAAGAGAGTAAGGAAGTGGTATCCGTGAGGATGCTCAGGGCAGACCACCTCAGCAACGAGTGGAAGGACAGCTTACAACGTGCACAGCAGGAAGATCCGGACATCAAGCCGATTCTGGAATGGATGAAGGCCCGTGCTACCAAGCCTAAGTAGAGCGACGTCTCAGCGATGAGTTCAACCACGAAAAGCTATTGGGTCCAATGGGACAGCTTGCTGATTCAGGATGGAGTCCTGTGCCGTAAATGGGACAATTGTCGAGGAGACAGCTGTCGTTTGCAAATGGTTGTCCCTAAAGCTAAGGTACCGGATGTTCTACAGCTGTACCATAATGATTATTCAGGAGGCCATCTGGGATTTAAACGAACTCCACTGAAGATCCGAGAACGGTTTTACTGGGTCCATTATCGTGACGATGTCGAGGATTGGTGTCGTACATGTACAAGTTATGCGGCCGTGAAAGGACCTCAGACACGTAGTAGAGGAGCATCGAAATTATGCAATGTTGGTGCACCATGGGATAGGACAGCCCTCGACATTGCGGAGCCGTTACAGAAAGGCGCAAGAGGGACTCCTAAGATCGCCCATGTGGATCGCCTGGCGCGTTATTATGGGGCCGATAATGCTCGGGACGAGCATGTCTTAGGAGGGGGCAGTGTTACGCGCCGAAGTCGACGGCACTAGCGCCATCTAGTCTCGAACCGAAGAAATAGAAATAGAAACTTTTTTATTTAATGTAGATTATAAAAATACTTATTGAAAGTCACTTTTTTAATTTACCACTGGTTCGAAAAAAAACGTCTGTCCTGGGAAGAACCAGCAAGAAACCCAGCGGGACTATTTTTTTAATAATAGCTTACAATCATGTTTACAATCAACAACACAAGACAAATTAGAAATAGCTTGGTAGCGATCACCCTTCCCACGGGTTATTATCATCTATAAATTCCTTAATGTTATAATAACCCTTTTTATACAAACTTAGTTTAATAACATTTTTGAACTTCGTGTATGACAAATTTTGTACATTTTCTGGGATTTTGTTGTAAAAGCGTATACATCGCCCCAAGAATGAATTACTGACTCGGTGGAGTCGAGTAACTGGTACTACCAGCTTGTGTCTGCTCCTAGTATTTACAGAATGAATATCACTTATTTTCGCAAAACTACTTTTATTTTTGTGTACGTACATTACATTTTCATAAATGTATTGAGAGGCCAGAGTTAATATATTAATTTCCTTAATTTTTTGTCTCAGTGACTCTTTTGGTTTTAAATTATATATTGCTCTAATGGCCCTCTTCTGTAAAATAAATATAATTTCAGTGTCAGTCGCGTGTCCCCATAGCAAAATACCATACGACATAATGCTATGGAAATAACTAAAGTAAACTATTCTAGCTGTTTCAACATTGGTAAGAGTACTAATCTTTTTTACAGCATATGCTGCAGAACTAAGTCTGCTAGCTAGTTTTGATATATGGGGGAGCCATTGAAGCTTTGCGTCCAGTGTGATTTCAAGAAAAATGGTGGTATCAACAAGACTCAGTTCCTCCCCACTTAAAATTACAATAGTATTGACATGTTTAACATTAGGAGTTACGAATTACATACATTTAGTTTTAGTTCCATTCAAATGCAAATTATTAACATTAAACCAATTGACTAACTTAGCTATAGCATTATTTACTTCGTCGTAATTTAATAACTGTCGTTTTAATTTGAAAATTAATGAAGTATCATCAGCAAATAATACTATATCATGGTTATCCCCTACTATGTAAGGTAAGTCATTAATATATACAAGAAACAGAAAGGGGCCGAGAATTGAGCCCTGAGGCACGCCCATTTGTACAATCGACCCGGAAGAACTCATACTATTAATAACAACTTTTTGTGTTCTGTCACTTAAATATGAAATAATTAATTTAAGAGCATCATTTCTTACACCGTAGTGTTGAAGTTTCCTGATTAATGTTTCATGGTGAACACAATCGAAGGCTTTGGATAGGTCACAGAACACACCCAAAGCATCCTGTGAGTTCTCCCATGCATTAAATATATATTTAATCAGCTCAACACCAGCATCAGTTGTCGAGCGACCCCTTGTGAAACCAAATTTATTTTTATGAAGTAATTTATTTACATTAAAAAAATTAACAATTGATCAAGAATGATTTTTTCAAAAATTTTACTAAGTGTTGGCAGTACAGAAATAGGTCTAAAATTAGCGGGGTCCAAAGTACTACCAGATTTAAATAAAGATATTACTTTACTATGCTTCATTAAATCAAGAAACACACCAGATTTGATACTACTATTAAAAATAATAGATAGTTGAGGTGCGATTGTATCTATTATAGACGCAATAACTTTAACAGAAATCCCCCACAGATCGACGATTCTCTTAATATCAATAGTCTTAAAATATTTTACAATATATTTTGATGAAACTTTATGAAATGTAAAATTCTTTGTACACACATTTACATTTTGTTTAAGTAACGATTCGGCGACGGTAGGAGAAGAATTCAGTGACTTAGTGGTTAAGATCGGAATATCAGTAAAATATTTCTCAAAAACCATTGCAACGTCCTGATCTGATTTAGTTAATTTATTGTTAAAACTTAACTGGTAGTTTGAATTGCGAGAGTTGACCTTACCAGTTTCACTATTAATTATACTCCATGTCATTTTAATTTTATTAGAAGCAGTCTTTATTTTGTTGCTTAAATACAATGACTTGGCTAAGGAGCACACTCTTTTAAATATTTTGGAATATATTTTTACATATTCCCTAAATTCAACGCCAGGATTATATGACCTTTCATTGTAAAGTTCATATAACCTTTGTCTACTCTTATGGACTCCTACTGTCGCCCATTCATTAAATGCTTTACGATTATTCCAGGAGAATGTTTTAGAAGTAAAAGTGTGTAAGAACTAAACTTCTTGAAGTTGAAATTCGAACTCTCGGTACCTTGCGCGTGTTTACTTGAATATTCTGGATATTTCGCTGCTAATTTATATTTATAGGCGCTACAAGATGCGATCGGTGAAGTATTGAAGTTGGCGAGACAAGCGAAGCTTTGGAGCGGAATAAAGTGAATCAGTGTGATTAATTATTAGTGTTTTTAACTTTAATTAGTGTAAAGTGAATTAAAGTGTTAATTTAGGTAATTCTATCGGCAATTTTTATTGTCACGAACCTCAAGCCCGTAACAGTAGTAATAAGGTTATTTGTGTTAACTTCTGCGTATTTAAAATAGACTTTAAAAAAGTGACGTATAGAGCGCTTAACCCTTTCACAGCGAATCACGAGTACCGCTCGGCATCCGTATCAAGCGGCCCCTTAAAATGCTCCGCTGTGAAAGGGTTAAGGCATGCACATTTAAATTTACCAAAAGTTTTGTTCGGCAGTGAACTCGTTATGGGCTATTATGATGATGATGATTATAATTTATTTATAAGAAATCTATATGCTTCATCATTTTTTCATCACAATTCTTTACATCGTTTTGTATTCAGATAAAAATTGAACTTCTTAAAAACAAAACACTTACAGTAAAGTAAACCAATATAGTAAAACATTGAAACGAAATATAGTTATTGCAAGCCGTCAGTGTCCGTTTTGATTTTGCGTACCAAGTCGGAGATTGCAGACGTGACGTAAATAAATATGTGTGTATGTCCTCATCATCATCATCATCATTACAATCCTCACGTACACTGCTTAACACAGGCGTCTCTATAGATTGCCTGATAGTTGCGCTTGGCAGCCGGGTTAGTAGCTACCACTTTTTACTATTTTGAGTTGTTATCATCAGGAATATGCTGCTGCCCATCTTATGAGAAAGTCATGTGTGAAAAACGCATGCGTGAGAAACTCCTATGATGGAAATATTTTTTAAACGAATACAAAAAAAGAAGGCTAGGAATAAAAATAAAAATTACGCATTTAACCTTATAATAAAATTCTTGTTTATTTTCATTAAGATTATGTAGCAATTCCACAAGGGCTCTCCGTTCGCGTGCAAAAGAAACATGAAGAAAGTAAGTATTAATGACCAACCAACAAAACATTATCCTTGACAGTAACAGGAATGCATTGTATTTATAACAAACATATTATTACAAAACATATATAATTTATATCTCCTGCGTCAATGGGGATAAATGACTTGAGTAAGTGACTTGCTACACTTTTACTTATCTAGCATAAATATCATAGTTTTATTTAGATCAAAAAAAGGATAAAAAAATTTCAAACATCAATGATATATCCTATAACTCTAGATAGCTCTGATCATAGAGCAACACGGGCCACTGACGGATCAGAGGGAAGTAGCCATAAGAAGGCGTACAATAAAAGTAATTCAGCCGCACTGCTTACTAGACTAAAACTAGATGCACGGCTACAAAAATGCCGAATTGTTCAGTTTTTTGCTGCAAAAAGAGATCTGCCACGTCAAATTAAAAAAAAAGATTGCGTCACTTTTTAAGTGTAAGTAATTTTTATTTACATTATTGCTCTTTACTACTTTTAAACCTAAAATTATAATAAAAATGACCTTGTTCTTTCGGATTTGTTGTTTACCAACACAAGCCATTCGCCCTCATTTAATATGCAGATCAGAGTCTGTATCCGAGGTGTCGCTGTCACACACCGTGCGATACTGTTAATAATGTATTTATGTGTATGTGAAATTGTTAGTTAATTTTTTTTTAAATGTTATGAGCGAGTTTCGTAGTAACAGACGATTGTTTTTGTGTGCGCAGATTTCCCCGCAAAAAAGGACAAACAGTTCGGTATCACGGATAAACGCTATGGCTACTCCCCTCTGAAATGTCTGTGAATATCTATGGAACATACAGTATAGACATTAACTGTGTACGCGCACGCAGTAGTGTGAGCTTTGGTATACTTATATTTTATAAGGAGGAGTGCAGAAAGCAATGTTATCAACAAAATAATTACTAACAGATCGATAGAACGACCTGTAAATGTTGTGTGATGGAGATTTGATCCTATTTCGATATATCTTAGGTTGGATGTATCGTAAGGCAAATAAGCGTTTATTTTATATATTGTATATATATATAAAACATAGGTACTTAAAATTTAATGAATTCTATAGAATTTCGAATTAAGAAATATAGAATTTCGAATTAAGAAATATAGAATTTCCACTTATTGGCTAGGTACTAGACGTAGACATTATTTGATATTCATTTTAACTTGATACCTCCACCCGTTCCTAAAAAAAAGGGTCTTGATGACGGACGGCCGAACAACAAAGTATCTAAACTTATTAAGGGTTTCGTTTTTTATTTTGAGATACTTACTGAATCTCAAAGAATCATCAAGTTTGATAGTTACGAATTGATACCATTACCGCACTACCACCCACATAATTAAATTTTTCTGTAGATAAAGTTTTATTCTATGGCACAAATCCTTTTGGTGGCTTATGCAACAATTGAATCACGGTGGACATGAATTAATAATAATAATTCTATACCTATGTTAATGTAATACCTACATTTCTCTTCTTCTTTTTCTTCTCAGCTCTTTAAACAAACAGATAAGTAACGAAGCGTTTATTAAATTCGTTCACCTTCTAGTGTAAGTACTTAAGCATATTAATCACTGGCCTCTTTATATGGACTAGCTAGCTATACACCGTGACATAGTGAGGCAATTTGATTTGCGCCTTTTTGTCGCTGACAGCAAAAGTGAACGTCCACGGAACTAATAATAGAGAAAAGACAGTGAGACAAAATATATCGATAAAAATTCTATACGTTACCTATACCTAAATAAAATGGAAAAGAAGTTACGGGTCTAGGCGCCTACCCTTAACGTCTATTCTATTTATGTATCATATCAATATAAGGCCATCATCATTCATCATCATTACAGCCCTTCACAAGTCCACTGCTGAACATAAGTCTCCTCCAAAGAATGCCACAAAGCACGGTCCTGAGCCACCTGCATCCATCAACTTCCTGCATGTTTTATCAGGTTATCAATCCATCAGGGGACGTCCTACACTTGGCCTGTCGGTACGAGGCTGCCATTCGAGAACCTTTCGTACTCATCGGTTATTGGTTCTTCGAGTTATATGGCCGGTCCATTGCCACTTCAGCTTACTAATCCATTGGACGATGTAGTTCACTCAGGTTCTTCTTCGGATATCCTCATTCCTAAGTTCATCACGGGGAGAAACCCCGAGCATAGCCCTCTCCATAGCTAGCTGAACGACTTTTAGCTTCCTCATACGGCCAGCAGTGAAGGACCACGTCTGAGGATAGTCGAGTGGTGCATCGCCAATCGCCTTACCAACACTCCTCTTCCCTTGCAACTTCACCTCGACTGCAACGGTACAGGGAGAGGCCGCAGACCAATAACACACATCCAAGGGCTCTAAAAGCCGACTCAGAGTGATCACCTCGGATCATCCATGTGAGTCCCCTACTTCTAGCATGGGTTACCAAGCCATAGTTACTAACCCCCCCCCCCAAGCTAGCGAGAGGAGCTATTTCTCACCTTAACTCACACAAGCTCACTATCGACATTAATAACTTTGCAGTCTCAACAGTACCAGAAAATATTGTCGTTATACTGCACTTTTCAAAGTGCTGCGTTTTTCATGTCTAATAAAACAGTCATATGTGAAATGTTTAGAACAAAGATGATTTTTTTGTTTCAATTCACAATATTTACGCTTTTAAACGATAATTTCAGTCTAGCTTCAGTAGGAAACCTGTTAATAAACATATCATTACTATTTATTGTCGGTGACTTTGGTTGTTAACAAATATGGGTAGGAAAGAACATCGATAATTATAATAGACAAGGAATTCGACAACTCTATTGAATTTTATTGGTTATCAAAACTCAGTAATGGAAAGCCAAGCATGTTGGTATTTACAAATTTTTAATTTGTTTAATATTAGCTGTAAATTCACTATTTGTAGAATGTTACACAACTTTCCTTTTGGTAACGAGTTTTACATATTGCTCACACTCTCATTATTATTAAAAAATATCGTTATTATGTAACAATTACGATAAATCCTTCCTACTATGGAAGTGACCCATTTTTTTATAGGATAGGGTGACAAATGAGCACACAGTCCACCAGATGGTAAGTGGTTGCTGTGGCCCATAAACATCTACATCTATCCTCGATTACGAGTCAAAATGCAGATGCGTTGTCACCGGTGAGGACTACGATGGAATGCCTCGTTTCCAGTAAAAAGGGTCTCCGGTTGTCTACACTCACCATACGAAATACAGCAGCATTAAGCTACTATTTCACGCTGGTATTTTGTGAGAGTGTGGTCCTTCTCCGGTCGAGCCGACCCATTCGTGCTACAACTATACTTCTAATATAACCGCAGCATGGCTCTACCACGTATAAAACGTCCAATGTCCATCAGTGGACTTTTTGTGGGCTAATTCCGATAAGGAGGAAGAAGAATCTAACCAAGAATAAGTATAATAAAGTAAGTAATAATAAAGTATTCGCCTCCCGTTTGATTATTTAAAAGTCGATTTCTCGAATAAATAGAACAAAACAAAAGAAATTATACAGAATGGCACTCACACTAGAAGTCATTTGCCCCGAACCATTAAATTTAAATAGATTCAAGTAAAAGATTTGCAACTCGTAGCACGCAACGTCATTCGTAATAAAAACCAGGAACGCCCACGTGCCGGACGTGTGGTAAAATGTCTAGAAATAGCATTACCGCGGACTTTGAAATAAAAAAAAAATAAAAAAAAAATCCGATTGAAGTTGGAAAAATGATGTCAATGTTAGTTTTTGCATTTATAGTTTAAAATTTATGATATATGACGGCTACATGTTTCTATTTTTTGTTTGATATTCATCTTTTATTTCCATCAGCCCGCAAAAAGTCCACAGTTGGAAAATGCTTTGGTAGATGTAATAAGGATGTGCTTTTATATTCACGCTTTTCGGTTGGATTGTATGGGATTTCGGATTGTAGATCGTGGTACCAGATGTTTCTTGCCTGTGATGCAATATCCCGCTGCTGGTATTACGTAAAACGATTCTAACGTATGATTTATATGTACAAGGAGTTCTTTGATTTTCTTCTACATGATACTTGCTAGTATCGCTTAATAATGCAATACTCGTAGGTAAAGCGTTTTGGTGGTGGATTACGCTTAGTTTTAAACTTCCCGCTAGGAAAATTGAAAATTTTCAAAAATAGGGAAGTTATTGGTTTAACCCCGATTTTCGAAAATCGAGTTTTCGTCAATTCTCGACGTTTTGAGATCCCAGGAAGCTATTCTGACTAATTTCACGTGCAAGCCCGTACTGAGTATGTGTGTATGTGTGTGTGTGTGTGTATGTGTGTGTGTATGTGTGTGTGTGTATGTGCGTGTGTATGTGTGTGCGTGTATGTGCGTGTGTATGTGTGTGTGTGTATGTATGTGTGTATGTGTGCGTGTATGTGTGTGTATGTGTGCGTGTATGTGTGCGTGTATGTGTGCGTGTATGTGTGTGTGTGTATGTGCGTGTGTATGTGTGTGCGTGTATGTATGTGTGTATGTGCGTGTGTATGTGTGTGCGTGTATGTATGTGTGTATGTGTGCGTGTATGTGTGTGTGTATGTGTGCGTGTATGTGTGCGTGTATGTGTGCGTGTATGTGTGCGTGTATGTGTGCGTGTGCGTGTGCGTGTATGTGTGCGTGTGCGTGAGCGTGTGTGTGTGCGTGTGCGTGTGCGTGTATGTGTGCGTGTGCGTGTGCGTGTATGTTTGCGTGTGCGTGTGCGTGTATGTTTGCGTGTGCGTGTGCGTGTATGTTTGCGTGTGCGTGTGCGTGTATGTTTGCGTGTGCGTGTGCGTGTATGTTTGCGTGTGCGTGTGTGTGTATGTTTGCGTGTGCGTGTGCGTGTATGTTTGCGTGTGCGTGTGCGTGTATGTTTGCGTGGGCGTGTGCGTGTATGTTTGCGTGTGCGTGTGCGTGTATGTTTGCGCGTGCGTGTGCGTGTATGTTTGCGTGTGCGTGTATGTTTGCGTGTGCGTGTGTGCGTGCGTGCGTGCGTGCGTGCGTGCGTGCGTGCGTGCGTGCGTGCGTGCGTGCGT
The DNA here is from genome assembly GCA_036936625.1 of Parnassius smintheus behrii. Classification (NCBI taxonomy): domain Eukaryota; kingdom Metazoa; phylum Arthropoda; class Insecta; order Lepidoptera; family Papilionidae; genus Parnassius; species Parnassius smintheus. Next base: position 25,398,223 of record JAUPFT010000018.1, read on the forward strand.
GCGTGCGTGTGTGTGTGTGTGTGTGTGTGTGTGTAAGTATATAAACCTTTCATAACTATTGAACGTCTTGACCGATTGAGATGCGGTTTGCAGCGTTCTAAAGATCTCAATGTGGAATAGATTTGGTGATAATATGAACTAATTCGGAAAGTAGATTTTCAGAAATGTCACAATTAAAAATTTTGAAAAACTTTTTTGGAATAACTTATAAACAGCTTTACCGCTCGATTTCAAAAACTAATCAGCCCTTAACCTCGAAAAATCACGTTAAATGCCGTTAGGAAATTAAAAATCGGTACATCGTTCGTGAGATATAGAAGGAGAAAGAATTTGCCAAAAAAAAAATTTTTTTTTAACATAACTTCGAGATTTCGCAACATAATTTGATTAAATTTGCATTTAAAATTAATTGAATTAATTTGATATTTGCATTTGAAACTGAAATTAGACGGAAGTTCCAGGGACGGTCTGCAGGGTGACACAATTTATTTTAATAGAAAAGAGTTGACAAACGAGGAGACAGTCCATCTGTGCCACCACAGAAATCTAAATAATGAGGTGCCTTATTAGATTTCTGTGGTGGATCTATAATATCCTCGATTAAGAATCAAAATGCAGATGCGTTGTCACTCCTTGGGACTAAGATGGAATGCCCCGTTTCCAATAAAAAGGGTCTACGATTCATCCCCGGTCGAGCCGGCCCATTCGTGTTTCAACCATAATATAGCTGCAGCATGGCTCTATAAAGTATATAGGTATAAATTATTACAGTTACTCCTGTGTTTACTGATCTCCTTGATTAACACTTTTTTAGATTTAGTGTTCGCACATAAACAGCATACACTTGTTCTACTAAAGCACATCATATTATAATTAATGATGGGCCGAATATGGATTTTACCGAACCGAATATTCGGCTGAACATTATTCGGCAGGATCATCTCGGTACCTAACCAATTTATGCCGAAACTTGTTACCACAAAGCGCGCGGGATTATCGTCAGACTCTCCCCTTTGCTTCCCGGCCACACCTGACATTATTGCATCAACTAGTACCGAGCAAATTGCCGGCACATGCTTATTTTTTGACTATTTTTGTGAGAAAAAAGTATTTCGTTGTATTATTCTTAGTGGAAATTGATAATTATATGATAATAATGAGTGGCAGGAGACTGACAACCAAAGTAAAGTGAAATTTATAAATGTAATGTAGGTAATGTTTTTTGTTTGATTCTTAAAACATTTTGTCAAGCTTTATATTTGCTATAATTGGAAATAAATCTACAGTGCCTAAAAACATAACGCTATACAAGCAGATTTAACCCGTAAATAAAATATACTTTCAATAGTAAAATTATGAAAGACATGGCATTACTCAATTCGTACATTTCAAAATAGTGGACACCTTGAGTAGCACTTTAACGAATGTTCGGTGATTTAGCCGAATATTCGACCGAATACGAATATTCGGTAAAGCTGCCGAATATGCGGAATACCGAATATGAAACGAATATTCGGCCCATCCCTAATTATAATACGTATATTACACACTACGTAAATTATACATGTGTAAATGTGGCAGATGATCTATATATTTATAAAGACAGACCAGTTTTTAATTCTCAGATGAAGTTATCTATATAATAATGAATAAATAAAAGAAAAAAAAAATAAAAGAAAAAATAGTGTCTTTGTGATTCTGTATTTAAATTATTATAATCTGTAGTTTTGAATGTTTAGATAATCCAATAACGCTTTAATTTAAAAAAAATATTTTTTAAGTTATTCTAATACACAAAGTACAAACGTCAGTTAGCAGTATGGTTGACGAGCGCAGGGGCATGAAGTTCCATCGGATATTTCTACTTCTCCACTCAAAGCGACAGCCTCAATCTCGATGCAAGCATTAAGAGGCAGTCTAGCTACTTGATAGGCTGCACGCGCTGGATGTTCCTGTGGGAAAACTAGAACAAAATTCATAAATTTCGTCAATATATTCGTAAATATCACTTTCTTGCAAAATCAATCATCAAGCTTATAATAGTAAACGCGATAAGTATAAGCCACTCTTGAGTATCAAGGCTTGCCGTATTCGTGTACGCTCGCTATATTATGAGAGCGTGGTCCTGCCTCCTCCGAGTCAACCCATTGGTATTTCAACTATAATATAAGTGCAGCACGGTTCTACCAAGCTTGAAATCTTTATATAAATTACGTGTCACGTTGTTTGTCCGAGATCGAGATGGACTCTTATACTACTTAACCAATTTTAATCAAATTTGCACACCGTGTGCAGTTTAATCCAACTTGAGAGATAGGATAGTTTGTTTGCCCATGAGTGACCCACAATTTTTTTGCGAATTTAAGGATTTTAATAGGACATGCCAAAGGGTCGTCGAAAAGGGCAGAACAACGTCTGCCTGAAAAGCTAGTATAATCATAAATATAGATCGACAGTCAGTCGTTACTCTATCAATGGTCTATAAGTTTTAGATAAAGCATACTCGCGAAAGGATTATTCAACGATTAGACCGCGAGTTTTACTTGCAAATGGTTGCTCCATCATTATATACTCGTACTTGTACCGACACACAAAAGACGAAACGGTAAAGTTCCTTCCCTAAACTATCTGTTCGATCATGTTCTCTTCTATTCAATTCTGGTTTACTAACACTATTCTATTCTATTCTATTTCATTTTATACTATTATAATTTTATTCAGTCTTAGTCTATTACTAGTCACATAGGCTTTGTCGACGTTGTGTATAACATGCTTTCCTTGAAATATTTGCTTATTTTTAACGGGTTTCTGCTTTAATCGGTTGCAAGTTTCATCCGTCACTGGGCAGAGTGTACGTGCATGTTTACTCTGAGAAAAAAATCGCATAATCCCCCTTACACCTCGTATAATTACTATTGCTATTTTTTTTAAAGAGTCCGTCTGGGTCCACTGTTATGTTCAGAGGCATTTTAACTCAGTCTCAAAAAAGGCTGCAAATGCGTACAAAGGCCACACTGAAAGTTTTACCCTCCTGGTAGCTCATATTTAAATTTCGAATGTTTAATATTTTTAAATAACAGAAGTCCTGATTAAAATATTTTTGGCGGGAAGTCGTTTATCAATTGTTTTTATCACACATTCAATTTTGTTAGCTTCAAATGGAAGTTAGTGGTTAGTTAAAATGGAATTAACTCAACAAAAATTTGATATGATTATGATAGATTTGAAAGTTCACTTTCCGCAAGATTACATTCCCGGTCATCAAAATGCTTTTTTGAAAAGGAAACACCTCATTTAAGCGCTTTAACGCGTTTTTATGCAGAATACGAACGTGGCTGTGTGTTCTCCCCATGATGAAGTTCGTGAAAGTCGACCTTCAACTGTGATCACTGAGGAAAATGTGGCTAATATCAGGCGACTAATTGATAAAAACTGGCGCAACAGGTTGAGATGATTGGTGTAAAAAAATTGTTAAAGTATTACCCACGACATTCAAAATCAATGCTGTGCATGACATTGTGATGGAAAATGAAGCACGAATAGATGGTTACATTCCCAGGATAAACGGCAGTAAACCAACTAAATTGAGACAGATAAAAACATTGGCAAAAGTTATTAAGTACTTTTCTACAGTAAAATATATTTGCTGCTTTTAAGTTTACATTTAAATTGATTTATTTATGAGTTACGCGAAACTTTCAGTGTACCCCACCCCACGCATACGACGCGACGCCCTGAAGGTATATAGGTATGCGGATTTTTTCTTTGTTTGAAGTTGGTTGCAGGTGTCTAAGGATTACTATATTGGCCTCTTACCCACAGGTAAATTGTTAGCTCCCTTATTATGACTAAGATGATTTTATGATTATAAAAAATGGTACAATAACTCTTAATCTCATGACTATTAGACCGAAAACAAAACTGCAGTCCACAACAGATATAGACAACACAGCGTATAGACAACGGAACATTCAGATCTACATAAGCATGCGGCGAGACTTACGTAACTTCAATACATCTTATATTATATATTTGAGAAGCGATCGAGCGTAACCAAGGCTCTAAAGTCTTTGCCAGAGATCTATCACCCAGAAAGGGTGATAGATCTCTGGCAAAGACTTTAGAGCCACCTGTCTAAGTTAAGGACCGAATGTGGCGGCGTCATATATTTAGAACACATGGGATTTTGATAAAAGATGAAATCGTTCTACGGACGGACTTCAAACTCTTCAACTCCGTCCTTCATCGTGGCCCTACTCGGGATGCGCGTAGCAGAAGTGCGCTGGTCTTGTTTCTTTGTGTGGTCTTGTTCTTTCTTTGGGCAACATTTGCTATCCGAGTACGAAACAAGAATAAGAATGCTATCCAATTATAGAGAGGTGTAAGTTATATTTGTAAGATATATATATATATATTTATATATATATATATATATATATATATATATATATATATATATACCCGAAATTCTTGACCGCTGTACTGATAAATGTTTCCAAGCTACTGTACAGGAAAGGATTATGAGGAGGAGGAACTAACAAAATGCACAGTGACCTTAATAGTTTCTTTCAACGGACAGGTCTTGAAATTAACATAGACAAGACACAGGTTATGTTTAACGGCCATAACATACCTATGCTAGTACCTAGTTATTGAGAACACTACGCTAGTCAGTTGTTAATGAGTATTTTACTTAGAAAAAATTGGCTAATTAGGTAAGCCCAAATTATTTATTATTACGACACAGTTTCTCGCCACGTATCCCTCAAATCTTGAAAACAAGATTGCATGTTGCTAGTGATGATTTATAGATCTAAGACTTGGCCCATCGCTGCTGGATGTGTGAAGAAAATCAAAGTCGCTCAGTAAGTTATGGAGAGGTTATGCCAGGTGTTTTTCTGCGTGATAAAATATGAAATTAGAAAATTTGCAGTTTTTTAAGCTTAAATGGCAATGGGCTGACTGTATAGCTTGAAAATCCGGCAACCGATGGGGAAGAAGGGTTTTGAGTGGCAGCCTCGTACCGTTGAGAAAAGTGTAGGGCAGTCCCCTACATGTGAAGTGACAACATGGTAAGACAATGTGGAAGTCGATGGATGCAGGGGGGCTCAGGACTGTGCTTTGTGGCATTCCGTGGAGGAGACCTATGTTCAGTAGTTGACTTGTGAAGGGCTTAATGATGACGATGAATAATAATTAATCGCCCCACGAACGCATTGCGGTCCGTGACATGAAACTCCTTAAGTTGCCCTGATCCAGGTAGGTTGTAAAGGTGTGTGATCTACACATGTCATATGTATAAATAAAATTTCACGTGTCTGTCTGTAATATCAAAATAACTGCCTTATTTCGAGCTAAGATCGTTATTTGCATGTCAATAAGAAATTAATGACAATTTTTAGGGCTCCGTAGTTAAAGAACAACGAACCCTTATAGTTTCGCCATGTCCGTCCGTCCATCCGTCCTTTCGCGGTTTTACTCATAGACCCTAGGTGCTACAAATCTATAATTTCGTATAGAATTATTATGGTTGGATAATTTTTTACCCGTCTATTCCATCGTGTGGGATGTCGTTAGATAGGTCTTTCAAAAATATTGGGGGTAAGTATGTAAAAATTTTTTTCGATTTAGGGGACGGCTTGTGAAATATTTAGAATTGATTTGGTATCTTTTATTAGAGTTATGGAGGCCCTCTTCCGCTCTTCCAACTGTACCGCTGTTTTTGAAAACGTGAAAACTATACACTGCAGTAGTAAAAGAATAGTCGCCCACTTATAAAATACACTTGGAATAGTAAAAATATTGTTACAGTTCCATACAAAATGACTAAAAACTAGCTGCATTATAACTTTGTAATGTTATTGTAAACTAAGATATAAACATTTTTTGAAGTAAACAACTTCTGCATTACTATTATAGCTTTACTTTTTCTTTTGTGAGGCAGGCAGAGAGAATCGATAACCAAGAGACCGATCCTGACATACCACTTTCGCTTATTTTTAGCTGACAGTTATTGTAGGTCTCATCATACATTCATACAGCCTCATACAGTTTCATTCGTAGTACATACTCTTGGTTTACGTGGGTGACCCTTTAGGATAGTTCAGGGCAGTGATGGTTTACAGGAAGTTTCATGATGCTCACGTACCTATATCTTAGGGTTCCACTGCGGAAAACTTATAAATGGATAGTGAACTATGACCATTTTTGTACGGACGGATTTGGCATATGAATGATTTGAAATAGTTGTCATAGTCATAGTCATGGTCATAGTCATAGTCTTTATTGCAATCAAATGGTTACAATAGATGTTATGTTTAAAAAAAAAGTCCGCATTTGAACCCAGTTTGGGCGTAGCAATTATAAAAATTATTTAAATCTTTTTAATAATTTTAAAAATAATTTTAAAAAGTTGGTATTATTAAAATCTTTTTGAATACCACTCCCTATAAAGTTTGCTTGTAAAATAATTCCTTCATTTACCGTCGTCCTATTTGGACCTATATCGTTATAGCGACCAAATTGCGAACTCACTTCATCATCATCATCATCACATCCTTTCACAAGTCCACTGCTGAACATAGGCCTCTCACAAGAAATGCTACAAGGCACGGTCCTAAGCCACCTGCAACCATCGACTTTTTGCATGTCTTACTTCAGTACGAAGCTGCCACTCGGGAACCTTCACTTGCTTGCCACTTCAGCTTACTAATCCGTTGGGCCATGTCGGTAACTTTGGTCATACCGCAGATTTCCTTATTTTTAAGCATATCACGCAGAGAAATTCCGAGCATAGCCCTATTTATAGCTCGCTAAGTTACCTTGAGCTTCTTCATACGGCCAGCAGTGAAGAACTACGTTAGAGATCCGTAATTCATCACTGCCAACACACACTTGTTTTAAAATCTTGTTTGAAGGTTTGAGGTATTCCTGGTGAAAAGATGTGTCGTAATCTCTCATGAACTCAGTATGCTCATATTTTAAGGCCCCTTCTGAATTCACGTATTGGATACGGGCAACTGCGGAACTCTACCTTGTATTTAAAATTTGATCTCACTGTCTGTCCGAGCCGATCTTCGGAATGGCTGAACTGATACTAATAAAATTCCGAACGAACAAATAGAAAGCAATGCCAAGAGAGATCACGGCTAAAGTTTATCTGAAAACTTAAGATAATTTAAAAAAAAACGAAAAATTGATAAAATAAATGGCTTTGACTATCTTAAAACTAAATAACGTCACATTAAGAGATCCTAAGTATAAGAACTAGACGAAGCTAGGACGTGCCCCTAGATTTTTTAGTTTAAAGAACACTAGCAGTGCTATTAGCACTACCAATATTCCCGTTAACTGCTACAATTAAGATTAACATGCTTATGTAGTCATTCACAACAGTAGTTGAATGGCGGATACTAAACCACTACCTTTAAGTTTGTGGTTAAAGGTCGTGGTTTAAGTCCGTACCTTAAGTGCGCTACTGTAATTTCTGTAAAAACAAAAATCTACATTTGAAAAACTTACGAACACTACTAAAATATCCCAAGGTGTACTTACATTCTGCGTAGATTGGATTGACTACTTGTAAGTCCTCAATGCAGGCTAGCAAGATCGTCGTTTTAACGACCGCTCTTAGAGAAGAGTCACCCGCTTCTAAGATTAGTTTAAGATTGTTAAGCGCACATCTTGCTTGGCCCTCTACTCCACATATCATATTCGATGATTGGTCCAGTCCCAACACGCCTGACACGTATAGTGTTCTATCGGCTAACACTGCTTGACTGAAAATAATGAAAAAATGTCGTGTAGTGGCGGAGTAAGAAAACCCTCTACCCCTTATCGTCCTAGAGTGTCGTAGCCGCGACAGTGTCTTCCTGATAACATTTAAAAATCGCTTGCCACGTGTGGGAACCATGGCACCGTCAAGTACTCTCCATATGAAGCAGTATATGGGGGAAGCATATGCTTAGCAGTGATCTTTTGATAGGCCGCAATGAATAATAAACGAATAAAAATAAATGTTCTAGTATATTCACTTACATATTCATTAATTTTTGAGAAAGACAAAAACAAGCAAAAAATAAAAAATAAAACCTAGTACATAAAAACTCTGCTCTGCGGCAACCAACGGAAGTAGACAGTAGACACGTTCGGTAGTGGACTTGCGAAAACTGTGATGATTACCTATTTTATTATATGCAATCGATTTACTACTACATAATGTTTAATCACAATTTGTAACTGTTTATGATGTATTGTTTAGTATTATAAAATCTAACTTTTTAAAACTAATATGTAGTATATTAGTTTTAAAAAGTTAGATTTTATAATGTGGCAAGTACGTACTTACATACATCATTCATCATCATCATTTCGCATTTCTCAAAAAAAGAAACTATAATATACTATACATATATATACAATAATAGCTTGTCACAAGTTCACTGCTGAACATAGGCTTCCCCCAAGAAACGCCACAAAACACGGCCCTGACCACCAGCATCCATCAACTTCCTACATATCATACCAGGTCCTCACACCATCCGAGGGGAGAGGCCTTTACTCCGCTGGCGGTTGTCGGTTCTTCGAGCCATATGGCCGTCTTATTGCCACTTCAGCTTACTAATCCGTTGTGCTATGTCGATTACTCTGGATCTTCTGCTTTTATTTTAATTTATAAATATACCTCATAAGGGCAGCAGTGAAGGACCACGTCTCAGATCCATATGTCACAGCCACTGGTTGTATAATCTTGTTTTGAGGTATAACCCTGACGAGAAGGTGTGTCGTGTGTGAAGGTCGTAATGTCCCGAACGGTGCCCAGACGAGTTGAATCCGTCGACTTACCTCTCGGTCAAAGTTGGACTTATATATTCGGACTATTTCTCTTAGGCAAACACATACTTCGAGCGTAGTGCTCCCAACAACTTTCGGCACTGGCATGACATGGACGTTACACATTCATGTCCATGTTCATTTTAAGAACTATCCGTTGTGAAATACCATTGAGGTCATTGAACAAAAGTGCTTAGGTCTTCCAGCGATTCTGCCATAAGGACTATATTGTCGGCAAATCGAAGGTGCGTCAGTCAAGAGCCAATAGATGTTAATACCGTACCCTTCCTAGTCCAGTAGCTAAGTACTAATAAATTTAAAAAAAATTAATTATTGTTATGCGTCTTAATTCATACCAGTGTCAAAAGTTGTAACGATTTTATAACTGCGTCTCTAAAACTAAGCGAAAAGACGACATTCGCATAACGATTTTTTTTCATAATGGTTTTTTAAAATTGTACTTGTAACGAATAAATGTACATTAAATTTTTGTTTAGATAACCCATCTATTAAAAGAAGTTTTTACAAATATTGTGCTTTAATTAAAATAGAACGAATTTTAAAGTTAAAATTCGCATTAAAATACTCGTAATATCCACCCTAACATGTTATTAACTTCTTCCAATTTAGTTACTGTATAATGTCATTACACGTATTGAAGTCTATTGTATCTATAAAAAGGTCAAATAATGTAACGTACAGTAAGTAGGTGTACAATAAATGCGTGAAATCGGTCACCAGAAACAACAAAATCGTTTTAAATCTTCAAGAAGAACAAAAAATTAAGCAAATCTCCTTTACTCCAGTTCCATATCGTTGCTATTTTCAATAATTAATCGCATAAGCACACTGTCAATATCGATTTGAAATATTCAAGAAAATATTTTATAGGTATAAATAAGTTAAATGTATAACTAACTTACCTGTATGGTCCAACAGGTCTATAAACTTGAGGAGATGTTATTATTCTTTTGATCAGTTTTGTTGAAGCGTTGGAATTGCTTGCTTTACTATTTGCCTTCATCATATTTTTTTTTGATGAAAATTACACACGTCTGTTTTCAAATTTATCGTAAGCGCATTAAACAAAGAATACACGCAGTATAATTTGCTTTAAGGGTCAAAAGAATCACAACATATTGCTCCTTTAGTGATAAGACACATAATTCATTTCTTAATTTATCATGACGATGTAATTTATCTTCATTTGACTTTTAGATTTTAATTTTTACAATATTATGTCAATACATTCTAATATAAATTATTTTTAATTGTGTTCCATTGCCAGTATTTTATTATTAGGTAGGTATTTTGGTTTCAGGTTATTATGAAACAGATTGTTTTTATAAATAAAGGCTTTAATGCGTTCTTATGTCATTTTTTAAGATACCTACTAGCTTTTTCCGTTAGCGAACCGAAGCTCAAGGAATCTGCAAAAGCAACATTATTAGTGTTGGAAACATACACAGACATCCACCGAGGTTTTTGTCTGTATGTAACGATTGTTTTACATAGGCATAAGAAGAAAAGAAGAATAGAAGCCTTTGTTTTGGCATTCTAGTAAATTACCTTATTTACTAGAATGCCAAGACAAAGGCTTCAATAATCCTATACTTATTATATAAATCCTTTAAGTCTCAGAGAAACTCGTGTACGCGAGTCAATATATTATGCACGGTCACAATATTGTTTTGCATGCCTCAAGCGCAAAGCGCGTAGGTATGTTCTAAAAGTAGCGCCTAAAAATCATTAAATCGATTAATTGCCACTTTTACATTAAAAATAATTGGTTTTAGCGGCTTATGGTGTAGATTTATCGAGTCCGCATAGAGGGGTAAACACGATAACTTTTGAAAATGTCAAGTGTTCAACTTCATATATTTTTTGATCCCTTCTTCTATTATGTGAGAAGCCATGGAATGTAAATAACTGTTTAATTTTGTTTTATTTAATTATAATTTTTTTTTCGGCTGAAAAATCGCGAATTTTCGGTGTCTTGAGCAGCCTTGTAATATTATTTTACTAAGTACATACACACATCGACTCACTCCGGCCTTGGCCACCATCGTGCGTGGGTTATTGTATCGTTTGTTTACGGAGGCTCGTGATGGAAAAATCGTAGAAATACAAAATATTCCAAAAACCAAATTTGATACATACTTGACCAAGGTAAGATATAATTATTATTTTTATAATCACAGATTTTCATTACAATATATTTTTTCCCTATACGTATAAGTATACTTACACGTCTTGGACTTTATAGAATGACCTGAAGGTGTACTTTGGTGAATGCTAAATTAAAATAATGGTTATAACTAGATGAAAAACCTTTTGAAAACGAAATAAAGCTGATGAGAAAAAAAAATAATAACGAGTCATGTAAAAAAGACCAGTTTTTATGATAATTCCAGAGTATAAATACCTGAAAATTAAAGTTTATTAAAGATGATTTCTGAGCGTTTCAAGATAATTCTGTGAAGTTTTTTCACTTATAAAATAATAAACAATGTTTGAATCTCAATAATAATAACATAGTAAAATTTAAAAAAAATATTTTCTTTTGTTGTTTGAGAATATTTTTCTACATTTTTTCACCATCATATGAGCATTATGAAGTAATAGTAGTAAGGTTATTTGTGAAAACTTGTGTGTATTTAAAATACTTTAAAAAATTTACTTATAACATGAGCGCTTAAGACACGCACATTTGGATTTACCAAAAGGTTATTTTTTATATGAGAGGGGGAAACGAGTATGCGGCTCACCTGATGGTAAGTGACTACCGCTGCCCATGAACAACTGCAACACCAGGGGAGTTGCAGGTCTTAAAGGTCCCTAATTCGTATCGAAAAATCGCTGGTGGTAGTCTATTAAACAAGGAAGTTGTACGAAGAAGAAAACTTCTTGTAAATCGCACAGTAGTGTTCCGCCAATCATCTAGGTGGTAAGGATGGTATCTCGAGTTATGTCGGGATGTGCGATGGTGAAATTGAGCGGCTGGAATTAATCCGAACAATTTCTCTGAGCACTCCCGCGGTAAAAACGATAGAATACGCAATGACATGGAACATCTCTTCGTAGCGCCAATGTCGCGGACAATTTGAAACGCTCTGCGCTGGATGCGGTCCAGTGCACTGCAGTAGAAGGAGGTGGCTCTGGGGAGCCCCGGCTCAGAGATGGGAACAGTATTTCATGTGAAGCTAAACCTGTGCCTTATAAAATTGCCGGTGGTGTGCTGGAATGAAATACTGTCCCGCTCAACTGAGCACGCCAAGCTTTTTAGAGGCCGGTTTGGCCTTCTTTTCCAAGTGACCACGAAACTGCATTTCATTCGATATGTCGACGCCGAGGATTCTAATACTGGCTGAGACAACAATGGGAATGCCCTAAAACTGAGGAGATACGACTAAGGGGTTCTTTTTAACGGTAAATGCGCAATCTTGTGTCTCCTGTAGATTAAATTGGACTAGATTTAGTCGCCAGTTAGTAGAGACAAGTTTGTTCCGGTACTCGGTGACGTTTTCCCGAGAAATATTTGCACAGCCAGTGTACAAATCATCATCAGTGCTGTCGTCCGCATAGAAATGAATGTTACCAATTTGCAACATATACCATTGATATGCAGAAGAAGCAGCTTTGGTGATAGCACGCAGCCTTATGGAACACCAGCGTTAGTGGGCTTGTAATCGGAGAACGCACCGTCTACCACGATTTTGATGTTCGGATCAGTCGGTAAACTGGTGATCGAATTGTATAATTTCTCGGGAAGCCCGTAGGAAAGAAGCTGGTGCTCCTCAAGGAACCCATTATTTTGGAGAACAAGGAGTTGATGGCGATAAGGCTGAAGTTAGACGGATCAGAGCGGTTACCTCTATTAGGGATCGGGTGCACGAAAGCTGTCTTGCATGACTTCGGGACTACGCCTAGGGAGTAGGAGTACCGGAATGGACGCGTTAGAACCGGTGCCAACTCTGGCACACACATCTTTAGTGGAACAATTGGGGGATTCCGTTAGGCCCCCTAATTGAGGTTCTACTTTCAACACAAGTGAAAAGAGCGAAAAATTGCGGTAGAGAATAAACCCTAAAGCGGTAAATTAAGTATAGTGGGGAGGGGGGTATATCTCTATGTGGATAAATAGTCTTATCGACTGCGATAAAGTAACGTAATATGCTACAACAAAAACTTATTGCGAGTGGACCTTATGCGTCCATAAAAATTCAAAAAGAAGACTTGAGTCTAGCGATGCGTTTTTGCTGTTTAAAACTTAAGAATATGATATGCGTTAATATTAAAGTGTGCAGTTAGTTATATAAACGCGGTTAGGATTATAAGAATACATTGAAAATCTAGCTTATTCCAAAGTATTAACAAAAAATTAACGTGCGAGAAAATAAAAATAAAACTTAATAACTTATATTATTAATTACGGCTATAATGCGTAGGTAGCAGACAAAGCTTTACAACTGGCCATTCAAATACATATAAGCGTGGAGAACAGTTGTCCTCTCCGACGTAAACGCAAACTCCAGCCCGAGGCACAAAGGAGTGTTCCAGTTTGTACCCTGGGTGTGAGAGATACGAGACATCAACCGGAGAAGACACTTGCGTCTCGGTCAGAAAGAGCAGAGCCTTCCTCGCTGTCACGAAATGGTAGTGGACGGCGTTTAGGTTAGAGTGAAGTCCCCTGATATTGCAGAAATTCACGGATAGCGTGGCAGGGGTCGCCTTAGTCCTGTTGCCCCGAGCAGTTGTAGTCTTGAGCGGAATTGTGCCCCCCCCCCCCCAGAACACGCGGGGCAGCCTGAGCAACCACGCTTAGGAGTGGAGAAACATGGTCGTGGATGCTCAGCGAGGGATTCTCCAGGGGTGCTGGTACCCTGCTGGGGTAGTCTATCATCATTTAATTCCACTACCATGTTGATGGGGGGGGGGGGATTTGGGCCTCCGGCCACCTGCACTCACCAGACGGAACGCGGAAGCAGAGCTTCCACTTCACGCCGGTATTCTGTGAGGTCGTGGTACCACCCCGGTTTGAGGCGGCCCATACGTGCAACAGCAAAGCTGCCGCGTGGCTCTACCACTGTTAATGTGACCCGAATTCAATATGCTATTATCTGTATTGGCATGCTTCACATTTTGGTTGGTTTATAGAGATAAATCTGAATTTATAAACTTGCGTAATCTTAACGTTAAACATCTGTTAGCTCATTAATATAATATAATATAAAAGTAATATAAAACGTTTTACAGTAACTTTTAACAAAAAATATGCGTTACAACGGTATTTATAACGAAAATTAATTAGATACCACTCATTTGTCTGCCATCAGCGAAACTGATGGCCATAGATTACTGAATATATATGCTGATGGCAGACAACCAAAAACCCGTACGCAAATGGAGACAAAAGACGTAAGCTCTGTCCCACTGACCTTTATATATACAGTACCCGGTTAACCGAGCTTTGCTCGGTATTTTTCGCTCGGTTTTTTTTAAATTCGTGTGTTTTGGAAATTATATTTAGACACAAATTACATACTGATGAAATACGAATAATACTTTTTGATCTTAGCGACGTAATAGAAAAAAACTGAACTGGTTATTTGAATAAAAAATCATGAGTGCAATTAGTTTAATTTAAATTTTCGTGTTTTTAAAAAATACTAAAAAAAGGGCTCGAAAAAATAGATTTTCTCAAAAAAGAAAGGAACTTACTAAATAATAACTTAAAAAAAGTCGGTCGGTCGGTCTGGGCTCGAACCATGGTATTACGATTTTGTGACCGCCCAATATACCAATTAAGATATTTGTAGTCATTAATAAACTGTCAAAATTTACCTTCTTATTCTAACGATATTGTAGCAGTTTTTCATTGCCTTAAAACATGGACAAAAAGACATTTTCTAAAAATAAATCCTAGCTAGATCGATTTATTGCCCCCGAAACTCCCTGTGAAAATCGTTGGAGCCGTTTCCGAGATTCCGATTATATATATATATATATATATATATATATATATATATATATATATATATATATATAAGAATTGCTCGTTTAAAGGTATAGGGTTTACGCTGGACTGGCTATACCATAGAAAATGACTGTGCCAATTTGAAGCGCCGCTAAAGGATGTCTTTAAAAATAAAATTGACATAGTTTGTCAAAGTCTGTTGTCTCATTTAAATTGTCTTATTTAATAAGTCCGTATTTTGAACTTTTAAACTAAAAAACGAAAGTATTTTATGTCGCTTCATTGAGTATAATATTGGTTACATAATAAGAATTATTTTTATTAATAATGAGAGTGTGCGTAATCTGTAAAACTCGTTACCAAAAGAGACCATACCATTTCACAAGTAAGTGAATTTGCAGCAAATATTAAACAAATTGATAATATAAGTACTTAAAAATTTGTTACTAATCTTAATATCATATATAACAACATCTTTGGCTATATATTACTAAGTTTTGATAAAAAATAAAATTCAATTGGGTTGTCGAGTTCCTTGTCTATCATACTTATCGATGTTCTTTTCTACCCATATCTGTTAACAAACAAAGTCAACAACAACAGATGATTATCAAATGTTTATTAATTAACAGGTTTCCAATTGAACCTAGACTAAAAATATGGCTTAAAAGCATAAATATTGTGGATTGGCGTCCGAAAAAAAAATGATCATATTTGTTCCAAACATTTCACAGACGACTGTTTTATTAGACATGAGAACTGCACCACTTTGAAAAAGTGCAGGATACCGACAATATTTTCTGGTAGTACCAGTACCGGTAAGTATAAAAGTATTAGATTATTATTTCGAATGTTTTTTTTATTTCTTCTTTCCTCATTTTCTACCAAACTCAAGGGCCATAGCCAAGTGTCGAAAGGTCACCTGATGATGTCGAGCCACGTTGTATGTGTTTTAGTGGGCTGCGGCTAGAGGAGATTCCTCTCCCTGTACCGCTGTAGTCGAGGTGGAGTCGTAAGGGAAGAGGAGTGTTGGTATGGCGATTGGCGATGCGCCACTCGACTATCATTTGCGACTTTGGTGAGGCTGCACCACTTGATGCTTTCAAGTGCTCGTTTTTCCCAGGCTCCATTCACATATCGGGCTCGGGGAGTCCATAGTGCAGGTGGAGTTAGAGGACGGAAGGGCAGTGTGGCTTGCTTCTGGTGCGCCTTATCTGAGAATGAAAACGGGGAGGAGAAGTCAGCAACTAAGGAGGGGCCGCCATTTGGCGGCTGGCGGCGGAAGGACCGCGGATGTGCATGAAAGCATTTCCGTGGAACTGCCAATTTGTGGCGGAGGTAGAATACCATGGGGTTTTAGTAAGTGCGAGTCTAGAGATTTAATTATCTCTCGAGTCTCAAAATTTAATTTGTGCCTTAACTTCATAGTGGCCCTACTTTAGTTTCCTTCTTATTTACAAATTCTTGCCATCGTTTACATTCATGGTTTTTGGCAGCTTCCTCTCGCGCAACATCCACCGACAAAGATAATCAAGTGTTCGATCAAGAACCCATGGATTGCGATACGTCAAGTCCCCCAGAAACGTGGCACTGCCGAAGCTGGAAAGCTTAGGAGCTAGTGCAATATGCGCCGATAAAGGTGATCCGTATTTTGATTTCAAAACTATGGAAGTAGGTACGTTGCTGCCTCCTGAGTACATGGAGCTGCCCGAGATTGAGGGCCTGGAAAGTTCTTCTTTTTATGTTGGTATCTTGATTTTTCTTTTATTTTTTATTACAAGCAAACCGTGGCAAATGTCATGTGTAATTTCTTAATCGTTGTTTTTTCGTGTTATTTATCAATATAAATTTGGTATATAGGTCGGAACACAAGTTGCAACCGGGAACAGACAGTCGCTTCAAAGAAAGTTTTGTCTATTTCTGAAGTCCGTAATAATATCAAGCATGATCATCGTTATGAATACATTGGAACGAGTTCAGAAATCTTTGAAAAACACACGAGCTCGTGTAAAAGTCCTATCGCTACATGTGAAACGATTAAAGGTAAGCATTACTTGTTTAGCAAATTTAATTATTGAATTAAAGAGAAGAAAATTAATTAACGATGACTGTGCAAATCTATTAAATCTGTATGACGTTTTGGTTTGAAGTCGTCATACAGATATAATAGATTGGAAGGATGATATTAAATACTGGTAAAAATATCAGCCATGCTAAGTATCCCCCGGAATTAAGAGCTTTTGCTATTACTCTCCATTTTTACTCACAAAAGCATACGCTTTCGTCAGAAATAAGTTTAATATAGCATTAACACATTCTCAGGTAATACGCTCCTAGTATAGCTCTGTAGATTCGAATCCGGGGTTCTTAGTCGAAAGTTTTAATGCTTTACTACTTAAAAGTAACCAAGCAAAATAGAATGGAGAAACACTAATTTTGTGTTTTTTCATTGTGCTTTGATCATAGATGAAATGAGCTTAAAGAAAAGTTGCTCTCGCAGCCGTGATGGTGTAACGCGTGGTTACGTTGATTTTGGCATTGATTCCGAATGTAATGATTTACCTGATTGTAAGGACGCATTGGTTTTTATGATTGTTCCGTTAAAAGGCAATTGGAAAATACCAATCGCCTATTTTTTATTAATGGGTTGCCTGCTGAAACAAAGAGTGCCTTAATTAAACAGGCTTTAATTCGCTTGCACGATGTTTCAGTAAAAATATGCTCCATAACTTTAGATGGACCACCCGAGCATTTTTCTACGGTAGCTAAACTAGGCGTAGTGTTGAAAGCAGGAAACGACACTAAACCTTTCTTTTATCATCCAATAGATAAGAACCACAAGATTTATGTAGTATTTGATCCCTGTCATATGCTTAAAAATATAAGAAATTGTTTAGGTGACTTAAGGGTTTTAAAGGATCACGAAGGGAATTTAATAAAATGGGAATATATTGAAAATTTGGCAGCATTGCAGGAATCTGAGGGCCTGAGGTTAGGAAATCGACTAAGGAGTTCGCATATACATTATAAAAAATGATAATGAAAGTTTATCTTACAGCTCAAACACTTAGTAGCAGTGTAGCAGACGCAATTGAATTTTGCGACACTATTTTACAACTTCCAGAATTTAAAGGTTCAGCTTCAACAGTTAGATTTATAAGAGCAGTTGACCGTATTTTTGATTTTTTGAATGTAAGAAATCCATGGGGGTGTGGATATAAAAGTCCACTCAGGACTACAAACGAGAAAAAGTGGAGGTCTCAAATAATGGAGGAAATTAATTACCTTAGCAAAATAAAACTACATGATGATATATTGGTGGTACAATCACGCCGTAAAGCAGGTTTTTTGGGGTTTTACAATGCAGTTATTTCTGTTCTTCATATTTACGACAGCTATGTTAAAACAGATAAGCCTGAACTTAATTACTTGTTGACGTACAAGTTAAGCCAAGATCGCTTGAAATTATTTTTTGTGCGATTCGTAGCCGAGGTGGTTGGTGTCCAAATCCAACCGCCGCTCAGTTTGTAAACGCATTTAAGCAATTGTTAATTCACCATGAAATAACTGATTCCATGGGTAATGTCCAGGGAAACGACTTATCAATATCTTCTGGTATCTTCTGGTTCTTCAGAAGGGGCTAAAATCAACAAATTTAATGTAGATGACTATAGCAATGCTGAAAATATACATACAATAAAAAATATCGTTTAGAAGAAATAGATTCGCCAACCCTGCATGATGAAATAAGTGAATTTTTACATCTGTTTTGGGCAGTACCTGACTCAAACGTAAACGAAACGTCTAAACAGTGTGTAGGATATATTGCAGGATTTGTCATTCGAGCGATACGAAAGATTATTAGATGTACGATAGCTTGCGAATCTGTACCACAAGATCCTGTGAGGAATCGCAGAAATGGTGCTCTCGTTGTACAAAAAACGAGGGGTGGTTTAACTATGCCAGCTACAAGTGTGGTAAATATTTGTTTATTGGTTGAGTCATTATTCCGCCTTGTTAAAAATAATAATGAAAAACCTCCGATAGAACCAATTTTTCTGCAGTTATAACTGCAAAGTTACTAAAAGTTCTTATAGTTAAAACGGAAATATCGTTTCCTGATCTACAATACCATTTTAAGGACACTTTGGTTTCAGATAATTTTACTAGCCACTTTCAAATTCTAGTAAAACATATTGTTACGCGCTCCAGTCGACGACACAACTAGCGCCATCTAGTGTCAGGAACGAGAGCGAGGGGAGCGTTGCAGTTTATGACATCACAGATCTTTCGACCGACAGCGCCACCCGAAGAACTAGAAAATCTATACTCGAACTCTCGGTACCTTGCGCGTGTTTACTTGAACATTCCGGATATTTTGCTAATTTAAATAAATAGGTGGCGCAAGATGCGATCGAGACAGAGTTGAACTTAGCGACGCAAGCGAAGCTTCGGAGCGGAATTAAGTGAATTAGTGTGTTTAATTATTAGTGTTTTTAGTTTTAATTTGTGTAAAGTAAATTAAAGTGTTAATTTAGGTAATTCTATCGGCAATTTTTATTGTCACGAACCTCAAGCTCGTAACAATATTATCATAAAATATATAGAAATCAGTCTGTATGCAGCTTCAAAACTTATTCCCTGTACATTACAGGCGATAAAGTACGTAATTTTTTGTCTCGTCAAATTATTCGGGCTCGTCAATGGTATAATAATAATAATATTACATTCCATTACAGCCTATAAAAGTCAACTGCTGAAAATAGGTCTCCTTCGCAGATTGCCTCATGGGGAATTTTGTTTTAGTTGCCAGTTGCCACGCTTGGCAAGCGGGTTGACAACCACGGTTTTTTATTTTTAGTCGTTATTGGGAAGACGTTGCGGGCCATCTCCTGTTCCAGTTTTCCTCTGTCGCCTCTTACGACACTCTCAGGATGATATGGGCCAGTGGAAATTCTTACACCACCACTACACGGAGTAAAAACTTTTACGTAAGGAAATATGAAAATAGTTTACTTCATTTTCTAAGTAAGAGTAGTTCCTAAAAAACTGTATCTGCGACTAATCATCGCTGCTGGTAATAAGAAGTTGTTTAGTTTGTTTCCTCGCTTGAAGGCTAAGTATAGCCATTCACAGAGGATACGTAGCCGGCATTCTTGGGACGATACCACGGAAAGTAGGACTGTATGATAATTTCAGTTATTTTTTATTTTATTTTTCGATATCGTTATTTTAATTTCGATAGTGACGTTGTAAATAACTGATAACTATGTAATTCAAAGTTTGTATTTTTTTTAATATTATCTTGCTAGCTCGTAAATGTTGTTAAAAACTTGGAACAGTTATATTGTATAATTTGGAATGATAATACAATCATTGAAATACAATGATATATAACTTTCTGTAACTTTCGAATAAATAGTCAGTATAATACGCATGCCACCTAGAGTCAGTTAATTGTACCATGCGTATAATCTTCGCACAAGTGCAACCAATAAGTTGACAAAGTTTTACCGCAATCTGATGAACGGCATGGCATCGTAGAAAGTACGAGCAAACATAAATTTTTATATAATAGAAAATTTAACATTTATTTATAGACAGACTTGTAGTTGATTAGAATAGGCGTTATTATAGCAGCTGATTTGTTTTTAATAATACTAGAACTAAATGAACGGTTGACAATAAATTATTTTAGAAATTATGTTTTTATTTTTATTTTGTGTAGTTAGTTTAATCTTAATAATTTTTTAGTTGAATGGTCTAAGGGCTACAATGGCTATCCGAGTACAGAACCAGAGTACAAACTAATCCAACTGTAGAGATGTGCAAGAGAGGGTGACGTAATATTAACGTCAATGGCGTGTACGTCACTCACCTTCGATTTGCTGACAATATAGTACTTATGGCAGAATCGTTGGAGGACCCACGCACTTTGTTCAATGACCTCAATAGTATCTCCCAACGGATAGGTCTTAAGATGAACATGGATAAAACAAAAGTCATGTGTAATGTCCATGTCACACCTATGCTGGTGGTTTTTGGGAGCACTTAGCTGAAGTTGTTGAGTATTTTTAATTGGGAGTCCGACTAGGTAAGTTCAAGTACGACCGACAGGTCAATCGACGGATTCAACTCGGCTGGGCAGCGTTCGGGAGATTACAACACATCTTCTCGTCAGGAATACCTCAAAACTAGATTGTACAACCAGTGCGTGTTACCAGTTTTGACCAATGGATCCCAGACGAGGTCTTTCACTGCTGGCCGTATGAGGAAGCTCGAAGTCGTTCAGTGAGCTATGAAGAGGGCTATGCTCAGGGGTTCAAACTTAGGAATGAGTACGTAGGCGGTCCCATAATGAATTGGCCCAACTATGAACCAATGAAGGAAATGAAACGAAACCAATTTTATTTTTCAATATAATCACCATGAATACTAACACACTTCTGACATCTGTGAATCAACATCTCTAAACCTTTATAAAAATAATCAGATTTTTTATCCTCAAAATGACTGAAGACGGCCGCCTGCAACTCTTCATCGCTTGAAAATTTTCTTCCTCTTAAGTCCCGCTTTAAATTTGGAAATAAATAATAGTCGGACGGGGCCATGTCTGGACTGTAAGGTGGATGTTGAACTTCTGTGAACCCGCATTGACGAACTGCATCCTTCTTAACACTAGCGGTATGAACAGGGGCGTTGTCATGGAGCAACAGGACACCTTTAGACAGCTTGCCTCTTCGTTTTTCCTTTATCTTGTCTCGTTCTTTAAAATCCACCATCAAAATGCCTTGAAAATCCCAAAATATTGTGCACATCAGTTTTTTAGTCGATTGTTGCACCTTTGCCTTTCTAGGGGGCTTTTCACCCTTATAACGCCATACCATTGACTCGCGCTTGCTTTGTGGATCATAATACAAGATCATAGTTTCATCACCAGTCACTAGCCGCTCGATCACAGTCTTTGGATTTTCGCCACAAAGATCCAAAAACTCCGAAGCGCAGCGCACTCTTTCCTGTCTCTGTACCGCTGAAAGAAGTTTCGGTACCCATCTTGCACTCACTTTTTTCATGTGAAAATGTTCATGGATCGCGCGATGAACTCTTAGAGAGCCCAAGCCTTGCTGCAATTTCTCTAATCTTCAAGCGGCGGTCACTCAGAACCTGCTCTTCGATAAGAGCAATCGTTTCGGGAGTGAGCACTTCCACAGGTCGACCATCGTGGCCAAAGTCTTCGACGGTTTCTCTCCCGAGGCGAAACTCTTTCACCCAATTTTTCACTGTGCTATAGGAGGGGGCAGACTCCTTATACACGCCATCCAATCGTTCTTTTATTTTGGCAGGGGATAAACCTTCTTTAAACAGAAACTTTATGACACTTCGATACTCAGTTTTCGACATTTTGAAAAAATACGCGACTCTCGTTATTCAAATGCCTGTTAAACTAAGACTAAGCATTTCATGTCGATGCATGTTTCTTATATTAATTGCACGATAAACGTACTATTCAATGCAACACAACATGTAGCGACATGTCGCGTTGAACTATATCAGGCCAGTTCATTATGGGACCGCCTGGTATGTCTGCAGCAGAACCAGAGTGACCGACATCGCCCAATGGATTAGTAAGCTGAAGTGGTAATTGACCGGCCATATAGCTCGAAAAACCGAATACCGATGGGGAAAAAAGGTTATCGAGTGGCAGGCTCGTACCAGCAGTTGAAGTGTAGTACGTTCCCCCACTAGATGTAGTCAAAACCTGGTAAGACATGCAGGAAGTTGATGGATGCGGGTGGCTTAGGACCGTGCTTTGTGGCATTGCTTGGGAGAGGCCTATGTTCAGCAGTGGGCTTGTGAAGGGCTGTAATAATGATTAATGATTATTGCATTATATTAATATGATGCATAAATAGAATGGACGTTACGGGTAGAGTCCATCTATCCATAGAGTCCATTCTATTTATTTAGATATAGTAGGGTACAGAATGTTTATCGATATAGTTTGGTACACTGTCTTATCCCTATTATTAGTTCCGTGGACGTGCACTTTTGCTGTCAGCGCCAAAATGGCGGAAATCAAATCGCTTCATCATGTCACGTCTATAGCCAGTCCAGCGTACTTGTATATATAGAGGTCAGTGCTCTGTCCTTTTGCCAATTCCTAAAAGGTTGGGTTTAGTGGGTAAAAGTCACCACATAACCACGCAGCCGGCTGCGTTTTTATGTGGTGGTTTTTATATGCTTCGGGCGCAAAAACAATGTCCTTTTGCCTCATACCGTACTTTTTATATGTTTCTTCTCACTCTAGTGATTCTTATTCTTTTAATGGCGAGTCTATTGTGTATCCTCTGTTACGGTTAGCCGTTAGACGACCAGATAGAGTGGTCTATATTCGTAGACTAGTATATTATAGTGATCTGTTGTTTATGTATAAACCACACTGACCTCTATATATACAAGTCGCGTACTTGTATAATATATAGAGGTCAGTGGTCTCTAGCATAGATAAATAAATATGTAGCAAGCTAGTCTCTAGTCTCTAGTCTCTAGTATATATTCAGTAATCTATGGCCAGTGATGATATGAACCATGAACCATAGATTACTAACTATATACTAGCTTGCTACATATTTATTTATCTATGCTATATACTAGAGATCATGAACCATGACATGATCCATGAAGATAACCTTCATGGTGTAAACTGTAAACTGAAAAATTTGGAGAACGGGAACAGTTTCTTAAAGTCTTAAATCTGAGGACAAATCGACAAATAAGATAGAAATTAGGAATTTTTTTTCTGCTGTCAGCTTAAGTGTACGTATTAAATCTTGTAATCGGGTACTACCTTGTTATTCCAATTATATCTTTATTATAAATGTACTATTCAATGAATATACCTGAATGTACCTATGCCAAAATAAACATCGAAATCGAATACATACCTACTCTATTATATTTATTGAAATGTCAATTAATAAAATTATTTTTAACAATATTTCAAATCCTTATTCATTTAACATTGAAATCTTATTTTCAGGCAAAATGCAGAGTATTCTTTCTATAAGTCGCAAGCTCATGAAATTAAACCTAAATATGAACATAGAAAAACCACGTTTTTTTAGTACACTTCAAGATATCTCAATGAAGAAAATTTTACAGGTTTATAATCCAGTAATAAATCCTGTCTGTGGTTTTAAAGTAAAAGGCCGTGTCAGAAGACGTTGTAAATCATGTTACTTTGTTTTCCGAGATGAAAGAAAATATGTCATTTGCCCTGAACACCCACGACACAAACAGATGGCAATGAAACCTAAACCTCACAATACTTGGATTTTAACACATGCAAGTCAGAGCCCCATAAGACCATGGTAGAGTAAAAACAAAAAGTATTATTAAACCTGATATTAGTTGTTAAAAAAATAAGTTTTTTCTTTTTCAAATAATTGTATTTTATTTATAGTATGAAGTTGGTTATTGCCTCTTCTGTGCTTCAATCCCTCTAAAAAAATCCAACAAAAAAATTGTGGCAATTGTGAATGCTTTGGTTATTTGAATTAGGTTAGCTTAGGTTTGAATTTATAATAAATGAATTTTTGAAATCAGTCTGTATGAGAGTTTAAAATAATCATGAAAACCACTAAACAACATTCACTAATAAGACATTTATTGTATAAAGAAATAGGCCTGAATAATTCTATCTCTGTTAGTTGCATGCGAAACAGTGACGGACTCTGTGCGACACAATGAGGCCACAGCCGCCACTGCGGTTCAGACAGCAGGAGTGATCAAGAGCACCTGCCGAGTAACTCGTGCTTGCGATGAGGGTGCAGGTATAAGCGGGACGACACTGCACCATGTGGTGCAAGGGGAGGCCCTGGCGAGAAGGAAAAACCGATGAAAGTGTATCTTTAATAATGATAAACATGCGAAAAGCAAAATCGTATAATGTGTATAAGTAATTTTTTTTTGAAAACAAAAATTAGATTTGTTTTTGAAAGATGATTTCTGGCCTAGTCGTTTAACATTTAGGTGTTTTGTAAAGTTTTTATACAGAACGAAAAAAAGAAAATAGTTAATTCTCTATATTTACTTTTACTTTTTTTACTGTGTTTTTTACCTAGTAGTTATTTAAATTTGACAAGTTACTATTGTTTTTTTGTCAAAAGGTCACTAAATGACATTCAAAACATCTGATATAGTGGCACTTCAGGAGACATGCCTACTACCCCATGACGTACCTTTTCTTGGAGTAATTTCAAGTGAGTTTGAATACACTGGTAAATCGGCTGTCAATGTCTTAACAGGCTTATTAAAGGGTAGGCCACATTGGAGTTTTTCCACAGTTACGCCATCAAAAAGGTGTTTTTGATGGCGTAACTGTGTAATCATATCCATTTTGTAGCTATAAGTTTATGCTATTTTTGGAGGACGATCTATCATTGTATTTTCTGTATACACACACGTCCATGGACTCATTAGATAATTTACCTATATTCACGGAGGTGTTGGGTGAAATAAGTGCTGTTGTGAATATAGCAAAAATGTGGAGAGGGTGTTCATTTTAGGCGATTTTAATGCTCATCCTCATGAATTGTTTTTTTGATGAACTTGTTAAATTTTGCTCTAATCAGAGATGGATTTGTGCAGACAAGGAAAAACTAGATCTGAATTCTTATTCTTACATGTACGTTAGTGCAGTCCATAGATGCAGACGGTGGTTAGAACACTGTGTTGTCTCAAGTTCAGCCTGGCAAACTGTTGACAAAGTTAAGGTTATTGATGATACTTTTGTATTGGATCATCTACCTTTAACTGTTAAAAGTGACTTTAATATTATTAAACCAAAATTAATGAAGCACAATTTGCATGTTAGCTCATGATATGAGGCGAAAGAGATGTTGCTCAAACAGCTAAGTACCGCGATCATTGTCATAGTTTGTTATGTGAGATTAAGTTTCCCTCTGAGTTCACGCTTGTAGTGGCGGCTTTTGCAATTTAGAGCAACATAACAGTGCAATAAGCGCCGCTGCTAGCAATACCAATAAGCGGTCTTGTACTAAGCCAATCAAAAATAGACACCTTTGTGGCTGGAATCAGCAAATTCGTGAGGCTCATAAGGCAGACAGGTTTGATTTCAAAATATGGCTACTATGATTATATGATGATAGTCCATCACCTGGGACCAAAATCTATAATACTATGAATGAAACCAGAATTTTTTTAAGTCTTTTATAATGGTGTCGACGTAACAAAGAACAACTCAAAGTAGATTTTCTAGCTAAACACCGATCCGCGAAAATTTTTGAATATTTTTGGAAGGCTACTAGGAAGTGCGACATTAGGCTGACCGACCGATGAGTGTCGATGGGGTCGCTGATCCGGTGAATCGCCAATGATTTCATACACAAGTTTAAGGTACTCTCTCTGCTGAGCCCCACGGTCTCCGCTCAGAGCGCCCACAGCGCTAAGTCGGAATGTCATAGAGGCATTGCTGTTACGCGTTACTGCAAACCAAATAAGAGAGGCTCTCAATGAAATAAGTAGCGGTAAATCGCCCGGTCATGACAGCATTAGTGTGGAGCACCTGCGATACTCTGGGACTCACATGCCAAGGATCCTGACTCTTCTTTTCATTAAACATAAGTCACTCTTACCTACCACAAGACTTGATGAAAACCATTGTCGTTCCCATTGTTAAAAGTCATGCGTAGTCAACCTTTTTGTATGTTTATTTTTTTCCAACGTCTTACCTCTTTTGCATTATCTTTGGTAGGAATTAGGCAGAGGAGATAGTCTCAACTCGATACACTAAGTCAAACAGCAAACGAACTTCCAAAACACTCAACAAAACTCAAAGTGTGAAAACCACGAACGTCAAGATGAGAGTAAAAGCTTTTTTCGTAGACTATTTATATAATATGCTACTTACGTTAAATCATAAATCATGCAAGTTGTAAAATTATTGGTGTCCATAACAAAAGATATCGGCCCTTCGCTTGTTTTCAAAGTGACTATTACCAACCGGCTCTTTTGTTCAGATCACTATCTGCATTTTTATTTTGTTTCCTATTTACTGACAGTTTATGATCTTATCTGTATTAAACCACAATCTGAAATAGGTCATTAGCCAAAATTAAATCACAAATCATACCGAAAAATTGTATATGGTCGGTGACCAAAACATAGGTGTCGGCACTTTTAGACCGGGAGCTGGTGACAGGTGACGTTCCACGATTTTGTCGTGCATGCCTTTTTAAGACTTGATAACTAACCCTAAAATATCAAAGATTGTCGGGGCTTTAGCCCCCCGCGCGTCCTCTTCATAAGGAAAAGCGCTTTTCTTTGTGTAGTGAATTTTCGTGTTTTTCCGTGATAGTATACTGCATGCCATTGTAATATACGGATGTTCAAGCATATTGAAGCTCTAATAATTGATAGCATGCACCCCGCAGCGGCAAAAGATGATCAAAGGGTTCTGAAAACCTGAAAAAAATTAAAGGGCAATTCCGTGTTTTCAAATTGCATGCCAATGTAAAGAATGGAAGTTTTTGATATAAAAACACTCTGGAAAAATTGGCATGCACCCCTCGTATGACCAACAGTGGAAAAATTCCGGAAAACTCTGTAAAAATTGAATCCCATTTTCCGTGATTCCAAACTGCATGCCATTGAAAGTATACATAATTTGTATCATTATTTAATAGTAGGAAATTTGGCATGCACATCAGGATGTTTCAAAATAGAGGCATGCATGGCGAAAGTTGCAAAAAACTGTGCAAATTTAGGTGACTTGTTTTTGCATGCCGTTTTGTATTTCATGAATTTACATTATTCCAAGTCATGAACGTAAATGGCATGCATGTAGCTACAGCCCAACATACCAAAATTGTGTAAAAATTGAATAAACATAAATTTTTCAATTGAAACAAAAAACTGAAAAATTCCGTGACTTCTTCTTGCATGCCGCTTTGTATCGTGTTAGTAGATACTATTTTAAGCCGAAATGCGAAATGGCATGCATGTAGCTTCATGAAAATTGTTTAAATATACAAAAAAACGAGGTTTAGTATTTTATAAGAGTAAGATAAGTTATATATGAAATAAATATTAACAAAATTTATATTAATATAATTATAAGATTATTGATAAGCTATAAGATAATTTCACTGCGAAGTATGAGTTCAAAGGTAAATATACAAAAATATTAATATTATATAATAAGAGAGTTTAATTAGATTTTAATTAATTTTATTGTAATGAAGCTAATATTTTTATTAGGTGCAGATCAGAAGCGACCACCCGATTTCGCAGCAGAATTAAGAAATATAAATTTCAAGAAATCCTTTATCCCCTTTATCATGGACTATTAGGCGTCAGAACCATCAGTGACGGATATAATAGGAGATAAGCAACTATATGTTTCTTTTGAGAGATGTCTACGATACAAAGTAGATGACACATCGTCACTTGTTTGCGAGGTAATGCCGAATTTAAAATGCAAAGGCCACGAGTAAGCAGACACAAAAATTGCGTCTTTCCTGTGTCAACTTAAAGAAGAAAAAGAAGTAGTGATCAAATGCTCTGACACGGATATCCTCGTCATCGTCCTTGCAAACATGGAAAAACTACCAGCGTCACTGAAGGTTTGGACATTATTTGGCGTCGGAAACAATCGTCGTTACATTAACATGAACAAAGTGTATGACGTACTGGGAAGCAAAAAATGCTCAGACTTACCGGTTTTCCATGCCTTAACCGGGTGCGATTTCAACCCTGCATTTTACCGCAAGGGAAAAAGGAAACCGTGGGAACTGTATTCTGCCAATGAAGATTTCCAAGAAGCTTTCATCGCATTGCAAAGCCCAGATAGCGACAATTACGAAAGTGCATTTACCACGCTGGAGGACTTTGTCTGCAAAATGTACTCAACAGCGAAAAATGGCCTCAGAAAATGCTCTAATGTAGACGAGGCTCGTCTACGAATATTTACGCAAACATATACAAACAAAATAGAGCCCACAGACAGACCTTGTAAACGTGAACTCCAACAACTTCTTCGAGCAGCGTACATTGGACACACGTGGAAAAAATCTTTTACTCCAGTGCCCAACGACTGGAAACTGCAAAATAACAGCTATTCCTTCCGGTGGTTCGAGGGTGATGACATTCTTCCTAATGTACAGGAAATTATTGAAGGTACTTATTTCTTTCTACTCATGCTTTTATCTTTTCACATTGGAGGTCATTATTCTACTAGAAATTTCATTACTGTACGATCAGTTGCTTTTTACTTATGTTTAACAAATACGTAAAATCAGAATGGTAACTGAAAAACATGTATTTCTTTAATTTTCATAGCCCCAAAAGAAAGCGGCGCTAATGATGAGGAAGTCCTATTGATGTATCCAAATTTTGATGATGAAGAAGATGACGAATCGAATAATGACGATGACAGCGGTTGCCAATCCGATATTGGCTACACAACGGAAGAAGAGTCGGTACATAGCCGCGATGATGATGATGATAATGATAATGTCGATAATGATGATGAAGCGTTTGATGATAATGATATAATGATAATTAATAATACTTCACGTTTAAAATAATGATTCTGCAAATAATTTTTTACATTCATTTTTCATAAAAAATTTAGAAAAAAAAATAAAATTATAAAATCGGACCATTTTTTTGTTTATTTAATCAATTGTCATAAAGCTACATGCATGTCATTCTGCATTTCAACTTGAAATAGTATCTACTAACAAAATACAAAGCGGCATGCAATAAGAAGTCACGGCATTTTTCATTTTTTTTTTCAATTGAAAAATTGATGTTTATTCAATTTTTTCACAATTTTGGTATGTTGGGCTGTAGCTACATGCATGCCATTTACGTTCATGACTTTAAATAATGTAAATTCATGAAATACAAAACGGCATGCAAAAACAATTCACCTAAATTTACACTATCTTTTTTGCAACTTTTATTATTATTTATAATACGATGGGCTTATTCAACATGCATGCCATTTGAATTAGATAATTATTTCGTTATAAAATTAATATTCATCCTTAGTAGGAGTAATTTGGAATCACGGAAAATGGGATTCAATTTTTACAGAGTTTTTCGGAAATTTTCCACTGTTGGTCATACGACAAAAACTTCCATTCTTTACATCGGCATGCAATTTGAAAACACGGAATTGCCCTTTAATTTTTTCAGGTTTTCAGAACCCTTTGATCATCTTTGCCGCTGCGGGGTACATGCTATCAATTATTAGAGCTTCAATATGCTTGAACTTCCGTATATTACAGTGGCATGCAGTATACTATCACGGAAAAACACGAAAATTCACTACACAAAGAAAAAGTTTTTTACGTGGTAGAGCCATGCTGCAGTTATATTGGTAGTGTAGTTGTAGCGCGAATGGGTCGGCTCGACCGGGGAGGGACCGCGCTCTCACAGAATACCAGCGTGAAATGGTAGCTTAATGCTGCTGTGTTTCGTATGGTGAGTGTGGAGAACCGGAGACCCTTTTTACTGGAAACGAGGCATTCCATCTTGGTCCTCACGGGTGACAACGCATCTGCGTTTTGATTCGTGGTCGAGGATGGATGTAGATGTCTATGGGCCACAGCAACCACTTACCATCAGGTGGACTGTGTGCTCGTTTGTCACCCTATCCTATATATAAAAAAAGCGCTTTTCCTTATGAAGAGGACACGCGGGGGGGCTAAAGCCCCGACAATCTTTGATATTTTAGGGTTAGTTATCAACCCTTAAAAAGGCATGCACGACAAAATCGTGGGACGTCACCTGTCACCAGCTCCCGCTCTATTTGTCTGTTTTCAAAGTGACGAATACCGATCGGCTTCTATTACGTAGATCGTCATCTGCATTCTTACTTCATAGTTACCGACAATATGTTGTCTTATTTACAAGCTGTTACAAAAAAGCGACTAATTCCCTTAGGAAGTGATTCTATTGCTCAAAAACAAAAAAATATATGGGACCAATATCGAAATCTCAAAAAAATATTACTTCTCAACACAAACTCGTCTCGGCTGATCGACGGTTTAGTATGGCGAAGCCATTTTGAGATTTCGATGTAGATCTCATAGAAAAAGTTGTTGCATTTGACCCGGTTTTTTGTAAGAACTTGTGTATTGTTATGGTTTTATAGTTTTAATAATAAGCAAAGATCAATAAAGTTATATTTTATTATCACTTCATGTAAATATACTTTATTTGTTATTATTTCTACTAAAATTATAGTTTTTCATTAAAGTTTTGACAAAAAGTTTGTTAACTCTGAATATGCGTACTGCCCGCCCATAGGCGGCGTCGGCATGACAGGTCAGAATGGTCCTTTTCTAAAATCTAATATATGCGCAGGCCGTTTTGGTAACGAATCAATCATAATATAACGAGTTATTAGACAAAATCTTATAATTTTTTCATTTTATTTGACATACCTACTTATTTAGGTTTGAAATCTGCCCGCCCATGGGCGGGTTCGTCATGTCAATTTAAGTTTCGCCCGCCCATGGGCGGGCAAGGCAATGGGTTAAGATCCCCGCCCAATATTTATACTCAGCGTGGAAAGCCAGTACATGGCTGTTTTTTGGATCTCTCTAAGGCCTTTGACATGGTGTCGTATGATGTGCTTTGAAGGAAACAGGAATAGGCAATGATTTCAAAAGGAAGGATAGGCTCATCTAAATATTTTACTCATAACTATTTCATACAAGAAAAATGGCGCATCTGTCATAGTACAAACGTCATATCGACGACGTCATCACGACGTAACCAGGGTCGAATTTCGTAGTGTAACTATCCTAATTGTACCATTATTTCATAGTTTGTAGTATATAGTATCGTAATAATACTAAGCGAAAATACCATAATTTTACCTAAAGGTCGACTTGTATTATTATTGGGTCATTTTATTTTTTTAATTCTATCGAGAATTTCTGTATTGTACATGAATACCGCGTTTTTTTACTAATATTAAAGTTAGCTCCCTTTCTGGTCAATCGGTGCTCGATCGATGCATTTATGTTGAATTCTTGATACAACTATAATGAGGAGCTACCACGATAAAAATTCGGTGCTCCAGAAGCAATCGGTTTGAAAAAAGAATTTCAAAATATTTTATGAATCAGATTTTCAGATTCAATTAAGCAGATATGGTTTCTTTTGTACTCTTTTTTGTTTTAACCTTATTTTATATAAGTAAAATATATTAGCTACCAATATTCAAAATTTAACTTACACTAAGTTCTTTAGACAAAAATTAAACGGAAACAAAAATAAACCGCTAAAAAAACGGAACGTATAGATAAACTAGACGTGTGACGCCAAAATCCCGGCACATGGGAAAAAAGAAACATGAAACGTCAAACGTAATATAATTTTTGAAAAATAGTATAGTTTTATTTTCCATGTACAATATTTTTGAGGGTCTGAATTCAACCCTGGCCTAATCTTGGTAACGTAACTAAACTAATAAATATAATAGTTAATTTAACTGTAACAAAATTAATATAAGGTTATTTACCAATGATTCGATATCCCATGTTCCTTTTTAATCTTTGTATCGTAATTTTTGCATCCTTTTACCGCGCAACTAGACATATTTATGACAGAAAAATCTGTCCTGCGCGCGCACCACTGTCGACCGATTCGCGTTGGCCCTAAATTGTCGTTTTAGGGTCAGCGTACTTGTTGTTGTTCAGTAGGTCCGGTCCTTATGCTATATGTAAGTCGATGGGAATAGGGGTGTAAAAGCGGTAGAAGTGCTAGACGTGCTCAAGTTTTGGTATGCTAACCAAACAAATCATGTTAAGTGGGCAGATTCTTTATCGGATGAGTATGTGTTGGAGTGCGGGGTGAGGCAGGGAGTCTTCTCCCAAGCTCTTTAATATGTACTTAGACGATCTCATCATGGAGCTGAGTAGCATGCGTGTCGGTTATAGGATAGATGTAATTAGCATAAACATCATAAGCTACGCAGACAACATGGTGCTGCTCAGCACCACGGTGGGCCTGAAGGAAATGTTGATTATCTGCGATAAGTATGCTGCTGTACATGGGCTTATGCACAATATCAAAAAGACTGAATACATGGTCTTTGAGGCCGCTCTTACTGGCTTGAACATTAAACGTGTGGCAAAATTTAAATATCTGGGACATGTTATTACAAGCGACCTCAAAGACGATCATATTGAAAGGTAGCGAAAAGCTCTAGCGGTTAGAGGTAATAAGGTTGGCTTGCAGGTTTTCTCGCTATACCTACGGAAGAGGTAAAAGTGACGCTTTTTAAAGCATACTTTCAAAGCGTGTACACATGCAACCCACAGGTTACATGTGTACATGCTTCAAACACACCTAAAAAATCGTTGGCCACTCTACGAATCCAGTACAATGCCTTTAGGATGATGTTGGGTCTGCCACGTTTTTGCAGTGTATCAGAGGTGTTTGCAGGGTAGCAAATTGATGGCTTCGAAGCCATTATTCGCAAAAAAAAGCTCCCTGATCAGTATAGTTAGGAACAGTCCCGATAGCACCCTAAAGACATTAGCGGATTGATTTACATCACCGCTCTGGAGGTTCTGTGTGCGAAAAGTGACGATCACGGGGACCTACCCTTTCTCCTGATGGTCACTCTTAGACCACGAAAATGTATCTTATATTTTTAATTTCTATCGTGATTTTTGTACCATATTTAATTAGATAATTACTAACTTAGTTTTAAGTTACTTTACTAACCCAAATGGATGTACAAGTTATGATGTATAAACAATTATCATTACTAAACTATATAATCTTTTAGCCACAGTATGCATATGAAATTACAAGTTTTAATTTATGATGTGTTATAATTATTTAAATATTAATTCTAACACAGTTTGAAAGTTCAGAACACAGCAATAAATATTTATATTAAAATAAAGTAGTTGTGTTCAATTGATTGACCTGTGCTTGCTTGCAACTAACAAGACAACTGTTCTCACAGAAGAGAGTATTGTAGTACTCTATGGAGTACTAAAATCCAGAATAATGATCAACCTGATTGACCTATAATGTGTGACAAATCGATACTTAAACATACGGGTCACTAGAAACAAATGACACATGTCTAATCCAAAGTTCTTCCCTCAGCTTATCATCTATTCTTGTACCTAGCAGTTGTGTGCAGTTTTTGGAGAATTCTCTCATTAACACCACGTAATTGATTTTTAGAGAAATGTATGGCTTTTGAGTTATCCTCATACGTCATCTGCACCTCTTCATCGATGTACTTATGTAAAGGTTTGTGCAACCTGTGCACTAAACTTTACATACACCGATGATGACTATTAATTCTTCCTGACCTCTTTATCTGAAAGAAAGACTCCAGTTCAGTAGTAACACTCATTCTCTCAACCTCCGTTCTTCACACAGTTTATTTTCACAAGTTCGTTTCACAATCTAGCCCATTGTTATCTGGTTGTTTCAAAGTAATAGTGAACAGGCTTTTTCTATGCTTAGACAGTGCGATTTACCCATCTAGGGCTTCACCACTACTTATCACCAGGTGAGATGTAGTCGAACGCTGACTGATTATAAGTTGAAACAAGTGATCCGATGTTGATGTGAATCGTAAGTTATTGTGCTGCTAAGTGTCTTGAGACACTATCATCTTCAACTGTCTGCTGACTTAAGCTGCTGTCATAATCTTCTTAAAACTTTTTGCATCGGATCAATATATTGTGAAGATGTTTTCAAATATTATTATATAAGATAATTTCAAATTAATTGAGTTGTCTCGGAAGTGGTCCTGAGACATCGTGATAGCACTGCGAGGGTGCTGGTGGCAGAAAGGTAACAACGCTAGTAACCCGGGTTCGATCTCTGCCGGCACCAATGAAATTGTTAATTGCAATTTTAAGTGCTGATTTACCACCTGCTCGGCGGTGAACGATAACACGAGGAAACCGGCATGTCTGAGGAATAAGAAAAAAAATGTTTCGAAGACATGTGAAGTTCGCCAACACGCATTGGGGCTGCGCGGCGGACACTTCCATGCCCCAAAATCCTCTCAGAAATGAGGGGAGGCCTGTGCCCGGCTGTGGGACGTTTATAGGCTGTAACTTTACTTTTTTAATACGAGAGAGAGAGGCTCCGGTTGCTTTCTGAACGGAGATCCCGGGACCTCTTATATACGTTGATGGTGACCACTGTGGGGTTTTAGCCGGTAGGAGTCCAGCGTTAACTTTTCCGTTGCCCCCACATCGGAAGATATCCATGAGGATTTCTTCACAATAAAAAAAGAGCTACGATGGCTATCCGAGTATACAACCAGAGTACGAAACCCAACCAACTGCAGAAAGGTGTAAGACAGGGTGACGTTGTATCCCCGAAACTTTTCACCGCTGCATTGAAAGACGTGTTCAAGCTACTTAACTGGAAACGATACAGTATTAACATCACTCGCCTTCGAATTTCTGACGATATAGTCATTATGGCAGTATCGCTGGAGTATAATGATCAACCTGATTGACCTATAATGTGTGACTAATCAATACTTAAACATACGGGTCACTAGAAACAAATGACACATGTCTAATCCAAAGTTCTTCCCTCAGCTTATCATCTATTCTTGTACCTAGCAGTTGTGTGCAGTTTTTGGAGAATTCTCTCATTAACACCACGTAATTGATTTTTAGAGAAATGTATGGCTTTTGAGTTATCCTCATACGTCATCTGCACCTCTTCATCGATGTACTTATGTAAAGGTTGGTGCAACCTGTGCACTAAACTTTACATACACCGATGATGACTATTAATTCTTCCTCACCTCTTTACGAGGGTGGATTGAAAAGTACTCGGCCTAACACAGATCCATTCAATTCTAAAAATCAAATCTACCCACATTATTTAGTTCAGTTCAGACTAGTTCATTGTGTGAAGTTCGAAACGTGTGCGATAATTAGTTGTGATTTTATAAATTTATTAACAAAGTAATCGGACAATTTCCGCGAATGGAGCAAATCGAGCAGCGTGCCGTCATTAAGTACCTCCATAAGAAGGGGCTATCATCAAAAGCCATCCATGATGACATGGTCAGCACATTAGGCGATTGTGCTCTGTCATATTCATCCGTCAAAAAATGGATAGCAGAATTTAAGCGTGGTAGAGAGAGTGTGAAAGATGAACCCCGCTCTGGAAGGCCTTCGACGTCAACTACTGACGAAAATATTAAAAAAGTACTTGATTTAATAATGGGAGACCGCAGATTAAAAATTAGAGAGATAGCCGAGATTATAGGCATCTCTTATGAACGAACTCAAAACATCATTGTCAACGAGTTGGGTTTCCACAAGGTGTCTGCGAGGTGGGTTCCGCGACTGCTTTCAGTTGAACAAAAAAGGACGCGAATGACTATTTCACGCGACTGTTTGGAGTTATTTGAAGCCGATGCAGATGATTTTTTGAATCGTTTTGTTACTATGGACGAAACATGGGTTCATTACTGTACACCGGAAACAAAGCAACAATCAAAACAGTGGAGAAGACCTGGTTCACCACCCCCTAAAAAGGCTAAGTCGATTTTGTCGGCAAATAAGGTGATGGCTTCAGTATTCTGGGACTCGAAAGGTGTGATTATGATTGATTATCTTGACAGGGGTCAGACTATAAACTCTGATTACTACTGCACCTTACTACGTCGTTTACGAGAGGAAATAAAAGAAAAACGTCGAGGAATGCTCAGAAGAAAAGTCCTGTTTCATCAAGATAACGCCCGTGTTCACACGTCAGTACAGTCAATGGCTGAAGTTCACAACTGTGGCTTTGAACTGTTACCGCATCCGCCGTATTCACCTGATCTGGCACCATCAGACTTCTTTCTGTTTCCTAACCTAAAAAAGCACTTGGGAGGTCAGATTTTTGACAAACGACGAGGTCAAAGCAGCTGTAGACGCATATTTTGACTCTAAGGAAGAATCATTTTTTTTCAACGGTCTAAATGCTTGGAAGGGGAGGTGGCAAAAGTGTATTGAACTTGATGGTGATTATGTAGAAAAATAAAAATATAACTGATTTAGTATGTGTTTATTTTCTTGGTTAGGCCGAGTACTTTTCAATCCACCCTCGTATCTGAAAGAAGCTCTTTTCCGTAGTGTATATGTTTTCAATATCAGTGGCTGACCCCTACAATAATAATCCATAGGACATAACACTGTGGCGCAAATAAACCAATCTTGCTGCATCCACATCTGTGAACAGCCTTCTTTTTTACTGCATACTCACAGCAGAACTAAGTTTTCTTGACAGTCGAGGGTGTAATGGTAATACCAAGAAAGTGTGGAATCTACTAATTTAAGTATTTTACCGTCCAACTTTATAAAAGTAGTACCCCGTATTACATTAAGAAGACATTTCGAAGACATGTGAAGTTCGCCAACACGCATTGGGGCTGCGCGGCGGACACTTCCATGCCCCAAAATCCTCTCAGAAATGAGGGGAGGCCTGTGCCCGGCTGTGGGACGTTTATAGGCTGTAACTTTACTTTTTTAATACGAGAGAGAGAGGCTCCGGTTGCTTTCTGAACGGAGATCCCGGGACCTCTTATATACGTTGATGGTGACCACTGTGGGGTTTTAGCCGGTAGGAGTCCAGCGTTAACTTTTCCGTTGCCCCCACATCGGAAGATATCCATGAGGATTTCTTCACAATAAAAAAAGAGCTACGATGGCTATCCGAGTATACAACCAGAGTACGAAACCCATCCAACTGCAGAAAGGTGTAAGACAGGGTGACGTTGTATCCCCGAAACTTTTCACCGCTGCATTGAAAGACGTGTTCAAGCTACTTAACTGGAAACGATACAGTATTAACATCACTCGCCTTCGAATTTCTGACGATATAGTCATTATGGCAGTATCGCTGGAGTATAATGATCAACCTGATTGACCTATAATGTGTGACTAATCAATACTTAAACATACGGGTCACTAGAAACAAATGACACATGTCTAATCCAAAGTTCTTCCCTCAGCTTATCATCTATTCTTGTACCTAGCAGTTGTGTGCAGTTTTTGGAGAATTCTCTCATTAACACCACGTAATTGATTTTTAGAGAAATGTATGGCTTTTGAGTTATCCTCATACGTCATCTGCACCTCTTCATCGATGTACTTATGTAAAGGTTGGTGCAACCTGTGCACTAAACTTTACATACACCGATGATGACTATTAATTCTTCCTCACCTCTTTACGAGGGTGGATTGAAAAGTACTCGGCCTAACACAGATCCATTCAATTCTAAAAATCAAATCTACCCACATTATTTAGTTCAGTTCAGACTAGTTCATTGTGTGAAGTTCGAAACGTGTGCGATAATTAGTTGTGATTTTATAAATTTATTAACAAAGTAATCGGACAATTTCCGCGAATGGAGCAAATCGAGCAGCGTGCCGTCATTAAGTACCTCCATAAGAAGGGGCTATCATCAAAAGCCATCCATGATGACATGGTCAGCACATTAGGCGATTGTGCTCTGTCATATTCATCCGTCAAAAAATGGATAGCAGAATTTAAGCGTGGTAGAGAGAGTGTGAAAGATGAACCCCGCTCTGGAAGGCCTTCGACGTCAACTACTGACGAAAATATTAAAAAAGTACTTGATTTAATAATGGGAGACCGCAGATTAAAAATTAGAGAGATAGCCGAGATTATAGGCATCTCTTATGAACGAACTCAAAACATCATTGTCAACGAGTTGGGTTTCCACAAGGTGTCTGCGAGGTGGGTTCCGCGACTGCTTTCAGTTGAACAAAAAAGGACGCGAATGACTATTTCACGCGACTGTTTGGAGTTATTTGAAGCCGATGCAGATGATTTTTTGAATCGTTTTGTTACTATGGACGAAACATGGGTTCATTACTGTACACCGGAAACAAAGCAACAATCAAAACAGTGGAGAAGACCTGGTTCACCACCCCCTAAAAAGGCTAAGTCGATTTTGTCGGCAAATAAGGTGATGGCTTCAGTATTCTGGGACTCGAAAGGTGTGATTATGATTGATTATCTTGACAGGGGTCAGACTATAAACTCTGATTACTACTGCACCTTACTACGTCGTTTACGAGAGGAAATAAAAGAAAAACGTCGAGGAATGCTCAGAAGAAAAGTCCTATTTCATCAAGATAACGCCCGTGTTCACACGTCAGTACAGTCAATGGCTGAAGTTCACAACTGTGGCTTTGAACTGTTACCGCATCCGCCGTATTCACCTGATCTGGCACCATCAGACTTCTTTCTGTTTCCTAACCTAAAAAAGCACTTGGGAGGTCAGATTTTTGACAAACGACGAGGTCAAAGCAGCTGTAGACGCATATTTTGACTCTAAGGAAGAATCATTTTTTTTCAACGGTCTAAATGCTTGGAAGGGGAGGTGGCAAAAGTGTATTGAACTTGATGGTGATTATGTAGAAAAATAAAAATATAACTGATTTAGTATGTGTTTATTTTCTTGGTTAGGCCGAGTACTTTTCAATCCACCCTCGTATCTGAAAGAAGCTCTTTTCCGTAGTGTATATGTTTTCAATATCAGTGGCTGACCCCTACAATAATAATCCATAGGACATAACACTGTGGCGCAAATAAACCAATCTTGCTGCATCCACATCTGTGAACAGCCTTCTTTTTTACTGCATACTCACAGCAGAACTAAGTTTTCTTGACAGTCGAGGGTGTAATGGTAATACCAAGAAAGTGTGGAATCTACTAATTTAAGTATTTTACCGTCCAACTTTATAAAAGTAGTACCCCGTATTACATTAAGCCAAGAAAATTTCATGCATTTGATTTCGTAAAAAAAACTTATGGCTGATTTACACAGGGTCAGTACACAAGTCAGTCGCAGCGCCAATGTCGGCGCCGCGACTGACTTTAACTGTTTACATGAAGTAAGTAGCAGCGGTGCGTTTCTCACGGTGAGCACACGTGTGTGAAGTCAGTGGGAAATATGAATTCGCGAAAACAACTGAAATGACGATTTAATTATTTGTTGAAAAATTTATCAATTTTGCTGTTGAATGAGTTAATAGAAATGGTAGAAAATGAGATAACTAAAAATAAACGACAATGGGTAAGAAAATGGATTGACGATTGTAGTGTTATGCTACTTACATATCATTTTACACTATTTTAAATTTATTTTTCCATTCTGTTTTTGATTTTCTGCATTCACCTCAAAACTGGATATTTTGCATCACCTTTATTTCTATAGGTTCCTGTAACGATTTTAAACCATAAGAACACAATAACGAATCATTTTCACTTCGTAACATCGTGTCGTCGCACTTTTTAAATCGGTGTCAATGGAGTCTACCTTTTTCGGTCTTTTATTTAGTTCTCCGTAACTCTGCAATTTCGGTCTTCGTGCGCGCTGTTGCGCTACCTTTTTCCCTATATCAATAATATCTCATCTTTCACTTAAATCTTGCCGTTTCTCTATTACGAGCCTAAAACCAAAATTTGACATGTTTTGACATCGTTGTTTATCTGGTTGTCATGGCAATTTTTATTCAAATTCGTTACCGGCCTGACGTTTTTACTTCAATATTTCCACAAAAATTCTCTTTTCCTCTTGGCCATTTACAAAAATTTGCTTTTAATTTAAATAATTTCAAATTTAATTTAAATAATTTCCCGTTCTTATCCCAGATCCGTCAATAAGTATAAAAGCCGAACAATCGGCCAATAAAGGAAGTCTCACTTCAGCTTTCATACGAGAAGCACCTCCTAAAGGCCTCATCCGCACTGCCTCGGGATCTTGCAAGCCTCTGCCCTCTCCTGAAGTCGTCGCCTAGCCACGCCTACGCCTCCACCTACTAGTGCCCGCGCTATCTTTGGCCGCTGTGCGTGCTTGCCTCAAGCGCTGCGTGTGCCTACTCCAGACGCTGCGTGTTCCTACTCCAGACTTGCTTGAAGTAGACACACACAGCGCCCGGAGTGTGCCCACTCCGGGCGCTGTGTGTGTCTACTTCAAGCACTGCGTGTACCTAGATCAGGCGCTGTGCACCTACCATAGGCATAGCCTGTGCATACATCGTTTCAGTACTCATTTATCTTTGTTATTAACTTTTTTTTAAAAAAAATTGTAATTCACTATCATCATTACAGCCCATCATCACCTTCATACCTTTTTTTATAAAAGAAACTGTAAATATGTTTACAAATTTTAAATAAATTATTTTCTTTTTGGTTGTTTCGTTGTTAGGTTAGGTTCTTTAGTTTTTAACTGTCGCTTTACGACACGATAGAAATGAAACTGGTGGCTCTGCTTTGTTGCTGAAGTAATTGCGATTTGAAGATCCTGCGGAGTACAAACTGGCTATGAGGATGTCACCACAGAATTTTGACGAATTGCTGTCAATGATATCGAGCTCTATTCAACGACATGATACATTCATGAGAGATGCTTTACCAGCCAAAATTAAACTGGAAATAACGCTGACATTTTTGGCTTCAGGAATGAACTATATGTTCTTTAGTCACTTTTATCGTGTCTCAAAACCAGCAATTTCTCAACTAATACCAGAAGTGTGCTGTGCAATATACACGGCACTAAAAACACATACTAAGGTAAGAAAATTTTTATTATTAAATTATTAGAAAATTAAGAAATACAACATCAAAATAGTATTAAGAATTTTCATAGGCACGTATAATCGTGTTAACAGCAGTGTTATTTTCACTTTCAGCTTCTTCGTTGATCGTGGTGCTGTAATTCAAACCTGAGGGTGTAATAATAACCTGCCTGGGATTTACAAATGTAGGGTTCGTTGATCGATCGGAAGGATGAAATCCTAAAGAGCTGTTGCTAGTGGCAGGCTCGGCAACCTCTTGCGGGTAAAATGTTATGGTGTTGTCGCTTGATGCAGTCATTGGGTTGGGCTCCAGGGAGTAAAATCCCATGCTACTTGTGCTGCTTGTTGTAGTTGCTGCCGGACTAGGGATAAAATAGTTAGGGGATGAAGAGTGTGCATTTTCTGTATACTTCTTTTGCTGTATATCAGCCAATCTAGCTTTGGATAATATTTTTGGATCTCTTCTTGTGCAATAACAGATTGTTCTTCAGACAGTTTTTTTAGTTGAGCTGCCACATGTTTACCGAAAATATCAGCGTCAGACTCTTCTTCAAATGGTGACATATTAACATCATTTGACACACTTTTTAAGTCCTTTATTATGGCGGCCATCTGAGATATTTTGGAGCGTTTTGATCGCGGAGGCCCAGATTGATTGGGAGCTGTCACAGAATTTCGAACTGGCGTCTAGATGGCTTGAGTTGGCGTTTCAGTAGAATTATCATTATTTTCAGAAGACCTTGATACATTTTCAGCTCCGTCACCAACACCCTCAGCTTCACCCAACTCAACGGCATCGTTGCTAGTTCCTGAGTTATCCTGTTAATGAGAATAAAATGTAATGTTTAATAAATCATTAGTTGATGATAATACGTATTTAGGTTGTAATTATTTTTTTTGTTTACAGATTCCAGAACGAGAGGAAGAATGGAAAATTATTGAAGACGGTTTCAATACCAAGTGGAATTTCCCTTCATGTTATGGAGCAATCGATGGGAAGCATATTATAATTAAAGCTCCTGCAAATAGTGGAAGTGAATTTTATAATTATAAAAAAACCAATAGTACAGTATTGGTAGCACTTGTAGACCACGACTATTGTTTTTCATATATAGACGTTGGAGCGAATGGAAACGCCTCTGATGGAGGTGTTTTCAAAAATTCCTCATTATATCGTCGGTTGGAAGATGGATTGCTTCCTACAAAGGAGTAATAGTTTATGATGTAGCATTTCCACTGAAGAATTATTTACTAAAACCCTATCCAGGTACGCAGCTAAGTACTGCCGAAAAAGTCTTTAACTACAGGTTGTCGCGTGCAAGGCGCATAAGTGAAAATGCTTTTGGTATACTGGTTTCTAGATTCCGAGTATTTAAAAAGCAATTCCAACCCGTGTGGACACAGTTGATGCCATTGTCTGTGCAGCCTGTGCCTGCGTAACTGGTTGCGAAAGCGTTCAAATTCCTACATAACATCTACTTGTGTAGACAGAGGACAACGATGGACAAATAATAGAAAGAACATGGAGATCGGAAATAAATCCACTACCAAGCATTTCAGAACAACAAAGAGGCAACCATTCTATGACTGCTAAAGAAAAAAGAGACCTATATAGGAACTTCTTTATGACTGCTGGAAGTGTGCCATGGCAATTGGATAGAATTCATTAATTTTGTATAGGTACCTAGGATGGAAATAAAATAAATAAGTTACAATAAATACTTACCATTGTTTTCCTTTTTATAATAGCATTTTTTATAAAGCCGTCCAGTTCTTGAAACCACTTGACTTTTGGGACATATACGTTCCCACCAGCGCCAGATCATCAAATAATATGTAGTCCTTATGGCTTTAATTTTATTTTTTACTTCAGTAGAAGTGAGCCCTCCGATTTGCATTTGTTGAGCCATATTTTGCAACGCTGTTGACCGCATTTTTTTATTGCGGTAATTTAGGGATTTAATATCGCAAAGGCACTCGTTTTCGCCATATAATTGCACCAAATTTTAAGGTTTCGTCTTCGCTAAGCTTACGCGTCATTTTTATCGCCAGCGAAAAAAACGTGGTCACTCTACAACGCAACGGCAGTGACTAACCACGCACTGACTTGTCTGTATACACGGGGTTTATTTGGCTGGCGCGGGGGTGCGCGGGTGGCGGGGGGCGCCAACTGACTTTAAAATATTCGTGTCCGAATATTCAAGTCAGCGCTGACTTCAAGCCACTGTACTGACTTCAAATCAGTTTACACAAGTTTTTTTTCGGGTCAGCACTGACTTGCCTCGAATTTGTAGTCAGTTACTGACCCTGTGTAAATCAGCCATTACTTTTTTAACTATAAAATATAATTCGACTATTTTATTTTATTAGACATTGCCTTATTTAAACAGTGTATGTAGCAAAACATTTTTAAGTAACAAGTAACACTGACAAACTCGGTCCGAAATTTCAAAATGATAAACTCTGTCAGTAAAATACAGAAAATGCACGAGAGCACATGATTGTGCATGCAAAATAATGTCCTGCTAAAACGGATTCTCAGGTCAAGCGAACTTAGACGGCATATTTTTAGCTTTTTAAATTAACTTCATTTATACACGCTACAGCTTATCAAAAGTCCACGGTTGAATATAGGCCTCCCCTAAATTGTCTCAAAGGTGCCACCACTACACGGCTTCTCAAAGACAGTTGACAATATTTTAGACTATTGAATTGTGGTTCAGAATTAAAGCCAATATAAATGTAACACAAAAATTTGAGAACTGCATGGTCTTGACCATTTTCTAAAACCTCATTAAAAATATACTCTTAATGTAATGATAATTTTTTTAATAAAATTATAACAACAATAATATAGCTGTATAGTATTACAAAATTAATTACATAGCATTAAGCGGACCTACAAGATCTCTGAGATATTATCTATTCTCTGTGTCAGGCAAATCACTTGCAGCTTCTTCTTGGGTCCGCAATGTAATATTGCTGAAATTGTGTCAAAATATTAATTAAAAAATTCTTTAAGTAAAACAAAATATGAATCTAATACGATTAGTTTAAATATATTTCATGTTATTTGTTTCAATCATTCTGTACGGCCCTATCAAGTCTTCTACTGAACACAGGCCAGGGCATCATGAGGCACTCTACGTTGGACCGTGGAGTGCCTCATGATGCTCATGTGTATTTTGTATTGCCATAGTTGATATGCTTGACAGGCGCCTTGGTA
Source organism: Parnassius smintheus behrii (assembly GCA_036936625.1). Classification (NCBI taxonomy): domain Eukaryota; kingdom Metazoa; phylum Arthropoda; class Insecta; order Lepidoptera; family Papilionidae; genus Parnassius; species Parnassius smintheus. The sequence goes on from JAUPFT010000018.1 coordinate 25,442,903, forward strand.
ACCACAGTTTTTTAATTATTTTGAGTTATTGTTTTTATTGAAGTTGCAGCTGCCCATCTCCTGACTTCGTTTCTCTCGATCGCCTCTTACGAAACCTGTTATGGGATTAATGATTCTCTTCCGCCGCCACCTCACGGCGATATGGAAGTGTATTATATTAAAATACCTACATAGATACATATGGTACGGTCCAACCGTTTATGTGAAGCAATCGCTATATTTCGACAATTATAAAAATTGAGTTAGTTCTCGTAACCACCATAACCGCGACGATCGCGAGCTCATTAACATTTAACATTTTTTAACATATTTTAATCTTATGTTTTTTACTTCTATATTAAACTGTTTTTACATAAAATTTTAATTATTATTAAACATACGTGCAATACCAGAACACATATTATTATTTAAATTTTTTTATTATACCTAGGCCTAAAACATAATATAAGCTTATAATTTAACAAGTCATGTTTTCAAAAAAACTGAAGTGAAGATTAATACTATAATATTACTAAAAAAGACTATTAATAAAAAGCAAAAGCTGACCACAAAGAACTAAAAATATTAAATTAATTTTCATTATTTCATTTGATTTATTAGGTCTTTACATATGAAATCGCCGTTTTTTATGAAATAAGAACGTAATTTTTTCTATTTTTTTATTTCTATTAATCAAAGTAATCACCTGCACAATCGACGCGTCTTTGCTAACGCAGTGGTAGTTTACTGATGCCCTTCTTGAAGAATTCAGCTAGACGGGAGGCAACACATTAAATTCTTCAGAGGCATTTTGTACTACCTCTCGGGTACTGAGTTATTTTCCCGCCAAAAAGTTATCCAAATTCTGAAAAATGTAGAAGTCTGTAGGCGCAAGGTCTGGTGAGTACCATCTACTGTACTACTATGGATAGCTTCCAACCCCAGCTCTTGTAACTTGGAGACCGTCTGCTGTTCAGCATGAGGTCGCGCGTTGTCGTGCAGAAGCAGCGGGGATCAGCGATTGACCACAGCTGGTTGGAGGCGTGCGAGCTTCTACATCATTGTGTTCAGTTCTTCAAAGTGCACATCTGCAGTAGTGCTCATCCTGTTCGGTAAGAAGCTGTAATAAATCACACCGGTGCTAGAACACCAAAAAGTGATCACTTTTCTAGGGGTAAGTTTTCGTTTAGGGCATTGTTTAGGTGCTGTACCAGGGTCCAACCAACTTGAACTTGCTGAACGCTTGCGATTGTCAAACAGAATCTACTTTTCGTCGCAGGTAACAATGCGGTTCAAAGTTCCTTATTTTGTGTGCCTGTTGAGCAGTGCAAGGAACGTTTCGACGCGTACTTCGCGCTGGCGATCATTGAGTTCGTGCGGCACCCATTTGTTAAGCTTTTGTACCTTGCCAATTTGACGCGAACATTTCTACCAATATTGTTTTGATGCTAACGTCAAAATCTGCTGCTGATTCAGCTGTAGATTGAGTGTTATCAGCTTCCACAATCGCCTTTAATTCGTCGTTATCGACCAAAGTTTTGGGACAATTTTCAGGTTCATTTTTCAGGTCTAAATTTCCAGAATGGAAGCGGGCAACCTCCAAAACCCATGATGACGACAAAGATTCAAATGAAAACGTAACGCTAATTAATAAAACAATGACTAATAACAATGGAAAAATAATGTCATATTTTTGAAATAAAATTAATTTGAAATTAGAATTCTTAGGCAAACAAAAATTATTTTGATTTGAAATGGCCAGTATTGCAGAACGGTAATGTCACAGGTATAGCCTATCATTAAAAGCCCGACTCGAGTTCTTTGAAGTCTTTTCTTTTTGAAACTCTTTATTAAGGCCAGGTTATACGATACGGTTTATACGATTTTGACGCTCGGAAATTGATACTTCTTGAAATAGTACATACTCGGTAAAATATATGCACATACATCGCGATGCGAAACCTGGGCACTCACCAAACACCACAGACAAAAGTTGGAACGCTGTCAGAGAGCCATGGAGAGAAGTTTGACAGGAATAAGGAAACAGGACAGAGTAAGATGTAGCATAATAAGGGGAAAAACCAGTTTTCGATATAATAACCCAAATAGACCAACAAAAGTGGAGATGGACAGGTCACATGATGCGCGATCCACAAGAGAAATGGTGCAAAATTGCCAGTGATTGGCATCCCAGAGATGGCAAGAGAAGTAGAGAACGCTAACAAACTAAGAAAACTGCTAACTAGAGAAAGCTAATAAACTTGTTAGATTTCAAAACTTCTTTCAAAAACCAATAATTTTCTCATCCATTTCCTATTCTTGGCTTAATTTCCTTTGTGGTTTGATCTTTGTGAGATATTATCTGTCTATTCTGTGTATTCTTCTTTTTGTTTAGTTTTGGTATCCATTCTTTATTTGATTCTCTCAGTTCTTTAAGCGCTTTTTTCCTTCCTCCTGTTTTCGCTATATGCTTTTCTAATGTTTGCAGTCTCTTGATATTTTCTTATGTTTTCTCTGATCTGCTTACTTAATTTCGTTATAGTTTTTATGTTGTCTTTCTAGTGTTTTAAAAGTAGGCTTTTTTTCTATAAGTTGTAACATTGTATCACTTAGTTTGTACTTGTTTCTCTTGCTAGTATCATTTTTTACTTGAGTTAATAGATTTTCCAGTTTTCAATATTTCGTGTAGGCATCAATGTTACTCATAGTCAATTCTTCAGCTGATTCATTTAAGGATTGTTTTAGTTTCTTTAAGGTTTCATTGCTGTGGTGTCCTGTAAGGTGTGAGGCAAAATATTTTCTAGATTTCTTTGATGTTTCTATTCCTATGTTGCTGCTTACCATACGATGGTTTGTATTGAAATTGAATTTAGTTAAGATGTATGTATCTGTGAAAGCTTTTGAATGTTTTTTATGTAGTCAATTTTGTTTCTGTTGCTGCCATCGGGACAGATCCATGTCCATTTTTTTTTTGGTTATTTTTATAGAAACCGTTCAAGAGCGTTAGTTTTTGTTGCAGCAAGAATTCAAGTAGCAATTCACCATGGGGCTTCTCCTTCCTCAACCAAAGTTCCCCAAGACATATTCCTCCTCGCTTTTTGTTTTGCTCAGACTTGAGCATTGAAGTGACCCATTGTAATAAGATAGTTATTTGAATATCTTGTTAGCGTTTGTGATATTCTTTGTAGAAAAGTTTAATTTCTGCTTTTGTTGCTTGCTCTGTTGTTGCCTAAATTTGTATGATTGACCATATCTTTTTATAACCCGGTATGCTGATGTTAAGAATGGCTATTCGATCAGAGATTCCAGTAAGCTTTTGTATGTGTTGTTTCAATAACTGTTTGATTATGAATCCCACTCCTCTCTGACCAGCTACTTCACCTTTATGGAATAGTATGTAGTCAGTGCGTTCCTCAATCTCTTCTCCTAGATTTCTCATCTCGCTAATTCCCAGGATGTCCCATTTTATGTCTTCAAGGGCTTTTCTAGTTCATGTAGGCTTTCTTCAGTGGTAAGGGTTCAGGTATTTAAGGTTGCAATGTTGAGTATTTTGTTTCTTCTTCTTGTTGTTAGATAGTGGTAGTCAAACTCCCGCGGGGACCAGCATTTTGGGAGACTTTTTGTTATTTGGTTTTGATTGTTAATTTTAGTTCTTATTGCTATTGTTTGTTTCCGATTTTCCGAGGCAGTTATTAGTTTTTTGAAGCATTTAGTTGTGGATCAGGTTGGCTTAGATCGCAATCATCGCATTGTTTGATTGATGGATTCCTTTGTGTTTATAACACTACAGATAAAAGTAAGATTTTAGCCTACCTGTATATTAGTAGACCTTAAATGACAGCAAAATCAAATAAGAGTTCTGGACTTTTTACATACTGTCAAAACATTATCAGTTCTACTTACATTAAATAACAAACAGGAAATTATTCAAGTATAGAGCCATGGTATTAAGTAACAGACATTTAAATAATTACCTTAAACTACGGGCCATTTCTGAGATAAGATCTTCTTCGGAAGCGTTAGAATTTGAGTCTTCAGATACTGGAATTTCTTGATTGTTTTCAGGACTTTCAGAATATTCTCTATGTAACTCTGCCTCTATCTCTCCTCCAGGATTATCGTTGCTTGTTTTAATTCCAGCAATACCTGAAAAAATATGTATTTATTTTAGTATTGTTTACAGTAAACAGTTTAAAAATCATAGTATCCAAGCAAATCTCCCGAATATGGTACAGACAGCCAAGGAAAAGTCTCAGACCAAGACTGTTGATATTGCAATACACTACCTGCCCTATACTTCGCTCTTCCTACCCTTCGCAACTTAAGTTCAGGTGTGGCTTACCTGTGGAGGAAAGTTATCCTGTCCTGTATCTGAGAAGAAAAGGCGAATTCTGTGTAGACAAGAATACCATTGTATGTGTGGATTGAGTTATTGCCAAATATACATAGATTAGAATCAGTTGTAGAAAGGCTCAAATTGTTAACCCCTTTCAATTGTTGTCTGCTTTAAGTTGTTAGCTCAAGACAAGCAGATGTCTGTGCTTCCACTTATTCTTACTGTCACATACAGACAACCACATTAAATTATTACTCATAAAGTAATCAAATTTTATAACAATATATCAAATTTTATAATCAAATTTTATGCAAATCAATCAAATTTTATGCAATATTTAAAAAAAAATCAAACCTTTAGAAGGTAGAGTAGGCATATCTCTTCGAACCCGACGTCGTTTTGTTTGATCATTTTGACGCACTTGCAAGTTTTTTTCAAAATCTACTCTATATAAGGCTCCAGCTAGAAGGAGCTTACAATCTTTTTCCCCTCTTACAAAAGCAGCTTCCAGATCGCAATTACTCCTTTCATCATATTTCCACCAGCCTGCGAATCAGAGGGAAAACTATAAGAAAATAAATATATTAACAGTAAATAAATAGCCCTATTGCAAAATATAAGTAAAATTATACCATTTCTTCCTTCATAATACCACTGATAATCATGATTTCTGCAGTCTGTTGAATTTTTTTCAAGTATGTTGTCCAACAATACCGGATTATTTAAATAATCATGAGGTATCTCAGTACGACACATGGCACATTTCTTGTTTTGTATTGCAATGCCCTGTTAATTAATAAAATCAAATATGTACCCATTAAAAAATTATTAATAATAATCTTAGATTGTTATATGGTCACTAAACTTTATACATAGTAAAGCCATGCTGCAACTTATAAGCACAAATAGATTGTTTTGATGAGGTAGGACACTCTCTCCCTGATATTTTAAAATATCAGCATGAGAAAGCATTTTTTACTGATAACAATTTTAAACCCGAATTGTGTTTATTTTTAACACTTAATTTGCCACCAAAATAAATGCTAGAATCATAATTTATTTTTTTGATGACATATGTAGGTAATTAACAGGTTAGTTGTCCAGTGTATCAAATACAGTACATGCTGCAGGGATTTGTTACGTATGTGTAACATAAACGGTACATGCACCCCTGTCTCTTTCTTTGAGCTCTTCATGGACTTCTGAGTTAGTATGCTCTATTAGGACTTATCAACAGAGCAACAGTAAATAAAAATTACGTAAAACCATTTAATTTTTTTCTGTGTGTAGTTAAAAACAGAAAATGTCTTTATATGTGCAATGGAACATCAGAAAAACATTGGAGACAATAAGTTTCTTTTACATTCATTACAGTGCTTTGTCACTCTTGACTTTTGTTCTTGCAGTTTTTGGAAGATTTCCAATGTCAATAAGTTTTCCATAACACCCAACGCAACATCTTCATATAGATTTACCCCTAACATTGCCAATGGGTTCTAAAAATGTGAGTTCCTATGGGATACTAACAGTGTACTAGAGGATGATGTAGGCAGGCTTTCGATTGGCATTTGTCTCAATATTTCTTTTTTTTTAAACTAGATGTTCACAAGCCAACAGTATGTGCTAAGTTCACACGCTACTTCGACTTGACAAGTCTGTGTACCGAATATGTTACACAGTCAAAAGGTAAGAAAAACCAGTTATTTATGTAGACTAACTATCCAAAATTAGTCATTTTGAATCAATTTGATTGACAATATTAGAAAATTGATTTGGACATCTAGGGTTATGGAAAAATTCTGTACAGGGATAGTTAACACATTAAAAAGTACCTATATTGTATGTAAAGTATATATTATTAGAATGCAAAATATCTATGCCTATCTTTTATAACTAACTCATTGGGTACCTAATATGTTGTTGTTACAATATATTTATTATAAGATTATAGTATATATTTGATTTAATCTCTCTGTGTGTAACATATCCATAATTTAAACATTATTACCACAAAATAAAGAATACAAGTATTGATACATATGATGACTTCTTACCTTTACACATAAAAAGCAAAATACATGACCACAGGGAAGTTTTGTAGGATGATTATATTTTTCTAAACAAACACCACAAGCTTGCTCTGCAAAATAACAATCCAACATTAATAATGATAGTGAATTGTATCAATAAAAGTTAGTGATGCCAAGAATATGAATATGAATATTCGTATTCGCCGAACAGTAGACATTAACCGAATATTCATATAAAGCAAATACTAATCATGAATAATTAGTATTGGCTTTATACCAATATAAAAACTAATATTTTTGTATGCAACAATCAGTTCTTAACGCTGCTGTTAATGACAGAGAGGCCACAAGGTCAAACAAGACCTCCAGAAGAACCTCAACCGTCGACAAGTAAAGGAATTTAGCAAGCATGCCAAGAAATAATTGAAGAGGTTGAAATGGAAGAGTCAATTTTAATATTTCTGATGAGTATTAAAAAAATTTAAGAAAGTTATTAACTTTTAATAGGTACTGATTGTCATCTAAATAGTAAAAGTAAAATTTAATTTCAAAATGTTTTACAGGGGGTTCACAATCTAAAAACAAGATAGATGTTTATGTAAAGCTCCCAAATTTATTTCCGACTGCAGATCCATTGGCCTTTTGGGCGAGAAGATATCTATTTTTCAAGGCTAAAAAAACTCGCCCAAAATCATATTTCACTGAATCCATATACAGTAGCCCCGAAAAGGCTTTTTCAATGACTGGGAACATCCAGACTGAAAAGTAATCGCTTAAAACCGGAAAATTTACAATTAAAAAAAAACAACCACAAAAACAAAAAGGAAATTATTATTATTAATAATAATAATTTTCTTATAGAACAATAGACTCATCAAATAAATCAGTTTATCATTACCAGGGCGAGATATTCGAATTCGTATTCGTAAAACTAGTATTCGGTGCATCACTAAAATAACTTTAATAAAAATATGTAAGGCTGAAAAAATTTTTTTGGCATTATACCAGAGGTTGTGACGGTCCATACAAAATGCATTTTTTAATCATAATATTATAACGTTACTATCCAAGTGTATCTGATATTATGAAAAAAAAATGCAGTTTCATTTTGAAAACATCATAAAACTATGCAGATCACTATAATTTACTTTACCTTGAAGATCATTTTGAACGTCAACCATCATTATTTTAATATTCCTTATTGTTCACAAACTATTACAATAAGAAATGTACTATTTTAACATCCACTAGTTAGTCTGTGATTTTAACCTCAGTGATTACATTATAATTATTATTTTATTATTATTTTTAATAATCTAATATTTTTTTAATTTATAAATTATAAATTCAAAAAGTAGGTATTACATATTTATTTATCTATGGTATTATTACACAACTTGTGTATTCGTAATCGTAAATAAATTGCATTTTTTTATTAACTGGCTTTACGGCTCTGAGTTCTAGCTCTTCTGAGCCTATCATTTCTTTCGGAATCTTCATTTTATATTATTTTTCTTCACAATATACTGATGCGTCACATTGAGGAAACTACTGTGCGAAGATAACACAAGGTTATGTGAATATAACCGGATATGGTAATCGTCTTGGAACTTCCGCACCACCTCAAGACATTAATCAAGAAGCAGACACGTCAAGGAACGAAGAATACGACGGGAATCAACAGCCATCGTCTGTTGAATCTCAGCAATTCTATGACGATTTAATGTGGTTTTACTTTTTTAAGTTTTCTTTTAATTTTGATTGTAAGTAATACTTACCTTGATATATTCTTTTAGTTCCTCAATAATGGCGAAGCATACTCCTGGAATAATACCACTAATGGCTTGTTTCGATACTCTGAAGATATATTGTAAACTTGTGTAAGTCATCACTAGCTAAAAAAAGATTTCTTATTGCCAGTCAGTCTTAAATTGAAATTTGGGTCCTTAAATGTGTGTGATTTCGATAAATTCTTGGTCCGATTAATCTGAGTAGATTTTCGAATGTCGTTGGAGTCATCCTTGTGAAATTTAGAAATTGTCCGGTTAATTTCATGTCGACAATTAATTGTGCACCAGCTCTCTGATTACAACTCTGTGTACGCCACCAACGTCGAGGTCTTCGGCATCTTTTTATCACATGAGTGATGATAATCAATGAAGCACCGATAGTCAACGTAGCCAGTAACTGGTCATCGCTATCCATTCTCTTTGCGTGTTCTCGACAGATGTTCGCCGCGCGCATGCCAGAAATAGATCTGAATACGTACATACTCGGTTCATACGCGCCCTGCGTCCACACTTACGAAATGCTCCTTTCATGTTACATTGCATGCTACATTTCGCAAATCTGTACCAACCGCACTTGTTTGCCAGGCATCTGTAGAAACTAATATTTGCGCCACTTATTAAATTCAGCTGCCTCTGATGCCGCTCCGGCTCCAAACGAAGTACCTCTGAGAGAAGCCGTCACAGTGTCTACGCAAGTAGCATCCCACACTAGGGCTTTACCTTTCTCTCTAGGGACCAATTTCATACCGACAGGTCTGTGCCATCGTCTCTAAATATTCTACAAAGCTCTAAAATCGAAGGAACATTTATAGAGAAAATAGCTCTCACTTTTCTAACATGAAAGTCCGTGGAGCCCAAACTCGTCAACGCTGCTACTCATGGGGTTGACCATAGAATACTACAATACACAATAGAATGGCTGTCAACCATATTTTATACGAGGATCGGCGTCGCGGGAGCACACGTACAAGCAATTACGTCATATTATCACTACTACAAAACGAAAAATGAATTGTTTAAATTTTAATATATATTTATTTGTAAATAGTGTGCAAACTAATTGCAAATACAATCGCAGTATCATTTTTTTCTTATTGTAAATAAAAAGTTGTTAAACACGTTTAAGATGCATAGCATCATATTAGTCTCTGCGTTTAAGCAAACTCTAGTATCTGGTATCACCGCTAGAGTTGTAATCTTGTTTAGATAGACAGATAATTCTTTATTGTACACCAAAACAATACATAAACGAAAGAAGAAAAAAAAATAGTGTCACAATGGGCGGTCTTATCGCTAAAAGCTATTTCTTCCAGACAACCTTTGGATAGACAGGATCGCAAAAAGTAGTAAATTGTGTGGTTTGATGATGGAGAAACAATATTTATAAATATATCCATATTTTATATAATATAATTAGAAATAAACAACAAATAAATACAAAAAATACGAATGTAGACTACATATATAGATGGCACGAACTCAACGATTAGGATAGTGACTGTGTACAAGTTTCTGAAAAACAGGTAAAGACTGGGCGCGTCTGACTGACAGAGGTAGGGCATTCCATAGAAGGACTGCTTGGATACTAAACGACCTGTCCATAAATTTGCTTTTATGGACAGGCATTTTTAATGTAAAATTCTCTGATGATCTCAAAACTTTCGAATGGGAATAGTGAAGGAATTCAAAACGATCCTTAATATAAAAAGGATAGGAAGGATTAAAGAGAACATTGTAAAGAAGTGACAGAATATGAGCATTCCGGCGAAGACGGATAGGAAGCCACTTGAGCTTATTACGAAAACAAGATACGTGATCATATTTGCGCAAACCAAATATGAATCTTATACAAAAGTTTTGAAGACGCTCAAGTTTATCATGTTGCTTCTCAGTGAGATCAAGATAGCTGACATCTGCATAGTCCACAATAGGAAGAATAAGAGATTGAGCAAGCGCAATTTCAGTGGCAGTTGGTAGAAAGTTCCTTAATCTTTTCAACGATCGGGCAGCTTCAAAAAGTTTACGACTAACCTCCTGTATTTGAGGACCCCATGATAGGTTCCTGTCAATATAAATTCCCAAGTCCTTGACTTTTTCACTAACAGGGATAAAATTTCCATTAAAAACAACTTGAGGTGCTTGAGATATGTTAGATTTTCCAATCATGTACGGACTTCCGATGATAATTACCTGAGTCTTTAGGGGGTTAACCTTCAAGCCATATGTTTTTGCCCAATCTGATATTTGCTCAAGATCACTATTTATGTTGCTAATAGCTACATCTAATTCACTAGGAGAAACATGAGTATATATTTGAAGATCATCTGCGTATAGGTGGTAGGACGAAGTAATCTTAGTGGCTATAGAATTAATAAAAATTGAGAAAAGTAAGGGCGATATTACGCCACCCTGCGGGACACCAGTAATAGTATCACACCAAGAAGAAAACGTGTCATCAATGCGAATACATTGCCGGCGCCCAGACAGGTAACTTCGAAACCAATCAATCACTATTGATATGTTAAGAGAGCTAGGAGGAAAGCATTGAGCTGATTATATATCAAGCATTCGAGAACTTTGGACAGGAATGGCAAAATAGATATATGACGATATTCCGAAAAAGATGTAGGGTTAGGTTTTTTAGGCAACGGTATGATGTGAGCGTCTTTCCAAGTTGTTGGAAAAACACCACTAGAAATAGAGGAGTTGAGAATATGGCAAGTATTGGGATGATAATGTCAAGAATCGGAAGAATAATATTACGGCTGATACAGTCGCTGCCGATTACATTCGAAGTAATGGATAGAGTACTCTTCTTAACATCACAAGCAGAAAATTGATTTAGGACAAAATATGAATGATCAGGAGTTGGAAGCGATGAAAGCAAATTTAATCTGTTAAATTTTCCCATTTAAGTTGGACGAGGATGAGAATTGATTTGGTAAATCAATATTAAATCTTTAGAGAGTACATTATTACGAGACTTTCCAACCCCCATTGATCTAAGAAAACTCCAGACTTTAGCCGCATCACCAATTTGTACTGATTTATGGATATAGTGGCGCTGAGCATCCCTGCATACCCTATTGCAGTGATTTCGAATAGTGACATATTTTTCCCAGTTTATAGATGTAGGCCTACATTTATATTTTATCCTGGCTGCAGCTTTTTTTTTAAAATGGATTTTATTTCATCAGTCAGCCATGGTGTAGGGTGATGTCTCATTTTAATTACGCGAACTGGTGCATGTTTATCATAGACAGGTGAGAAAATCGATTAATAAATTTATTAAAGAATAAGATAAATATTAAATAACCTACTAGAATAGTAATTATAATTAAAATAATTAAAGTATGATCATGAAAAAAAATAATTTGTTCTATTAAAGGTGAGGCACTATTTTGAAGATTTAAGTCGTAAATATTGCAACTTTATCGTCAACTGATTCTGCATTTAAAACGGCTGACCAATCAATGTTGGAAGCATCTTCGCAGAGATTTTGTATATTCATACCACCGAAATTGCGTTGCAGAAGAAACTTAGACTTAATGTTAGGTGGCCGGACATTATAAGAGAGAAATATAAGATCGTGGTAAGAGAAGGCATCCGCTGAACACTGACCATGCTTAACAGCGAGTTCAGAAGAGGACACAAAGATAAGGTCGAGCAATGACGGAGTAGCATTAGGAAAGTGATGAGTAGAATTTAAAGGTAAAATAGAGAGATTAGTGGAATTTACTATAGATCGAAGAGAGGATGAACGGGAGTCTTGTTTAAGCAGACAAGTATTAAAGTCGCCCATAATGATCGTGTGCGAGTAAGAGGATACATTTTCTAATCTTTAGTGAGTAACCGGTAAGCACCGGTAAAACTCGGGCGTATTTATTTTGAAATATATTAAAGTATTCACTTTGTAAAAGTGCAATGAAAAAATGTTTTGTATGTTTCAAATACACAAATCTTTCTAAATTTAGCTTTTCACTAAGCTATAGTATTTTCCGGTTTATCGGTATCGGTAAAATTTTGTTACATCTCTAGTAAGTACTTGCAAGATTGTTGTTTTTCGTAGTGACGCATCAATATTTCTTTATTTTTGTTTCTTATATTCACAAAATATAAATAGTTTCGACTAACTGGTTGTAGGATATGCCTCCTTTATTTAAATTCCCTTTCCCGCTGTTTTTTCGACACGTAATTATTACACAATTTGCCTTTTTTTTTAAAATAATTTGCATGCAGCGATGCTTGACACGAAAATTGGAAACGATTGCAACGTCAAAAGAGAGAAGTAGAATGTGTTGACATCTATAGGTATGAATTGACATGTTAGTGGCTACACGGGCTCCACCCACTCCCCCGTTCGATTATGTATTACAGTATTCTACGTAGACAGAGAAACCTATAGACTAATGATCGGCGTGGCCTCGAGTGAGAAAGGACGATAACGAATTTTTAGGTTATACAATAATCTTTATGACTTTTAAACACTTTTAAATAAAAAATTTAATTGTTTTAAGAACTGAATTGAACAAGATTCACCAATCTTAAGCTCACAAAACACTTTTTTCTCACTTAAACCAACTTGTAAACTCCTTAAATCACTACGCTATCAAAGTTGTTTAGCAAACTGTAGAGTTTGCTAAACAAAAAAACCGGCACGGAGAAAGGGACAAACAATCACACCGCTCTATCTCATTTCTATGCAACACGTATGCATAAATCTTTTTTTTTCGTGTGCGAATGCGAAAGAAGGCGTCAATTTGTCTATAGGTTTCTCTGTCTACGGTATTCTACTTATGTATTATAGTATTCTATGGGGTTGACAAATCGCCACTCCCACGGCGATGCGCAAGCTTTCCCTACCATGTGATGGCATTACTTGATGGTAAAGTGTGTATAACCAATAGATTCTTTAGTCGAAACAGCTAGCAGGCGTGCCTCATCTTGGCCACTATGAAATTTATGAAATAAATCTTACTGCACACTCCGTACCAACGGAATATCCCACTGCTTTTGTTCACTGCCAGTGGAACATTTTCGGCGGGACATAGCGTTTGCCATATAGGCCCAGCTTCCGTATTAAAATACAGGTCCTACTTTATTATTTAAAATTTTATATAAGTCTCTGACACTATGCTGCGTGCAGTGTCAGTGACTTAGATATGTAACCACTTATATATACCAAGGAAAGCAGGCACAACGCTAGAAAGATTTCTTACACCAATACCACTAAATTCCATAGGTAAAGTTCCTACCTTGAGTTTGTTGTTGAGTTGTAGCCAGACTGTTGATTTTAAACTTTAATTTTTTCTAGGTTTTTAAGGTTATTATCAATATCTTTTAAAATATCGAATATTTCCAGACTGAATTCGAGCGGAATATGTAAATCTAGGTACAAGACAATATTTTAAAATGATAAGAGCAATGTGGGGGTTTAACCCATTTGTGGCGGTGGACGCACAACGGCGTCATTTAAATTGTCATTCTTAGGCGGATGACGCCGATTGGCTTAAATTATATCTTGGTCATAACTTCGCCAATTTTTATTCTAAAGGGATATTATACTTTTAAATGCGCATGATTTCCATCAAACAACATTATTATAGTCGCCGTCTCTGTAAATAATGATTTCAGAAAAATAACAAAAATTTCCTCAAGTGCGGAAAACGCTGGACCAACCAAAGAGGCTATCAACATTGAAAACATTTTGATTAAAATTTATTTTAGCTATTTTATTATATGGAATTAATAAACAGTTATATGTTCATACTATAAGCAATCTTGATTTCATAAAGTTACAGCCTATATACGTCCCACAGCTGGGCACAGGCCTCCGTTCATTTCTGAGAGGGTTTAAGGGGATCTGAGGTGATAAATTCGATTCACTTTTCTTCTCAGGAATTGTTTACTGTACCTACTCAATGGCCTAAAAGACTCCTCACCAGGTATTGATGGGACTCCTTATTCGTTTATAATTAATAGTAGCGAGAACACTGAAACTGTCTTACTATCCATTTTAAATTTTATTTATATTACTGGTGATTCTCCTGCTGAATGGAAAACCCAAATTATTTTGCCCATACTCAAACCAGGTAAGTCTAGCAATGACCCTTCCAGTTACCGACCCATTGCCCTTTCGGGTACTTTGGCAAAAATCTTGGAACATTTAATAAAAAATCGCTTGGAATGGTTTTTGGAAAGGAATGTCTTACCTAAAAGCAAATTCGGTTTCCGAAAAGGTTTAAGTACCATGGATAGCCTTAGTACTTTGGTCACTGATATTCGTATCGCTTTTACCTTACCCAATCTTTCAATGTAAAATAAATCCACTCTTTGATGTTCTTAAGAGGCTATTGTTTACAATTATACAATTTGTTGTAATTGTTATAAAAAATTGTAATAAAAGTTGTCAAATTACAATTATTGTATACAGTTGTTTATTGTTGAAAAGGATTCTCCAATGGCAAATTTTAAATTAAAGGAAATTACATAAAACACCTTTAAAGATTGGCTTGTCATGTAGGTAGGTACACAGACGCTTCCAAACAGTCTGATGAAGACTATACTGAAGCTGCTGTTTGGATTCCAAGTTCAAAATCATTCTTAACTTTAAATGCCCCTCACTATCCTCCACTTTTACTGGTGAAGCAACTACAATCAATGACGCTTTGTTATATGTCGAGTCACATAATCTTAATAAGACAGTTATTTTCACAGATTCAAAAAGTTGCTTGTTAGCTATTTTGTCCAATCAATTCCTTAACATAAATTTCCAATAATTCTTAAAATAAAATAATAGTTCTTAAAATAAAATAACTCTTAAAATAAAAAATGGTTCTTTAAATTTAACAAAACAAATAAATAGGTATGCAAGTTAAATCATTTGTATATTAAGTAATATATATAATTAAAAATAATTATACATCTGGCAAAAATCAAAGGGATAGCTCATTGTGTGAATGTGGCTTAGATGAAGGTTCCACAAACCATATTTTTTTCAACTGTCCCAAATTATCCTCCTCCCTTTATGATTACCTTCCTCCTTATATTCCCCGACCTATAGACTTTAATTCTCTTTTAACATATACCAGTACTCCTTTTGTATATATTTTATGTGATTTTATTAATAGTAATAATATGAAACTTTAAATCATTGTCACTTTTAACATACTGATAAGAGTCGTGTTTGTCATATTTGTTCTAGGTAATTCAACCAATAGATTTGTCAATATTCTCGGAGGAAAACTGAATCCTTGTATTATCACATACTCTTATTTTAATTAAACTCATAAAAGCTTTCATTTTCCACTCAATAAATTTTATCAAACCGCCACAAAAGAAAGAAGAAGAGTAATTTTGGTTCAACCTCTCAAATGTATGGGAATATTCCCAATAAGTTTGCGAGGCTTGAGTCAAAATTACTTAAATCTGCCTTAATCCATTCAGTGCCTTGCCCGCCCATGAGCGGGCAGTGTTATAAACCTAAATAAGTATGCCAAATAACATGAAAAAATTATGATTTTGTCTAATAACTCGTTTTATTATAATTGATTCGTTACCAAAACGGCCTGCTAATATATTGGATTTTAGAAAAGGACCATTCTGACCTGTCATGTAGACCACCGGCACCGGCACTGCCGGGCAGCACGCGTATTCAGAGTTAACAAACCTTTTGTCAAAATTTTAATGAAAAGCTATAATTTCAGCAGAAATAATAACAAAGTATATTTGTGTGATAGATAGAGTGATAATAAAATATAACTTTATTGTTCTTTGCTTATTATTAAAACTATAAAACCATAACAATATGAAAGTTGTTACAAAAAAGCGGGTAATCCATTTAGGGAGTAATTCTATTGCTCAAATGCAACAACTTTTTCTATGGGATCTACATCGAAATCTCAAAATGGCTTCCCCATACTAAGCCGTCGATCAGCCGAGACGAGATTGTGTGGAGAAGTAATATTTTTTTGAGATTTCGATATTGGTCCCATATAAGAAGTTTTTGTTTTTGAGCAATAGAATCACTTCCTAAGCGAATTACTCGCTTTTTTGTAACACCTTGTAGATAAGACATACTGTCGGTAATTATGAAGCAAGATAAGAATGCAGATGACGATCTACATAATAGGAGCCGATCGGTATTCGTCATTTTGAAAACAGACAAAGTGCCGAAACCTATACCTATGCTTTGGTCACCGACCATATACAATTTTTCGGTATGATTTGTGATTTAATTTTGGCTAATGACCTATTTCAGATTGTGGTTTAATACAGATAAGATCATGAACTGTCAGTAAATAGGAAACAAAATAAAAATGCTGATGGTGATCTGAACAAAAGAGCCGGTCGGTAACAGTCACTTTGGAAACAAAAGGAGAGCCGATACCTTTTGTTATGGACACCAATAATTTTACAACTTGCATGATTTATGATTTAACGTAAGTAGCATATTATAGAAAAAAAATAGTCTACGAAAAAAGATTTCACTCGCATCTTGACGGTTCGTGGTTTTCACAACTTGAGTTTTGCTCAGTGTTTTGGAAGTTCGTCTGCTGTTTGACTTAGTGTATCGAGTTGAGACTATCTCTTCTGCCTAATTAATACCAAAGTAATAATGCAAAAGACGTAAACGTGGAAAAAAATTAAACATAGAAAAAGGTTGACTACGCATGACTTGAAAAAAAGCCCTAAAATGTATGCTTTTATATTTCATTTTAGATTTCATTGTACTGATATGAGCTTAAATCTGTCTTATACTCAGATTGGGATACGTTTGCTTCGTCTTAATTGAATTAGCTGAAAGTTTATAGCCTTACCTTCACACTCCATTAATAATTCGGTTAACAACAATAACAAATGAAACTAACACAATTTTTCTCAAATAACACAAAAATGTATGCAAACACGCTCTACATAACGCATAGAACATGTAAATTAGACAAAAAAAAATCTTATGTCGAAATCTAAGGCCTCATGCCGAAACCGCCAGTGGGCGGGCCAAGATACTTTTACGCGATGCCGGGCCCGCCGATGGGCGGACTGAATACCTACTAGTATAAGACGGCATGGGGGTAATGTTGTCACTGCGCCCTCCTTTCTGCCAAGGAGGGTCGCGTTCGTATACGGCTTAGAGATCTCTAGTCAGATCGTTAAGCCAATTCCTAAAAGGTTGGGTTTAGTGGGTAAAAGTCGCCACATAACCACGCAGCCGGCTGCGTGGTATGCTATGAGCATTCCCAACCTCCCTCCCCCGCTTTCCGGAGGGTTGCCCACATTTGCTTCGGGCGCAAAAAAAAAAAAAAATGTCATTTCTTAGGAAGGCAGTGAATGGGTTAAATAGACAAAGTTGAAAAGTTCAGAATAAAAGGGTTTGAAATTCACGCGAGTCTTATATGGGTGCCTACTATAGCGCTAGTAGTATTACTCGTCGACAAGTTTAATTTTTTTTGGTTTAGAGATAGAATTCTTCTCTCGGTAGAGAGTAATTGAGTTCTGTGCAGCAGTGCTGTAATATTTATTAGTCTAAATTAATTTTTAAACAAGGAATTAAATGAAAATAATAATAATACTTCTTTATTAAACATTTAATCCCCATTTTTATAAAATGAATTACACATAGTAATCTGGAATGCAGTGCTAAGGAAAAGATTTTATTTACTTTGACTTATCTAACTGAATTAAGTAGAAAAAACTTGAGTTTACTTGTCTCTTACTTTAATCAGATCATTTAGATCTAATGCTACACATATTTCCTTTGAATCTGTACGGGGATTACGGTCCAGAATTTCTGTTATGGGATAGTAATTGTCACGATTATCAACATTCCATCCTGAGTACTGAAAACAAACGCATAAATTAAATGACATTCCATGAGATAATATAACAAAAAAAAATTGATCATCAATCAATAAATATTTATAATTGATCATCAATCAATAATCAATAAATATTTATAAATTAGCATACCACACATGTGCATTTGTGAAGTATTTTTCCATTTGATTCCATAGGTATAAATTTTTGTAATAATGCCTTTCCATCTATTTTCCACAAATTCAATTCATCCAAATTTGATATAACTGTATCACCGTCCCATTTAACATCAGACTTCAAGAGAACAAAATTCCCAGACTAAAAATATTAAATAGTCGCATTACTTAAAATCATAACAAATTAGACAACATTATTCTGAAACCCAGCGGGGTTTTACTGTATGAATTATACCAGTTTCCCAAATAATCTAGTTTTAAAATGTCTTGGAGTGTATACAAAAGCTAGCTATAGAGCGTTCGTTAGCAATAATCTGTCTCAAAATTACAAAAGTAATGCTATTAATCACGAATGGACACAATCGATACCGCCGAGAGAAACGCCGATATTTACTTCAAATTTAAGTCTACCTGATGGAAGTGGATGCGGTGACCCACAAACATTGTGCTTCTATATCTGCAACTCATCTCCATGCCATATAAGCGGTTTACACAACACTCAGTGTGTAAAAGCAGTCCTATCCCTGGATGTCAACAAGTCGAGTGAGCCTGATGGAGTCTCTCTTTTTGTGCTGAAAATGTGTGCTCCAGAGTTGGCACCAGTTGTTATCATTTCGGTACTCTTACTCCATAGGAGTCTAGTCCCGAACACATAGAAGAAGACAGCAATGTTGCGCCTGATCCCTAAGAAAGGCGACCACTTAAACCCGTTCAACAAAAGGCTTATTGCCATCATTTTTTTTCCAAAATAATGAAACCTATTATAAACTGCCAGCTCATGAGGTACCATGAGGATCACCAGCTAATTAGTGACCGCCAATACGGTTTTCGTCGGGGTCGATCAGCTGATCTGCTTTACCTGACTTATAGATGGGCAGAGGCAGTAGAATCTAAGAGGCTGTTTGTTTACGTAGCGAATGCAGGTTTGGCAGTCCTATACTATGTTGACAACCAGTTCCAATTGATCCTTCAATTTAAAACCAAATTTAGAAGTTATAATGTATGATGCTATATTTATTTTGTATAAATATACATTTATTTTAAAATTTCAGATGATGTGGGAGTTGGATTGGTTCTATGTCCCTTTAGGGAAATGGGTATATATGGTTATTATAAATATTTTACAGCTAGATAATTTGAGAAACTGAACTCTTTCATACTATAGACAGACAATATATCTAAAAGCATTATTATCCAGAGCAGATTATATAATACATACATGGAAATGCTTTGGTACATCTTTAGATTGGCTTGAATCTGACTTATTACCGTCAGAACCATTTTTCTCCTCGTCAGAACCTTCCTCTTCATCTAGCTCACCCTCATCCTCTTCACCCTCTTCGTCTTCCTCACCCTCTCCTTCACTTTCATCAGATGAAGAATTCTTATGTTTCTTTTTTGAATTATTCATAGGAGCTCTTGATGCTCTTTTACGTCCACCTCGTACAGATTGCTCATTCTAAAAGATCACAATGACAACCAATTATACACAAAAAAAAAACAGGTAGGTATATTTGTGATATTCCTTAGGGAAGACCTATGTTCAGCAGTGTGGACTTGTGGAAGACTATAATAATGATGATTATGATATTTTAAGGTATTCGGCTAGTTAAGCTTATAAATTAATTACATACAAAAAACCTTAACACATACAGACTGGAAAACAAAGCCATATGTGATTTTTTCCAGTCTGTTTAGATTATTCCAGACCATGCTATTCTAAGCTAGAGTATCAAGTTTTATTTGGTAACGAGTATTACTCAGTTTAATGTTAGCCAAAGTCCAAGCACCATTCGTAAACCGAATAATAACCTTACTACTTCTCTAGCTGAGACACTACATGTCCCACTAGAAACACACTTATGCAAAATGACTAGTGTAGTAAGCTGAAATGACAAGCCAACTATTCCAACTGAAGTTGGTCACATGCGGCGACGGCAGCATACAAGGCGGTCACAAAAGATAAACTTTAAAGAGCCATCAAGTATTTCTAGCCCTACTAACACTGCTTTGAAGCACGAATTTGAATTTAAATTAAACATGCTCACAATCTAGGTTCAATTGCTCTCTAGGTTATACTTCAGGGGTGAGCCCATATAAATTTGGAGAAAAACCTCTACCCCTAAGGGTGGAAATATAGTGAATGAAGTTTATAATATACCTATTTAACACATTGACTGCCGTAGTGTAAATGAGAAAAATCACTAAAAAACTTTTTGATGAAAATAGGTGGGCAATATCAATACTTTAAAATGTATCTAATTTAGGGTTCAATAAGAAGCCGCGTTTAATAATTATTTCGAAAAAACTACATGAGGCCACCGGTGACCTACGTGGCGCCTTGATAGTAAAAATGTGAATTTCCGTTACGGGGCGCCGGGCCGGGCACTTCTCCGGTCACCCAATCGGTCCAAATGAACCATATTTTTGTTTAATGTGTTTCAATAACTTCCATCGCTTCGTTTAATTTGTATTTTAGAATAATTTGTTACTTGTTTTTTACTTATATTTCACACATTGATAAAAATAAATCCTTGATTTTTGTGACAGTTACGTTTTTTCACTTACTTTCTTCATTTTTGTCCCACAATTCTCACAATTTCATAGACACGCCGAAACCACGCTGAAGTAACAATCTAGAGCGCCGCTCCGGTCACTTGCATATACTAAATGTACGATAAACGTGGCCACCGGCGTAATAATTGTGCCCAAAAACAGGTCTGTCTCGAGGTCACCGGTGACCAACACGACGCGATACAAGACGGGGTCCGGTCACCGGTGACCGGGCTGGCAGTCAACGTGTTAACCTCTCAGATACTAACATTGTATTGGACCAACTCCATCAGACCTGTGGTCAGGCCAAGGTTAAAAATATTTAAAAAAACTGAAAACTTTAGCATAGTTTTGATTCGAAACTGCACACTGCGAAATTGCAAAGCTACACTAAAAAGAGACAAACATATACATCTATAGGATATAGCCTATGAGCGAATAAGAGAGAATATTGTGCAGTGACAGTAGCCTAAAGGCAGGGTACGGACTGCAAACTAATAAGGATGTGGGTTCGAATCCGCCATTCGACCATTGTCGTGAATAACTCCTAACACCAGCATTTCTTTTAAGATTACCAGTAGTGGCTAAAGGGATTTTTAGTAATGTAAATAGCATTGCTAGTATTAAAAAAATATTGTATTTGCTATTATTTCAGTCTCCTCTTTGTGTAGTAGGCAGTAAAAAATATTAATTAAATAAATAAAAATAAACATATTGAATAAAATTATCATATCCAATTCATTCATAATAATCTACAACTTTATAGCCCGCCGCTTTATATTATATTATTCGTGGTTATGCCATCTAGTGCCTTTCTTACATACCACTTTGAGAGCCAATCCATTATTGTTCAATAAAATGACTTTCTTTACCTATAGAATGAAGTAGATGGCACTATAACAAAGCAAAAATCGAAAGAAAATATTCTTTTCATTTATTAGTTTATTATACTAAAATTTACTCTAAAATAAGGATTATAATATTTATTTGCTATAAATTGAAACTTTCATCTTATATTTTATGCCGCACTTGTGGTCAAAAATTATTAAATTAAACTAATCATTTGCTGTTATATATTTTTGTTTTATATTTCAATTAATTTAAAGGTTTCACTTCTATAGCGTGTGAACTGAACTACACAGTTGTTTTTTTTAATGCTCAAAACCAGAACCTATGCGGCTGACGCTAATAACAGTGCCATTGAATAATATGTCAGCTTCGCAGGTCAATGTAGTACTTTACAAACCATGTAGATGGTGCCTTTACAGAATTATTCAGTTATGTTAGTTAGTATGTAAAAGAAATTATTTGAATTTTAGTTCTTCTTTATAGGATAGAGTGACAAAAGAGGACAAAGTCCACCTGATGGTAAGTAGTTTTTGTGTGTTGTGGCCCATAGACATCTACATCTATTTTTAAATATGAATCAAAATGCAGATACATTGTCACCCGTGAGGACTAAGATGGAATGCCTTGTCTCCAACAAAAAGGGTCTCTGGTTCTCTACACTCACCATATGAATCACACAACATTAGGTATATTGCCAATTGATATAAGAACAAAATAGGTTTTTCTTGGCTTAACAAATTTTTCTCAAGCTTGCTTAATTAGATCATCAGGCTTACACTCTTGAAAACAATTCTGATCAATCAGGATTAAAATTTATAATGTTTCATACTCTTGAAAGTGACTTTAGAGCTAAATTAGTTTAATATTGTGTGGTGATTGTGTGAAATAATTAAGATTAGAATTGAAATTGTCTAATCCGAATGTAAGCAAAATCTGCACTACTAATGCAGTTTTGACAGTTAGTTGACTAGAATTTAGAAAATAGCAAAACAGTAACATTTTAGAAATTGTGTTTATATTGTTTGTTTTCCGCAATTATCTTATAGTTTACGTTAAAATAATGACACACATATAGCTCTCGAGTTTAATATTCTATGCTGTAATTGTGCATTACAATTAAATTATAGACTAAATGAGCTTTATCATGCATTTGAAGAACTTAGATTTTCTATAACTGATGACGAGTTTAGGGCTAATTATCGACTTTACTGTGACAAGTCCATGAATAAAAACCTAAATACGCGACCTCAAAAAAGAGAACATATTTTACAAGTATTTAGGATTTGTTAATAAAATTAGATAAAAAGATTAACCATTTATTTAATACAAAAATATTTTAATCAACCTATCACTATTAGTAGCTTTGCTTACCTACTATATCCAAATTATATCTATTTTTTCATATTTAGAACTTGATATTAAAATAGTAAATAACTAGTTTTGGCGGGAATTTCAATAAAAATAATATGCATACTTAAAAGGTTACGGCTGCAAGTTCTTCTTTTTTATTTCAAAAAATATACTAAAACACTTCATATTGCATTTACATTTACTCAATTATGAAATTTTCAAAAATAAGCATTTTCAAATAGGATGAGCGCGGCATGGGTTTCCCCTCCCCCCACCTATTCCCATATTTGGTAGTTAATCCAGTCCTTCCGTTCTTTTTATTAAGTTATAGAAAGCTTATACCTACGTTTTTAGGTTAATAGAGAAATAAACTACTATTTTGAAGCTAACAAAAGATAGGTCAATATCTACTTTTCATATAGAAAAGATTTTACCTAAGGTCAACAAATATGACGCCATAAAAAAGACTAACCTAACAACAAAATGTTATTAAAGAATGTACCCCCAACAAATTTGTAGCTACCTAAGTCGTGTGGAAAATAATGTTTATCAAAATAGATTTTTATCATACATTGAAAAAAGCTTCAACATTACCGAATCGGCATCCGGTGTCCAGTCTTCACCCGAATCTTGAAATTCTTCTGGTTCACCGCCTTGCTCAGATCCATCTGACTCATCACCAGCTTTTTTAAGAGATTTTCTTTTACGCATTTCTGAAGTTAGATTCAGGTATGTCTGAAAGTTTAATTGGTGCTAAAATTATCCTTAGCAAAAGACGTAAACGGACGCTTTTCTTTCACGGAAATACGAATGAACCACAATCCACAGATCAAAGAGTTTGCTGTTGTTACCATAGATTAGGGATGTTTGATGATCATCAATGTTCGATGATCATCGATGTTGAAAATTTAAACATCGATGTTTGAACATCGATGCTGCAACATGTCAAACATCGAAACATGGATGTTGCCACATGTCAAACATCGATGTCAGTGAACCCGTTATCAATAATTATTTTCTCCTATCAATCAATAGGAACCACTAAAAAACACGAAATCTATATCAACTAAATCTTGCATTTTTATTAAAGGTTTAAAATTTAGAATAATTCATCACGCATCGTTCACCTAAAAATATCATTATGGTGTATCAAACTTCACTGTCAAGTGTGATTAGTAATGACACAGTTGTCACTGCTTCCGCTCTGTTATTCTGTAGTAACGTTGTGGGTTGTCGCCTAACAACTATTCTACGTAAATTGATATTGAATGAACTGTTTTTCCCTTGCTGCTTATACCCACATAATTTTGAAACAATATGTAAGTATCCACACAATTCAATTTTTTGCATTGTTAAGCTTATCATAACTAGTTTATTTTCTACTTGAACTTGAAGTTTATGAAAATAGATCACTGAACGAGCGTGAGCATAGACAACTTCACTGCATAGTGCATTCGACAGTGCATTTCATAAACGGGTGTGGATACCTACTGCTTGAGCTGTCTGACTAAAATTTGTGAACAAAGGTAACGTGTGAAAAGCCTATTGTTTTGTTTTTGCGTATTTTGTTAACTTTTTCTCTAAGACCATATTTTTTCATTCGCGATAAAATTAGTTGATATAAAAACTAAGTCCAAGTCGTAAATAAGTTCCCATAGTAAATTTTTCATACCAGACTTGTGAATGCGTAGAACATTTAAAAATCTAGACAGTAACATTCATCATGATCGGCAAGAAATATTAGACTACAATATTATAACAAATAAAACTAAATATTTGTTAACTTCTTCCCATTTTTAAGTTTCTGATACTAAACCGTAAACTATATGACAATTTTTTTATTTCTCACCTATTAAATAAGTACACGTGCAAAAAACATCGATAATAGCCAACAACCAACATCGATGTCATCATCGATGTTTTTGCTAAATCGATCGTCACAACCATAGATAAATAATTATCTAGTTATCTCGTAGACAGAGAAACCTATAGATAAATTGATGCCTTCCTTCGCATTTGCACACGAAAAAGATAGATTTATGCATACGTCTTGCATAGAAATTAGATAGAGCGGTGTGATTGTTTATCCTTTTCTCCGTGCCGTTTTTTTTGTTTAGCAAACTCTACAGTTTGCTAAACAACTTTGACAGCGTAGCGTTTTAAGGTGTTTACAAGTTGGTTAAAGTGAGAAAAAAGTGTTTTGTGAGCTTAAGATTAGTGAATCTTGTTAAGTTCAGTTCTTAGAACAGTTAAAATTTTTATCTAAATGTGTTTAAAAGTCATTAAGATTATTTTATAACCTAAAAATTCGTTATTCTTCTTTCTCACTCGAGGCCACGCCGATCAATAGTCTATAGGTTTCTCTGTCTACGAGTTATCTAGCAAGCTAGTTGTTCGATTCACCCATTCAGGCAGGCAAATAACTTATAACATACAGCCTAGTCAGATTATCTTCAAAATATTGTTGCGCGCCTAAGTTGACGTCATGTACCCGGCAGTAGCGCCATCTAGTGTCGGGGACGAGAGTGAGGGGAGCTTTCCAGAAAATGACATCACTAATCTTTCAACCGACAGCGCCATCTAGTATCGAAACGAAGAACTAAGCTTCTAGAAGCCCGACACTCGAAATTTCGACGCCTTGTCGATTGACGCGCGTATTCACTTGAATATTCTGGATGTTTCGGTGATAATGTGTATTTAAAGGCGCTGCAAGATGCGATCGAGGAAGTATTGAATTTGGCAAGACAAGCGAAGCTTCGGAGCGAAATAAAGTGAATCAGTGTGGTTAATTATTAGTATTTTAAGTTTTAATTAGTGTAAAGTGAATTAAAGTGTAAATTTTGGTAATTCAATCGGCATTTTTATTGTCACGAACCTCAAGCTCGTAACAATTGGTGTCAGAAGTGGGATAAAATCATGCCAATTTTACCTAAGGAGGAAACAGAGGGTGTCCGTACCCGAAGTCAACGCCAGCAGGAGACGGACCAAGGAAGATTTGTGGTGCAACGCCGCAGACGTTGGAGGGCCAGCCACCGGCTGCAGGCCCGTCGGTAGCTCCTACATCTGCAGCACCCGACTTAGGTGCTCTGATAGTGATGCTGCAGGAACAGGCTCGCCGACAGGAGCAACAGGTCCATCGGTTGGAAGAGCAGCTGCGGGGTGGACAGGATGAACAGGTCCGCTGACAAGAAAAACGGGTCCGCCGACAAGAAAAACGGCTCCGCCGACAGGAGAAACAGGTCCGTCAGTTGAAAGAGCAGCTGCAGAGCGGACAAGAGGAACAGGTCCATCGTTTGGAAGAGCAGCTGCGGGGTGGACAAGAGGAACAGGCCCGTCGGTAGGAAGAGCAGATGCTCCTTATGAAGGACCTTCATGCTACCTTTGGGAAAGAGATAAGGGAGTTGAAGGATAAGGTTGCTCAACATGACAACCGCCTGTCGGAAGCTGAAACCCAAATCAAGGAAGCTAAAATCCAAATCGACCAAGTGAACAATTGGGTTGACAACATAATGGCTGACATGAAGAAATCACTGGACGAACTCAAACTTGGGGATGGAACTACAGCTCCCGTAGTAGCTACAACACCTTCGCTACGTGTATTTAAAGTGCCGCCGTTCGACGGGACTTCTTCCTGGTCGGCCTACAAAGTCCAGTTCGAGGCCGTCATGGAGGCGGTACGGCTGGAATAAAAGCCAAGCCATGACTGCACTCACCCTAGGCCTGCGCGACCAAGCCTTAACTGTGTTAGAAGCTCTCAGTAAGAAAATGACCTACGAGCAGCTCCTTGAGGCGTTGGAGGCGAGATATGGCGACGCTCACCTGGAACACGTCTTTCGTGCGCAGCTTAAAGATCGCGTGCAGCACATCAACGAAAACCTGCAGCAGTGGGCTCTAGAGGTGGAGAAGCTGGTGCGAAAAGCATACCGGTCTGTACCTGCGCTCATTGAAGAGAACCTGGTATAGACATTCATCGACGGCATCCGCAAACTTGAAGTCAGAGCTGCTGAGGCTTGAGGCACCACAAAACGCTTAAGGACGCCTTGGCTCATGCACTGGAGGTGGAAGCCGTGCGACAGGATCATCGTTCCCATCGCGTTGCAGCAGCTACAGTTCGCGACCGCAAAAAAGGATACAGCCCTAGGTGCTATGGCTGTGGGGAAAGGGGCCATCTTAGATCCAGCTGCCCTAAGCGAACTGTAGAAAAAGAAGTTGATCGATCTCGAGAGGGTAGTGCAGCTAACGGCACCACCTGGCGGCGGCAGGATCATCGCTCCCCTCACGCTAGGAAGGTTGCAGCAGTTACGGTTCGCGACCACAATAAAGGATACAGCCCTAGGTGCTATGGCTGTGGGGAAAGGGGCCATCTTCGATCCAACTTCCCTAAGCACACCCTAGGAAGGGAAGGTGAACGGTCTCAGAAAGGAAGTGCGGCTAACATCACCGCCCAGCAGCAGCCGGGATATGACTTTACTATCAGACATCGCAGCGGGAAATCTCATGGCTCATGGGAAATCTCATCTCATCCACCATCCAATCTGCCACCAGGGTGGCGCAACTGAAAAGTGTGGTGAAACAAATTTGAAATAAATTTATGGAAAAGTGTAGAGACAAATATTTCTTTTTCTCAATATTATGTATAAATATTTAATATTAATTAGATTAGAAATAGATAAACCGGTGCAACAGGCCTGCCGGTTTGCGCGTTTTACGAGAGAAGCGAAAATTACTCTTTCCAAGCCGTTTTGCCAGTCACTTTACACATGCAGCCTGTGGTATAAACATACGCAGTGGTTAACGCGCTTAAAAAGCCACACACACCATGCTTTCGTGGCAAATACAGCCTCACTACCGACCGTCTCGTCTCAGATGGTGTATCCTGTGCGGATAGTGCGGAGTTTTCTGTGCAGGGCGTTAAGTTCAGTTTAAGTTCACCTGAGTATGTCAAAGATATACCTGAGGATAGGCATAGCCCAAGCGTTATATGCGTGTCTTATTCACGCCTGACAAAAGGCTGCTAAGCACTTTTGTCAAGCCTGCATAAAACTCATCGCTAACTAACTGTTTCATACCCGCGTCATCGATATCTATGTTCTGTGACTGTATCGGTTCGTTTCAGCCTCGGGAATGGTATTTACGTTTATGAGCATGGGTAAAATCTGTGCCCTCAGAATAAGCAACCCTACTCCTTTCAACATGGAGGACCGCACACTTATACATCCCATCACAATTTTTAAAGAATTGCTAAAATCATAGGTAAGCAATTCCATAAAATATTATTACGAGCTAAGGTTTCGTGACAATAAAAACTGTCAATAGAATTATCAAAATTGACACTTTAATTACCGAACACCAATTAAAACTTAAAACACACTAATAACTAATCACACTTAACACTTTAATTCGCAGTTATATCGCTTCGAAATCTTCGCTTGAATCGCCAATTCAATACTGCCCCGGGTCGCGGACAATACCAGTCTTATATAGAAACTTTTCTACTGAAAACATCTAGAATGTTCGAGTAGAATGGTGAAAGTTCTAGCAAGGAATCTTCTAGAAAGCTCTCCTAGTTCTGCTACTTGATAATAGATGGCGCTAGTGGTATTAGTTATGGCGCGCATCACTACACCTCCTAAGACACATGTACAATGACGTGAAAATTACGTGTAAAATGACGATCTTAGGAGTACCTCTTGCACCTTTCTGTATCCGGTAGGTTACGTCCTTGATCCTTGTCACAATAATTGTCCGGTAGCTTGAAGCTTAGGAGATTTCCCTTTTATACGGACTGGATTGTGATTTTTTTTTTGATTGCAACCACACTAGTGAACCTTTGTCGAACCCTTTGTTGTTCATTTTGTGGTCATACCGGGTTTTCGTCTTTCAGACATTTGCTGGCCCGATTGTCTGACGAGTGTCTGGTTGGATTCAGACCCTCTAAAATATTGTACTTGGAAAATAAAATTACACTATTTGTCAAAAATTAATCATGTTTGATGTTTTATGTTTCTTTCTTCCCATGTGCCGGGATTTTGGCGTCACGCGTCTAGTTTAGGTTAGTTAGGTATCTCTGGAGAGCCATTCTAATATCTCTCGGACCGACGCCAACCAACGTCTTCCTATGCAGCGGTGACGAGTTTCGGGGATATAACGTCACCTTATCTTACACCTCTCTGCAGTTGGATAGATTTCGTACTCTAGTTCTGTACTGGAATAGCCATCTTAGCCCTACTGTATGAAATTTCAGAACTTTGTCATACCGACACTCAACTTGGCACCACTGAAGGGCTGTAGCGCCGCCCAAATTTCGCCGGAATTAAAGGATTTTTTATAGTCCACATATGTAAGATAAAATGGCAGATTGCACTCTTCGGTCTTCTGTACAATCTGCTGCAGGGTATGTATGTGGTCTATGGTACTGAAGCTTTTTCGGAAACCGGCTTGTTCGGAAGGCTGGAAGTCGTCGTGTCCGCGTGCGACGCGTAATTACTCCCGAAAACAGTACGTAGATGCGGCTCAAAAGGGAAATCGGTCTGTAGTTCTTCGAGGGAGACTTATCACCTTTCTTGAAGAATAAGACCACCATGCTTCTGCTCCACGCCTCCGCAGTAGTGCCACCATGGAGGACGGAATTTAAGAGCTTTTGAAGGAATTTAAATATCGGTTTTCCACCCGCTTTCAGAAGTTCCGCTGTAATTCCATCCTCGTCTCGGGCCTTGCCGTTTTTAAGGTGCTGGAGAGCCATTCTAATCTCGCTCAGACTGACGTTCGGGATATCATCGGAATAGTGTCGGATAAGACTTGCTCTTGGATCGTTACTCACACTTGCGTGTGGAAACCTCTCCACCCAACATACACTCCAGGTTCGAGGCAATTTCCTCATAATTTGCCTTATAGAAATTGTGGTCAGTTCGTTTCTTAGGCTGAAGATAAGCAAAATTAGTTTTTTGTAACGTTACCAAAAGATTAGGATGTTTCCAGTCCAGCCTACTCAATAGTTCTAGAGGCTCCGACACATCAACACCGGAAATGTTGCTCATAATGAGATCTAAGTATCTACCGTCACTATTTGGTATTTTGTTAAATTGACTAAAGTTATTAAGAGACATGAAATCAACAACACTACAACCGAGAGTACTATTATCATTAGATGGAACCATTTGAGCAATATGATCATGATCTCTACTCCAGTTAATGAATCCTAGATTAAAATCGCCCATAATTAGAACGTTATCAACTTTGTTGTCAAAGTATATAAATATATATATATATATATATATATATATATATATATATATATATATATATATATATATATATATATATATATATATATATATATATAAGATTTAACTGGTGGAGGTAAGTATACCGTGCAAATGGCACTATCCGAGGTAATATTGCCAATTTTTATTTGCACCGATACCCATAAATCTTCACAATTACTTTCCTATCGCTCAACACGAGCGGATGGAATGTTTCGCAATACAGCTATTAATACTCCTCCGCCGTCTATTTTAGTGGATTTGAAACATACACGATCCCTACGACAAACCTTATATCTAAAAACAAAAATTTCACTTCCAGCAACTTCCGGATTCAACCAAGTCTCCGTAAACACTGTAACGTCGTAATTATTTACCAAAATGTTTTTTAATACGTCAGTTGTTTTCGTTCTCAGACCACGCACGTTTTAATAATATATTCCAAAGATGCCTCATACGTGAGTTATTAGGATCTTTGTGAGAAGAGGTTATCGAATCAAGACACTCAATATTTCGAATGAGGATAGCTGGGCTGTACTCATTTCTGCGTAAGAAGACGCATCCATTAAAAACCCATAAGAATTTGAAATCTTCCTTCTTAGCCTTGAGACGAGCTGCTGCGTGCAGGGACTTGATAGATGGTGGTAAGTGCTCAGAGATAAACACAGACTTTGGCGCACCCGCTATACCAAGATGTTGGGTTGACAGCTTTTCCTTTGTTGTTCCCTTGTTGTTACTTTTGTTGAATTTAGCAACAGCAGCGAACATGGCGTCTCGATATCGGTGGTTGCGAAGCTTAGCAATAACCATGCGAGGCCGGTCACTGTCCTTGTTTAGCTTAGCAACTCGGGTTACATGATGAATACCTTCATCTCCAATATGGTAGTCAACGGTTTTTGCTATTTGGTTTAAAATGGTTGACAAATTTTCCGTTTTATGTTCTGGTGCGCCATTTATTTCCAAATTCGACTCTCTCATATTCTGCTCCACCAGATTGAGTCTTTGGTACAAAGCTTTGACACTTGATTGGAGCGTTTCGTTGTCTTTTTGTAGCTCTGTTATAATAGCCGGTTTTTCCTGTAGTTCAGCCATCATTTCCTCATACTGCCTGTTAAAGTATGCAATGGACTCACTAAATTCCGTTATGCGCTCATTTATCGTTCGAAGTTGTACAGTTACCAATTTTTTTATTTTTCCTTCGATTATGCATGACAATCCCTCACTAAGTATTCGCCTCAGTGAATCCTCCGTCAAATAGCGGTCATCAACTGGAACAGCCTGTGATTGCTGGCGAGCTCTGATGGTAAGGTTGCTGGCTTCACATGATGTTTCATCAAGTTAAACAATACAATACGCTGACGTTACTGGGGCCCGGCTGAGTGTATTGGAGTGGTTGGCGCAACGGTGTGTTCGTGTTATCAGTTTTTGGTTGCTTACTATGACATTCAGGACATTTCTAGCTGTGTCTTATTTCTTGGTTCACCAGATTAAATCTTGTTAAACCAACATTAGCGCATAAAAGGTCGTATTTAGATAAGCAAGCGGAGCACACCAGAAACTCTCTAGAAGTTATGTTGTGGCGGCATCCAGAGCATTTATTTCCACCCATAAATAAGCAAGGTTTCAAGGTGCGCTTAAAAGTTACGGATGAATAAGGCGTTAGCGATAAAAGCGCTGTGCCGTACGTCACGTACACTGTGCGATGCGAATGTGTGCGTAGATGCGAGGCGGCTGCGAGTTGCCCTCGGTCAGGGACGGCACTTAGCAAACGATTATTTTTAAAATGCTTATTTCTATTACTCACAATCTAGGTGGAATTTCACTTGTCCAATGGTGTTATTACAAAGCTTGCACTTTATGCTATCGAAACGTATATAGCATTAGGGTAAAACTTTATTTCTTACACTGATTTTGAATAAAAAATTGAGTAGCAGATTAAATAAGTGTCGTTACTCATCGTCTCTCACACAAAACATCGTAAAATCTTACGGTACATCGCAAAAATGTGTTATATTTTATATTTCAATGTATGGTAAGTAACGCAGCAATTCATTTAATAACAGTTTAGTATTTAAAAAAATATTTGAAGCAATATAATCACCATATTGAGCTATTGCAAATTCATCCCTTCAAAATAAACAGAACGCGTGTTACGTCAGTTCGCTCTAAAAGAAACGTGACAGGAGCAGCCAGAGATGCATCACTTTTTTGGGCCGGCCCGCATGCACCGAATAAAAATTAATTCTTATATTATATTAAAAATAAAGTTTTATCTTTTGAATAAGTACGTACTTATTCGGTGTCGTTATCACTCGAATCTTTATATACTTTATAACAATAGAGGATTTTTCTTTTACAGCGATATTTTACATAACTTTTTAATAATAGTTTATAAATATATATTATATCAATCATTATAAAAGAATAATAATAAAAAATATTATAAATAAAGAAAGTACTACATATAAAAGTGCCTATATATTGAAGCTTTGTAGCCCCTGGTTAAACGACCGAAAGGTCATTGTCTGTTTTTCTCAATCGATTTCGTACGTACTATAGATCTTTATCTGATGGAAATTCCTAATTTTTTTTATAGGATAGGGTGACAAACTGGCACAACGTCCACCTGATGGTAAGTAGTTGCTGCGGCCCATAGATATCTACATCAATCCTCGATTACAAATCAAATTACAGATGTGTTGTCACCCGTGAGGACTAAGATGGAATGCCTCGTTTCCAGTTAAAAGGGTCTCCGGTTCTCTACCCTCACCATACAAAACACAGCAGCATTAAGTTAGTATTTTACGCTGGTATTCTGTGACAGCGTGGTCATTCCCCGGTCGAGCCGACCCATTCGTGCTACAACTATACTAATAATATAACTGCAGCACACTTTTTCCATTAAAAACACTGATAAACCTGACAATACACATCGTTTCGCACTTGTATGATACAACCTGTTCATGTCCAAAACATATATATATACACAGACTCAACGAAATACCTAGACGTAATGATTGACAATAAATTAAGTTTTCACTATCCCATTGACCTTCTAATGACAAGAATACGCAAATCAATTGTAATATTTAAGGCCTTGAGATATGTGGCTCAGGATAAGAAAAGTAATAAAATCAGTTTACTTCACTCTTTGCCAGTCGCAACTGATTTACTGTATCACTTCTTGGGGTGGTGCCTGTAAAACTCCTTCTTTATATATATATATATAGTATTAGAGGTATAAACAAAAAAGTTTTTTAATCCGTTTTATTTTAATTTTTGGAAAAATAAATTCGCTATAACCAACACACCAATTAATACCCATTATTTTCTTAATGTTTTACCATAACCGTTGAATGAAAAGAGAAATATCATAAAATTACACCTATAAAACAGCACCCAAAATTATATGTCATATACAACGCTATTTCAAATTAATTGGCGAAATTTTTCCAAAAATTAAAAAAGATCTCGGATCCCAAAACTAATTGTTTCGGAATCTATCCCCGATACTGATCCTATCGGCGGAGTTTCTGTAATGTTGTATAATGGTGCAGTGCCAAATTAAACAAAAAAACAGCCATATATTGTTTATAACTATACCTAAAAACCTATAAAACAACAACCATTTATATGTTAAAAAGGTGCAGTGCCAAATAAAATAAAAAAGCAGTCACGAAAAATCATGTTAAATACACTCTTAATTTCTCGTTTGTACGAACCCTTAGTATGACACATATCATAAACGTTACGGGCGGCTGCAGTCACCCGTACATTAATCCTAAGGAACAAAATACAAAAACGTAAAATCCTTACTACTTTCACTATTTTCCTTTCATTTAAGTGTATTTAAATATAGTTAATAACCTGTTTTACTAATTATAAAAAATATTTTATTAAAAAAATAATATACAATACAAGAACTTAACGAAAGACCGACACACAAAGGCGAAGTTATCGTATGTCGAGTTCATCCCATATAAAAACATCATAACAGACTTTGAATTTATAAAACTTGAAGATATACGAACAGAAAACATCCTGAGGATTATTTTAATATATAACACTAGTACAAAAGTATAATAAATATATTATTACTTACATTTTAAATGCAGAACTCACAGTAACACCGGCCACGGCCACTACACAAAACTTGACACAACGCTTGTTTCTTTTTTTTTCAACGCCATCTGTTACCTGGCATGGACCTTTTATTACCCCATAGACGCGTTTTTTAATATAGAGCCATCTAGTATAGCATTTATAAAGCTTTTTGTAACATTCTATAGATCAAAAGTCGTTTAAAGTTTAGAAGTCAGAGTTCAACCGAAAAAAGTTTTAGGCGACTATGGTCACCGGGACGTTTGAGTGGCTATGAGTTAAGTAGATCAAAATATCACCAGCTGATCGACTAACTACGACTCGACGACACTAATCAGCTGATGATCCTCAAGGTACCTCATGAGCTGGCGGTTTACAATGGACTCCATTATTTTGGAGAACAAAGGGGTGATGGCGATAGGCCGGTAGTTGGACGGGTCGAGCGTTCGCCTTTTTTAGGGATCGGGTGGACGAAAGCCGTCTTCCATGATTTTGGTACTATGCCTAGGAAGTAGGAGTACCGGAAAAGACGCGTTAAAACCGGTGCCAAGTCTGGAGCACACGTCCTCAGCACAATTAGGGGGATTCCGTCAGGCCCACTCGACTTGTGGATGTCCAAGGAGAGGAGTGCTTTGCGAACCGAGCGCTATGTGAACTGCGATTCCGGCATGGAGCACTCACACCGCGGGATGGTCGGTGGCGTACTCCCCCTGTCATCGAGTATCGAGTTGGACGCAAAGAAAGAGCCCAGCAGATCGCTTTTTCCTTTACGGTATGGGCCAGTAAGTCGTCCTCCCTGTGCAGAGATGGAAGAGATGGCTGACAGAAATTCCCATGGACAGCCTTGGCGAGAGACCAGAATGCACAAGTTCTAAAAGGTAGGCGAACTAGTTTCTCGCCAATTCTGACTATGTGCTCTGACTTTGCCTTGGCAATGACTCTTTTAAAGGACCTGGAGGCCGAATTATATTTCCTTTTTAGAGTGCTGGTGTTTACATCCCGGGACGTTGATGCGTCAGCCCAGGCTTGGTAGCACTCCTGCTTATAGCAAGATGCTATTTTACAGGAGCGACCAAACCATGGCTGAGGTTTGCCTCCGATGGGCACCACAGAGGAATATATAAAAATCTTATAAAACTTAGATTGAAACTTAATATGTCATTAGCTGAATATTTACCCGAATAGGTACAGCATTAGATAATAGCAGAGTAGGTTTTTTCTCTTTTATTAACCTTTTATTCTTAAAATATCTGCTGCGAACTCTTGATGACGGTTTTGGTGCCCAATCTGTTCGTCCTGTAGTTACAATCAGATTCCGACGTTTACAATGTACATTATCATGTTCAAGAAAACTGCAACAAGCCATTAAATCTTTCAGTAAACTTACAGCCTATATACGTCCAACTGCTGGGCATCGCCCCCCCCCCCTCATTTCTAAGAGGGTTTTAGGGTAAGGAAGTGCCGCCACGCTGCTCCAATGCATGTTGGCGAACTTCACATGTCTTCGAAATATTTTTTTTCTAATTCCTCAGACATGCAGGTTACCTCACGATGTTTTAATTCACCGCCGAGCACATCAGCCATCAACAATTTCATTGCTACCGGCGGGGATCAAACCCGTGTTACTCGTGGTCTGTTATATTTACAGAGAGCGTTAACCATCTGAGCTAACACGGCTCTTTAAAATTTAAAAATCTTTCGATATTTAATTTATAGACACTGCAGAATGTGTATTATTATTTCATATAATAGTGTGTAATAGTTTATACAAGAGTTGGCAGCACCAAAGATTTTAGGTTAAAATTTACAATTGTTGTTTTTGTGCTTTTTTAATGATAAATTTACGTGTAGAGTACATTATACACAGTATATAAATTTTGTAAAATGTTACAGAATGCCTAGTAACCGATAAAGAGTCGTGTAATTATGATTGAAAAGATACCCCTGGCATTTTCGTTCTACTATCACGTTTACCCCCTAAAACACTATACCGCACCATGTTATTAAAAAAAATGGTTGGAATACTAAGTCTAAATTGTGTACATTAGGATCGATCGTTCAAATGGATCAATGGTTTTTTAAAGTTCTAAAACACGTAGACGATACTTTCAAAATTTTATCATCAAACAAAGTATCTGCATTTTTAGAACATCTTAATTCCATAAACAAGTTCGAGTGAAGTTCGAGGCAAATAATTCCTTAGCTTTCCTAGATGTGTTCGTCTTCAGAAATCCTAACAACACCATAGGTCATACTATATATAAAAAAGGACCCATACAAACCGATATTTAAACGGTGAATCTCACCACCTTCACAGTTAACTACCGTGGGCAAATCTTTGTTACAGAGAGCACGAGGGATCTGTAACAGCAAACACCTGACCACCGTGCTTCAGCACGTCAAGCAGGTTCTGCACGACAGCATGCTTAGAGGTCCCGTTACTACGTTACAGTGACCGAGTGAAGCCGGCCACAGACGAGTGTGTGTCTGCTGTACTACCATATGCCAGAGCAGAGGTGTCACAGACAAGATTGGCTACATCTTGAAGTGAGCTTCTATTAGAACATTCCACAAGCCGCCGAAGATTAGTCAATTCTTACCATCCGTCAAGTGTCATATTCCTCTACAAGATGCAGGAGCGTACAAGCGTGATTGTGAATGTGATGTATCTTATATAGGGCAAACAAAAAGATCCATTAGAACTCGCGTAAAAGAACGTATAGCTGTTGTGAATCTACACGTGGCAGATCCATGCTGCAGTTATATTAGTAGTATAGTTGTAGCACGAATGGGTCGGCTCGACCGGGGAAGGACCACGCTCTTATAGAATACCAGCGTAAAATAGTAGCTTAATGCTGCTGTGTTTCTTATGGTGAGTGTAGAAAACCGGAAACCGTTTTACTGGAAACGAGGTATTCCATCTTAGTCCTCACGGGTGACAACGCATCTGCATTTTGATTCGTAATCGAGTATAGATGTAGAAGTCTATGGGTCACAGCAACCACTTACCATCAGGTGTACTATGTGCTCGTTTGTCAGCCTATCCTATAAAAACTCAACGTTCCGGGAAGTCTGTAGTTGTGATGATATACTAAACGACCGCAACCATTACATCAGATTTGATAGACCACAAATCCTCGTTCCTCGACCACGAATATCTATTCCTACCAAGGGCGATATGTGAGGCTAATAAAATTATAAAAAAAACATCCTAATTTAAATAGAAAAGGAGGCTGGGTACTACCACCTAATTGAGACCCTATATTTAATAAAATTAAAACTAAACCCAAGCATACCACTGCAAGACTTCAAGACACTAATTTCATTCTGCGTAGATCGGACCATAAATAATAATGTTACGAGCTTGAGGTTCGTGACAATAAAAATTGCCGATAGAATTCCCTAAATTAACACTTTAATTCACTTTACACTAATTAAAGTTAACAACACTAATAATTAATCACACTGATTCACTTTATTCCGCTCCGAAGCTTCGCTTGTGTCGCCAACTCCAATACTTCCCCGGTCGCATCTCACAGCGCCTATTTATATAAATTAGCAGCGAAATATCCAGAATATTCAAGTAAACACGCGCAAGGTACCGAGAGTTCGTGTTTCGGCTTCAAGAAGTTTAGTTCTTCGGTTCGAGACTAGATGGCGCTAGTGCCGTCGACTTGAGCGCGTAACACTGCCCCCTCCTAAGACATGCCCGTCCAGAGCATTATCGGCCCCATAATAACGCGCCAGGCGATCCACATGGACGATCTTAGGAGTCCCTCTTGCGCTTTTCTGTATCCGGTAGGTTACATCGTTGATCTTGGTCACAATCCGGTACGGGCCGTCCCATTTAGCTTGAAGCTTAGGAGATTTCCCTTTGCTGCGGACTGGATTGTGTAACCACACAAGTGAACCTTCGTCGAACCCTTTGTTGTTCATCTTGCGGTCGTACCGGGTTTTCATCTTTTCAGACATTTGCTGGCCCGATTGTCTGACGTGCTCATAAACGTCATTCATTTTGTTCCGCAAGTCATTTGCATAATCGGTTATACTGCGTGGAGCATCAGGTGGTATCCCAGTGATCAGGTCCGCAGGCAGCCGTAATTCTCTCCCAAAGTTTGCGAAAGCTGGTGTCACTGATGTACTTTCGTGAACAGCGCTTCGATATGACAACAAAAAAGGTTGTATGTGCTTGTCCCAATCTCGTTGCCGATTGTCTACAACTTTTGCTAGGTACCTCTGCAATGTCTGATTAAATCGTTCTACCATTCCATCAGATTACGGGTGACAAGAAGTCGTTCTTGTTTTATGAGTACCCATAACTCGGCAAGTTTCCTGGAATATTTGAGACTCAAAATTCCTTCCTTGATCGCTGTGAATCTCTAAAGGTACTCCAAAATGACAGAAGACTTCATGAATTAGTTTATCTGCAACTGTTGAAGCTTCTTGATTTGGAATGGCGAAGACTTCTGGCCACTTAGTGAAGTAATCCATCACAACAATGAAATACTTGTTACCGCTTTCACTCTCCGGAAACGGCCCCGCCACGTCAATGGCTATTCTCTCCCATGGTGCACCAACATTGTACAACTTCAATGCACCTCTACTACGAGTCTGAGGTCCCTTTACAATCGTACAACTTGTACATTTGCGAAACCAGTCCTCGATATCGTTTCGACAGTGGACCCAGTAAAACCGTTCTCGGAACTTCAGTAGAGTTCGTTTAACTCCCAGATGGCCTCCTGAATAATCATTATGGTACAGCTGTAGAACATCCGGTACTTTAGCTTTAGGGACAACCATTTGCAAATGACAGCTGTCTCCCCGAACACTTTCCCATTTACGGCACAGAACTCCATCCTGAAGCAGCAAGCTGTCCCACTGGGCCCAATAGCTTTTAGTGGTCGAACTCATCGCTGAGACGTCGCTCCACTTGGGCTTGGTAGCACGGGCCTTCATCCATTCCAGAATCGGCTTGATGTCCGGATCTTCCTGCTGTGCACGTCGTAGGCTGTCCTTCCACTCGTTGCTGAGGTGGTCTGTCCTGAGCATCCTCACGGATACCACTTCCTTACTCTCTTGCCTAGTACAATGTTTCCAGTCTTCAGGACAAGGTCTTCTTGACAATGCATCTGCGTTGTCATGAGATTTCCCGCTGCGATGTCTGATAGTAAAGTCGTATCCCGGCTGCTGCTGGGCGGTGATATTAGCCGCACTTCCCTTCTGAGATCGTTCACCTTCCCTTTCTGGGGTTCGCTTAGGGCAGCTGCATCGAAGATGGCCCGTTTCCCCACAGCCATGGCACCTAGGGCTGTATCCTTTATTGTGGTCGCGAACCTTAACTGCTGCAACCTCCCTAGCGCGAGGGGAACGACGATCCTGCCACCGCCAGGCGGTGCCGTTAGCTGCACTACCCTCTCGAGATCGATCAACTTCCCTTTCTACGGTTCGCTTAGGGCAGCTGGAGCGAAGATGGCCCCTTTCCCCACAGCCATAGCACCTAAGGCTGTATCCTTTGTTGCGGTCGCGAACTGTAGCTGCTGCAACCTCCCTGACATGATGGGAACGATGATCCTGCCGCACGGCTTCCACCTCCAGTGCATGGGCCAAGGCGTCCTTAAGCGTCTCTTGGTGCCCGAGCCTCACAGCAGCTCTGACTTCCAGGTCACGGATGCCGACGATGAATGTCTGCACCAGGTTCCCTTCAATGAGCGCAGGTACAGACCGGTATGCTTTTCGCACCAGCTTCTCCACCTGTAGAGCCCACTGCTGCAGGTTTTCTTTGATGCGCTGCACGCGATCTTTAAGCTGCGCACGAAAGACGTGTTCCAGGTGAGCGTCGCCATATTTCGCCTCCAATGCCTCAAGGAGTTGCTCATAAGTCACTTCCTCACCAAGAGCTTCCAGAACTGTTAAGGCCTGGTCGCGCAGGCCTAGTGTGAAAGCAGTCATAGCCTGACTTTTATTCCAGCCGTTCGCCTTCATAACAGCCTCGAACTGGATTTTGTAGGCTGACCAGGAAGAGGTACCGTCGAACGGTGGCATCTTGAACCCACGTAGCGAAGGTGTTGTAGCTACTACGGGAGCTGTAGCTCCATCTCCAAGTTTGAGTTCGTCCAGTGATTTCTTCATGTCAGCCATTACGTTGTTAACCCGATTGTTTACTTGGTCGATTCGGGTTTCAGCTTTCTCGATTCGGGTTTCAGCTTTCGCGATTTGGGTTTCAGCTTCTGACAGGCGGTTGTCATGCTGAGCAACCCTATCATTCACCTCCTTGATCTCCTTCCCGAAGGTAGCGTGAAGATCCTTCATAAGGAGCATCTGCTCTTCCAACCGACGGGCCTGTTCCTCCTGTCCGTCACGCAGCTGCTCTTCCAAACGACGGACCTGTTCCTCTTGTCCGCCCCGCAGCTGCTCTTCCAATCGACGGACCTGTTCCTCTTGTCCGCCCCGCAGGTGCTCTTCCAATCGACGGACCTGTTCCTCCTGTCGGCAAGCCTACTCCTGCAGCATCACCATCAGAGCACCTAAGTCAGGTGCTGCAGATGTAGGAGCTACCGACGGGCCTGCAGCCGGTGGCTGGCCCTCCGACGTCTGCGACGTTGCACCACCAAATATTCGTTGGTCCGTCTCCTGCTGGCGTTGACTTCGGATACGGACACCCTCCGTTTCCTCCTTAGGTAAAATCGGCATGATTTTATCCCACTTCTGACACCAATTGTTACGAGCTTGAGGTTCGTGACAATAAAAATTGCCGATAGAATTACCTAAATTAACACTTTAATTCACTTTACACTAATTAAAGTTAATTTTATCTTAATTATTTTTAATTAGTGTAAAGTGATTAAGTTAACAACACTAATAATTAATCACACTGATTCACTTTATTCCGCTCCGAAGCTTCGCTTGTGTCGCCAACTCCAATACTTCCCTGATCGCATCTTGCAGCGCCTATTTATATAAATTAGCAGCGAAATATCCAGAATATTCAAGTGAACACGCGCAAGGTACCGAGAGTTCGTGTTTCGACTTCAAGAAGTTTAGTTCGTCGGTTCGAGACTAGATAGCGCCAGTGCCGTCGACTTGAGCGCGTAACAATAATTAAAAAGCTGAAGATTCTCCGGGTTAACGATGACATCGGGACATCAGTCATCTCAATCACCTGTGACCATGGGTGCTGGAAAGCACCCGAAACGTCGGGTATTAAAAATAAAATAAATCAAACGCGATAAAGTCCGTAAGAGTAGTTTTAATCAATAAAGTAATTACTACTTTCAACTCTAGTGATAAATTTTAATCGATGCAGGGACTGTAAATAGTCGATTTACTCGAAAACTCGTGTACAACTAGAATGACACACATACATAAATTAACCCCAGTGAGTGGCTCGAGTCACAAAATTCTACTCGAGTCACATCTTGATCTAACGGTCAATGCAATTTCTGTCTACAATTTTGTGATGAACTCGACTTAATAATTTTATAAAATTGATATAGTATGTAATGTCAATAAATTAATTAATTTTAATTTATGATAGTTATATTATTAATAAATTTAAGACCTACGCGTACGTCACAACGTTAGAGTGATATTATTTTATGAAGATTGTCGATACGCAAACCAAAAATATATAACTACTTATTAGGTTAAGTAATAAAATCGTGTTGGATGGAAGAACAAATATAACAATAATTAGTGAAAAATTGACACAGCTTCGTTCAGCTAATTTGAAGCTCGAGTTCAATTCGAGTTACTTGAATTTCAACTCGAGTTAACTCGAGTCGAGTTTCTTCTGAGTTGGCAGATCTCTAATATGTATCAATATCAATATCAATGACACTAAACACAAATGTCAAAACAACTCTTTTTTTTACATTTCTTGATTACGTTTAAATTTAAAAAAAAAATATTTAGGCTATTTATAATAATAAATTGGTATCTTTTTTGTGTAATGCTATCGAGGATCATTTAAAACGATTGTTTCCAGAAAATATTTTCAATATGAAAGATGTTGACAAACAAATGTCATTGTTTTCTCCTTTTATTTCTTCTTTTGATAGAATTCTGCTAATATTTTATCAATTAGTAGGTAATTGTCTCTACTCTACAAAATCAGACCATATCTTAAGGAGGATTTACGGATACTTTTATGTGATACTCTGGTACTATCTCAATTTAATTACTGCAGTTCCACCTTTGGTCCAAGACTAAATTTTAACACAGAGAGGGCAATACAAAGAGTGCAAAATGCCTGTGTTCGTTTTTGCTTTAATGTGCCCAAAAGAGAATATATTACCCCGTACTTAAACAAAAAGTGCTTACTTAACATGAGTGCTAGAAGGGAGCTTCAGTACGCTTGTACAGTGCATAGGGTAATATGGAACAAAAAGCCTGAGTACCTATTTGAAAAACTCCTATGGATCAAAGACATTTCACATAGAAACCTTCGTACGAACTCGTTAAACATGTTAAGTATGCCAAAACATAAAACAACGCGGTACAGAGGATGTTTCAAGTTTGTTGCAGCAAGGATATGGAACGATTTGCCCCCTCCTATGAGAAATAAAATGAGTACGGATAGCTTCAAAGCTAAATATAAATCAGCATTGCTGAAGCGGCAAATTGCTGCAGAAAACTTGAAACATACCTACTGGAAATACATAAACTTAAGAGACTTTTTTTAACATTATGATATAACCCTTATAAAACATCCCGTGTATTATAAACTGAACAAACACACACACACACACACACACACACACACACACACACACACACACACACGCACGCACGCACGAATGCAAGAATTATTAATTAATAATTATGAAATGTCACAACAATACCATGGTAAATTCTAATGATAGATGAGTAAATGAAAGAGGTGATTGGGGAACTCAAAATTCTCATAACACCCGTGTAACATCTCAGGGAAGAAGGAGTGCCTGAAAACCAGCGCTTCATGGGATCTAGTTCCATGTAAGCAAAAGCTGAGTCACCTCCGTTTGCCTAAATTAAATTAAGATTAAGTAATTAGTTTATATGTATACATGTTTTTTTGTAAAGTGGCAATAAAATGATATTTATTTATTTATTTATTGAATTAATTGTGCAAATTCCAGAGTAATATGTATGTAATTATATTCTAAGGAGCAAACCAAAAAAAGTTTAATACAGAATTAACATTTTCAGTTTGTTTCGATATAATATGTAATACGTATTTTTGAAACTTATTTTTAAAATAGCAATCTGAAACAACGCGAAGGAAAGAAACAGCGATGTCGTTTTCTCGCTTTATTTTTAGACGCTCAACCCACCTATAGACAAAATTATGATTTGTGAAATTTTTGCAAAGATGGATCACCCTGCACCATAGTACTTAATAGCCAGATTGTTTTCTAAATACTTTTCTCTAATTTGTTATCGTTTTCGTCATTCATTTTAATAAACAATAATATACTTTGATTCTCAGCTTCGATTATAAACTTTTTAGTACTAATAGCTTATTGACGCGTAAGCACTAAGCATCATATTAGATAGTCTGTGGTTTATTGTCATATCAGCTGATTGCGTCATTGCATATAAAACAATCGCAAAAACAAAAAACAAGTCGCAATTTTCGTTCAAGTCAATAAATTTGGAAATTATAACGTACGTAAATATCAAAAATGAAATTCCAATACAAAGAAGAACATTCTTTTGAAAAGAGAAAGACTGAAGGTGAAAAAATACGCAGGAAAT
The DNA here is from genome assembly GCA_036936625.1 of Parnassius smintheus behrii. NCBI lineage: Eukaryota > Metazoa > Arthropoda > Insecta > Lepidoptera > Papilionidae > Parnassius > Parnassius smintheus. Next base: position 25,486,880 of record JAUPFT010000018.1, read on the forward strand.
ATCCGGATCGTGTTCCAGTAATTGTAGAGAAAGCACCGAAGGCTAGACTTGGAGACCTCGACAAAAAGAAGTACTTAGTACCGTCTGATTTAACAGTTGGACAGTTTTACTTTTTGATCAGGAAACGTATTCATCTTCGGCCTGAGGACGCTCTTTTCTTTTTCGTGAATAACGTTATTCCTCCTACATCTGCTACGATGGGCTCACTGTACCAGGAACATCACGATGAAGACTTTTTCTTATACATCGCATTTTCTGATGAAAATGTGTATGGATATTAATTTATTTTTAATCAATTATAAAAATTCTTTTAACTGCGTCATATATTGCTAATCACATTGTATGGCGAATATTTAGGTTTAAGGCTTAGAAATATTGATGTAATATGTTTTTAATGGTGATAATTATTTTTTTTTTGCAAATTTCACTCACACCCTATGTAAATGCAAAGTTATTTTAGTTTTAAAAATATCACATATGGGCAAAAATATTGCATTGTTTCCATTTCTTTGTTTGAGTGTGTGATCATTTCTTATTATTCATCTATATTAAACAATAAAAAAATTACAAAAATATATAAAAGTTTTAATTTCACCTCATAGACTCAATCCACTGCAATAATATTATTGACACCAAAAGAAAATCACACATATCACTATTTTTACAATTGATCATGGTACATAATAGTTGTGCCTACTGCCTACAGTGATTCTTTGATTCCTGTGCTAAGATAGACTGTGTTACAGGTGTCAATGAAATAATAATTAATGGCAGTGGCTAAAGGTGTGCGATGCAAACTTGATAACCATGTATATAAAATGTACTTTTTTTAGTTGTAGGTTCAAATTTGAGCCAGTCATTGAACTACATTTTTAAACCACATTTTAACAGCATTGCTAGTATTCATTTAAAAAAAAGTCCCAAGAGTACGATTGTATAAAAAATATTAATTTTAAAATTTTTGTTATGTACTAATAATCATTTGACCTTGTTTTTCAACTCTTTTGTTATGTGAAGAAATGGTGTACATTTTTTTTTCAAATCACAATTTAATTTAAATTATCAACTATAATAAATTTTTTCCTCCCTTGGTCTTTATACTGATGTAGGTGTTGGCAATAATAACCCATCATGTTATGCAGTGCCGGGTTAAGTAAGTTTGGGACCCGTAGCAAATTCTATCGAGGGGCCCTTGATCTGCTTGGTTCTTAAGTATAAGGGGAAAAAATTTCAATACTCAGTATGTTTATTTGTCACCTGTACTTTACAATTTTGTTGGTGTTTAATATAGTACTCTATATTACTATCTATAGGCCATGTTAGAATCTGACAAGTACAAAAAGCCAGAGATGAGATTGACCTGACTTGATTGACAATGTAGAATAATTTTTATAAGAAAATAACAATTTAAAACTAACAATACTACACAAATAATTGTAAATCTGTTTTAGTACCTACATATTTCAAAGTTTATATTATTATAAATCACCTATATTATATATTTTTGGGAATAGCTAATGTTATATCTTATCAATAGTGCACTTTTATTTATATCTTTCTTTTATTACTTTTAAACGTAAACGTATACAAAGAAACTTTTCCAGATTTCATGTGGCCAAATTTAGAAATAATACCATTTGTTTCAATTTCTCCAAGTAAATCATATTCTATATTCATCAAATGTCGGCTCTACACGTTGACTAAAACATTGGCGAATGTAGTGGCGAATATATTGGCCGAGAGTTGGTGACGGCGTCCACGCGTTGGAAGGTCGTTCAATTTACTTCGGTTCGGGCCAATGTGCGGACGAATTTATTTTATTTTGGACGACGGCTCCATGCCGCAATGGCTTAGCAATGAGTGGATGTGTCGGGGGCCGCGGGTTTGAATCCCGCACGGAACAAGTATTTGTATATCCTACAAATAATTGTTTCGGGTCTGGATGTGTGTCCTTGTGCAATTTATGTTTGTAACTTTGTAAGCTGCCTCCGCGATACAGGAGATAGTCCAAGTGGGGGGGGGGGGGGGGTGTAACGTTTTATAAAAGTATATTAACTTTATTTTGTTTAGAAAATCAAAACAATACCTATTTTCTACAAAAAAACTCTTACGTAAATATAAGTCCGCGATTACGAGCTTTTCTTTAGTCCTATACCGTGAAATCTTTCTTAGTATGATACTTTTCAAAGCAAGGATAGTGACAGAGTGGAACATTACATTCTGAACAGTAAAACGAAGTTTCCTTCCTTCCCCGTTTGCCTGTCTGTTTTTTTATAGTGTCCGCGCAAACCTTGCAAACTCGTGTGATTTTCCTCGCAATCTCTCCCCTTACACCAATCCGAACCTCCTTACGTAAATGACTATGTGACTACGTACTAATGTGTGTGTAACTATACAATGTAGCTACACAATGCAACAAACGCCGACCCCGTTATTTCCTTGAATTTTTAGAATAAATTCAAGGAATTCCAAGAACTGCGCACGGAGCAAAACTAAGCGTCACGACCCAGGGTCGTAATCGGCTGTCAAAGTGTTAAAGGAGTTATAATCGATTAGTCTATGTTTTAAACTTGGGTTTTGATTTTAAAGTTTAGCAAAACATGTACTTGCTTTTCTATCAGACATTAGATGTATATAAAAAACACCTTATAATTTATTTGCTAATTTAATTATTTTTTGAGAAAGACAAAAACAATAGCAATAAATATAATTAACACTGACTTAAATATAGGTACTTATTATAACTTAGAACATAAATGAAAAACTCATGACGAGCAAAGTGGCTCAGGACCATGCTTTGCGGCAGTCTGTGGAGGAGGATGTTCAGTAGTGGACTGTAGCTGTAACGATGATGATGATACATTTCCTTTGAACTTAAAAAAGTCACTGTTATATGAACAGTTGCATTTTGTTTACGAATCTCGTATCAGTACTCACCTAGATAACCGACGTGTCAGTGTCTGGAGATCTAGAGACTGAAAGGCAAAGAACTGCCATTGGAACCGTTCAGCAAGGCAGGTCCTTCGGTGTCCTTTTGGGGTAAAATTATAATTGGAGCTAGAACGCCTTTGATCCTGTATCGAGGCTCCATGACGGCAGATAGGTTTGTACTATAGTTTGTACAGTCGCTATTGATTGAATTGTCAGACCATTACGAGTAAAACATGGGCAACAATTCGTATTGGTTGATAACAAAGCGCCCGCACATCGAGCTCCACGTAATAATTGCCTTCTCCGAGAATATGACATCACAAGATTAGACTGGCCTGCCGGCTCGCTTGACTTAAACCCAATTGAGCACACGTGTGATGCTCTCAAGCGAACTGTTTGGAACCGGCAGCCACCTCTCCAGACATTGCCAGAGATCAGGGTGGTCACTGTTCAAAAATAGGTCAGGTTACCGTAAGAAATGATGGATAACTTGATCCTCAGCATGCCCAGGAGGATCTCCGCATGTATTCGAGCCAGGGGAGGAGTTATATTATATTAAATAATAACCTACTATTCATAAATTGTCAGTTAAAAGTTAAAGTTAAAAGTTTGGTTAAACAATCTTTTTCTTTCCATCAAATTCCTGTTACAATTAAATTAGGATTGTATTACTCAATTTTATTAAAAAGTTTTATTTTTTAATTTCACTGTATTTCTATTTAAAAAAAGAAATAACGTAAGCACTTTTTCTTGATAGAGTACAATTTTAAAAATATATCAGCTTTTGCTAGTGTTCATAAACTTTTTTTTGAAGTGTGTACCAGTAGACTTTCGCTTGGCTAAGGTAAGACGCCTTGGGTTTGGTACCTATTAGGAAGACGCTGTTGCACGTCTCCAGATTTGTTTCCATTTGTCACCTCTTACGACACCCAGGGGAATATGGGGTACTTAGTGGATATTCTTACACCGCCACTATACGGTAACGCCTTTTCATTTTTAGTTTTACGCTTTGCACTTCCAGAAGCATGCTACTCGTAAATTTCTAAGTCAGTTGCTCATAATACTGCTATTCTTTGTTATTACTTCGTTCTGTATACAGAAAAAAAATAGTAAAATATATACTACAGGTTTATAATGCTATGAAGTAGTAGTAACCAGTACCTAATCGAAAACGAATTGAAAACTTCAATTTTTTTTAAGAATAATTGCGTCTCATCCTTTTTTTTAAATATTCGTTAAGAGGTATCGGTCAGAAAATAAACATTATTTAAATTAGAATTGGAAAGAACTTAACATGAAAAAATCATCAATAATTTCACGTAATGTTGGTACTTACAACTATGCCATCAAAAACATAACTTGTAAAAAAAACCCAAGTCTCGCAACTCAGTTCTTCTACAGTAAAAAGTTGTAAAATCCATGTAATAACAAGTCGGTTAATTTATTCAGCCCCTACTTAAGGGTCCTTCTGTCTTAAGTTATTAAGTAATTAGTTAATATAACAATATCTTATTGTAACCATATCAATATTAAAAATAGTTTATGTTTTAAATAAATAAAGATTGACTTGGGCATCGCATGAAAACACAATGTATCTCAAAAGTAATTAGATTGTTTAGTGCGAATGCCAAGTCAATCAAAAACACTGGAACAAAGTTATGGTCAAAAATGTCCTGAACTGCATCGAGAAAAGCACTACCGTGCCCCCAGATTCTGTGAATATGAAGATTTGCATTTTTTCATAATATGCATGTCAAAACAAAAATCTTATCAATATTAGACAAAAACAATATGCCTATACTTCTCTGATGGACAAAATAGACTCTCCCTAATTTTTTCAAAAATGTTCATCATTAATTAATTTTACTTCATATCCATAATTTCTGAGAATGAATTCATTGTATTAACATGTATGCCTAACATTGACAAATTTTAGATAATAAGTAGGTACTTCAATAATCACCTGAAAGCGCGACGGTACTTTGGAATAAACACGAATTTATAAGTAGAAAACTTGAATTGAAAACTTGATAAGTATTCAAATTTAATGATAGTGAAATTAGTTAAAATAGTTTTTTACGAATACTTTCGAGTTGAAAAAAAAACTAGGAAATCGAAGCATGATAAAAAATGAAATTGAAAATACTTTATAATCAATTAATGTTAATTCTTTTTTGAATTGAGTTTTAGAAACAAGATGATTTCTTATATTTACGCGAACACTGTACATTGATTAAAACTACTTTTACGGATTTTTTCGCGTTTTATTTATTTTATTTTTAACACCCGACGTTTCGGGTGCTTTCCAGCACCCATGGTCACGGGGGACTGAGGTGACTGACGTCCCGATGTCAAAGTTAACCCGGAGTACCTTCAGCTTTTTTAATTATTGTCTTTGGTCCGATCTACGCAGAATAAACTAACCGTGGTTTGAAGTCTTGCAGTGGTATGCTTGGGTTTAGTTTTAATTTTATTAATTATAGGATCCCAAGCAGGTGGTAATACCAAGCCTCCTTCTCTATTGAAATTAGGATGTTTTTTTAATTTCAATAGCCTCACGTATCATCCTTGGTAGGAATCGGTGTTCTTTCGCGAGGATTTGTGGTCTATCAAATCTGATGTAATGGCTGGGGCCATCTAGGATATGATCGCAAACTGCAGACTTCCCAGAACGTTGATGCTTCACGTCAGCTATGTGTTCTTTTACGCGGGTTCTAATTGATCTCTTTGTTTGCCCTATATATGAGAGACCACAATCACAATCAAGCTTGTACACTCCTGCATCTTGTAGAGGAATATGACACTTGACGGATGGCACTGACTAATCTTCTTCGGCGGCTTGTAGAATGTTCTAATAGAAGCTCGTTTCAAGATGTAGCCAATCTTGTCTGTGACATCTCTGACATAAGGTAGTACAGCAGGCACACGCTCGACTGTGGCCGGCTTCACTCGGTCACTGTGACGGAGGCGCGGGACCCGAAGCTTGTTGTCGTGCAGAACCTGCTTGACGTGCTGAAGCTCGGCGGCCAGGTGTTTGCTGTCACAGATTCCTCGTGCTCTCTGTAACAAAGATTTGCCCACGGTAGCTAACTGTGAAGGATGGTGGTGAGATTCACCATTTAAGTATCGGTTTGTATGGGTCTTTTTTCTATACACAGTATGACCTATGGTGTTGTTAGGATTTCGGATGACTAACACATCTAGGAAAGCTAAGGAATTATTTGCCTCTAACTCCATAGTAAATTGAATTTTAGAGTTTATGGAATTAAGATGTTCTAAATTTACTTTGTTTTAAGTTACTTTGTCTGATGGTAAAATTGTGAAAGTATCGTCTACGCACTGCTTGTAGAACCTTGGGGTGACAGGTGCAGTAAGGAGGGCTTTCTCCTCGAAGTCTTCCATGAATATATCCGCGACAATGGGAGATACAGGTGAGCCCATCGCAACACCATCTACTTGCTTGTAGAACTCTTCCTTCCACAATAGATAGCCAGATGTAAGGCAATATCTTAGTAGTTCTGCATATTCTGGTGGCATGTTATTTTCATCTAGTTTCCTAGTTATAATTGAGATGCAGTCTTCAACAGGTAGGCATGTAAATAGAGACTGAACATCAAAACTGACCATGGTTTCATTGTCAGCAAGACGTAGGTCTTTTATCTTACTGACAAAATGGTATGAATCCTTAGTATGTGCTCTTGTGTGTCATCTGAGTGGTGATAATATTTTGGCTAAGTGTTGCGCCAATCTGTAAGTTGGCGAATCGATTTGACTCACTATTGGACGTAATGGAGCGTTAGGTTTGTGTATTTTTGGTAACCAAAGACAATAATTAAAAAAGCTGAAGGTACTCCGGGTTAACTTTGACATCGGGACGTCAGTCACCTCAGTCCCCCGTGACCATGGGTGTTGCTGGAAAGCACCCGAAACGTCGGGTGTTAGAAACAAGAATTCATTTTTTGCATTGTTCGGATTACACGAACTCCCCTGTAACACGAACTATTTGTCTGATTTTTTCGTGTTCGTGTAAACGAGGGTTTACTGTATATAGGCTGTAACTTTACTTACTTTATGGGCCACAGCATCCACTTACCATCAAGTGGACTATGTGCTCGTTTGTCACCCTTATTCTACATAAAAAAAATATTTGTCTATTTTACTGTCCTTTTTCTAAGACGAAAATATTTTACAAATATCACACACAGTTTTAAAATATTAGGATAAACGACGACATCTAGTAAAATCAGATGAATACGTTTGTCAACAGGATGGTTCAAATGATGGAAATTCAGTGCAATTATTCTTTGGGAATAATATTATTTGCCATAGTAAAATATTTCTATGTCGTTTTTCCACTACTTTAGTCAGCTTTTCAAAAAATGTCTTCTAATACAGATGTGAAGAGTATTTAATCTAGGATAAATGTAATGTCTATGGACAATAGCATCCACTAACCATCAGGTGGACTGTGTGCTCGGTTGGCACCCTTATTGTATAAAAAAAAACTTTCGTAGCAGTGCCCTCTGTGTACGTCCCGTGACACAAACTAAGTGTCGATTAAACAAACACAGTTATTATTCCTTGTGAAAGCCATACTAAGCGTAAGAATAATTTAGCAGAAATGTACTAACTGAATTGAAGTAAGTTTCATAGTGAAACGATATATATTTATATATATTATACAAAGTTAGTACGAAATTCTGCATTATTTAACTACGTTTTGTTGTTAGGTGTCAGATGAACCTTCCATAAACTTTCGTTGATATAAATAAGTATTACGAAGCGGATTAATATAATCCGTTATTTTACTTAGTCATAGACTAAATGGATTTATCGACGTTTTTGTTTCGCTAATGGCACCTTAATAGAGGTGTCTATGGAATAGAAAAACGGGAACCACCTTTTAAAAGAAAGGTGAGAATAATATAGCTATCTTATTTTGTATTATGTTAAACGTCATATGTATAAAGACTTTAGCTATAAAAATTCTGTTTCTGTTTTAGGACTCTCTTTATGCTAGTAATTACTCTGAGATTGTGCTTTATAAAGGATTTCAATTTTAATTGGCTTACATGTTCTTCCATCATTCTTTCACCAACTCTAGAGTAAAAATACCCAATATTTGCTACTGTACAGTTGTAATGAAAAAACGCAAATGAAGTTATCTGAGAGTAAGACCAAGGAATAAAATTATTCGGGGGCTAGTCGTTAACATGTGACATTTGGTTGAATCCACCCTGTACTGCAAGAGAGTAAATTGAGCATTCGCTCTCACACTATTTATTAGTTTAATGAAAACCTCATAATATTCGTTGAATCTTAAAACTTTAAACATCATAATGTTTAAAGTCTAGTCACCCAGTCGCTAGTCACCCACCCAGGTGTACATCACAGCAAAATTTAAACGAGTTTACTAATTTTTTATTATCTTTATTTAAAAGAGTCTAGGTATAAGAAGGGATAGAATTATAGTAATCATTAAAAATAAAACTTACTGGAATACATTTATTGGCAAATCTAATATTAATTATATCTATTATTTTAAATGGAAATGTTTATCTCAGACATTATACCACAAAAAATTAATAAATGCCGACAAATTAACGTAAAGCGATCAAACACGACATGAATATCTATGAATTAACAAATTGTATCTTAAATATAAATGTATGGAAGATGAACTATCGTCGTAACTCTTACAATAAATGTTATATATTATTCATATTAATTAGACGATTTATATCAAGATTCTAAATTGTACGTAATTTATATTTAATGTTTGCAGAAATACTGTATTAACACTATTACTGCGACATCCATAAACATTAACTGCTGCTATTAAACTAATTACAATAACTACAGTCACACAAATCACTGAACTATTCCAATACCGCATCATGTCCAATTACAACAAATAGTATACAAAATTCTGACAAATAGCATCATGTAAAAACTTGAGAAACAAAAATGTCATCACATGGTTTACTTAAGTTCACAAACAGTGTTTTCAGTTTAGTTACATACCGAAAAGAAAGATAAGCTTGTAGATATCTAATGAGTAGCACTTGATTAGAACCTCATATAGTGAGATCTTCTTGAGGGTCGACCTCGTTGCCTCATACCTCGCCCACGAGGTCCGCTTTCACTGTCTGTAATATCAAAGTTTTACATTACATATTTGTAGTTGCATTTTCAAATTATCTGCACTCTGTAACTTAATTATGAGATTTTATCAAATTAATATGCTCGAGTTCGATCGCACGACGGCCAGTCACAGCGGAGACTATAGATAACCACTTAATTGACGAACGGCCCGCACGGTGCGGAGGTAGGTGGGACGAGAATCGGCGCACATGTACCTAATTAATTAACCCGATAATGTTAGGTGGACGCAATATGAAACAACATAAATAAAAAAAAAATAATGTTTCATTTTTCAGGCATCGTAGGCCCCTAACATGTTAGTAATACAAATAAAACTTAAGAACTAATGTTAGTACACGAAACAATTAAATAAAACACAATAGAAATAAAACAAAATAAAAATAAAAATTGATACAATGCATATAAATTTGATAAAATCAAGCTCACTTTAGTACATGTAGCTTAACAAACCTAGCTAGTGTCGGGCCATCGAGCCTCTCCGCAAAACCCCTTAAGATACTATTCGAGCTCCCCTCTCACTCTGCGCATTAATGACCACTTTTTTACGCATGACCGCGAAGTAGTCATCAGTATGCGCATCGGCGAACATGCCTGATGCACTACAATGAGGTGGAAGCCCCAACAACGCAAATTTATCTTTATCTCGCTATGTAACTTTTTTGTTAAAACAAGAGGATAAGACGACGAAACGGTACGGAGCACGCGAAATCAAGTGACCGAGTTCAACCTTGGTGACCGCTCGTACGGTAATGATTTCAGATGGCCGGTGCAGGGAAATATATGGTAGTTATATTTAATTAATTAAAAAATAATAGTAACGATTTAAAAAGTAAAAATAATAGTATAGTTTAAGTAAATGTTGATGATTATTTTGATATAAATTTTACGTCAAAATGATGTAGAACTTCAGAGATACTAAGGCTTGTATCGAGTCTTTTTCGGTCGTTAATTGAATTAAGTCGATCTTTTTCCTTACGTAAAAGGCATATAACGAAAATGTATTCTATCATCATTAAAGTATAGGATATTAGTGTGATAAAAATATTTTTTGATGGTCGATATTCAATAGAATCTACAAATTAAAGCTCTAAAATCATGTCTCACAGAGTTTTGGCCTAAACATGCATCGGAAGAATGATTATTACTAAGAAAATAAATAAGTTATCTAAAATTTGCCTTAAGCTTATTGTAGTAGAGAAAACGAACTATTTTATCGTCAGAACATTTTCCATTAAAAATTCAGTACAATATTAAAACTTTGAAACAGTCGACGGGGCTGCGGCAGACCACTTTAAAGAAAGTAATCTGGGGGATCGTGATGAGCAACAAATTCAAATCTACACTAAAGTTTGTAACGTAAAATTAAAACTATTTGACTTTCCCATGTTACCGAGTAATTGTTATTTTAAGCAACGAACGAAAAACATAATTTCAACGAGGAAACCTTGTAATTTCGCGTTTTTTGTAATACTCCTCTTAAGTACCGTACTGTCTCTATTGCTATGATTCAGTTTTTGGTAGAGTTTGAGTATTTGGTAGACTTAAGTAAATAATATATATAATGATTTCTTATATTTACGCGAACACTACACATTGAAATAATACTCGTTTTTACGGAATTTATCGCGTATATTTAACTTTTTAATACCCGACGTTTCGAGAGCTTTACAGCACCCATGGTCACGGGAAGGACTGAGATGTTTAACGTCCAGATGTCATAGTTAACCGCGGTTACCATAGATTAAAATTTAACTTTTGTTCCGATCTACACAGTATGAACTTATAGTATCATGAAGCCTTGCAGTTGTATGCTTGGGTTGGGATTTAATTTTATTTATTATAGGATCCCAAGCAGATGGTAGCACCCAGCCATCTTCTCTATTGAAATTAGGGTGTTTTTTGATTTCAATAGCCTCGCGAATCATCCTTGGAAGGAATCGGTGTTCTTTAGCGAGGATTTGTGGTCTATCAAATCTGATGTAGTGACGGGGGCGATCCTGTACATGTTCACAGACTGCAGACTTCCCGGAGCGTCGATTCTTCACATCAGCTATATGTTCCTTGACGCGGGTTTTAATTGATCTTTTAGTTTGTCCTATGTAGGAAAGACCACATTCACAATCAAGCTTGTACACTCCTGCATCTTGCAGAGGGACGTTACACTTGACTGATGGTAAAAAGTGACCAATCTTCTTCGGCGGCTTGAAGTATGTTTTGATGGAAGCGCGCTTCAAGATGTAGCCAATCTTGTCAGTGACTCCTCTAACATATGGCAGTACAGCAGGTACACGCTCGACTGTGGCCGGCTTCACTCGTTCTCTGTGACGTAGGCGCGGTACCCGAAGCTTGTTGTCATGCAAAACTTGCTTGACGTGTTGGAGCTCGGCAGCCAGGTGTTTACTGTCACAGATCCCTCGTGCTCTCTGAAACAAAGATTTACCCACGGTAGCTAACTGTGAAGGATGGTGGTGAGAATCACCGTTTAAATATCTATCTGTATGGGTCTTTTTTCTATACACAGTATGGCTCAAGGTGTTATCAGGATTCCGAATTACTAACACATCTAGAAAAGCTAAGGAATTGTTTGCCTCTAACTCCATTGTGAACTGAATTTTAGAATTTATAGAGTTAAGATGGTCTAAAAATGCAGTTACTTTATCTAAAGGTAGAATTGTGAAAGTGTCGTCTACGTACCGCTTGTAGAATCTTGGATTTATGGGAGAAGTAAGCAGGGCTTTCTCCTCAAAGTCTTCCATGAATATGTCGGCGACAATGGGAGATACAGGTGAGCCCATCGCCACACCATCTACTTGCTTGTAGAACTCCTCCTTCCACAATAGGTAGCCAGATGTAAGGCAGTGTCTGAGTAATACTGCATATTCTGCGGGCATGTTGTTTTCTTCCAGCCTTCTAGTTACAATTGAGATGCAGTCTTCAACAGGTAAGCATGTAAACAATGACTGCACATCAAAACTGACCATAGTTTCATTGTCTGCCAGACGTAGGTCTTTAATCTCGCTGACAAAATGGTAGGAATCCTTTATGTGTGCTCTTGTATGTCCCCTGAGCGGTGAGAGTATTTTCGCTAAGTGTTGAGCCAATCTGTAAGTTGGTGAATCGATTTGGCTCACTATGGGGCGTAATGGAGCATTGGGCTTGTGTATTTTTGGTAACCCATACAACTTTGGTGATTTGGCGCACGTAGGTATTATCTATTTTACGTCCAGATTTAATTTTTCGGAGTGTTTCTTTATGAGGTCACTAGTTGTTTTTAGTGTGCTATTTGTTGGGTCGTTTTTAACCTTTTTATAAGTACTTACATCCGACAAAAGTTCTAAGTACACACAGACAAAAGTGTAAGTACTTATAAAAAGGTTAAAAACGACCCAACAAATAGCACACTAAAAACAACTAGTGACCTCATAAAGAAACACTCCGAAAAATTAAATCTGGACGTAAAATGGATAATACCTACGTGCGCCAAATCACCAAAGTTGTATGGGTTACCAAAAATACACAAGCCCAATGCTCCATTACGTCCCATAGTGAGCCAAATCGATTCACCAACTTACAGATTGGCTCAACACTTAGCGAAAATACTCTCACCGCTCAGGGGACACACAAGAGCACACATAAATGATTCCTACCATTTTGTCAGCGAGATTAAAGACCTGCGTCTGGCAGACAATGAAACTATGGTCAGTTTTGATGTGCAGTCATTGTTTACATGCTTACCTGTTGAAGACTGCATCTCAATTGTAACTAGAAGGCTGGAAGAAAACAACATGCCCGCAGAATATGCAGTATTACTCAGACACTGCCTTACATCTGGCTACTTATTGTGGAAGGAGGAGTTCTACAAGCAAGTAGATGGTGTGGCGATGGGCTCACCTGTATCTCCCATTGTCGCCGACATATTCATGGAAGACTTTGAGGAGAAAGCCCTGCTTACTTCTCCCATAAATCCAAGATTCTACAAGCGGTACGTAGACGACACTTTCACAATTCTACCTTTAGATAAAGTAACTGCATTTTTAGACCATCTTAACTCTATAAATTCTAAAATTCAGTTCACAATGGAGTTAGAGGCAAACAATTCCTTAGCTTTTCTAGATGTGTTAGTAATTCGGAATCCTGATAACACCTCGAGCCATACTGTGTATAGAAAAAAGACTCATACAGATAGATATTTAAACGGTGATTCTCACCACCATCATTCACAGTTAGCTACCGTGGGTAAATCTTTGTTTCAGAGAGCACGAGGGATCTGTGACAGTAAACACCTGGCTGCCGAGCTCCAACACGTCAAGCAAGTTTTGCATGACAACAAGCTTCGGGTACCGCGCCTACGTCACAGAGAACGAGTGAAGCCGGCCACAGTCGAGCGTGTACCTGCTGTACTGCCATATGTTAGAGGAGTCACTGACAAGATTGGCTACATCTTGAAGCGCGCTTCCATCAAAACATACTTCAAGCCGCCGAAGAAGATTGGTCACTTTTTACCATCAGTCAAGTGTAACGTCCCTCTGCAAGATGCAGGAGTGTACAAGCTTGATTGTGAATGTGGTCTCTCCTACATAGGACAAACTAAAAGATCAATTAAAACCCGCGTCAAAGAACATATAGCTGATGTGAAGAATCGACGCTCCGGGAAGTCTGCAGTCTGTGAACACGTACAGGATCGCCCCCGTCACTACATCAGATTTGATAGACCACAAATCCTCGCTAAAGAACACCGATTCCTTCCAAGGATGAGTTTGCTTCCAAGGAGGCTATTGAAATCAAAAAACACCCTAATTTCAATAGAGAAGATGGCTGGGTGCTATCATCTGCTTGGGATCCTATAATAAATAAAATTAAATCCCAACCCAAGCATACAACTGCAAGGCTTCATGATACTATAAGTTCATACTGTGTAGATCGGAACAAAAGTTAAATTTTAATCTATGGTAACCGCGGTTAACTATGACATCTGGACGTTAAACATCTCAGTCCTTCCCGTGACCATGGGTGCTGTAAAGCTCTCGAAACGTCGGGTATTAAAAAGTTAAATATACGCGATAAATTCCGTAAAAACGAGTATTATTTCAAAATAATATATATGTATAGCAGTAATATAAATAGCAGGTAAGAGGTGTTGGTAGAAGGAAAATGTCGTGGCTATGTAACATCCGGAAATGGACCGGAATAAAGAAAGTTGAAGATCTGTTCAGGCTATCCATGAACAAAGAAGAATTTAGAAGGATGACTGCCGACCTTCAGTAATGGAGAGGCACATAAAGAAGAAGGTAAATAATATCGATATATTGAAATATCGATATTTTCTTACTAAATCATCGATATTCAACGTTGTATTTTTAATCGTAATAATTTTTTATATACAATATACATATATTTTAAATTATTGAATTCTTATAATTTCAACATATTTTAAAATGTCAATATTTATTTTATAATTTAATAAAAAAATTAATACAATTGCTTTTTTTGTCCTCAAAACGTTCAGTAATAAAATTTTAGCCCTCATCTTACTACATCATGCAAAACATGACAATATGTCGATAATTAACGCGTGATGAATATCGATATATTTAGTTCACTTGTCCATCCCTATTAATTAGGCATAGGTGTATGTTGTGTAAGGGTAGCGGTGTGCGCGCTTACCGGCGGCGCGCATCCAGCGCTGGTGCGGTGTAGGCGAGGGCGCGGGCGCGTGCGCGGAGGCACGGCGCGGCGCGCTGGCGGGCGCGCTCGCCTCCGCCTCGCGCCCCTCCTCCGCCATCTGCGCACCCTGCTTTTATTCAAGTTAAATTTTTTTAGAATTCCTGTGATTTGAATTCCTGTGGTTCGAGGCCCGATATAGCCCGTCTTTACTTCCACAAGGCTGATATAAGTAGGCATACTCCCATGAAAAAAGAACCGTCCTGTAGCATATTATGGCTGCAGCAGAAATGGTTCCCATCGATTTGAAAAGAAGCATGCTCACACAGAGTATCTACCACTATAAAATAGAAGGATATTGATGAGTGCTTCGTGTCGTTAGTGACAAGAATACTAACGTAGCATAATGGTGCAAGTCTACAGTAGAGGACTAATATGAAACCAAAATTCATCTTAGTCATCCATCGTATGTAGATGCGTCTACACTTTGATTCTTAATCGAGAAAAAATGAAATAATCTATGAGCCACAGCATCCACAACATCAGATAGTCTGTGTTTACATTTGTCACCCTTATTCTATAGAAAAAGATTGCCATTAAGCAAGCTCCCTAGTCACCTGCAACCATCAACTTATATAGTGGGATCCACACTACACTTCGCTAACCGGTCATATATCGCTGAGCAACCATAAGCTTCCTCACACACCCAACAATCTCAGGACACGTCTCAGATCTATTTTGATTAAAACTACTTTTACGGATTTTTTCGCGTTTTATTTATTTTATTTTTAATACCCGACGTTTCGGGTGCTTTCCAGCACCCATGGTCACGGGGGACTGAGTTCTGATTCTGCGTAGATCGGACCAAAGACAATAATTAAAAAAGCTGAAGGTACTCTGGGTTAACTTTGACATCGGGACGTCAGTCACCTCAGTCCCCCGTGACCATGGGTGCTGGAAAGCACCCGAAACGTCGGGTATTAAAAATAAAATAAATAAAACGCGAAAAAATCCGTAAAAGTAGTTTTAATCAATGTACAGTGTTCGCGTAAATATAAGAAATCAGATCTATTTGTTATCACTGGCAACACACACTGGTTGTATTCTCCTGTTTTTAGCGTTTGTGGAATATGTAACGGGATGTGTCTGAATCAATATCACAATTTAACATTATGTAATAATTATAGGGTCTAGTGGTCAGAAAAACTTGTTACAAGTCCACTGCTGAACATAGGTCCTCCCACAAAGTGCGGTCCTGAGCTATCACATTGTCACTCCATTTAGTGGGGGGTCACTTCAAACTGTATTTGTCTTTAAGAGCCTGCCACTCCATCATTTGAATCAAAATTATTTGTATGCAATATAAACACATGATGAGTACGGTATTCGAACTCATGTTATACAAATGAAAATAATAACATAAAGAAATAAAAATACTCCGTTTAAAGCACTTGTCCCACCACCGGCAATGAACAATATGCGAGTAGAGCTATAAACTAGATAAGAATTAGCGAGCAACGAGAAGTGAGTGTGAGTTCCGATAGTTTTATCGCTGACTGCTAATAAGCGAGTGCATTCATATCCGCACTGTAGAGTAAAATGACAGATGGTTGATATCTCGGCGCGAGTTTACGCCGGCAGTGGGAACACCCAGCAATCAACTATTAACATATGTATCTCTTTTATTGATACAGGATCTATATCTATGATTCGTTTCTTGAGAGAGAAAATAGTCGATAGCTAATCGCTTTCTCGTCGACGGTGGGTCAAGTGTCTTAATAAATAGTTGAGGAAAGGTATAAAAATCTAGAATTTACTACATTATACATATTCATATAAACATACATACAAGCAAACATACATACATGCCGCTGCAGTGTACAGAATGGTGTGCGTGTGTCTGTGTGTCTGTGTGTCTGCATGTCTGAGTGTGTGTGTGTGTGTGTGTGTGTGTGTGTGTGTGTGTGTGTGTGTGTGTGTGTGTGTGTGTGTGTGTGTGTGTGTGTGTTCAAGTTCACTTGAACACACATGAACTCACCTGGTGTGGTGATGAAGGCTCACTACCCTGTGAACTGACTGCAGCTGCCTCTTCCTCTGCGCGTGAATCCTCCCATTCGCGAGATTCACTTCCTTCAACACCTGTTAAATAATACTTTTTTTATCTACGCATGCACAATAAAGGGTAGTATAGTAGTGGCTAGGCGTGACATACGCTTGGCCACTACTATTAGTGACTTCTTTTACAATTAACTGAAGTGACGAACGAACATCGTTTAACGCACAACTAATGATGAGTAAATGGCTACTGCAGCCGATTGCAAAACAAACCTTAAGACTTGCGACTTGTGGAAATGGACCGCCTACCGTATAGTCAGGCCGTATAACCTCGTCTCCGGACTTCCTCCCTTTTTTTAAATTGAAAAGAGTTAACGGGATGAAGACCAGATTTCGAGCGCGGGAGTAAATCGACATGACATTACGCCAATTTAATTACAGACTTGGCATTCTACTTCAATAGTGCATTGAAATTACTACGCACATAATATAGTCTTTTTTGTTTAAGGTCGGCTGCATTTCTCATACGCATCAGGTGGGTCGTTGCTTGTGTAATAAAACTGCAAGTTACTACACAACCTTCATTTCTTCTTATCAAATTATATTTTTCTTGCAAAATCTTTAAACCGCACTTTATAATAAAGTATCAAACATATAAAACTATAATACACATACAATAGAACAGGGGAGCGAGCGGTGCCCGGTAGCCACTAACTTGTCAATTCACACCTTTAAAATTTCAACACATCTCTTTTGACGTCACAGTCGCTGCCCAATTTTTATGTCAAGCGTTACTACTGGGTGCAATTTATTTTAAAAATGCCGATTTGTGCGATAATTATGTACGTCGGAAAAACTGCCGGGTGTGTAAATTAAAAGTGGTAAACCATTTCACCAGAAAGTCGAAACTATTTATATTTTGTGAATATTATAATCAAAAATTAAGAAATATTGATGAGTAAAAACAAACAGATGTAACAAAATTTTACTGATACCGGTCTATTTTTTTCTATATAACCCGGTATTGTTTATGGTCACTTTTAGACAGTTCAAAATCTCAGATTTTAAAAAGGTAATAAAAGAAAATTTTCATAAAGATTTTTATCAGATATTAAATACTATTTAAATACAAACACTTTAGTATTTATCTTTTAGTACAAGATTGTACAATACAAATGGAGGTGCTGTAAACTCTTAAAAGATAAAAAGCAAATATTATTGGAATATTTCAAAATATACTGAAGTTTAACTGGTGGTTACCGGTCACCGGTAGATCACTAAACAAGACTACATCTCGAGCTGTGATACCATTATACAATAATACAGTTTGCTTAAACGCACAGACTAATGTGATGCTACGCAACGTAGTGTTCGACAACTTGCATCTTTAATAAAAAAAATTATACTTCCTGCGATTGTATTTGCAATTAGTTTGCACACCACTTACAAATAAATATGCATTAAAATTTAAGCGATTTTTTTAAATGATGATCGTGAACATCGATCAAGAGTCTAAAATGTGCAAATTAGCTCAATCTGTCAGCGCAGTTATTCCTTCTCTTTCTTTTCAGAAAGAGGGTCAAGATTCTTATTATATATTATGTAATATTAAAATGCATTTGTAACATATATTTATTGAAATTTGTATGAGGCAACCAATGAGTGAATTGGGTGTTCTAGAAGTTATAATACGACGTAACCGCTTGTACGTGTGCTCCCAGCGACACGGCCGTGTGTTTATGTGACTATGTTTACGTATACTCAATCAAGGAATTTTTTGATCCTTTAGTTATGTATTTAACACCAAACTGTAACCCCCGATTGTGTTATTACGAGTTCTTTTAAGCATCCCACTATGGAAGCAAATTTAAATATGTATTCTTAAATAAGTAAGGCGTATTTGTAAATAATTTATGTATTTTTAAATAAGTAAGACGCAAATAAGTAGATTCAGCGGGAACTTGTCTACAGGCGAATTGTTGCTCCTATATAATGGTTTGAAATGAATTTTGATATGTAAAAGTGGTCAGATTGTGTATTAAATGTATGAGCATATGATAAGTGAAAACGGTGTAGCAAAAGGTGAAGCATGTTAACCTCAAAACAATTTGTCTGCTTAGTGACCTTGAGATACTACAATACGAGACTCAATCAATGGAATCAAGGTTAACCCTAGTAAAACACAGGTAATAGTGACAGGTAGCAGCAAAATACTACAAAAATTACATGGCGTACGCTGCCATATGTTTGTTTTGAGAATTCAGTTATTCCTTATAGTAGTAACTTTAGTCCGTTCCAGCCTCGAATACTGTAGCAAGGTCTGGTCTCCATTTTATGACATTTACGTGAAACGCATAGAGCGTATCCAGAAGCGTTTTTTGTGGCATCTTTCGTACCAAACTTACAAAATAAAGCATCTACCCTCATACGAAGACCGACTGACGTATTTTAAATTAAGTAGCCTGCAACAGCGGAGGCTTTTGCTGGATTTCATGTTGCTAAATGGTCAATGGAACCGTAGACTGTCCATATCTACTAAGCGCAATAAATTCCAATGTACCTTTTTAAGCTAGTGCGTGTCAGTTACGTCCCCTTTTCAGTTGAAGGCCGTAAAACTAATTCGGGTCACCACGCCACCATAAACAGGTTACACAGGCAATATAACCAGCTCTGCAAGACATGTGACGGTGATATTTTTGCTGATAAGCTTCAAAAATTCAAGCGAAAAATTATGCAGTCCTTTACTGTTAACTAACATTTAGACCTAGTTTTAAGTTTCTAGTTGTAAGTTTTAAGAAACATATTCGTTGTTCATATTGCATGCCGTGGCAACCTTTAATTAAGACGACACTTAGATATAAGCCTTCCTGTAATTTGTAGTATTTACATTGTGTTCATGTACGTCTTGTTGGTTGTCTTAAATAAATAAAAAAATTAAGGTTGTAAAAAATCTAGGGGTTCTAATTGACAGTACAATGTCTTGAGCACCTCAAATTGAACATATAAGCAAGAAAATGTTTGCAGCTTGTGGAAGTCTTAAAAGACTCCGAAATTTCCTGCCCATTTCTACCAAAATTGCGTTAGCACATTCCATTTTGTTACCTATTTTAGACTATGCTGATATATGCTACACTGATATTACCATGGAGCAATTAAACAAGCCTGAGCATCTTCAGAATATATCCATTCGATTCATATTTGGTTTACGCAAATATGATCATATATCCCAATTTCGAAATCAATTCAAGTGGCTCCCTATTCGCCTTCGTCGGAATGTTCATATACTCTCTTTACTTTTTTGTGTACTATTTGATCCAAAATCCCCAAGATACCTTAAGGAACAATTTCACTATCGACATGACTTTCATAACCGCAATTTGCGTTCAGTGTACAACTTTGGAATTCATTACCACTTAACATTCAAAAAGCGCAATTTTTACCGTCTTTTAAAAAACTATATAAAATATATAAAGTTAAATTTTCTCTGCATTATATTTGAATATATTAAATTAAAATTATTGTACACACACACATATATATATATATATATATATATATATATATATATATATATATATATATATATATATATATATAAATATATATATATAATCGGAATCTCGGAAACGGCTCCAACGATTTTCATAAAATTTTGTGTAAAGGGAGTACTATTACTCCTAGGCAGGCAGTGCCAGTTGTCATTTAACAAAGGCCTTTTGTGTTTGCTAAATTATTTTTATTGCTGTTTTTTAAATTATTTTAATAATATTTTTTTCAGTTTATTTCATATTGCACGTTGCATTGCAATATGAAATTATAATATCCTTTTATGTTCGGTTTTTTAGGCAGAAATCACTTAAAGCGATATGACCACAGTTTGTAGTCGTAAGTTTTCCGTTACTGTAATAACTTTGTTCAAATGCAATAAAGAGTTATCTATTTATCTATCTATCTACGAGACACTATCAACATATTATTGTGAAGAAGTTAGTATAAGGGATAATTACTACATACTTTATACTGGAAAAAGTACAATCGTACGAGTCCCTTATCAAAGGAAGTAATAAGGCGAAATTGGCAGAATTCATTTTTAAGCTATTGCCATAATATTAAAAAAAAAGAATACTGACGTCTGTCGGTGTGCGAGCGCGTGTGGTGCGGCGCGGCGTGCGGCGGAGGCAGCGCGGCGGCCAGGTCTGCGTGCGTGTCGTGGTGCGACGCGGCGCCCTCCGCGAAAGTGAAGCGCGCGCCGCCCGCCGCCTCTGAGTCCGCGCCCGCGCCGCCCCCGCTCCCACCAGCGCCCGCGCCCGCGCCCAGCGGCGACACCACCGCCTCGCCGAACCTTTTCCAAGTCAAATCTTCTTTACAATCGTCCTCATTTAAAACTAGATCAAACGAAAATGCGACAAACATACCATCTATAGAATTTAGCCTGCGTGAGAAAGAGATAGCATATTGCAACATATATTTAATTAGTCGTGGTCATCTTGCGTCTATTTTACATACCACCTTGAGAGTTAAATATTTTACACCTATAGAATGAAGTAGATGACGCTATTACAAATCAGTTTTCTGGTGATGGTATACCCATCCTTGATTAGGAATCAAAATGCATATACATTGACAACCTTGACGGCAAAAATGGAATGCCTCGTTTCCACTAAGAAGTCTTGCGGTTCTCTACACTCACCATACGAAACACAGCAATATTAAGCTGCTAATTTACGCTGGTATTCTAAGCGTGGTCCTTCTCCGATCGAGCCGTAATACAGCTGCAGCTCTACCACGTAAAAACGCAATTTTACATGGCTCATACTTTATACTGCACTCACTTCGTGACAGCAACTAGCCACAATCACAATTCATTTACAATTACAATTACATTCACTTCGAAAATCGCTGAGATGTCTATTCACTAGAAACTATTTAAAAGATAATATGCGATAAGAAGAAAAAACAAAGAAGTTATTATTGAATGCATCCGAGTAGGCAGTGAGTAGTGAGAATATAAGTAAAACATTTCATTTAAGATACGACACGATACGACTGATATCGAATCGATTGTTGACTCGAATTCTGTATGGTAGTTTTACATATATCAATAACCTGAGAAAAAAATTATGTTTTATTTTAATAAACATTGAACAAAACTATAAAATAATAGAATTTCAATATAATTTATTTATTTCGTAATTTCAATGAATTACGTAAATATTTTTTTTAAACTTAAACAATATAGTGTTTAGAATGTATTATAGTTGCTCGCCTCACGGAGTTTTTCTTTACAGCCAAGCATATCATATAACAGCGAACAAAACTTGGGATCACCTACGTGATACGAATTTTTGTGTATGTCCAGCATATTGCACTACTACTGCTTTATTTACTGGGTGAATAAGGAAGAAATATAAATAGTAAACTAAAAATTATTTCAAGAGGGAAAAGAGTTAAGTCTTCCTTTAATTACAGGTGTAACCAAGCAAAAAGGGCCTAGTAGTAAGATGAATACAAATGTTAGGTTTTGGAACACAATATACAAATAAATATAAAATACAAACCCATCATTCCGTCTTGGGACATATAGAGTCGGAGTAGATGGCACTATACTGTCATCTCCATCGTCTGCTCCGTTACCACCTAAAGATAGTGTACCACTTGCTGTAAAAGAAAATAAAATAGAGATAAGCTTATTTAAGTACATTAATTGGGATTGTTATATTTATTGCATTGCAATTATTGGGACTGTTATATTTATTGCTTTCCAACACCCGAAACGTCGGAAATTAAAAAAAAATATTAAAGGCGATAAAATCCGTAAAAGTAGTTTTAATCAATGTGTAGTGTTCGCGTAAATATAAGAAATCATTATCATTCCAATATTTTTAATCAAATTTTTACAATCCATATATTATATTATTTTAACCCCTTTAAGCAAACTGTTACTAAACCTAAACTGTTACTAAAACTAAACCTAAACTAAAATTGGAATGAGTCATCATCATTAGCAATATCTGTAAATGAGACATGGATCAAATATGAAATTTTTACAATACCTGTTAAATTTTTATTGTTGTGATTATGACAGTATGATTCTACTATCTGCTGACTACAACTTACGCTTAGTAGATTCTTAAAATAAATATGTACTGTGGTTACTAAATGCATAAAAAATATCTAATGACACCTCGCTCTTAAAATCTGTCAAGTGATTTAGATTATGGGAGGTAACATAAACAAACTCTATTTTTTAAATATTTGTAATGAACATCTTCAATTTAATGCATTTTCTTAGTTGTGTTCACAGAAATAATCATGCCTACATTTTCAAAAAGTCCAATACGAAAATAGCTAAGAAAATGCGTTAAAATTGAAGATGTTGCATTACAAATATTTAAAAAAATACAGTTGTATTTATAACTTTTATTTGAAGTTGAGAATGAAATGAATAAAAAAGTAAAAGTTTTTTTTAGGCAGTAGAGGGGAGGGACTCACGCTCGGTGCCGCTACTGATGGCCTCGATCTGCTGGTGCTGCGGCGCGGGCTCGCTGTCGGGCTCCGGCGCGGGCGCGGGGCCCGGGCCCGCCTCGTCCTCCTCCCCCGCCTCGCCCGCCTCCCCCGCAGAGCCAGCCTCGCCCGCCTCCCCCGCAGAACCTGCCGAGCCTGCCGAGCCCGCCTCCGGGGACTGCGCAGGCGTATCCTGCCAAACAAATAGTGGGATAGCACCAAATTATCCAATCTGCCTGTTTGTGAACAACGAATTCGAAAATGACACGTATCACTTTCACAATTGTACAAGATTACCCAAACGAAACGATCTAACGTTCGGAATCCAGAATGCGATTACAATTCCAAACATAGCACTAAGCAGCTTTTCGTCCTCAAACTGACTAATTACGAAAGAAATCTGTCAGGGACGACAAGTTCATTTAGGTTTTATCTTGATTCGGTCATTTATTTGTTATTCATTAGCTACTAAAACACATAAATTGTAGCACTGTTATGCGCACATAAGTTTTTGAATTTACTAATTAGTTAAATATTTTAGGCGTGCATCGCGAATTTACTTACATTGAAGAACCGATAGACATGATTTGACAGTAAAAAAATTTACTTACATTGAAGAACCGATAGACATGATTTGACAGTAAAAAATTACTTACATTGAAGAACCGATAGACATGATTTGACAGTAAAAAAATTACTTACATTGAAGAACCGATAGACATGATTTGACAGTAAAAAAATTACTTACATTGAAGAACCGATAGAATGATTTGACAGTAAAAAAATTTACTTACATTGAAGAACCGATAGACAAGATTTGACAGTAAAAAAAATTACTTACATTGAAGAACCGATAGACATGATTTGACAGTAAAAAAAAATTACTTACATTGAAGAACCGATAGACATGATTTGACAGTAAAAAAATTTACTTACATTGAAGAACCGATAGACATGATTTGACAGTAAAAAAATTTACTTACATTGAAGAACCGATAGACATGATTTGTCAGTAAAAAAATTACTTACGTTGAAGAACCGATAGACATGATTTGACAGTAAAAAAATTACTTACATTGAAGAACCGATAGACATGATTTGACAGTAAAAAAATTTACTTACATTGAAGAACCGATAGACATGATTTGACAGTAAAAAAATTTACTTACATTGAAGAACCGATAGACATGATTTGACAGTAAAAAATGCAGATAAAGAAAACGTGAGCCGTGGTAGCTCAGATGGTTAACGCTCGCTGTTTATATAACAGAACGCGATTAACCCGGGTTCGATCCCCGCCGGCACCAATGATATTGTTAATTGCAATTTTAAGTGCTGATTTACCACGTGCTCGGCGGTGAAGGAAAACATCGTGAGAAAACCTGCATGTCTGAGGAATAAGAAAAAAAAAATATTTCGAAGACATGTGAAGTTCGCCAACACGCACTGGGGCAACGCGGTGGACATTTCCTTGCCCTAAAACCCTCTCAGACATGAGGGGAGGCCTGTATATTAGCCTTATATAGGCTGTAACTTTACTTTACTTTTTAAAAAAAAACGTAATTTCTAAAAACTTTAAACTGAAAAGACCCAGCCGACACCAAGCCTTCTGGTGGGGATGATGGATGCGGGTGGCTGCTAGGTGGACTTGCAGCGCCCCACGCTCGGCTGGCAGCCCGCATGCTGTCGCGTCTAGCGCCAGCTCCAGACGCGCCCTAGCTACCTTCAGACAGCCCTTTGCGCACTATCTTTCTGTCCATCACCCACAATTTGGGCGTCAATTACCCCGGCATTAAAAAACAAAAACTATAAAAAAAATTATTAGAGTATGTAAGTATCGTACTGAATAACAAAACTATTTAACAAATGATTTTTTTAATTTGTTTTCACCTACTGTGACAACTCTACCAAAACAGGTAACAATTTTGCACGTTCTTAAGAAGCTTTGTCTCTGTTCCGTTTATCTACTCATGTGTTTTGAACTATATATAGTAACTAGCGATTATAAACTGACCAATCGCCAGCTCACCGAAAGCCAACCGAGTCCCAAGCGTAGCTTCAATCAATCACTTCAGAGGTACCATGGAGATTGAATTTTTTAAATTAACACTTAGTTAATGATTTTTTTATTAACAATTTCGTTTACTTGTATTTTTTATAAAAATCTAAACATGAAAATAAAATTGAAATGTTTATCTGTATATCGGAATAACTGCCTTTTTTTATATAGAAGAGGGGGCAAACGAGCATGCGGCTCACCTGATGTTAAGTGACTACCGCCGCCCATGATCAACCGCAACACCAGGAGAATTGCGGGTGCGTTGCCGGCCCTTTAGAAAGGAGTAAGCTCTTTTCTTGAAGGTCCCCAGGTCGTATCGGTCCGGGAAATCGCCGGTGGTAAACTATTCCACAGAGAGGTTGTACGTGGAAGAAAACTCCTTGTGAAACGTACAGTGGTGGACCGCCAAGCATCCAGATGGTGTGGATGGTATCGGGACGTTTGCCGTGTAGTGCGTTCACGAAATTTGGCGGCTGGGATTAATCCGAACAATTCCTCAGAGATTCCCCGTGATAGATGCGATAAAATACGCAAAGAGATGCAACATCTCTTCGCAGCGCCAGTGAATCGAGCCGATCGGAAAGCACTCGGTCGTCGACGATTCGAGCCGCTCTGCGCTGGATGCGGTCAAGTGGAAGGAGCCCCAGCCCAGAGATGGGAACAGTATTCCATGTGCGGCCGAACCTGCGCCTTGTAAAGTTGCAGACGGTGTGCTGGCATGAAATACTGTCCCGCTCTGCTGAGCACGCCAAGCTTTTTAGAGGCCAATTTGGCCTTCCCTTCCAAGTGACCACGAAACTGCATGTCGACGCCGAGGATTCCGATACTGGCTGAGGCACAAGGGGAGTGATGATTTCTTATATTTACGCGAACACTACACATTGAAATAATACTAGTTTTAACGGAATTTATCGCGTATATTTAACTTTTTACCCGACGTTTCGAGAGCTTTACAGCACCCATGGTCACGGGAAGGACTGAGATGTTCAACGTCCAGCTGTCATAGTTAACCGCGGTTACCATAGATTAAAATTTTAACTTTTGTTCCGATCTACACAGTATGAGCTTATGGTATCATGGAGTCTTGCAGTTGTATGCTTGGGTTGGGATTTAATTTTATTTATTATAGGATCCCAAGCAGATGGCAGCACCCAGCCTTCTTCTCTATTGAAATTAGGATGTTTTTTGATTTCAATAGCCTCGCGAATCATCCTTGGAAGGAATCGGTGTTCTTTAGCGAGGATTTGTGGTCTATCAAATCTGATGTAGTGACGGGGGCGATCTTGTACATGTTCACAGACTGCAGACTTCCCGGAGCGTCGATTCCTCACATCAGCTATATGTTCTTTGACGCGGGTTTTAATTGATCTTTTAGTTTGTCCTATGTAGGAGAGACCACATTCACAATCAAGCTTGTACACTCCTGCATCTTGCAGAGGGACGTTACACTTGACTGATGGTAAAAAGTGACCAATCTTCTTCGGCGGCTTGAAGTATGTTTTGATGGAAGCGCGCTTCAAGATGTAGCCAATCTTGTCAGTGACTCCTCTAACATATGGCAGTACAGCAGGTACACGCTCGACTGTGGCCGGCTTCACTCGTTCTCTGTGACGTAGGCGTGGGACCCGAAGCTTGTTGTCATGCAAAACTTGCTTGACATGTTGGAGCTCGGCAGCCAGGTGTTTACTGTCACAGATCCCTCGTGCTCTCTGAAACAAAGATTTACCCACGGTAGCTAACTGTGAAGGATGGTGGTGAGAATCACCGTTTAAATATCTATCTGTATGGGTCTTTTTTCTATACACAGTATGGCTCAAGGTGTTATCAGGATTCCGAATTACTAACACATCTAGAAAAGCTAAGGAATTGTTTGCCTCTAACTCCATTGTGAACTGAATTTTAGAATTTATAGAGTTAAGATGGTCTAAAAATGCAGTTACTTTATCTAAAGGTAGAATTGTGAAAGTGTCGTCTACGTACCGCTTGTAGAATCTTGGATTTATGGGAGAAGTAAGCAGGGCTTTCTCCTCAAAGTCTTCCATGAATATGTCGGCGACAATGGGAGATACAGGTGAGCCCATCGCCACACCATCTACTTGCTTGTAGAACTCCTCCTTCCACAATAGGTAGCCAGATGTAAGGCAGTGTCTGAGTAATACTGCATATTCTGCGGGCATGTTGTTTTCTTCCAGCCTTCTAGTTACAATTGAGATGCAGTCTTCAACAGGTAAGCATGTAAACAATGACTGCACATCAAAACTGACCATAGTTTCATTGTCTGCCAGACGTAGGTCTTTAATCTCGCTGACAAAATGGTAGGAATCCTTTATGTGTGCTCTTGTATGTCCCCTGAGCGGTGAGAGTATTTTCGCTAAGTGTTGAGCTAATCTGTAAGTTGGTGAATCGATTTGGCTCACTATGGGGCGTAATGGAGCATTGGGCTTGTGTATTTTTGGTAACCCATACAACTTTGGTGATTTGGCGCACGTAGGTATTATCCATTTTACGTCCAGATTTAATTTTTCGGAGTGTTTCTTTATGAGGTCACTAGTTGTTTTTAGTGTGCTATTTGTTGGGTCGTTTTTAACCTTTTTATAAGTACTTACATCCGACAAAAGTTCTTGTATTTTAGAATTATAATCTGACGTATCCATGACCACCGTGGCGTTTCCCTTATCTGCGCGGAGAATCGTAAGTTCTGGTTTATTGCGTAGGTTCTTTAACGCTATAAATTCGTCTCTGGGAAGATTCGGTTTAGGCACCGAACATCGACGTAACATAGACGAAATGTCTTGACGTATCGCCTCCAAATATTCTTTCCGCATATTGTTTTTAAATAAACAGTCCTCGACACTACAGATAATTTCTTCGTACGGTAATCTGCTAGGAGTTATAGCATAGTTTAGTCCTTTGGATAAAACCTTTATTTTTGCATCATCCAGTGTTTGTTTTGACAGATTATAGAACGCGATTAATCTATGATCTGTGTTTGTCAATGGTTGCTTTTGGTTCTGGCATTGATTCGGATGTTTGACATTTGATTTGGCCGTTAATTTTTGATATTTTTCTATATGTTTGTTTTTGCATTCGTTATATTTACTAATTTCGCGTTTATTTAATGTTTCCATGCAAAAATTATAATCAAACGTCGTTAAAACTTTCTTTAATTCACTGGATGATGTGTCTATGGATTTATTTATGTCATATAGATCGGAGCGTTTTTGTTGGATTACCGCCTGTAACAACTTTTTACTTGCCTGATTTAAGATCTTAGCGCTTCCTCGAATGTCCTTTTTGGTGGATATTTTGACACACGTAGGAATGAGATTATGGTCTCGACATCTCTTCAAGAAATTTAAGGCTGTTAGATATCTTGTGCGCTTAGTCTTTAGATCTTCTAATCGGCGTATTTTATTTGCTATTACCAGTCCGTACTGGTTTACATAATGATTCCTTATATTTACGCGAACACTACACATTGAAATAATACTAGTTTTAACGGAATTTATCGCGTATATTTAACTTTTTACCCGACGTTTCGAGAGCTTTACAGCACCCATGGTCACGGGAAGGACTGAGATGTTCAACGTCCAGCTGTCATAGTTAACCGCGGTTACCATAGATTAAAATTTTAACTTTTGTTCCGATCTACACAGTATGAGCTTATGGTATCATGGAGTCTTGCAGTTGTATGCTTGGGTTGGGATTTAATTTTATTTATTAAAGGATCCCAAGCAGATGGCAGCACCCAGCCATCTTCTCTATTGAAATTAGGATGTTTTTTGATTTCAATAGCCTCGCGAATCATCCTTGGAAGGAATCGGTGTTCTTTAGCGAGGATTTGTGGTCTATCAAATCTGATGTAGTGACGGGGGCGATCTTGTACATGTTCACAGACTGCAGACTTCCCGGAGCGTCGATTCTTCACATCAGCTATATGTTCTTTGACGCGGGTTTTAATTGATCTTTTAGTTTGTCCTATGTAGGAGAGACCACATTCACAATCAAGCTTGTACACTCCTGCATCTTGCAGAGGGACGTTACACTTGACTGATGGTAAAAAGTGACCAATCTTCTTCGGCGGCTTGAAGTATGTTTTGATGGAAGCGCGCTTCAAGATGTAGCCAATCTTGTCAGTGACTCCTCTAACATATGGCAGTACAGCAGGTACACGCTCGACTGTGGCCGGCTTCACTCGTTCTCTGTGACGTAGGCGTGGGACCCGAAGCTTGTTGTCATGCAAAACTTGCTTGACATGTTGGAGCTCGGCAGCCAGGTGTTTACTGTCACAGATCCCTCGTGCTCTCTGAAACAAAGATTTACCCACGGTAGCTAACTGTGAAGGATGGTGGTGAGAATCACCGTTTAAATATCTATCTGTATGGGTCTTTTTTCTATACACAGTATGGCTCAAGGTGTTATCAGGATTCCGAATTACTAACACATCTAGAAAAGCTAAGGAATTGTTTGCCTCTAACTCCATTGTGAACTGAATTTTAGAATTTATAGAGTTAAGATGGTCTAAAAATGCAGTTACTTTATCTAAAGGTAGAATTGTGAAAGTGTCGTCTACGTACCGCTTGTAGAATCTTGGATTTATGGGAGAAGTAAGCAGGGCTTTCTCCTCAAAGTCTTCCATGAATATGTCGGCGACAATGGGAGATACAGGTGAGCCCATCGCCACACCATCTACTTGCTTGTAGAACTCCTCCTTCCACAATAGGTAGCCAGATGTAAGGCAGTGTCTGAGTAATACTGCATATTCTGCGGGCATGTTGTTTTCTTCCAGCCTTCTAGTTACAATTGAGATGCAGTCTTCAACAGGTAAGCATGTAAACAATGACTGCACATCAAAACTGACCATAGTTTCATTGTCTGCCAGACGTAGGTCTTTAATCTCGCTGACAAAATGGTAGGAATCCTTTATGTGTGCTCTTGTATGTCCCCTGAGCGGTGAGAGTATTTTCGCTAAGTGTTGAGCCAATCTGTAAGTTGGTGAATCGATTTGGCTCACTATGGGGCGTAATGGAGCATTGGGCTTGTGTATTTTTGGTAACCCATACAACTTTGGTGATTTGGCGCACGTAGGTATTATCCATTTTACGTCCAGATTTAATTTTTCGGAGTGTTTCTTTATGAGGTCACTAGTTGTTTTTAGTGTGCTATTTGTTGGGTCGTTTTTAACCTTTTTATAAGTACTTACATCCGACAAAAGTTCTTGTATTTTAGAATTATAATCTGACGTATCCATGACCACCGTGGCGTTTCCCTTATCTGCGCGGAGAATCGTAAGTTCTGGTTTATTGCGTAGGTTCTTTAACGCTATAAATTCATCTCTGGGAAGATTCGGTTTAGGCACTGAACATCGACGTAACATAGACGAAATGTCTTGACGTATCGCCTCCAAATCTTCTTTCCGCATATTGTTTTTAAATAAACAGTCCTCGACACTACAGATAATTTCTTCGTACGGTAATCTGCTAGGAGTTATAGCATAGTTTAGTCCTTTGGATAAAACCTTTATTGTTGCATCATCCAGTGTTTGTTTTGACAGATTATAGAACGCGATTAATCTATGATCTGTGTTTGTCAATGGTTGCTTTTGGTTCTGGCATTGATTCGGATGTTTGACATTTGATTTGGCCGTTAATTTTTGATATTTTTCTATATGTTTGTTTTTGCATTCGTTATATTTACTAATTTCGCGTTTATTTAATGTTTCCATGCAAAAATTATAATCAAACGTCGTTAAAACTTTCTTTAATTCACTGGATGATGTGTCTATGGATTTATTTATGTCATATAGATCGGAGCGTTTTTGTTGGATTACCGCCCGTAACAACTTTTTACTTGCCTGATTTAAGATCTTAGCGCTTCCTCGAATGTCCTTTTTGGTGGATATTTTGACACACGTAGTCATTCCTACGTGTGTGGATATTTTGACACACGTAGTCATTCCTACGTGTGTCAAAATATCCACCAAAAAGGACATTCGAGGAAGCGCTAAGATCTTAAATCAGGCAAGTAAAAAGTTGTTACGGGCGGTAATCCAACAAAAACGCTCCGATCTATATGACATAAATAAATCCATAGACACATCATCCAGTGAATTAAAGAAAGTTTTAACGACGTTTGATTATAATTTTTGCATTGAAACATTAAATAAACGCGAAATTAGTAAATATAACGAATGCAAAAACAAACATATAGAAAAATATCAAAAATTAACGGCCAAATCAAATGTCAAACATCCGAATCAATGCCAGAACCAAAAGCAACCATTGACAAACACAGATCATAGATTAATCGCGTTCTATAATCTGTCAAAACAAACACTGGATGATGCAACAATAAAGGTTTTATCCAAAGGACTAAACTATGCTATAACTCCTAGCAGATTACCATACGAAGAAGTTATCTGTAGTGTCGAGGACTGTTTATTTAAAAACAATATGCGGAAAGAAGATTTGGAGGCGATACGTCAAGACATTTCGTCTATGTTACGTCGATGTTCAGTGCCTAAACCGAATCTTCCCAGAGACTAATTTATAGCGTTAAAGAACCTACGCAATAAACCAGAACTTACGATTCTCCGCGCAGATAAGGGAAACGCCACGGTGGTCATGGATACGTCAGATTATAATTCTAAAATACAAGAACTTTTGTCGGATGTAAGTACTTATAAAAAGGTTAAAAACGACCCAACAAATAGCACACTAAAAACAACTAGTGACCTCATAAAGAAACACTCCGAAAAATTAAATCTGGACGTAAAATGGATAATACCTACGTGCGCCAAATCACCAAAGTTGTATGGGTCACCAAAAATACACAAGCCCAATGCTCCATTACGCCCCATAGTGAGCCAAATCGATTCACCAACTTACAGATTGGCTCAACACTTAGCGAAAATACTCTCACCGCTCAGGGGACATACAAGAGCACATATAAAGGATTCCTACCATTTTGTCAGCGAGATTAAAGACCTACGTCTGGCAGACAATGAAACTATGGTCAGTTTTGATGTGCAGTCATTGTTTACATGCTTACCTGTTGAAGACTGCATCTCAATTGTAACTAGAAGGCTGGAAGAAAACAACATGCCCGCAGAATATGCAGTATTACTCAGACACTGCCTTACATCTGGCTACCTATTGTGGAAGGAGGAGTTCTACAAGCAAGTAGATGGTGTGGCGATGGGCTCACCTGTATCTCCCATTGTCGCCGACATATTCATGGAAGACTTTGAGGAGAAAGCCCTGCTTACTTCTCCCATAAATCCAAGATTCTACAAGCGGTACGTAGACGACACTTTCACAATTCTACCTTTAGATAAAGTAACTGCATTTTAGACCATCTTAACTCTATAAATTCTAAAATTCAGTTCACAATGGAGTTAGAGGCAAACAATTCCTTAGCTTTTCTAGATGTGTTAGTAATTCGGAATCCTGATAACACCTTGAGCCATACTGTGTATAGAAAAAAGACCCATACAGATAGATATTTAAACGGTGATTCTCACCACCATCCTTCACAGTTAGCTACCGTGGGTAAATCTTTGTTTCAGAGAGCACGAGGGATCTGTGACAGTAAACACCTGGCTGCCGAGCTCCAACATGTCAAGCAAGTTTTGCATGACAACAAGCTTCGGGTCCCACGCCTACGTCACAGAGAACGAGTGAAGCCGGCCACAGTCGAGCGTGTACCTGCTGTACTGCCATATGTTAGAGGAGTCACTGACAAGATTGGCTACATCTTGAAGCGCGCTTCCATCAAAACATACTTCAAGCCGCCAAAGAAGATTGGTCAGTTTTTACCATCAGTCAAGTGTAACGTCCCTCTGCAAGATGCAGGAGTGTACAAGCTTGATTGTGAATGTGGTCTCTCCTACATAGGACAAACTAAAAGATCAATTAAAACCCGCGTCAAAGAACATATAGCTGATGTGAAGAATCGACGCTCCGGGAAGTCTGCAGTCTGTGAACATGTACAAGATCGCCCCCGTCACTACATCAGATTTGATAGACCACAAATCTTCGCTAAAGAACACCGATTCCTTCCAAGGATGATTCGCGAGGCTATTGAAATCAAAAAACATCCTAATTTCAATAGAGAAGATGGCTGGGTGCTGCCATCTGCTTGGGATCCTATAATAAATAAAATTAAATCCTAACCCAAGCATACAACTGCAAGACTCCATGATACCATAAGCTCATACTGTGTAGATCGGAACAAAAGTTAAAATTTTAATCTATGGTAACCGCGGTTAACTATGACAGCTGGACGTTGAACATCTCAGTCCTTCCCGTGACCATGGGTGCTGTAAAGCTCTCGAAACGTCGGGTAAAAAGTTAAATATACGCGATAAATTCCGTTAAAACTAGTATTATTTCAACACAAGGGGAGTGCCTTGAAACTGAGGGGATACGACAAAGGGGTTCTTTTTAGCGGTTAACGCGCAAACTTGTGTCTTCTGGGGGTTAAACTGGACTAGATTTAGTCGTCCCCAATCCGAGACTCTGTTCAGCAAAGACTCGACTTCAGACACAAGTTTGTCCCGGCACTCGGAGACGTTTTCCCGAGAAATATTGGCTCGGCCGGTGTAAAGAGCATCACCAGTGCTGTCATCCGCATAGCAATGAATGTTACGGGTATGCAACATATCATTGATATGCAGAAGAAACAGCGTTGGCGATAGCACGCAGCCCTGTGAAACACCAGCATTAATAGGCTTGCAATCGGAGCTTGCACCGTCTACAACGACATTGATGCTCCGATCTGCAAGAAAGCTGGTGATCCAATCGCACAATTTCTCGGGAAGCCCATAGGAAAGGAGGTTCGAAAGAAGCGCTTTGTGCCAAACCCGATGGAAGGCCTTCGCAATGTCCAAACTAACGGCCAATGCCTCCCATCTGTGAGTGAGGTAGACCAGAAGATCACCAGCTGACCGACCACGGCGAAAACCGTATTGGCGGTCACTGATCAGCTGGTGATCCTCAAGGTACCTCATGAGCTGGCAGTTTACAATGGACTCCATTGTTTTGGAGAACAACGAGGTGATGGCGATTGGCCGGTAGTTGGACGGGTCTGAGCGGTCGCCTTTTTTAGGGATCGGGTGGACGAAAGCCGTCTTCCATGATTTTGGGACTACGCCTAAGGAGTAGGAGTACCGGAAAAGACGCGTTAAAACCGGTACCAACTCTGGAGCCACGTCCTCAGCACAATTGGGGGGATTCCGTCAGGCCCACTCGACTTGTGGATGTCCAGGGAGAGGAGTGCTTTGCGAACTGAGCGCTGTGTGAACTGCACTTCCGGCATGGAGCACTCACACCGCGGGATGGTCGGCGGCGTACTCCCCCCGTCATCGAGAGTCGAGTTAGACGCAAAGAGAGAGCCTAGAAGATCGGCTTTCTCCTTTGCAGTATGGGCCAGTGAGTCGTCCTCCCTGTGCAGAGATGGAAGAGATGGCTAACAGAAATTCCCCTGGACAGCCTTGGCGAGAGACCAGAATGCACGGGTTCCAGAAGGAAGGCGAACTAGTTTCTCGCCAATTCTGCCTATGTGCTCTGACTTTGCCTTGGCAAAGACTCTTTTGAAGGACCTAGAGGCGGAATTATACTTCTTTTTTAGAGCGCTGGTGTTTACATCCCGGGACGCTGATGCATCAACCAAGGCTTGGTAGCACTCCTGCTTATAGCATGATGCTATTCTACAGGAGCGACCAAACCATGGCTGAGATTTGCCTCCAATGGGCACCACAGAGGAAGGAATAAAAAGTTCCATACCCTGAAGTACCACATCAGTAACAGAATCCGCAACAACGTTGGGATCATCCGGCGAGAAGCAAACCCGCCCCCAAGGGTAGGATGCAAAGAAAGACCGCATCCCATCCCAATCGGCTGACCTATAGTGCCAAACACGGCGGCAGCCTGCAGAATGCAACCGCGATTTCAGCGTGAGTGGCACAACACTCCGGACCAGACAATGGTCCGAGGAGCCTAAAGGGGCGTCGACGGAAATCTGATATCCGTCCGGGTGAGAGGTCAGCAGAAGGTCCAACAGGGAAGGTGCATGATCCTCCACATCTGGAATCCGCGTAGGCGAAGTAACCAGTTGTGTCAGACCATATGCCAAGGCAAAATCATGAACAGATCTCCCCGCATGATCGGTTAAATGTGAACCAAGCCATTCGGCGTGATGGGCGTTAAAGTCGCCGAGGATCACGATCTCTGCGGAGGGGATCTGCTGTAGCAACGAATCTGCAGCCATTTGGACGTGGTCGAAGAGTCGGTCTGTTTCGGCATTACCGCTATGGGACCTATAGAGGCACCCGTAGACGCGCGGATGGTCGTCGCTGTCTACGCGTAGCCAAAGGATGGACAGGTCCGAACCTTCAAGTCTGCCGAGGCGTCGAGAACAGATGTCCTCTCTGACGTAAACGCAAACTCCAGCCCGAGGCACAAAGGAGTGTTCCAGTTTGTACCCCGGGTAGGAGAGATACGAGACATCAGCCGGAGAGGACACCTGCGTCTTGGTCAGAAAGAGCAGAGCCGGCCTCGCCGTCTCGAGATGGTAGTGGACGGCGTTTAGGTTAGAGTGAAGTCCCCTGATATTGCAGAAATTCACGGACAGCGTGGCAGGGGTCGCCTTGGTTTTGTTGCTCCGTTTGCCCCGAGCAGTTGTAGTCTTGAGCGGAATTATGCCCCCCCCCCCCCCCCAGAATACCCGGGGCAGCCTGAGCACCCACGCTCAGAAGTGGAGAAACATGGTCGTGGATGCTCAGCGAGGGATTCTCCAGGGGTGCTGGTACCCTCCTGGGGTAGTCTATCATTATTTAATTCCGCTACCATGTTGGTGGGGGGGGGGGGGGATTTGGGCCTCCGGCCACCTGCACTCACCAGATGAAACGCGGAAGCAGAGCTTCCACTTCACGCCGGTATTCTGTGAGGTCGTGGTACCACCCCGGTTTGAGCCGGCCCATACGTGCAACAGCAAAGCTGCCGCGTGGCTCTACCACTGTAAAATTCCTACCCTTCTATTGAACTCAGAGGATTATTTATATACTGTTAATAGCTTGCCAGGCAGACGTTGTTCTGCCCTATTCAGCGACCCTTTGTCATGTCATATTAAAAACCCTTAAATTCGCAAAAAAAAAATTGGGTTACTCATGGGCAAAAAGACTATCCTATCTCTCAAGTTAGACCAAACTGCACACGGTGTGCAAATTTGATCAAAATTGGTTAATTAGTTCATAGTGGACAAACGTAATATATATATTAAGATATGTAGATCATCAGCATCATCACAAAGTTCATTGCTGATTATAGCCATAGGATAGGTCCATCACAAAAAAAAATACAAAGTACAGTTTTGTAACACCTGCAGCCATCGGTTTATTGCATTTCTTACCATATCGTCACTATCTAGTAGTGGACTGCCTCATACTTAACTTCTTTGGGATATATTTGACCCTTTGCTACTTCAGCTTACAAATCCGTTGTAAGCTGTTGTCTTTTATTCTGGTTCTGGCTCAGGACAATCATTTGTGGCAGTATGAAGGACTATGTTCAGCGTAAGATCACACAGCAAACTTCTCTCGATGCACATACAAGTTTTGCGTGTATAAACGTTAAAATCCATTTCCATTTAAAAAGTAAGGAAGATAACATACATTTTTTATTTATTTCTTACCTGTCGGGCAGCATTTTCTCCATCATCCCCCTCTATTTCTTCTTCTTCTTCTTCACCACCCTCAACTTCTTGTTCTTCTTCCATATCTTCATCATCTTCCTCACCTTCCTGCAACAAGACTAAAACCTTAAACATCTTTGTCATACATAGTTTTGCAAATACTTGATATTTTTGAGTATTTGTTCCTTTAATAATACAATAAACTTCGGAAACTGTTATATTCTCAAGTATGTATAATATAAAAATATCATATTTATTTATTGTGTATGTATTTATTGTGGGTATTTGTGTATATGTATAAAATACTATTGTGTGCATGTAAGTAGTAATGTAAGTGTATATGTATGTGTATTGTATTTATTATCATTATATTATAATTTTGTATTTTTTCCTTAAACCTTTAATTTTTTTTAATTAGGAGTTTTGCACCCATCACTAGATTCTCTGCACAAACCAAAGGTAGACTGGTAGAGAATGCCTTTAGGCATTAAGTCCGCCGTTTTGTACATTTCTTTTATGTGTGCAAATAAAGCTTAAATAAATAAATAAATAAATTTGAACAATGTTTATTTTCAACAAGAGAGATGGGAATACAAGTTGTACAACATACATAAAATGTATAAAGTTTGAAGAAATATTTGAGCCATAACTACGAGCACTTAACCCTATAGAGAAGTAATACATGCGAATTTAAAAGAAAACATTTTTGTCAACTAGTTGCGGCGGAGGGAGTTGTGAACGCTGCGAAGTACTCCGAACTATTCCGAAGAGATTCCGAACACGATCGCTAGAGCGTGCATTGTAATGAATTTATGCTTTCTATCGATATTGATAAATTTTTTCGCTTTTTTAATACATATTTCAGTATCAGTAACTAGCTTTTGACTGTGACTTCAATTTTCCTGTGCAACTAAGAAATGCAATTTTAAATGTACTAACTATTCAAGCAGTATACTCAGGTAAAATATAAATGCCAGCTTCGAAATAAATTCAAGATTAAATTAAAGGAGTTTAAAGTAAACTTTTAGTGATTTGTTGAACTTTAACATAAAAAATTTAAATATTTAATACGTGGTAGAGCCATGCTGCAGTTATTTTAGTAGTATAGTTGTACCATGAATGGGTCGGCTCGACCGGGGAAGACCACGCTCTCACAGAATACTAGCGTAAAGTACCGTATGGTGTGTGCCAGCATAAATATACCAGCATAAAATAGTAGCTTTATGCTGTGTTTCGTATGGTGAGTGTAGAGAACCGGCGACCCTTTTTAATGGAAACGAGGCATTCCATTCCCCGTGGGTGACAACACATCTGCATTTAGATTCGTAATGGAGGATAGATGTAGATGTCTATGGGCCACAGCAACCACTTACCATCATGTGTACTGTGTGCTCGTTTGTTACCCTATCCTATAAAAAAGGCCCCGTAGGAGATACGCAAGATAGTTCGGCTCAAGGTCGAGGCACTACGAGGCAGTATGGTGAGATTGAAAAGAGAATAAAAAAGATTTTCATGTTTATTTATTATATATATATTTTATTAAGTGCTATTATTGATTTTTAAAATGAAATAGTTTTGTATATATTCTCCTAACTGCACATTTTCCTTCCAATTTTTGATTTTTAAGTATAAATGTCATTCTTGTCAATATATTTCTTCATTATATTTTTCGTTAAATCATAATACGATTGGTTTCTTCGGCGTAAAATTGATGACGTATATACTCCAGGAATAATTGTTCTTCTGTAAAGCTGCTAAGAGCTTTATGGGTCAACAGTTCAACGGTGATTTTTCCTTTAGAGTCACTATTAATAAAATCTTTCTCGATAACGGACTCGCAACGCCGACATAATATTTTAACGACCATTTGTGAGGGATAAATTAACCCTCCATTATCTTTGTAGAATATGAGACTCTTTTTATTTTATTTTAATGACACTAAAGCCTTTATACAGGTATTGCATCTGAGGCAAAAACAGCGTAGGTACTGCACTTCTCATTAGTCGCCGCTTCTTGTTTGTCATCAAAAAACAATCCTCAGTAAAATGTTTTAAGCACATGACACTATATATTGATGGAAACCAATTTTCTTTTTTTGTAACGTTTATCCATTTGTTTTTCATATTACCATCTTTTGAAAACCTATAGGGAAAAAATCATACAGTTTAAATAAAATAACATTGTTATCGTACTTATCCAAAGCTCATATACGAAAAGAATAATTATAATTAATATTATAAAGTATTACTAAGAGTAGTAAATAATAATCTACTACTCTTAGTAATACTTTAAATTAAAATATATATATACCTGCTGAAGATGTCCAGTTACAATTCTAGCAACGTGTGGTCTTGCGTTATCATGCATGAAATGAATATTGTCCCCAATATACCCAGCGTACATATATAATTTATTAATTATATATATATATATATATATATATATATATATATATATATATATATATATATATATATATATATATATATATATATAATTAATAAATTACGTATCCGTCTATATTTAAAATATCCAAAACAACGATATCTAACAATAATCATTTTGTGGATAATTATCGACAATACGAAATAAATATACCGCACTGCACTAGTCATTAGCGTCACGAGGTTAATTATGATAGGTAAGGAGAGACAGACATTGTTTACAATATACACATACAGACAGACAATGTTTGCAGTAAATGCAAAAAGGACGGGGAGTGACGCAACTGTCCAGTTTAACTTGACCTTCGTTGCGTAATAAAAATGTTGAAAATATTTTGGTAAAATAAAGAAATATACTTACCGATGAAAAGTAATATTGTTTGTTGTTACACTACATGTTTTACTGTTGTTTCCGCACCATTTAACGGCACAACAAGACATGATGCCGTAAATTGATTTTAATTTATATTTTAAATGTAAGCCGTCTCTTCGGTTCTAGTTTTTGGTCGCAACTGGCGGGAAACAAGTGTTCCGAAATATATCAGTGACTAGTCACTGACGAGTTAACAGGTTCGGGTCGCCTTGTATTACGTGTCTATAGGGTTAAGTGCTCGTAGGGCCATAACATGTAACTTCAATTGGAGATGACTAAATAATAGCAATATAAAAATTACAATATTTTGGAAATCTGAAAATAAAATATTACTTAAACATTTACCCTGTACATGGTGCCAGAGCATCGCTCGTCATCTTCCTCTGAGTCCACTACAATGACTCCTTCGTCATCTTGATCACAACGCGATGACGTTGGCACTTGGTACTCTACTTCTACAGATCTTTCAAAGCCCTGAATAACCAAAACATAAACGCTTTAAAATTAATTTAATTAATTTTAAGAAAAGTTTCGAGTGACAATCTCGTAGTGGTAAGCGAATTAGAGGGAGGTCCCCGATTAGTTGGAGTGACAACTTTGAAGACACATGGAAGTCGACGGATAAGGTAACTGAGGAATATGGTTAGTGGTATTCCTTGTCAGAGGATTTTTGAGAAACTGTAAAGATGATGATTATATTTACATGGTAGAGTTAAATTAAAACAATAGCTGCCAACCACGAGCGTAACAATTATGGCAAATATCCCCCCTAGCGGTAATCAATGTGGAGGCCTATGTTCAGTTTTAGCTGTTTTCGCTGTAATGAAAACTGTTACTAATGATAATGTTGTTAAGCACTTACAAGTAATAACAAACTCTATAGATATTTGACATTTTACATGTTTTTTTTTTTAATAGAGTAAGAGTGACAAACGAGCACACAGTCCACCTGATGTTAAGTGGATGCTCTGGCCCATAGACATCTACATTTTCCTCGATTAAGAATCAAAATGAAGATGTGTTGCCATCCCTGAGGAATAAGATGGAATGCCTTGTTTCCAGTAAAAAGGGTCTCTGGTTCTCTACACGCACCAAACGAAACACAGCAGCATTAATCCACTACCTTACACTGGTATTATGCGAGAGTGGGGTCCTTACCCGTACAAGCCGATCCATTCATGCTACAATCACAATATAAAGCAATATTAGGATCATTGGTGTAGTGATTGAAAGATACTTTACTCATTCAGGTCCGTTTATTGAATACCAAAATAAAAGCCAATTACAATAATATAAAAATACTAATGGAATAGGTAAGTAATATTGCTTAGTTGCAATCGCGTCATTCATTTACGTCATGACCTAATAACACTTCGGTATATGCATATAATTAAAAAACTTTATAAAGACAGTCCTACATAGCATAGCAATGATCGTTTTGAATTCATTAAATTAGAAAAATAAAGTAACAGTCTATATACGTCCACTGCTGGCAGGGCCTGATTTACCCACAGGCTGACCAGGCTGGAGCAGAGGGTGCAAGGTTCCAGGCGGCGTGGAGTAATGTTGTTTAAAAGACTATAAATCAATAGCACGTTTCGGACTATAAACTAAATACGCTATGTTATAGCGCGCTATTTATAAGAAAGCGTGGGAGGCCGACAAGCGCGTAAAGTTTTGCAGCACGCTAAACCTCGTAGCACGTTACATTACATGTCATTCGTTGGACAGACCGCGTGCTATATAATTACATTATTTCGTAATAAGTCGC
Source organism: Parnassius smintheus behrii (assembly GCA_036936625.1). Taxonomy (NCBI): domain Eukaryota; kingdom Metazoa; phylum Arthropoda; class Insecta; order Lepidoptera; family Papilionidae; genus Parnassius; species Parnassius smintheus. The sequence continues at coordinate 25,528,534 of JAUPFT010000018.1, forward strand.
ATTTGCGTGCGCATGCGTGCGTGTGCGTGTGCACGTTGTGTTTTCTATTTTATTTATTCATCTATTATAATTATGAACAGCGCCCCATACCACTCCATGCAAATTATCAAGCCACCTGCCAAATCCCAAAAGAAAGCTGACATCGTCGCATGGCAAAAGCAAAATAGGTTTAATAAGCGAACAATCTTAAAACGGTTTCAAAATCAGCATGGCTGATTTTGAAATGGCAAAAAAACACATCACGGTGAAAAAATAATACCGTTACCTGTACACGCGTCCTCTTTGCAGCGACGGGCCTCGCTTGCAGGCGTCGTTTCTGCGGTCGTGCGTCGGGCGGCGCGTTGGACGTGCTGACGCCGGGAGGGGCGTTCGAAGTGCTGACGCCGGGGACCGCTTGCGACGTACTGACACCCGGCGCAACATGGGAAGTGCTAACCCCCGGCGTCGCGTGGGTTGTGCTGACGCCCGGTGTAGTGTGAGACGTGCTCACGCCGCTTGACGCTTGGTTGCCGACCGCCGAAGTTGGTGTTGCGCTTGTTGCACCTAAGTGGGTTTATTGAGTGTTTATTAATTTATCAAGTGCCTGGAAACTAACTGGCAGAGCCGTGGTAGCTCAGATGGTTAACGCTCGCTGTAAATATAACAGAACGCGAGTAACCCGGGTTCGATCCCCGCAGTCACCAATGAAATTGTTAATTGCAATTTTAAGTGCTGATTTACCACGTGCTCGGCGGTGAAGGAAAACATCGTGAGGAAACCTGCATGTCCGAGGAATAAGAAAGAATAATATTTCGAAGACATGTGAAGTTCGCCAACACGCATTGAGGCTGCGCGACGGACACTTCCTTGCCTTAAAACCCTCTCAGAAATGAGGGGAGGTCTGTGCCCAGCAGTGAGACGTATATAGGTTGTAACTTTACTTTTACTTTACTGGCAACTAACGTATTTAACATCTAAGTGGCTTAAGTAAGTACTCCAATGGTTTGGGCACGTTGAACGAATGAGTGAAGACCGAATGGTGAAGAAAATATATAGAGCGAAAGTAAATATTAAAAGGTGTCGAGGTAGACCGAGACTAACTTTCGAAGACCATGTGAGCAAATTGCTCGAAGAGGGGAGGGTCAAGAGTACTCGGATACCTAGACGTGCATGTATGAAGAAGTTAATGAACCTGAAAGAAGCGAAAGAGGTATGTAAGGATCGTGACACTTGGCGATCTGTTCTCTCTGGCTACCCCGTTAGGGATTGTGCGTGACGATAAGTAAGTAAGTAAGTGGCTTAAGATCATGTGGTATTTTGGTAAAATATTCGTCTGTGATAAAAGATAGTAATGTAAAAATATCACAACAACTGTTAATTTAATCCTAAAATTAAAAAAATGAATGATTGATAAAGATTCAATGAATGTATTTAATTGAATAAAATTATATTGCAAAAGTATTAGAAATGAGCATAGATAAAGTATAGTATAGATTAGCGATAGAATGATTAGAACAAGACCAAAATCAAAATACACCAATGTGCCTGTAGTGTGCATGTGTACGTGACAAATACTGTTTCACCATGCATTGCCTGCCTCAACTTTAATTATCGATACTGATTGCAGTATATTAGTATCTTCTGATTTGACGCAGATAATGTAAGTGAATATTTTTACCCAAGTACGGCAAAGCCAAAAGGATGGACACATTTTTAAAAGGCTATGGATGTATGTATTGTATATTCATCTGTTCCTTCAAATGTTCTAAGCTACTCATCTTATATTGATAAATCAGATATCATTAAAAGCACTGTGGCCTTTCGCTGGTTTTAAGCTGCATAAAGTCACATAAAAACTAACATGGGTCTTATTGCGGACATATAATGAAACATAGATTTACTTTGTCAAAGCATGTTACAGAAGTGAACGACAGAATCGGGAAATGACAACCCCAGCGAAAATGTATCGACCAAATTAGCGATCTACTGAAAATGGAACAAATTAAGAGTACCATTTACCGACGAGCATGTCAGGATTGTGCCAAATAAAAGTTCTGCCTACCCCTCTGAGTGACAGGTGTGAGTGTTTATGTAATTATTATGAAATATTGAAATACATACAATATTAAAAGATTATATATATGAGAAAATCTAAAACTAAAAACTTATATTATCATACAGTCCTACTCGCTGTGATATTGACAAGAACATTGCCAAGAATGTTGACTGCGTTTCCACACTGAATGGCTATTATGTACTAACTAAATAAATATTAATATGTCGTGTCTGATGCATTAATATTTATTTGTCCAATAAAAGGAGTAATTAGAATATTCTCGACGTTCCGAAAACACATGTTATAAAAATGTTAACTATATCAGTATCTATCAGTTAAAGTTAGTTCTTATAAAACTGCATTGAACGAATTAAAGTCCAACAGCCAATGAAAACTTGCAGTTAACTTCAAACTTAAAAAAAAACAAATCTACGGAAACAGCCCTGATCAGTATTATTGACAGGGTCGAAAAAGCACTGGAGGATTAAGAAATAGCTCTTTGTGCCTTTCTAGGATATTGAGGGCGCCTTCGACAGTAGCCCCACATCACTCCTGATTGGAGGCCTGACATCTAAAAATGTTGACCCCACAACCATTAGATGGGTGAAGTCGATTCTCTCAAACAGAAAGGCAAAAATAGCGCTGTTTCAAACTTCGATTGAGGTTGCAACTACAAGAGGTTGCCTACAAGGAGGTGTTTTGTCACCCCTTCTGTGGACTCTTGCGGTTTACCAACAATTGTACAAAATTGCAGGACTTACGCATTAACACACTGGGTTATGCTGATGACCTTGTGATCATTGCGAAGGGCTTTTGCCAAAGTACTTTATCGTCAATAATACAAAGAGCCCTAAACACTATAAATAACTGGTGTAGGGATAACAGTTTATCAGTTAATGCTGATAAAACTGTTATAATACCCTTTACTAAAAAGGGATGGTTGGACGTGTTAGTGTCAGTCAAACCAAAACTTAATGGTAAAGAAGTACCATTTTCCACGGAAGTTAAGTACTTGGGCGTAACAATCGACCAAAAACTAACATGGAACTCTCACCTTAGCAACGTATGCCATAAGGCAAAAATGGCTTTAGGGACGTGCAGTCATTTGGTCAGGAACAACTGGGGCTTGCGTCCCAGTATGGTCCTATGGCTGTACAGCAGCATAGTGAGGCCGATTCTCACCTACGCCTCTATTGTCTGGTGTAACAAGGCCAATCAAAAGACGACTGCGGACAGACTAAATAGTCTAACAAAGGACTGCCTGCTTAATGACAACTGGAGCTATGCGATCATCGCCTGGAGCGGCTCTTAATGCACTTCTATCCCTAACGTCCTTTCATCTCTATCTAGACAAGAAGGCGAGGGCTAGTTTGTATAGGATTAACGCCCAGGGCGGTCTGAGCTTGCTCTCCTACAGATTGAGATCTATGCTCGACTCAATTAAGGAATCACCGGTCTTATGCATGATCTCAGATATCATGCGTCCACTACACACTTTTGATAAAAAGTATATAGTGGGATTACCCTCCAGAGAAGACTGGCTGAGTGGCCAGGTTATCTGTGAGGTCGGTAGCCTTATATGGTATGCCGATGGGTCTAAAAATCTTCCAAGCAGAAATTTTCGCCATACTTCGGTGTGCGGAAATCAATCTGCAAAAACACTACGTCAACCATATAATTTACATAAACTCTGATAGTCAAGCAGCACTGCTAGCGCTGAGGTCAAACTTAGTGAACTCGAAGCTAGTTGGAGACTGCGTGAACCGTTTAAACGCCCTGGTATGTAACAACAGGGTCGTTTTAAGATGGGTTCTGGGTCACGAGGGCATTGTAGGCAACGAATTTGCCGACAAACCTGCACGGGAGGGCTCAAAGTGCACACTATTTGGACCTGAGCCATTTTGTGGAATCTCAAGAAGCTTAGCCCGATTGACCCTTGAAACTCTTTATCACAATAAATCACTTAAGATCTGGTCTGACACACCAGACCTAAAACATTCTAAAACCTTAATCCGGGCTTTTGACCGTAAATTCGCTTCAAAAGCCCTGGGATTAATTAAAAATAAATTGCGCATTATGGCAAGAGCCCTAACTGGACACTGTTGTCTTAAAAAGCACATGTCCATTCTAGGACTACGCATGAAGGCTGTGTCGGTTCTGTTCCATAAGAGAAGAAACGCCTCTACACATCCTAACTGATTGCGGATCTTTAATGCGAAAAAACACTCATCTGGGAAACTATGTATTCCACCCAGAAGAAGTGAAATTGCTCACGGCTAAGCAACTTCTTCTATTCATTGAAGACATAGGGCTTAGCCGTGAACTATAGCCTATATAATAATAGATTTTCTAGGTCGCAGTGATACTGGTCTCCTTCCCTAGACCTGCATAGCTGCTCGCACTTAATTAAAAAAAAAAAACTTTAAAAAATATTACAGAACCTTAAAATAAAACATAAAAAACTAAGTTTAACAAGTCTGCATGCAAGGCGTACCTTTGCATGTTAAGGACATTTCAATAAGATATTATCGATAATGTCAATCTCGACGAAAGTGAGGTTAAAATTAGAAGAATTTCAATTAATGATTTCTTAAATTTACACGAACAATTTCACTTATTTGTAATTATTTCAAATTCAACTGCTTTGCATTCAGATGACGAGTATTATAAAATGTGATAATGTTTTCTATCCATTAAAGTACAAATTATTCGTACCTGCTCAAGGCACTTAAACAGCTAAACATTTCATTTCATTACGGGTTAAATGTATAATAATGTGGGATTTTTTCTGGGATGAGTTATATTTACGTACTACGCAACTAGTCATCATCAATCCCGTCTATCCAATACTAATTTTCACTTTTAAAACCTGAGATTTTACAAACACAAGCGGGATTCGTTTTATTCACGAATTACGCCAGGTCGATAGCGTGTACGTGAATGGTCTAGCCATCTTCCTCGCTCTAACCTACGCGTACACTATGCTCTTTCTTTTTTGTATTGCTAATCTATTCTCACGTTAGTTAATAAGAGTGAGGTATATAGGTACCAGATGACATAATGACAGCGTAGCTCTTTTATAATTGTAAATTATAATGATATATTTTATATATGACTACACCGTTGGTGTATTGGTGGTCATAGCGCGACTACTCATGATGAGGTCCCGGGTTCGAATCCCGGCTCTGGCAAAAAAAAAACAGTTATTGAGCTTTTTCTTCAATAAATTGTCAGTAGCTGCTCAGTCAGCACCCGTGTCTCGGAAAGAACGTAAAGCCGTTTATCCTGCACCTGATCTCTCTCAGGTTGTGTCGGTATAAATAAAAATATCGGCTGGTATGGGTCTTTTTTCTATATTAACCAACCGATATTTAAATGGTGAATCTCACCATCATCCTTCACAGTTAGCTACCGTAGGTAAATCTTTGTTTCAGAGAGCACGAGGGATCTGTGAAAGAAAACATCTGGCCTCCGAGCTGCAGCATGTCAAGCAAGTGTTGCAAGACAACAAGCTTTGGATCCCGCGCCTACATCACAGTGACCGAGTGAAGCCGGCCACAGTCGAGCGTGTGCCTGCTGTACTACCATATGTCAGAGGATTCACAGACAAGGTCGGCTACATCTTGAAACGAGCTTCCATTAAAACATACAAGCCGCCGAAGAAGATTAGTCAATTTTTACCATCCGTCAAGTGTAATATCCCTCTACAAGATGCAGGAGTGTACAAGTTAGATTGTGAATGTGGTCTCTCTTACATAGGTCAAACAAAAAGATCCATAAAAACCCGCGTAAAAGAACATATAGCTGACGTGTAGCACCGACGCTCCGGGAAGTCTGCAGTCTGTGAACATGTTCAAGATCGTCCCCACCATTACATCAGATTTGATAAACCACAAATCCTCGCAAAAGAACACCGATTCCTACCAAGGATGATACGCGAGGCTATTGAAATTAAAAAACATCCTAATTTCAATAGAGAAGATGGTTGGGTGCTGCCGTCTGCTTGGGATCCTATAATTAACAAAAGTAAACCCAAACCCAAGCATACCACTGCAAGACTTCAAGATACTGTAAGTTCGTTTTGCGTAAATCGGACCAAAAATTAATATTCAAAAACTGAAGGTAGCCGGGCTAACAATGACATTGGGACGTCAAAAATCTCAGTCCCCCCCGTGACCATGGGTGCTGTAAAGCACCCGAAACGTCGGGAATTAAAAATAAGTAAAATCAGTTAAATAAACGCGATATAATCCGTAAATTTAGTTTTATTCAATGGGCAGTGTTCGCATAAATTTAAGAAACCATTTTGCCCTGTTATCTCTAAGACTGTAGTCCCCAAGGTCATTCAGGCTTCTGAAATCCTTAAATTTTTACATGATAAAGATGGATAGACGAATGATTAACAATTATGAGTCAACAAATTTAATGTTGATCGTCGTGCGAGTCCATCAGGGGATGCCAGACGTGGCGTGGTAAGCTCACCCGACTGTGGCGTAGCGGGCGTAGCCGGTGCGGCGACGGCGGCCACGCTGGTGACGCTAGGCGCGGCAGCCGAGCTGGCGGCCGACGCTGCCACCGCGGCCCCCGCACAGCCCGAGCTCGTGCCACTCGGCTGCTCGATGCGAGGCATCACTAGAGCGACCCCCTTAACAACAATCAACGTTAATATAACTATTCCTATATACTTTCACTCATAATAATAAATTCTTTATTTGCCTCAAATCTTTTAACAATTAAATGGAACTCTGGCTTCTAAACTACTTGTAATAACTGTATCTTAGAAACCAGTGTCTTCTCCTATTAGTGGTGAAAAAGTTTAATTTCCCCTGTAGTAATTATCGTGCATACTGGCCACAAACATCAGTAAATGTTTGGAATGTTTCTTTTTTTAGAATTTCATTTATTTTATACGGCCAAAAATTTTGCTAACTTTTGAATTTAATTTTAAATTTAGGTATTGTTTAAATTGTTTATCGTATTAAGTGTAAATTGTTACTACAAATAAACTGAGAATGCCAGATCTAAACACTACTCAAGTTGCTAGTGGCTTTTAGTTTAAATGAACCAGGGCACACCTAAAAACATGTCCAACATTACGAGTATCAAAATCTGTAGTACACCGAGTTTTCAAGAGGTATCAGCAGACTGCACAGTATACGAGACTTGCAAGACAGGGACGTGGTAGATGGTTTTAAGAGGTAGAGCCATGCCTCAGCTACGGTTATAGCACGAATGGATCGGCTCGACAGGGTTAGAACCTTAATGTTACTATGTTTCGTTATAGTGGGTGTACAGAACCGGAGACCCTTTTTACTGGAAACGAAGCATTCCATCTTAATCCTCAGGGGTGACAACACATCTGCATTTTGATTCTTAATCGAAGATAAATGTAAGGTCTCTAAGGGCCACAGCATCCACTTACAGGTGGACTGTGTGCTCGTTTGTCACCCTAATCTATAAAAAAAAACTTTAACGTAAAACCCTGGCCAGAGATGACCGGTTCATCATTACCAGCATGCTTAGAAATTGACCTCAACTTGTTTTGAAGTAAGACTGCAGCTCCAAGAAGTTCGAGGGGTTACAGTAAACACAAAAACTATGAGAAAAAGACTGAAATTGGTCGGAATAAATACACACTTGCATGCCAAGAGACCCATTCTTGCCACATGCCATCAAGAAGCTAAGGTTAATTTTGCTCGCAATCACAAAAATTGAAATGACGAAACTTGAGTCAAGTTCTGTTTACAGATGAGTCCAGATTTTGCCAAATGATGGAAGGATTAAAGTGCCCCTACTTTAATCCTTCCATCATCTGGAGTCACAAGCCCGTATGAGAGATACACTCAGTGAAACATAATTGGAAAAGTAGGCATATGGTGGAGGGCCACTTATGGGTAGGGCGGGTATTTGTTTGGAGGCACGTCCGGAACTTCACGTCATTGAGAATAGGTCACTGCCAGCGCTACGATATTATATAACTGACATTTCGGAAATAATAAAAAATAAGCACAATCGAAATTACCGTTACAGCCTACTAAAGACTACGGCTGAAAAAAGCCCTCCTGCATAGATTGCCTCACAGGGAGGATAATTGCCATAGTTGGCACGCTTAGCAAAGCGAGTTGGCAACCGATTTTTTTTTGTATTTAGTCGTTATAAGAAAACAGAAATGCTGCTGTCTATCTCCTTATTTGTTTCCCTCGTAGCCTCTAACGACACCCAAATTCATAGTTTAAATACTAGTGACATACAAAAGCTTGCAATACCAGTTACTAGACTCCCTAGAATTAGCTTATCGTTCATGGGGCAATATATAAAGTATACGCTTTTACAACAAAATCTCAGAAAATGTACAAACTTTGTCAATACACAAGTTTTTCTAGCTGATTCTTCCCAGGACAGAGGTATTATATTATTTATTTTATACGTGGTAGAGCCATGCTGCAGTTATATTAGTAGTTTAGTTGTAGCACGAATGGGTCGGCTCGACCGGGGAAGGACCACGCTCTCACAGAATACCAGCGTGAAATAGTAGCTTAATGCTGCTGTATTTCGTATGGTGAGTGTAGAGAACCGGAGACCCTTTTTACTGGAAACGAGGCATTCCATCTTAGTCCTCACGGGTGACAACGCATCTGCATTTTGATTTGTAATCGAGGATAGATGTAGATGACTATGGGCCGCAGCAACCACTTATCATCAGGTGGACTGTGTGCTCGTTTGTCACCCATTCCTATAAAAAAAAAAACCGGTGGTAAATAAAAAAATAACTTTCAATATGTATTATGTAATAATCTATAACGAATAAAAAATATTCTATTCTATTGTCGCAGGATATTTTTACACCACCATTACATGGTAAACTCAATTTTTTTAACCTAATTGTCACAAATAAATATGCGTGATATTTTTTATACACACTTTTTTTTACGTTCTTCTTAATTTGTCCACGAGCCATGAATATAGAGATAATATAATAATTAATATAATTTTGCAAAATATCCTGTGACCTTTTTTATAATTAGAAAAAACTACATAATATAACCATAAAACAGCGAGTTTATTTATATATATAAAATCTGCTTTGTGAAACAGGCAATCTACATATTTTAATCGTCAAGTAACATTGAAACGTACCTGTTGTGGCGGTTGGGAATGTGAAGAAGATTGTGCAGTGTTATCACTAGATCCAGACGTGCCCATACCAGCTTCACTCGTATCCATGTCCTAACAGAAAAAAGTAATCTTAACATGTTATGTTAATTAACCTGCTTTCTTGTTTATCTGTTTGATACAAATTTTATGATTGATTTGAACTTCCCGATGAGTTGGAGACTTGGAACTTAAAACATAGCTCAGAATTGGATCACAAACAAACAGACAAATAGAACAGAAGCCAGTTAATAAGTAAAAATAAAATATTTTATATTTATTAAATATATTACTAGATTTTTATAACAAATTAAAAAGCATAAAATAATTTTTCCAGGACCCACACTGTTTTTTCCTTACCTCATACATAGATGGTAATGAAAATATATCATTGTAAATTTTTAATATCTATGAAAAACGCTTCATAACATAAACGAAATAACTCTTCGATCGCCGGTAAACAATAAAAGAAATATAGAACTTTCTTTCAATCTCAAAAAAAAAAATTTCGGGTGTACCCGAGGTTACATAACTATACCAACATTCAGGGGGAAAAGGCTTAGGCGTAAGGTTGATTATTGCTTGCATTAACAGTCCGAGCGTTTACAATTTTTATGCCTACACACGTTATCACCTCACAAAGACCACTGACCCTTACGTTAGGCAGATTCTCGTGCAATGTGACGCAATATACAACTGGCTGTCGTAACAACATATTCCATCTTTTAATACTATGCCAAAAAAATTATAATTTTGTTGCAGTTTTAAGGAATGTTTGCATTTGTATAACCTCTTTTACTGCATCATTAACTACGTAATTTAAATTTTTAGCAAGTTCAAAAATTCACTAGGTGATTTATCTTTTCCAATAAATTAATTGAAATTTTGATACATTTCTTTGTTTAATTTGTGTAGGCATGTAGGTACCTTAAATTAATTAAATATAAAACGAATAAGTTTTACTAAATGTTATAAAAATAAATGTTAAGATCCTCCTGTGCTCAAGGACCCTTCAGGCCGGAGGCGGAAGGAGATAGGCAGCAGTTCTAGCTGGAGGGCCGTGGCTTTTTGCCCAGCCTGCTACGACTGTCTATTGTTAAGACTCTGTATAATCACAAGTTTTCAGGAAAATCCTTATGGCGTTAATAATATTAATAGGATTAGAAGAATTTAATTTATACTTTTTAGCATGTTTTAAAAATGTGAGATATTAAGAAAATATTAAAATATAAGTAGTATAATAAACATATTTTCAATTTAAAAACAAACTAACGTAAGCAAAAACAATACAACCATAGATGAATAACACGTACTTGCGTCGACTCAGGGGGAGCGGAAGATGCTGAAGAAGCTGATGTAGCAGCAGATGCTGTAGTAGCTGATGTAGCAGCAGCGGTAGCTGAAGCTGCTGACGCAGCAAGTGCAGCACGTGGTAAAGGACGAGAAGAAGACGCTGGCATATATTCAGTTGTGTGCGCGTCGTGAGGGGCAGTAGGGCCAACCTGCGCCATTGGTCGGATCGATGCCAATGGAGTCTCGCCACCGCGTCGACTCGCTGTCACACTTTGTTGTGATACACCTGTTTTTGTTATAATTGTAGGTAGTGGTAACAGAACAATTGTACGCATGTGTATCATATTTTATAGGTTGTGCATGAGTTCAACTTTTATTTTTAATAAAACAGGTGATTTTTTTGCAATAGTTTACGCACCTATAAAATTATAAACTCAAGAGAAGCTAACTTTTCAATTATGTATAAATATATATTTAAATATATTACAAATGATGATATTCTTACCCGACATAGGTTTTATATTAGCCGTAGGTGGATCAGTGGTTGTCTTTTCCGCAGTGCTCTGCTGCTTACCCACCGACGTTTGATTAGCTAATTGCCGCTGAAGCATATTCACTTTTTGAAGAAGAGCCTCTACTTCCCTTGTCTTTTCCGCCTGTGCCTCGCCACGTTCTTTCTCCAGTCGGGATAGTCGACCTTCATATTGAGATTTTATCAAAGCTAATCTCACATCTTGCTCATCCCGCGTGCTTTGCTCAATAGCTCCAATTTTATTACGTGATTCATCTAATTCTCGACTCAATGTATTTTTCATTTCGGTCAATTGAACAATTTTACTCTTTGCTTGTTTTAAAACTTGTTTTGCTTTTTCTTCTTTATCCAAATTCGCTGATCTTAATGACTCTAATTCTTGTTTTAGTTTCTCGTTATTTGTCTTTTCTGATTCCAATAGACTTTGAAGTTCACTAAGTTGATCTTCCAGTCTCTTAGAACTTTCTGCCAATGCTGCTCCCGCAACAGCCGCTTCACCTTCACTTTTCTTTTTGTCTTCATCAACTGTTTTCACAAGTTCCTCATACTGACCTTTGTATTTCTTTGCTATTTTTCGTATTTGCATTTCTTTATTTCTTATATCACTTAATGAGGCATCTTTACTACTTAATTCTTCGGTTAATTTTGCATTTGTTTCTAAAAGAGAACCATTTTCTGCTCTCAGTTTAGTTAATTCTTCTGTTAACCGTGACATATCATCCTTAAGAGTCTGTAACTCCTCATTTAGTTTCTTATTATCCTCCACTAGAGCATTTTGTTGTCGAGACAATACTGTATACTGTTCTTCTAACTTCGATTTTTCTACTTTAATGGCACTCAATTCTTCATTTACTTTCTTAAGTGCTTCTTTTTCATTAGTCAACATTTTAGCAAGGGTTTCTCGCTCATTTTGCAGACGTTTCCAATCCTCAGGACTTGTTTTATTTGCACGCTCAACCAAAGCATTTACTCTAGTTCTCCATCTAGCACAGTCAGATTTTAAAGACGTGTTTTCAGATTGTAGGGTTTCATTTTTAGAAGTTAAATCCGCAATCTTTTCTTGTAAAGGATTTAGCTGCTCTTCTAACGATTTCACAGATGCCGTTAGTTCCTCTACACGGGCAGATAAACTATCTCTTTCTTCTCTTAAAATTCTGTTACTATCCGTTAATGCGTTGAGTGTCTCTACTTTTCTTAATATATCCGACTGTTTATTAATTGTCACAATGCTAACCACAGATCTTTCTCTTTCGGCTGCAAGGGCCAATTTTGCTTCATCGAGTTGTTTCTCAGCAATTTCTAGCTGTGATCTTAGTCTCATAGTTTCCGCTTGTAAAATATCAAATTTCGCAATTGCTATGTCCTTTTCTTTTCTCAAAAACTTCAATATTTGGAAAAGCTGTTCGGAAGATTTACCGTCATCTTCACTGATAGATATATTCATATTTGAATCATTAGCAGATTCACTAAGACTATCGGACTGGGATCTTGATGCGTGTGAAACTGAAAGCTGTGTACCTAAAGCTTGAATTTGGTCATGTAAAACTGAATTTTGATCGTTTAGATCTTTCAATCGTTGTAGAAGATCTTCATTTTCACTTGAGAGGGTTTTTTGTCTTTCAACCCATGATGCTTTTTCAGCTTCTAACTTATCAATTGTGTTATTCTTTAATGCTACTAATTCATTTAATTGGTTTTGAACTTTAGATAACTCCTCCTTAACGCGGGAAAGAGTCTGAATGTCGGTTGAATGTAATATCATTTCATGGGTATATTTATCTTCAGCTTTCTGAACTGCTTCAGATAATTCAGTGACCTCAGATCGTGCACTTTCCAGATCCGTGCGACAAGTCTCTAAATTAGATAACGCTGTATTCAATTCTTCTTTACAACTAGCTAGTTCATTTTTCAAATTAGTATTGATATTAGAGTATTCACCATTATTTTGAAGTGATAGTTCTGCTTCCAGCTCTGCACATTTATCTTCCATGGATTGTAGTTTTTTGGCATAATCTGCAAGTTTCGCTTCAGTTTCATTTTTATAAGTCTCATATTCTTTGTTTAAAGTTTTCATTTCTTTTTCTGCCCCTTCCGAAATATCACAATATTGTTTTATGTGCTCTTTGGCTATATTTAATTGTTCTGTAAGAGATTTGACTTCACCCTCCCTGTCAATTAGTTTATTTTCTAATTCCTTTATTTTCTTGATTGCGTCAAGAGAACCATCAGTGTTGGGCGCTAAAGCAGCTTTAAGTTTTTTCGCGAGTTCTTCATTTGCTTTATTTTTTTCAGTTAAATCACTTCTAAGCTGAGTTATTTCCTTTCTCATCACGTCTGCTGCATCTTTTTCTTCTTGCATTCTTTGCTTTGCAGTTTCTGTTTGACGCTCTAGATGTGCAGCTAGCTCCCTAAATCGATCTTGTTCCTCTTGAAGTCTCCTTCTTAAAGCAGAACATTCTCGTGTTGCTTCGTCTAATCTTGATTCTAATTTCGTACGGTTTTCGGCTTCTACGCGTTCTAAACTAGCTTTAATAAGTTCCAAGTTTTTCAATAATAAAGACTGTCCTTGTCTTTCGCGATTTATCATCTCCTTTTCAGTTTGTACGCGTTGTTCAGCATCTTTAAGTAGTTTACATTCCAATTTTAAATTCTCTAATTGAATCTCAGCTGCAGCTAATTTGCTTTGCGCATTTAATGCTTCATCCCTTAAGTGTTGCAAAGAAACTTCATGCTTAGCTATAGTTGTATTATATGCTTTATTCTTTTCTTCCAATGAACTTATTTGTTTTTTGTAAGTGGTGATATTTGTTTGTAATATTTTAAGTCTTTCATTATTATACTCTGAAGTTGATGCGCATTTGCTATTAGCCGCTGTTAATTTAGCAATTTCTTGTCTCATATTATCAATTTGTTCAAACAACATTCTCTCATTTGTTACTTTTTCTTCTTTGTAAGTTTTATATTCTTCCCTTAAAAGTTCAAGTTGTTTTTCAGCTTCCTTATATTTAATTTCATAAGCTGATACATCAGATGCTAAAGTTTTGGAAGATTTATCTGGTAGTGTTTCCATTTCACTTGAGTCACCTTTTTCTAAGTCAGAAGTGTCTAACATAGATGGCATTTCATGTCTTTTTCCTTTCATGTGGTCATGATATAACTTTTTAAACATATCACGCTGCCTGATTAGACCATTTACCATTTTAGTTTGCCTTTCTTGTGCTTCAGTTAATTCTGATATGCGATGTTTTAAGGACTCGATCTTATTCTGCATTTCCCCGCTTTCAAATTGTTCTTTGTGTCTCTCAAGTTCCTCTTGTTTATCAGTCAATTCACGAACCATTCTTAGAAGCTTTTGGTTATTAGACTGTAGTTCTTGAATATCACTGAAGGTTACAAGTGTTTTCGATATAATACGTGACGAATTATGATCTGATGTACTAGACGTGTTAAGCGATTCATCATGGTCACCATTCAACAAACCACCTCGGCTAAGTTCTATTTCTTTCAGTAAAAAGCAAACCTGTCTTCCTAGGTCAGCTAATTCTCCTTTCAATTTAGCATTTTCTCTACTATAATGATTGGCAATTTTAGAAGACTCACTATAGTCATCTCTAAGTCTATTACATTCTATTACCAAGGAATCAATTTGTTGTGTTAACGCTGCATTGCTTTCTAGAGTTTCTTCATAATCAGCCTTTTGTTTTTGTAAGAGAGGTGCTTTTTCTTCTAATTCTTGTACAATAGTATTAATTGTTATGTTGAGTCGTCTATTTTCTTCTTTTTCTTGACTTAATTCTTCAGTTACTTTAACCAACTGCGAGTAGATTTGGGTCAGTGACATTCCAGATTTTAGTAACTTACTTGCTGTTGCTGCTGATGGTGCTAGATCACTAAGTGCCATATCTAGATTTTGTGATGCTGCTGCTTTAAGCAAATCATTAGCGTGTTCTAATTCATTTTTCAAAGATGTTATTACCTCATTCTTTTTTTCCATTAACTCTTCATGATCTAATTCTGCTTGTTTATACTTTGTCTCTAATTCACCATATTTCTCAGTAGCTTCGTTTAAGAGTTTCTGTAGTTCAGTTATTCCATCAGTTAGCTCCATTGTTTTCGCCTCAGCATCATCATGCATAGTCTTAAATAGATCAGCAAGTTTGGTTTTAGCATCAAGTTCTTTTTTATAATTTTCGGACATTTTATTTTCTATTTCTCTCTGTTCCATTAATCTTTGTGTGAGATTTTCAGCACGATTATTAAGGTTTTTTTTTATTTCATTCAACTGTGCAATTGTTTCATTTGCAGCATTAAGTTCTTCTAATTTTTCAGAGAGTTGTGTTTCTACATTTACTAATCGACTTGTGCTGTTTAATCTTTGTGTCTGTAATTCAGAAGTAAGTCTGTTAACTTCATCAGTCAAACTAGATATCTGCGAGTTCAACAATGTTCTTTCTTGTTCTATACGTTTCTCTCGGTATTGCAGGGATAACTCTCTGCTTTGAATTTCATCATTTAAAGCTAAGGCTTCACACTTTGAATCAATAGCGGCGCGGAGTTGTTGTGACAGAGATGCTTCATTTGCAATTAACCTCTCTATTTCGGCATTACGACGTTCTAAAATACGAGTCAGGTCATTCCTTTCATCAACAGCAGCATCTCTTGCACTTTTAAGAGAAATAATTTCATTTTCCAATCGAACAATTTTATCATTTGCTTTACTCAATTCCGCACTTAATGTTCCTACTTGCTTTTCAAGTTCTGCAACTGTTTCATCAGCAACAAGTAACTTTTTAGCTGTCTCTTCATATTTTGTTGTCAATTCTAGTATTGTAGCTTCTGATGATGCTATTTTGTCACCTGTAATGATAAAAAAAATTCTACAGTTTTACTAACTAAGCTTTTATATTGTTAACCACTTCGATTACATATGAGAAATGATTTTTGTAATTGTTAATATTTGATATTTAAATGAGTGTGTCAAATAATTAACAGAAGTTAGTAGAAGACACTAAACGGAACAATTAAAACATATTTAATATTTTTTATTAAATAAATATTTGATACTTTAGTTTAGTTGTAGCACGAATGGGTCGGCTCGACCGGGGAAGGACCACGCTCTCACAGAATACCAGCGTGAAATAGTAGCTTAATGCTGCTGTATTTCGTATGGTGAGTGTAGAGAACCGGAGACCCTTTTTACTGGAAATGAGGCATTCCATCTTAGTCCTCACGGGTGACAACGCATCTGCATTTTGATTTGTAATCGAGGATAGATGTAGATGTCTATGGGCCGCAGCAACCACTTACCATCAGGTGGACTGTGTGCTCGTTTGTCACCCGATCCTATAAAAAAAAAAATACTCCAACAAATGTATTACGCAAACCAAGGTAAGTTATAAAAAAAACATCATCTATATATTATAACAAAAATATTATTAATAACTCAAATTCACATAAATTTCAACCTATTTTTATGGACTGAATCCTGGTGTGGGACAGGTTGCTTAAGATAACTTTGGTAACTTTAGTAAAAGGTATTAAAGAGCGGAATAGATACAGATGCTTACAAAACAAATAAAAACAAAATACTCATACTTTTCTTCCATTTAATGTCTTAGTCCGCGGACTTGTCAGCTGCCCTTCATATAGATAGATGATGGATAACATTTACCCAGTTATTACATAACATATGAGTGGTGTAATTTCAAAACCCCCTATAATGATTTTGTATACATTTTTACATTTTTGTATCAAAAGAAAGATCTTGAAATTTCCTTTGCTATACACCATATGTTAATTTTCAAACTCCGCTAAAATACACAGTAAATTCAGTTTGAAAATCAACATTAGTTGCAAATGCCGCTAAAATATCGAGTGTTACTATCAAATTCCTCTAAAATGAAATCGACCAATCGGAGCGACGCATTGCAAACACGTGACTTGAAAAACAGTATGGCGATTTTGGTTGTGCTGATAGCAGTTGCTCGCGGTTTTTAATTAAAATTTACCAAAAAACATGGATGATCTAGCTCAATTTGTCAAAAAATGTGATCCTAAATATGCTCGGAAGCGTCCACGCAATCCAAAATCTTGGAAACGTGAAAAGGAGCGCCGAAAACGGTGAGTACAATCTTACCTATAACTTACTTAAAAAGTTCGTTAGAAAGTTTTATGCAACATGAAGTAATGTAGGTAAGTCTCGCAATTAGGAGACTCACTGGAATTAAGGAAAACATACCGTTTTGACATGAATGTTTACTGTTTTATGTTACTTTCTAAGTAAAGTAGATACTTACCTACTTAAAATAAAATAAGGGCCTCCGTATTTTAAAGGCTATTAATATATTATTTTCAAAACATGTTCGATTATTTCAATTGACGACCTCTGTAGCCGAAAAGCGAAAATTTTGGACTTGGCGTAGCCATCTCTGCGGTTCCGGGATCGATTCCCGGTTGGGCCAATGTAGAAAACTTTTCTGTGTATTCTCTTCTCTGTATTTATTAGTAACTACTTAACAATAAATATTAATCAATTAATTAGTATTTTAACAAAAACACAGAGTTGCAGTGAACCTTATTTTGTTTTGAGTAGTATACCGGCTGGCTTTTTAAGCTGTCTAAAAAAATTGGGTATATAGGTAAATGAAATAGGTGTCAATGGCACATAGTTATTTAAACTTTTTACTTTAATATTTTTTATTTATTTTTGTTTGGGGTCTATTATTATTTATTTGTAAGTTATTTACTAAAAGAATGGGGAAAAATAATAATGAAAACTTAATAAGTGCCATTGGCATCTATTTCAATTACCTATCATGTCTTTTTTCAGTAGCTAAAAAAGGTCAGCTCCCAAAATAATTCGTCAAGTATTACTATTCCCAAACTTTTATTGCTATTTTTGTTTTAGATACGAGCCAAAATCACTCCCGAAATTTCCTTCTTGCGACCATAATCAAAAAGCTTTTCGGTGCAACCTAGTTTCTTGTCAAGACATCCGAAAATTTCATAGAAATTTTTATAAATGTAAGACCAAAATCGATCAAGATAATTTTTTGTTAAGATATTGTCTTGTCAATCAAACCATAAAAAATAATCCAAACAGTAAACGGAAATTAACTATTAAGTACAATATACCTGTCAGTGGAGGTGGTCGAAAACCGGTATGTCAAAAAACATTTTTGGACTCGCTTCAAATAAAGAAAGATAGGGTTCAGGGGGTGATGAAACGTTTTTATTTGAGCGATGGTTCTCCATTAAAAGAAAATAGAGGAGGAGATAGGAAAAGTGAACAATATGAAGCGAAGAGGTTGTCAGTAGATTGGTTTTTGGAAAAATTTAAAGGGATCGAGAGTCACTATTGCAGATCGCAAACAAACAGAATTTATTTGCCATCAGGGTTGAATATTAGAAAGATGTGGCGGATGTACAACCAAGAAAGAGATGAGGATTTAAAAGTTAAGCAAAGTTTTTTTAGAAAAATTGTAAATAATTCGTACAACTTTGGTTTTGGGTCTCCCAGAACAGATGTATGTTCCACGTGCATTTCATTACAAGAACGCCTGAAAAATGAAAAAAGTCCTATAAAGAGAAATGAATTAATGATAGAAAAGAGGATCCACAGGTTAAAATACAAAGCTTTCTATAACATTATAAAAGAAGAAAATAAAGATATTTTAACAATTACATTTGATTGCCAAAAAAACCAACCGCTTCCGAAACTGCCCGATCAGTCGGCTTATTTTAGCAGGCAATTTAATTTCTACCATTTTGCCATAGTACAAGGAAATTCAAAAACAAAACTGACAAAGGAAAATGTGCGTTCCTATTATTGGACTGAGTTGAATCATGCTAAGGGCAGCAACCAAATTATTAGTGCAGTTTACCACTTCTTGCAAGGAACCGTTATAGAATCGCACGTGAAGGTACTAAGAGTAGTTTGTGATGGATGTTCCGGCCAAAATAAAAATACGGGAATGGTTAGCATGCTAGGTAAATGGTTGTATAGTGAAGCGCCTCGGAATGTGAAAAAAATTGAGATTATTTTTCCAGTGGTAGGACACTCCTTCATTCCTCCCGATCGTGTTTTCGCTAAAATTGAGAGGACATTAAAAACCAAAGAAGTGGTTGTTACTCCTTCGGAATACACCGAAGTTTTGCAAGAAAATGGAACGTGCATCAATCTGGCAACGATACCAGTTTATGATTGGAAGGCAGCTTATGATCCCGTGATAAAACCTACATCATCCTGGCACTTTCCATTCATGAGGAGCAAACGATTTTTCCTTACTCGTACTAAAACAGAAAATATATTGGTGCAAGGGGAAGAAACTTACCGCAATGAAATTAATAAAAAAAAAATTATAACAAAGAAAAACAAAAAAATAACAATGATTATACCACAAATGTTATCACCAGACACTATACTACCGAACGAAGCCAAAGTGAAAGATGTTTGTGATTTACTTCAAAAACATTTTGGTGGAGAATGGAGGGATTTGCCTCAACTAAAATATTATGTTGATATAGAAAATAAAACTTACATACCATCACATGGCATCGACAACATGAACAATGACTTATGTGAGCATGGTTTCCAAGACGTAACTGCACACATTTAATTTTTTTTCTTTTTCAATAAACAAATTGTTCCCGCTCTTTGTTTTTAATTTGTACATTTTCATACATAGCTACATACAGTTAAGTGAGATTGTTTTCTAGGCTTCATAGCATAACACCATCCATCGAGCATTAAAGGTTAGTTGCAAAACCCTCTATAGGATGACAGTTAATTTTCAAAATCCATTATAATGACAGGTTGTCTGCAAATTCCTCCATAATAGAATTGAATTTTAAATTTTCTTGAAAATGCTCTTAAATATGAAAAGGTTTTTCACATTTATAAGGATTACAATACCGTAGCAACCAATTTATCATGAATTATTACCTTTCGCGTTAAATTAACTACAGTAAAATCAATAAAAACTTCTCGTACAAAACTTCCTAAAGTTAGTTTAGTGGGTTTTGAAATTACACCCCTCATATAACGAAAATAATAGGTTTTAAAAAGTTTTTGGTTAATTCATAGCTCCAGGACTGAAGATGTGATTTGATTATAGTTTTCTTAGTTAAAAATTGCTCTCACATATATCACATTACATGATTGTTCCATAATTGATAAAAGGTACAATATTTTTTAAATCTTGACAATTTTTTTACGTAATTTGATTTTTCTTTGTAAGTGCGTTTTGCTCAGCATATTACTTTTTATTGACTGTACTGAGAATGTACAGTTTTCTCGGGTTAAGGACCTGCGCAACTTCAGATAATAATGCCATGGGGTATCAAAAAGTTTTCAGCGCCCCCAATTTTTATACACTCCTAAAACTTAAAAACCACAATTTTCACCCTCGGCTGTGTAGTCGTTTATAAAAAAACTGAATTATATAGAAACTGGCCCAAGATTAATTAGTAGACATTAACATAATTATAAAAATAAATACATAAAAATACTTCTTATTTAAATGTCAAAACTGAAATACTTTTAATTGTTCAATTACATATCATTTGATGTGACATAATTTAAGTCATTTAAGTGACATTTTATGATAAAAGAAATGTTTTACGTTATACTGCAATTAATTTCAATTTATACAAATTATACAGACAAATTATAAAATATTTTATTGAAGTAGGTATTTAAATTAAATACATATATTGTTAATTATATAAAGGATAAACAATTATGTCTACTCAATAATGAAATTAGTGTGACCAACACAATTTCCTGGACATACTGCAGAATTTATAAATTACTTATTATTATTTAAAACAAGGAAGTTCAATTTGGTTAAAATGCAATACATAGGTAATATGATTTTTGTTTAAAGTTTGTGGTTATTAAAAATTAATCAATAATATTTTAAAGTATGAATATATTTTCTGTTGTACTGTACTTGTGGTAGAAAGGCGGAACAACAATCAAAAGGTGAATTCCGATTATCCACCCCTAGTCTAGTCTAGGGTAGATACTCTCCAATTCCAGATCCAGTACTAATTAACGAACACGCGTTTCTGAGTATCCACCCTGAGGTGGATAAAAGATGCCATGTTTTCTAATATTAAAATGTTTGTGCACAATCTTTCCAACCCTTTCTTTGCTAATCTGCAACTTTTCTGCTATTTTCCATAATTTTATGCATCGGTCATCCTCGGTTACTACCATAACAGGATACCTTGTTTAAATAACCGAGCCCATTTTTGACCATGGTATGTGAAGGATGGTAGGAAGGTGAAGATACCTAAGATACCTAAAGAACTAATGACAAGTTTTCGAAAATTTCTTACGGCGTTTTCTTTCCTTACAAAGTACTTTATTACAGCAAGGTATCTTATTATATAAGTCCTTAGACAGAAAATTTTGCTATTGCATTTTATTATGCTATACAGCTTGCTACGGGCCTTCTCAATAGATAGTCTTATAGGGCGTTTTTGCAATTTCTGTTATGTTGCGCATATGTTATTTTTCATTATTTCTATGATTGGCAGGTAATTGTTAGTCTGTCGCATCTTACGACACTTTAGATATTCTTATACTGTCACTATTTGGGTTCTTCTAATCTAAATAATACATTAAAAATAAAAAAATACAAATAACAAGGAGCGAGCTCTCTTAGTACAGACACACTATACTTACAGATATATGTATGGAATGGCAATGTAGTGATAAGGGCGGGACCAAAATCAAAATACACCAGTGTACATGAAATGTCTATTTGTGGGTGACAAATAGTGCTGCACCATGCATTGCCTGCCTTAACTTCAATTATCGATACCGATTGCAGTATATTTGTTGCGGATGATGTAAGTCAGTCTTTTTCAAATTGGGCAATAACGCCCCCTTGTGGTCGTTCAAGACCTAGAGGGAGGCGTTAAGGGGCCCAGAAAAAAATGAGGGGCGTTGGCGTGATTTAGGGGGGGGGGGGGGGGGCGATGGTTGATTTGTAATTTCATTTAGATACTTTATACCTATCAATATCGAATAAATAGTTTATATTTCTGTCCTGTATGATGGTTATATAAACTAGAAATACTTAACATAGATTTCGTAGGATAGCCCGTACGCCGTACGTAATCAAGTGGTTGGTTCATCAACACTTGGTCTTAACTTGCTCAGTATGATTGAGCGTCAAAAGAGAAACGAGTTTGTGCGTGTTTGTCTTATTCCTGTCGGTGCACGCTGTATTTAATTAAATCTTATATAAAAGCGCATAATAATTTTATATTTTCATTAGTGGTTTTGCGCGCAATCTTTAAACAATAATTTAAGTTCAACACTTTATTTACAAATTTGTCGGCAATATAGTGCAGAATATAATAAATATGTATTCATAGAAATTTCGACAAATCCATCTTTGCCTTTGTGCACTCTTTGTTAAAAACATTTTCAAATGAAGCGATGAAGCCTTCAAGACTTCTAAATCATTTGAATAAAATGCTGGATTCATAAGAAAGACAAAAATGTAGCCTATTTTCAAGACCAGGAAAAGAAGCATAATGCTCAACCAAGTGTATTAAAACTTTTTTTGGTGGCTTCTAAGCAAGACGATGACGGACTTCGAGCATCATACAATATAATTGATAGAATCAGACATTACTTTGCGGAAATCCATTATAATAAAGGTTACGGTACGATTTACGGCTTAGCGGTCAGCCGCCGTAGAGTCTATATCACCTGAGGATTTATTTATTTATTTATTTATTATGACACATCAACAGCATAACACACAATACATTTATATGCAAATCTTACATAAAACAAAGGCCTGGTATGTACGCCAATAAAAGACGTGTACAACATTCTCTTAAAATCTAAGACATGTTATTATAAATACGAATATTAGAAAACAAAAAAAGCACAAAAATAGTACGCAGATTATCAAAATAATTTTACAAAATTTTAAGAAATTTTAAGAACCTGCTTAGAGAGCAGATACACAGATAACTTCTTTCTCAAACTAATGCATGAGTCATGAAAAATGTCAATGTCAACAAATGCACATACCCGGTTGTATTCGGCGCAGATTTTTGATATAGGCGAATTTTTTAAGAGGTTTGTTCTACTGGCAGGGATGTAAAAGATTTTAGTAATAGGATGGCGTGGATAGTTGCATGGGATGTTAAGATTAATGCACTGAAGTAGGTCATTACAATCTACGGCACAGGAAATTATTTTTTTTAAAAACAATATATTCAGCAATACACGACGGTTACAAAGTGACATCATTGCGAAATGTTTGAGACGAACGTTATAGGTGTTACGGTGGGAAATGCCCGAAGAATGGAACGCAAGATGTCTAGTAAATGAACGCTGTATGCTTTCAATGCGTTGGGAATAAGTGATAAACTGAGGACCCCAAACCACCGATGCAAACTCTAGGTGACTTCGAACCAAGGCGTTATATAAAATTATTTTGATTTTGGCTGACATAAAACCTTTAGCGTTTCGTTTTAGGAAGCCAAGCATTCTTCCAGCTTTTTGGACGGTAGCATCAATGTGAGACTTAAAATTTAATTTGCTATCCACTATTACGCCTAAATCTCGAACTTCTTTAACCTGCTCCAAGGTATCAGAGTTCATCTTATAGGAGGACGTGAAAGGTATAAACTTTCTTGAGAATTTAATATGATATGATGAGGATGCCTCGTGTAGAGGCGAAACACGTGTCGTATTATCGTCGATAGTGTGTTTTTCCTGGAATATTGGTGTTGGGAGTAGTGGTGTTGGGAGTAGTGGTGTTGGGAGTAGTGGTGTTGGGAGTAGTGGTGCTGAGATTAGTGGTGACGGGATTGGTGCACGCAATTGAGGGAGGGCGGGAGGTGCTCTTCAATCCAGGTAAGACACATCACTGTATTTAGTTAGCGGAAGGTTGCAAGTTAATTAATATCTTTATCATCATACAATATCTCTTTGTTAATTGCTCAAACAGGTAAACCACACATCATCGGAGAAACGATAATTTTGCCGGCAATAAAAGAAGTTGTAACTACTGTGCTTCATAAACCGGCAGACATAATTAGAAAAATTCCTTTGAGCATTAGTTCTATGCACAGACGAATTGGTGAAGACTCTGAAGACTAGTCAATTTTCAATTCAGTTGGATGAAACCACTTTACCAGCTAATGTAGCTGTCTTACGTGAGATTTATTAAAGATGAAAAAATATGCCAAGAACTATTATTTGCTAGAAATTTAGAGACAGACAAAAAAGGAGAAACCATATTTAAAACACTGGAAAAGCTTTGTGATAAAAAAGGAATTCCCTTGAAGAATATTATATCAGCTGCTACAGATGGTGCTGCAGCTATGACGGGGTGTCAAAAAGGCTTCATAGCATACCTACTTAAAAAACAAAATTTCAGATGTGCTTGCTGTACATTGCATTATACATCGACAAAATTTTTTGCTTGAAATTTAAGTGATTGACTGTTTCTGTCATTGCAACATGTCATCAGAGTAGTCAATAAAATCCGAAACAACTCTTTAAATGACATATTATTTAATCAGCTTTGTGTTACTTGTGATGAAGATTTCAACCGATTGATCTTTCACACAGAAGTGCATTGGCTATTAAAAGGAAATTTTCTGACTCAATTTTATAAGCTGTTTGACTCTGTCATAGAGTTCTTGGAAAAAACCTTATCACATTAAAGAATGATATTGCATACCTGACAGACCTTTATAAATTCCTAAATGATATTTATAGATTGCTTTATGACTGCTTTCGTAGCCAAGCTGCTCTTACACAAGAAGAATATCGGCAGACGTGAGTTCCATGATTTTCCCAATTTATCAGTATCCTGCAACAACGACGACTTGCTTGTGTACTGCCAACATTTGGAAAATCTCCAAAATAATTTCATTGAAAGATTCCAAGACATTTTGAAATAGGAAATACCAGACTGAGTGTTAGAACCTTTTTCAAACGTCAACATAGCAATATCACCCAACTGGAAGAAGAACTTACAGAACTGACAATGAGAGAGGAAATAAAAATCAAATTCAAAAATGGCTACCAAGAATTTTGGCTACAAGAGTCAATCCCGCAGTTGTACCCTGGATTGTGGTCGATCATTCAACAATTTTTGATAGCAATCCCATCGTCATATGTGTGAATGTGGATTTAGCACTGTGACAATGCTTTTTTTTTTATAGGATAGGGTGACAAACGAGCACACAGTCCACCTGATGGTAAGTGGTTGCTGTGGCCCATAGACATCCACATCTATCCTCGATTACGAATCAAAATGCAGATGCGTTGTCACCCGTGAGGACTAAGATGGAATGCCTCGTTTCCAGTAAAAAGGGTCTCCTGTTCTCTGCACTCACCATACGAAATACAGCAGCATTAAGCTACTATTTTACGCTGGTATTCTGTGAGAGCGTGATCCTTCCCCGGTCGAGCCGACCCATTCGTGCTACAACTATACTTCTAATATAACTGCAGCATGGCTCTACCACATATAAAAAAAGCTGCTGACTAAAAGAGAAATCATTTGTATGTTACCGAATGTGGCGACTTACAACTGTGTGAGAAATGGAGTGAAATCGAACCTGATATCAACATACTTGTTAAAAATAATCAAATTCATCCATCTCATTAGATTAGTTTTAAAACTAAAATTGATTACCTATCTATATTGTTTCTTTTAATTTGATTAAAATATATTTTTAATATTATAAAGTTGGATTTTAATTGCTCTCACAGGTAATGCCTAGTTTAGAAAGTAAGTTTAAATACCAGAACCGGCTAATATGGCGCACCATAACTAAATTAATGAAAGTATGAAATTGTGGTTTTTAAGTTTTAGGGGTGTATAAAAATTGGGGGCGTTGAATAATAATTAATCTTCAAAGGGGGCAGTAAAAGAAATAAGATTGATAATCACTGATGTAAGTGAATATTGGTATATAATTGGAATATAAGGATGGTTACAATTTTATAATGTTATAATGTTGTATCTATGTTCATCTGTTAATTAATAATAATAATAATAATAGCCTTTATTTCAGACATTATTTCATTTACAATATCTATCTGGATTAATCTATATCTAACACTGGATTATATATTATATATATTTACACTCTCAACGCTTAACTATTGTACATCGACAACCCTGTCTGTATGCCACTTATTGGCAAAGGCCTCCTCCAACCTTTCCCATTCTTCTCTATCCTTAGCAGTTCTCGTCCATATGCCCCCTGCTATGGCTTTAATATCATCCTCCCATCTTCTATATGGTCTACCTTTTTTCCTTTTCATATGACCTGTAAACCAATTCATTATTGATTTCGACCATTTCTCTTTTCCTCTAATTATATGACCTGACCATTTCCATTTTAACTTTTTTATTATTATTGTGACATCTTTTCTTTTCGTGTGTTTCTTTATGGTTTCGATTCTTATTCTATCGGATAGTCTTTTCCCCATCATACTCCTTTCCATGGAGTTTTGGCATGTTTCTAACTTTTTAATGTGTGCTTTAGTGAGTGCCCAGGTTTGGCAGCCATAAGTGAGTATAGGTAGTATGCTGGTATCAAAGAGTTTCCGTTTGATGATTATGTTAGTGTCATTATTTTTCATTATTTCTTTTAGGCTCCAAAATTGTTTCCAGGCATTTCCAATGCGTCTGTCAATTTCTTTTGAGGTTAGATTTATAGGAGAGATTATCTGGCCTAAATAGATGTATTCATTAACATATTCAATCAGGTTATTATTGATCAGAATAGGTTCTTCCTTGCCATTGGTCATAGCCTTGGTCTTTAATGTGTTCATGACCAATCCCACATTGCCACTTTCTCTGACCAGGTCATTCAACATCGCCTGCAGTCCGTCACTCGATGACGAGAGGATTATCAAATCATCGGCAAATCTCAAATGTGACAGGTTTTCGCCGTTAATGGACAGTCCACATTTCTCCCAGTCTAATTGACGAAAGACTTCTTCCAAAACGGCTGTGAAGAGTTTCGGCGATAGCGGATCGCCCTGACGTACGCCTCTTCCTATTATAATATCTTTACCTTCCTTCTCTAGTTTTATTTTAGCCTTGCTGTTATCATAGATATTTTTTAGTATTCTGATGTATTTATCCTTGGTTTTTGAGTGTCTGCCAAATTTTTTCATGCTCTATTGTATCGAAAGCTTTACTGTAATCCACAAAGCAGCAGTAAAAGGTTATGTTGTATTCATTGGCTTTTTCGAATATTTGCTTGATGACATGAATGTGGTCTAAAGTTGAGTATCCGCTCCTGAAACCCGCCTGCTCTCTTGGTTGATTTTCATCCAACGTGCTAGTTATTCTATAGAGTATAACTTTTGCGAAGATTTTATATATATTCGACAATAGACTTATAGGTCTATAATTATTAATGTTATTTTTATCTCCTTTTTTGTGTATAAGTACTATTGTTGACGTTGTCCATTGGTAAGGTATTATCTCGCTTTGTAAGACTTCATTGAAGAGATGTTTGAGAATTGGTATCAGGTGGTTTCTATTTAGGATGAGGAACTCGTTACTTATGCCATCTAATCCTGGAGCTTTATCTGTTTTTTGAGTTCTCACAGCTTTTTCTACTTCTTCGTGTATTATATCCGGTACTTCACTTCCTCCTGTTAGGATTGTTGTCTGTGCAGTGTTTTTCCTTGAATACAATTCTTCAAAAAATTGGGTGACTATTGATATGATTTCAGGGCGTCGCTTCTCGCATTTATGATTTTTGTTTATTAAATTTGGTATCCAATCTCGTTTTTCCAATAGTAGTTTAGCTGTTTTTTTGGTGCCTCTGGTTCTTTGTATGCATTTTTCCAGTTGTTCTAATCTATACCTCTGACGGTCTTTTCTCATGTGTGTTTTTATTTTATTACTTAAATTAGCTATGTCTTTTCTTATAGTTTTTGTCTTTTCAGGGTTATAAGGTCTGCTCTACTTCTTATCAGTTCTTTAGTTTTGTTTGTTATCCATTTTGTCTTATTGTTTCTACTTTCCATTTTACCTTTTTTAGTAGTATAGAGGAGTTCTTCGAATTTATTGTATTTACTCTGTATGTCTAAGTCCTTTGTTTTTTTTCTTCTTGTTTTATTCCAAATCCGGCAATGTAATAATAAGGAATCAAGAAATAAAACAAGAAGAAATTCTCAAGAAGTGTTATTTATTGCTCATCTAACTGCTACTGTATGCTCTCCAGTTAACATCCCGCCAGCAAACCCGCTCTATTTATCAACGCTCCCTTATACGAGCATTTACAGGCTCCTTATTTCCGAATTGTATCACTGGAATACTCCGACCACCTCCAGTTGCTGGTGTTTGAGATATCCTCAAATCTGAACTTCGGGCGATTCATTGATTCCAAGGCCAAAGCAGATGCAAGGAAGCTAGGAGTCCCTGCAAAGTTGCGGCGATATTTCACGCCGGGACAACTGCTTACTTTGTATAAAGTGTAAGTCCAGTCGTGCACTGAGTATTGCTGCCATATATGGGCTGGTGCTGCAAAATGCCACCTAGCAGCATTGAACTCAATAGAAAGGCATGCTAAGAGGCTTATTGGTGACCTGAATTCGGTTAAAACCCATGTTAGCATCGAATACAGGCGCAAAGTAGCCAGCCTTTTGTTTATCTACAGGATGTATTTCAGAGAGTGTGCGCAGAAATTGCATGCTTTAATTCCTCCCTCTTTCTTCCACCAGACGTTTGGCCAGTCTCCACCCTTTCGTTGTTGACTTACCACGCATTCAAACCAAACATTTTGCTATGTTGTTCATCATGCATACAGGAAAGGAGTGGAATAAGTTGCCAGCATCTGTCTTTCCATCCGATTAGAGTGCGGTTGTCTTCAAGGCAAGAGTGAATAGGTTTTTGTTAAGTCAGTGTGCTTCACCATCTTAGGCTACATCACCACTTACCATCAGGTGGGATTTTAGCTAAGCACTTCTTCTTCTTTAATTGCCTCTCCATTACTGAAGGTCGGCAGTCATCCCCTTAAATTTTTCTTTGTTCAGGGCAAACCTGAACAGATCTACTTTCTTTATCCCGGTCCATTTCCGGATGTTACAGAGCTAGGACATTTTCCTTCTACCAACACTTCTTTTACCCACTACTTTGCCCATCATAATAGTCTGCAGCAGTTGGTAATGTTCATGCCTTAGCATATGTCCTAGGTACACAACTTTTCTCTGTTTGATGGTTTTGACAAGTAGGGGCTTATTCCTTTTCATCTGCTTGAGGACCTCAGTGTTGGTAACTTTGTCTGTGTAACTTATTCGGAGCATACGGCGATACATCCTCATTTTAAAATGCTTCCAGTTTCTTACAGCAAGCACTGATTTAGAATAATTTAAAAAAAATCCAGTCATCAAGAAGGCAGCCCAGTGTGGCCTTGGTGCCTCAAGAAGGTAATAAAAATCGACTACTGAAATAAAACTTAATACTAAATCAAAAATGCATATATAAAATCATGTTAATTCATTCTAATGTTCCAAGTAGATATCCAACATTATCTAGGAGACAAGGCACAATGAGTTTTCATCATGATGGTTTTGTAATTGGGACGATGGTCACCGTATTAGCAGAATAATTTTTTATCCATGTCTTATGAGAAATTGAAGTCACAGTGATTTTTCACAGTTGTTTTTATGAAACTGGAACAACAGTCATGGTTATTTAAAAATGACACCTTTCTCCAAGTTTATTTGCCTCTTACAACACTCACAGGATGATATGGATATTCATACACCTCCACTACATGGTAATTGATAGTTTCTCAAAACATTTCATTTATCGACAACATCTTACAGTCGTCATTACTCTAGCTCTCACTTGATTTTCAAACAAATAATTGGATATATTAATTGTTTATGTTTTTTTTATATTTGGATAAGAACATCATAAAATTAATTAGCAAAATTACTCTACAATATAATTCAGCTATAAACCCAACACTGCCTTTTATAATAACATTATATAATATAAAACAGGTTGTACAATTATTGACAAAAATCATTTAAAAAACAGCTTGGCTTTGGCTTTATCACCTCATTCCCAGGGAATATTATCAACCATGTAATCACATATATATATATATATATATACATACTTATAAGATTATAATAGCCCTTTTTAGCATTTGTTTAATAATTTATTAAATCGTTCCTAATTAAATTTAAATAACTTCCTTGGTTAGTCCAGGAGCTCTATCTTGGCTAGGCTGAAGTGTCGTAAGTGGCTGCATATGTATAACTTCGAAGAACTAAATGGTGACACGAATGGGGTGAGCAGTAACTAAAACTAGAGATGTGAATATGCATATTTTGTGGATACAAAAATATAAATACTCCAAATTATTCGATAATAATAATAATTTGATTTTTATAATGTTCCATGGTGTGTAAATGCAAATGTTGTTTTAATTACTGTGATTATGAAGATGTGTTTGTGTGAATTTTTATATGATATGAAAGTTTAAAGTTATACTATTTTAGTGTTACCAAAATAATTTATTGTCCCTGCTGATATTGTGTATTTACTATATATATTCAAACAGTTCTTCTAATGTAATTTTTTGCACACTTTACACCGTACACCGGTATTGTTTCATAGAGATACATAAAGATATTTTCACTATAATAATAATTATCAATTTATTCAATAATCAATAAGAACACACTGTTTCTCTAAGTTATTTTAAGAGTAAATGTAAAGGGGCACATCTTGATCAACTAGCATCTGTACATGCAGGAATATCTCGGAAAGCCAACATCAGCCCGGCCAAGACACAATGAGCTGAATTAATTACTCTATGGAGTCAAGCAACTTGTATCAAGAAATTATAACATGCAGGTAAAGTTTTAAAGGTAACAAACTTATTAACTGGTTACGCAATCATAAAAATATAATTTCAGAAATTTAAGTATGTAGTGTAATTATGTACTTTAAATTTATTGTACAAATCCTATACCTTTAAACGAGCGATTCTCGGAATCTCGGAAACGGCTCCAACAATTTTCATAAAATTTAGTATCCGGGGAGTTTCGGGGGCAATAAATCGATTTAGCTAGGATTTATTTTTACAAAATGTCTTTTTGTCCGTGTTTTCAGGCAATGAAAAACTGCTACAATATAAGAAGGTAAATTTTGACAATGTGTTAATGTTCTCAATAGCTCAAGTGGATATCGAGCGGTCGTGAAATCCTAACGCCTTGGTTCGCGTTCTGTCTTTGGTCAGATTTTTTCTCCTTTTTTTTTCAAATTCCCTTCTTTTGTGAGAAAATCTATTATTTCGAGCTCTTTTTTTAGTATTTTTTAAAAATACGAAAATTTTAATTAAAATAATTGCACACATGAGTTTTTATTCAAATAACCAGTTCAGTTTTTTTCTATTATGACAATAAGATCAAAAAATATTATTCATCAGTATGTAATTTGTATCTAAATGTAATTTCAAAAAAAAACTGAGCGAATCTCGGTCATCCGGGTACTAAAATATAAATCTTCAAATTGATTGCAGATGGTAATTTTATAATTGAGCCTAAGATTCAATAGTCTTTTTATTTATTATTTAAAGTTGAGTTCATTACACGAACAGCCATTAGAGAGATTGATTATGAGAGGCAGACCAAAAAAACTAAAAATAAAGGAAGGCCTAAAATTTATAAAATAAATGTAGGTAGTTTGATTTTGCGTCCTACATTAACTTTACATTTAACATTAACTTTACATTTAAATTAAAGGATCATACAACGTAAATGTATTTATAATACGGAACCTATAGAAAGCTTGAGTAGAAAAAAAGACCGGTTACTTACCTATTTGTGTTTTACTGCTTTCTAGAAGAGCCTTGGAGGTTAGGTATTCTCCAAATTTGGTGTCAATATAAGCATTAATTTTATCTGCAACATTGCTTGGCAAATTAGCAACTTCAGCTTCTGATAAAACATTGTCTAAGTGTTTTTTTCCACCAGCTTCCACACTTTCGGCTTCCATTTTTGTCGCATTAGCTTTAGCAGTTTAACTTGACTTGACTTGACAATAGCATTAGCAATAGGGATGTTCGATGATCATCGATGTTCGATGATCATCGATGTTAGAAATTGAAACATCGATATTTTAACATTGATGTTACCACACGTTAAACATCGAAACATCGATGTTGCCACATGTCAAACATCGATGTCAATGAACCAATAATCGATTAATAAGAACTTGTGAACAATGCGAACCCGCGAAATCAATATCACCTAAATATTTCATCTCCTATTAAAGGTTTAACATTTTGAATAATTAAGGATTCCTAAATGCATCGATCACCTAAAACACTATCATTGTGTTGTGTCAAACTCCCCGTCGAGTGTGAACTGTAATGTCACTGTTATAACTGCTTTCGCTTTGTTATTGTGGTGTCGTTATCGGCTGTCGCCTAATAACTATTCTACATAAATTGATATTCAAATTAATTGTTTTTTTCCTTGCTGTCTATACACACATAATTTTGAAACAATATGTATCTACGCAATTTAATTATATTTAGCTGTTTTTTTGAGCTTGGGATAACAAGTTTATGGTTTGCTTGAAGTTTATCAGAATAAATCACTAGACAATCGTGAGCATAGACAATTTCACTACAAAGTGCATTCTACAGTGCATTTTATAAACGGCTGTGGATACTTACTGCCTGGGCTGCCAGATTAAAAATTGTGTGAACAAAGATGACGGAAAAGTCTATTACTTTGTTTTTGTGAAGTTTGTTAATTTTTCCTCTATAATCATTTTTTATTTCGCGATAGGAGTATTTAATATAAAACTTAGAAATAAGTCGTAAATTAGGATACTAAATATTTTAATACCAGATTTATAATTGTATAGGAACATTTAAATATCAAAATAATAATATTCATCATTATCGGCAAAAAATATAACAAATTAACTAAACATTTGTTAAGTTTTCCCATTTTTTAAATTACTGTTTCACACTGAATGTGTTATTAATTTCTTTAATTTCATAAATAATAGAACATAAACAACACTACAATTTTTTATACATCTAATTTTAACGTACTAAATAGGTACTATAACATCTATAATGGCCAACATCGATGTTTTGAGTAGGATAAACATCGAACATCGATGTTAAGCTATCGATATCAACATGGATGTCATCATCGATGTTTCTGTAACATCGATCATCCCTAATTAGCAATTTCAGTCGGTGTTACCATCAAGGATTTACGGAAAATTACGTTGGTTAGCAGAGAAGTTACATTTTCGTAGTACAAGCACAGTTAGAAGCATGAAGGTGTTTTAAGAGAGTTCAAACTGTGCTACAAGTTACGAAGTAGGTAATAAATTTTTATTTGCACCCATTGAGTTATACAAAACTAGAAGAGAAAAGTATAACCACTATTCAACCGCGACGACGTAGCTTTGAAATTACTAAACATTTTAAATAAACATATATCTGTCTCACTTACACAAGTTGCGGAAACAATACCGTCGCCGACCGTCGCTAGGATTAGATAAAGATAGACACACCAAACATGCAATGATGGGTTGGTGTGGCTTACTATATGAAATTTAACTCAAAAAACGTAATAAAAAGTAGTATTTTTTAAGGTGCAGTTAATTGTTTTTATTTAAAAAAGTATATTCTCTTATCAAGTGAATAGATTTTAGCTTAACTGATGAAATAAAACATATTTTTATAAGTAATTTTATTGTACTAATAAATCAAACAATACAAAATAGGTAATAAAATATGTCGGAAAGTATAACACAATAAGCCGAAATTGTGTGGGAAATAACAGGATAGCGTTAATTATTAAAAATGGTAAAAATGTGAGAGCTGATTGAAGCTTGCGCAATTTATTGTTATCAATAATAGGACAGCGTAACGCTCTATACATTCAGCATAGAGTAATTACAGTTTGACCATACTGCAATGTGTCCCTGTCACAATTACACACCGGCGCAATGTGAAGGACAAAACTACATGATTATTGGAGCGGAAAACCCAGTGGTTGTTTTTATGGTGAGGCAGCACCACTGTCCCCTTTTGACAAGGGTTCAGTCGAGCTACCGTATACTGTTTCCATTGTAATGAAAGAGATCTAAGACCAAACCCTTTTAATTTTGCACTACAACTTTATTCTACACTTCCTATTATGAGACTCACAAATAATACTTGCAAAGTTTTACCAGGAAAATAGAACTACACTGACGAGCGCAGGAACTGAAGTGATTCAGTTCCCGCGTTCATTCAATAAGGAAAACGTAATAACGACTTAGGTGTGCTCTGATTGGTCGACGATTTGATTGGTCAATACTTGACTATACAAAAACTTTTTATTGAATTCATTAGGTTACTTAAGCAATTTCAATTACCAGGATCCTATACTATTAAACGAGCAATTCTTGTATATATATATATATATATATATATATATATATATATATATATATATATATAAAACACCTATTTACACTAGAAATAAAAAATAATTAATTTGCCTTTGTAACAATGAATATTGCCTATTATTTCTAAAATTATCTATAATATTAAATTATAATAATTATAGGCTAGGTAGCGATGGGTAGGTAGTGATGGGTCAAATGACCCTAGATCACCTTTGTAGGTTAGCTGTTTTTCCCGTCTTGCTAGAGTTAAATTTGCACATAATTTAAATAACTTGCTTAAATTACAACTTTTTTCCTATACTTTTTGTCGCAGTACTTTATGATCAGAAAATGTTAAAACTATTGTTCCCTCTCTATTATTATACTTAATATACTATTAAACGAGCAATTCTTGTATATATATACAATCGGGATCTCGGAAACGGCTCCAACGATTTACATAAAATTTAGTGTCCAGGGAGTTTCGGGGATAATAAATCGATCTAGCTAAGATTTATTTTTAGAAAATGTCTTTTTGTCCGTGTTTTTAGGCAATGAAAAACTGCTACAATATCGTTAGAATAAGAAGGTAAATTTTGACAGATTGTTAATGATTGTAAATAGCTTAATTGGTATAAGGGGCGGTCACAGAATCGTAAAACCCCGGTTCGAGCCCAGGCCGACCGACCGACTTTTTTAATTTTTTTTTCAAGTTTCTTTCTTTTTTGAGAAAATCTATTTTTTCGAGCCCTTTTTTTAGTATTTTTTAAAACACGAAAATTTAAATTAAAATAATTGCACTCATGATTTTTTATTCAAATAACCTGTTCCGTTTTTTCTGTTATGTCGCTAAGATCGAAAAATATTATTTATATTTCATCAGTATGTAATTTGTATCTAAATATAATTTCCAAAACACACGAATTAAAAAAAATCGAGCGAAAAATACCGAGCAAAGCTTGGTCAACCGGGTACTTAATAATCAAATCGACAATTATTTATTCTACGATTCAAAACAATATTTGAGTTAAAAGTTGATAATGGAATAAATAGTTGTTTTACCAGGAATTAGTTATCAATAAAGAGATTTGTAAACCAAAAGAGTGTTTAAAGAACTAGCTAGTTACATGTTATGTTTCTGATAAATTGCTGTTATTAAATTGTAGTATTAATAATTATACACCGTTGATTATTATAATTTATAACAATTAAAAGACAATGCAAAGCTTATGCTTTGCCAACCGAAGATGTATTTGCGGCGACAAATATAATTAATATAAAATGTAGGACTTATATAAAAATAAAATTATAATTAATATAAAAATATTAATATAAAATAGGTAATAAAATATATTTAATAGATCATTCATGAATAAACTAAAATAAGAATAATAAATTATTTTGATTGAAAGTTAAAAGGTAGTTTTTATTATAATTTCCAAAATATTTAAATTCAGAGGTAACAAATTAACTTACTCCATTAACTATACGGGGTATTTTTGTAATGCTCCCGATAACGAAGACAGACTATAGTACTAACAATACCGTTGACGATGAGACCAGGTTAAAATCGATCCCAATGAAAAAAAATCATGATTTCACAATGTTTTATTAGCTTTATTCACGCTCCATCATGTTAGTACAGCTAAATGAAACAATAATTTCATTAGAAAAATCGTGAACATACTGAAAAAAAACCAGCAGTGAAAATTAAAATGGTACCAGCTGATTATAGGGTGAATAAACGCGCGGACGCTGAACTCTTTTATTTAGCTCGGTACGAATACGAAACGAATGAATACACATCTTCATTACAGCCCTTTACAAGTCCACTGCTGAACATAGGCCTCCCCCAAAGTATGCCACAAAGCACGGTCCTGAGCCACCTGCATCCATCGACTTCCTGTATGTCTTACCAGGTCGTCACTCCATCTAGTGGGGTAGGGGGTTGCCCTACACTACGCCTGCCTGTACACACCCGAGAACCTTTTTTCCTCAACGGTTGTCGGTTCTTCGAGCTATATGACCGGCCCATTGCTACTTCAGCTTACTAATCCGTTGGGCTATGTCGGTCACTCTGGTTCTACTGCGGATATACTCATTTTTAAGTTTATCACGCAAAGAAACTCCGAGCATAGCCCTCTCCATAGCTCGCTGAGCGACTTTGAGCGTCCTCATATGGCCAGCAGTGAAGGGCCACGTCTCAGTTCCATGTGTCATCACTGGCAACACGCACTGGTTGTACAACTTAGTTTTCAGGTTTTTAGGTATACCTGACGAGAAGATGTGTCGTAATTTTCCGAACGCTGCCCAGCCGAGTTGAATCCATCGATTGACCTCTTGGTCGAATTTGGACTTACCTAGCCGGACTATTTGTCCCAGGTGACGAGAACTCGTCAACAACTTCGAGCTTAGTGCTCCCAACAACTACCGACATAGGTGTGACATGGACATTAAACATGATCTTTGTTTCGTCAAGACAAGTCCACTGCTGAACTATATCGTCGGCAAATCGAAGGTGAGTGATGTACTTGCCTTTGATGTTAATACCGTATCCTTTCCAGTCCAGTAACTTGAAAACCTCTTCCAATGCAGCGGTGAAGAGTTTTGGGGAAATACGTCACCCTGTCTTACACCTCTCTGCAGTTGGATAGGTTTCGTACTCTGGTTCTGTACTCTGATAGCCATCGTAGCCCTACTGTACAAACACTTCAGAACTTCGATATACCGACAGTCAACTTGGCACCGCTGAAGAAACTGTAGCACCGCCCACATTTTTACGGAATCAAAGGCTTTCTCATAGTCCACATACGCCAGACAAAGTGGCAGATTGTACTCTTCGGACTTCTGTACAATTTGCCGAAGGGTATGTATGTGGTCTATGGTACTAAAGCCTTTTCGGAAACCGGCTTGTTCGGGAGGCTGGAAGTCGTCGAGTCTGCGTGCGAGATGATTCGTAATGACTCTCGAAAACAGCACGTAGACGCGGCTCAGAAGGGATATCTGTCTGTAGTTCTTCAAGAGGGCATTGTCACCTTTCTTGAAGAACAAGACCACCGCACTTCTGCCCCACGCCTCCGGAGTAGTGCCACCATGGAGGATGAATGGAATGAATACGCACACGCTGCTAACCCGTGTCGCCTCGCAATTTATAAGGCCAAAATTCCCGCTTTGCCTTCCGCCGCGACTACCACAAGGACCAAGGACACACGAACTACGCTGTTGATTATTAATTTTAGTTTTTGAGACAGTTCTGTGTCGACGTGCGCGTGAGTCTACCGTTTATATTAGCTTATCTATGGCGTGAGCAGTTCAGTTGTTTTGTGTATCAAATTCTTCTTGTTATTACTTTTATTTTTACCTTTAGTGTTTGTTGTTTTGATTTAAAAATGCCTAACGCGTACGTTTATAGTGCTCGTGAATACGGCAACATGTTAATGTGCCTTGGAGAAGCCAGCGGGAATTTTGCGGCCGCGTTACGAATTTACCGAGAAAAATTTCCAACCGCTCGACATCCAACTGACTCTCGTCTGATAACAGCAGCATTTCAGCGAGTGTTGGAAAATCAGCCCATTGCTCTGGTAGCGGCAGGAGGTGGAAGTCAAGTGACTGTTCACTCTGAGGAGCGCATTTTAGAAGTCGTTCGCCGGAATCCAAACTTAGGTACACGAAGTATTGCTAAATTGTTAAGGCGTCGGGATGGAACAAGTGTGTCATACTGTACAGTTCATAAAGTTTTAAAGCGTAACCAAATGCGACCATACAAAGTGCACAAAGTGCAAGCTCTAGTCCCAGGCGATCACGACCGCCGACGAGTTTTTTGCCGTTGGCTATAAGACCAGCAACAACGTGTACTTGGTTTCACTGAGCACGTCATCTGGACGGACGAGTCCACATTTACCAGAAACGGCCTGTGGAACCAAGAAATACTTACGTATATTGCGAGGTTAACCCGCACGCCATTCGATAAACCGGGCATCAAACCTGATGGTCAGTTAACGCATGGGCAGGTTTATTTAAGGATCGCATACTAGGACCAGTATTTCTGCCACAGCGAATTAACGGACAGCGATACCTAAACTTTATAAATGAACAGTTGATTGACATTTTGGACGACCTATCGTTGGCCGAATGTCACCGCACATGGTCCAGCATGATAGTGCACCTCCACATGTCGTGAGGTTCGTCCTTGAGCGCCTCATCGAGCTATTTCATGATCGCTGGATCGGCAGACTAGGACCACACGCTTGGCCACCTCGCTCACCTGATCTCACGCTGTTAGACTTCTTTCTGTGGGGATATGCGAAAGAAAGGGTTTTTAATGGTGAGTGTGATAGTCCTGACGAAATGCGCCAAAGGATCGTGGATATTTTTGACAAATTACGTGTGGACTGTGTCAAAGACCCCACGATGATGTTCCGCCTGTATGAGGAGATGCAACACCGAGCCCAAATCTACCTCGAAATGAATGGGGCACAATTTGGGCCGCATGTCATAAGGCCACGGAGGATTTATATCGGTAAGCTGTTTAATACCTATTTTTTTAAATAATTTAGTTTTGAACTGATGTGAATATTATACGTAACTGAATTTACAAAATAATAAACAGTGGTGTGTAGTGTAGGTAACACGATGTATAAAAAAGCATGACTATCCTTATTTAAATTTCTATTAAGTTAATTTTTCATTAGTGAGGAATCGAACCGGGTATTTGATTTATTTAACCTGCGAATTTGAATTAAATTGGGTGGAGACTAGCACAGTTGCAAAACAGTAGATTAAGTGAATAAGTTAGGCATTTAGACAAGTGTTATAAATTATTATGTACTGGTACGATGTAGGCTGCGTGTCATCGTGTAGCGTCGCGCGTTTATTGACCCTTTATCAGCTGATATCAGGTATTGAAGTTACATTTCTGGTTTTATGTTTAGGTATTTTCATGATTTTTTATGAAATTTTCGTTTCATTTAGCTGTACTAACGCGATAGAGTGTGAACAAAGCTATTTAAACGTTGTAAAAATATTAGTTTTGCATCAGGATCGATCTTATTTGAGTCTCATCATCAAATGTATCCTTAAGACTCTCGTCTGTCTTCGTTTTCGGGAGCGTTACAAAAATACCCTGTATACTCTCCCGTTAATGTAGGATAATCACAAAGGCGGAAAAGTGGCAACATTTAACCTAAATCGCAATATTCGATAATTTTATTTAATTATTTGAGGTTTTTACGTTTATATGAAAACATGAACTAAAACTCATGTGTGGAAAGTGATTTAGCTTCATTTATTATGTTTTTGTGACCTTGAATCGCATTATTTCACTATACATTTACCCATTTTTTGTTGCGGATCATTCGGCTCTACTCTGTCGGCGTCACATTGAACACTGAACTGACGTTAGTTAGGCTTATGGCTGTGGCCATATGTGCAGTGGCAATGCTTTGGCGCGGTAATTAATAATATAGTGTAATATATATGTCGCCGCAATAATTGTTATAAATTATAATAATCAACAGTGTATAATTATTAATATTACAATTTAATAACAGCAATTTATCAGAAACATAGAAATGTAAACCGGGCATTACAAATCTCTTTATTGACAACTAATTCCTATTAATACAACTATTTATTCGATTATAAACTTTTAACTCGAATATTGTTTTAAATCGTATAATAAATAATTGTCGATTTGATTATTAATCCTGGTAATTGAAATTACTTAAGTGACCTAATTAATTCAATAAAAGTCATTGTTTAGTGAAGTATTAACCAATCAAATCGTCAACCAATTAGAGCACAGCTAAAACGTTATTACGTTTCCCTTATTGTACGAACGCGGGAATAGACTCACTTCTGTTCCTGCGCTCGTCGGTGTTGTTCTATTTTCCTGGTAAAACTTTGTGAGTATTATTTGTGAGTTTTCATAGTAAGAAGTGTGTGGTTTTAGATCTATTTCATTACAATGGAAACAATATACGGTAGCACGACTGAACCATTGTCAAATGGGGACATCGATGTTGCCTCACCATAAAAACAACCCTGAGGTTTTCGCTCCGACGTCAGAAGTGGGATCGCACGTGCGATCCATATGTGCCGGCAATCCTCAACGACTTGCATCAAGTGAAGGTTGCGTGCCCGCAGCTCCCGAAGGTATTCCACAAGAACTTTTTTGGAAATGGTCAATATGATCCGTTCTATAAGCGAGCGACGCGAAAAGATGAAGATAACTGAAGTTTTTCTACCCTCTAGCAACCCTGATGGTAATGTGGGTGTTTGTGAGTGGTGCAATCACATTTCTTCGGCTAAAATCACCTATCAACTCAGTGATTATGACATTCGAATGAAAGTCACTAACCTTTTGAAGGGACGTGCTAAAATGTGGGCCGATAACAGACTAGTGACGACTTCTACGTGGGAAGATTTGCGTCAAAACATTACCACAATCTTCGTACCTGAAAGCCGTTGCTCGCGTGACGTACGAGATTTAGAGAACAGACTCTTCTAAAGTTAGTAGTTACGTTGTACCAGTTCTGGCTCACTGAGTCAGAAGTGGTACAAGTACGACGTTCGTCGACTCACGATATTAAAAAAAAAAAGGTTTTGGCATGCTCTGATCACGAATCTGCCAACCAATTAAAACGTCTGAAGTTATTTCGAAGTCGGATAGTACGTCAAACAAAATCTCTATAGAAATATGATTAATCACGCATAATAGCTATTAATGTGCTGGTAGATATAACAGGGAATGAACCTATTCTACATAAATAGTTCACAACTTGATTCTTATGCCCTGGAAATTAATTCGCAATGGATTTACGCATAATGGAACACTCAGCACCGCTATCGAAAACAATATTTATAAGCAAATTACAGAAACAGAAACTTTTTTATTCAATGTAGATTATAACAAATACTTATTTAAAGTCACTTTTTTCATTTACCACTGGTTCGCAAAGAAAAACCTCTATCCTGGGAAGAACCAGCAAGAAACTCAGCGGGACTATTT
Source organism: Parnassius smintheus behrii (assembly GCA_036936625.1). Lineage (NCBI taxonomy): Eukaryota > Metazoa > Arthropoda > Insecta > Lepidoptera > Papilionidae > Parnassius > Parnassius smintheus. The sequence continues at coordinate 25,569,996 of JAUPFT010000018.1, forward strand.
TTTTTCCAATAATAGCTTACAATCAAATGTTTACAATTAGCAACACAAGACAAATTAGAAATAGCTTGGTAGCGATCACCGTCCCAGGGGTTATTATCATTCATAAATTCCTTAATATTATAATAACCCTTTTTATACAAACTTAGTTTAATAACATTTTTGAACTTTGTGTATGATAAATTTTGTATATTTTCTGGGATTTTGTTGTAAAAGCGTATACATCGCCCCAGGAATGAATTACTGACTCGGTGCAGTCGAGTAACTGGTACTACCTGCTTGTGTCTGTTCCTAGTATTTACAGAATGAATCCTATACTATTAAACGAGCAATTCTTGTATATATGTATATATATATATATATAATCGGGATCTCGGAAACGGCTCCAACGATTTTCATAAAATTTAGTGTCCAGGGAGTTTCGGGGATAATAAATCGATCTAGCTAAGATTTATTTTTAGAAAATGTCTTTTTGTCCGTGTTTTTAGGCAATTAAAAACTGCTACAATATAGTTAGAATAAGAAGGTAAATTTTGACAGTTTGGTAATGATTATAAATAGCTTATTGGTATAATGGGCGGTCACAAAATCGTAAAACCCCGGTTCGAGCCCAGACCGACCGACCGACTTTTTTATTTTTTTTTTTTCAAGTTTCTTTCTTTTTTGAGAAAATATATTTTTTTCGAGCCTTTTTTTAGTATTTTTTAAAAACACGAAAATTTAAATAAAAATAATTGCACTCATGATTTTTTATTCAAATAACCAGTTCAGTTTTTTCTGTTATGTCGCTAAGATCAAAAAATATTATTTATAATTCATCAGTATGTAATTTGTATCTAAATATAATTTCCAAAACACACGAATTAAAAAAATCGAGCGAAAAATACCGAGCAAAGCTCGGTCAACCGGGTACTATCACTTATTTTCGCAAAACTACTTTTATTTTTGTGTACGTACATTACATTTTCATAAATGTATTGAGAGGCCAGAGTTAAAATATTAATTTCCTTAAATTTTTTTCTCAGTGACTCTTTTGGTTTTAAATTATATATTGCTCTAATGGCCCTCTTCTGTAAAATAAATACAATTTCAATGTCAGTCGCATGTCCCCATAGCAAAATACCATACGACGTAATGCTATGGAAATAACTAAAGTAAACCTACTCGAACACGCACGATGTTTAAGTAGAACTGCGGGTACTATCACTCAATTAATTTATATTAGAAGTTATTAGTTTTTCGCGGCGAAAAAACGACTCGAATGTTTCAAAAGGCTTTGAACAAAAGGAACAAAATTTACTATCACTAGTGTAGCTAAAGGCGTCGACCGATTTTTATCGAATGAAAGGACATTAGAATTACTTTTATTACGGCAATTATCAGAAGTATGACCGATCTTTTCGCAAATACTACCTACAAGTAGAACTTCTGTCATCAAAAAAATATTTAAAACTCTTTTGGGGCGGTAGATTTGAATTATTTTGGGATGCAACGGGACGCTTAACACGAATGGATGAAGCAACGGATATCAATTCTGGCATCAAGGTGGCCCTAACATTCATTAAATCAATTATAAGGAGTTCGTCACCCACGGTTCCGAAAACGGCCTCTACAGCATCACTGTTTTCAAGTTTGTATTTCGTCACGCGTCTCCATAGAAGCCATGCCCGAGATAAGAACTCTGCGATAACTTTAGTAGTTACGTTGTACCAGTTCTGGCTCACTGAGTCAGAAGTGGTACAAGTACGACGTTCGTCGACTCACGATCCTAAAAAAAAAAGGTTTTGGCATGCTCTGATCACGAATCTGCGGTCCATTTTTGCGTAGGATGCACGGTTCCGGAGATGTGCAGATCAATTAACTCTTATCTAATTGATATCCGGTGAAGGCCTCCACCGTCATTAGCGCTCCATTGTTCTTATCTACTTATCTATTGTTCGTTCAATACCGTCATTATCTATTCTTCCTCAGCGTGGTGCTATTGTATTATATTCCTTTGTTCCTATCTACACTAATCTGACTCATTAATAAAACACATTACCCAATTTTGTTAAAATTTTTATTTATAAAGTACAAAATCTTATTACTTATTATCTATAAAATAGGAGCGAAACATCTCATCCACTAAAATATCGTTGTACAATGTGTTCCCTGTAAATATACTCGTAAAACTATGCATTGAACATCCCTGAAACTTATATAGCAAATACGTTAAGCAATATTCGCCACAAACTGAAGTCCACTCATTCTGAATCCTATCAATATTCCAGTTCCATCTTTTACAATTTCTTTTTAAAAACTCTAGATGATATCGTACAGGTGCCCGTCTGAATTAATCAAAATATTGACCGACGTCATTCGTATCGATATATAAAGCTACCCAATGTGACCCTGGTTTATCATCTGTATCCAAATTGCATATTATATACGTTGGTACGTGGGTGTACATGGGCAGTTTATTGGCAGCATAAACATTATTTTCTAGAGTGGGGTGAATCTTTTTCAGATGTTGTTGTACATCTCGTGTATCCATGATATTACTGCTATTAGTAGATTATTACAGTACCAATCTACTCAATGACTAATATAGGAATGATCAATTATAGTGATTTCTAAATATGAAATTGCATTCTTTGTGTTATACAAAACGTATTTGAGTCATCAATACACTGAATAAGACACGACAGGAAGGACGAAGGAATGTTGAGATAAGCAACAGAATGTAAGATAAGCTTGTTGACGCATAAAGTTACTATCAATTCTACTGCAGAAATTCTTTAGATTAGAATTATTACTCACTGGTACAATATAAGATCAAGCAACTGCAGTCATGGAGTTAGTGTATGGTCGTTTGACCGCAGTGGATCTATCAATACTACATTTGTGTTACTTCAGCGCATCAAAGGCCATGGATGTAAGTGTTTATTCTATTGACAAACTTACTTTTCTTTGTGTTATTTTCTTACGTGTGTATGATTTAGTGTTAACATATTATATTTAAATATTATGTGTGTGTATATGATTAAGCCGTGGTAGCTCAGATGGTTAGCGCAAAATGTAAATTTCACAGTACGCGACCCGGGTTCCATCCCCGCCGGCACCAATTAAATTGTTAATTGCAATTTTAAGTGCTGATTTACCACGTGCTCAGCGGTGAAGGAAAACATCGTGTGGAAACCTGCATGTCTGAGAAAATTTCGAAGGCATGTGAAGTTTGCCAACACGCATTGAGGCAGCGCAGCGAACATTTCCTAGCCCTAAAACCCTCTCAGAAATGAGAGGAGGCCTATGTTCAGCAGCGGACTTTAATGGGCTGTAACTTTAACTTTTTTAACTTTTATGATTAAGTGTTAACAAATTGATATTAACATGATAACTGTGTTGTTGCAGAAATCATTGAGCTTCGATGAAAATACCTATAAACAGTATTACTAGTACTACCCGCCACTCTCCCCTGAAGAAGAGAGTGATGACATCGTCATTAATAATAACACATGCGATGGTGGAAAAAGAAAATCGCAATCGATAGATCATTTTTTTGAAGCTGAATCAAAAATAAAAAGAGGAAGCTGTTATCATCAACCGTAGCACGAGCCGCTAGAGATGGTGTATCATACATTTCTACTAATTCTCACGACGGAGACCAAGCGACGCATCTCATCAAAATTGAAATGTACGATATGAAGAAGCTATCCAAGATTCCAATTACTGATCATTGGAAACATGCTTCCACGAGGATTAAATATTACGTAAAGACTAATAAGGATAGCATCTACGACAACACAAACGCCCTCGTATACAATATTACAAAGACAATAGCAGAAAGTGAAAAAGTTAAAAAATACTTTTTTAACAATGACAGTCATTAGCTGATCATTAGTGAATGTGATTCTGTTTACTTAAATTACTTCTGTGTACTTATTATATTTTATTTCTAATCCTTTGTTAGACTTAAATATCGGACATTATTTGAAATTTGGGTATCAGTTGGTCTACAAACACTGAACTGTTACTTACTCTGCTACCTATTTTCTTCTTTACTATAAGGATGGCAAACTTCAGTGAAGTGTGCACCAGTGCTTTCTTCTCCACAACCATGAAAGAGAATACGGAACTATTCAACAGCGAATTAAATCAGGAGTTCTCTAAAGTTTGTGATGAAATGGAGAAGGATCAACTGTTCGATTCATCGTATGATGATGAGTTGTATAATCACTGTGCGATGGTTGAAACACGGTTTAAGTAAGTAAAATAAACATTCATTTCGATCATAATTTACACAATGTCTTGTACAGTTTTTAATAAATTTAAACATTTTAGTAGTCAACCACTACAACTTGGAAGAGGAACGAAGCGAACGAGCAGCAAAGAACCCAAAATCATCAAAAAACCAACAACGGAAGCAGAAGCGCCTACCTCTGCAGGGAACAGTATCAGTAACGATGATCAAGTGGAATGTCTAACGTGTCATATATTTATCAAGAAACGGTATATAGCTAATCATTTTAAAAGTAATGTTCACAAAAATAATCTTTTAAATTCACATAATTCTTTATCAAACGTTAGTGTTATTGAATCTGCTTTTGGAAATAGGATTTTAACTTATAAAATCAAGAGTAGAGTAGATAGTTCGACATTGGTAAATTTTGAAACTCCTGAACTATTTTTAAATTCTATTAAAGATGATATTTTATTTTTAATACAAGAGTGTATTCATCAACACATAATTTTTAAAGTAAACTTCATATTGCATGCTAATTTTGTTCAACAAACTAAAGCTTAACTATATTATTTGTCAGGGAGATGACTTAAATATTTTTTTTCATCTTTAAATGATACAATTACTACTAAAATTAGTGCATTTGAAAAAAAAAAGATGGTGGATGGAGTCCAAAAAACATAAAATCTATAGACATGAATGTTAATAAATTTAACCCCCTACACGGTACTTCATACATAGATCTTCCTCGTGACATAAAATTAAAAAAGGCTGTTATAAATGTAAAAAGCAAGGCTAATTTTTGTTTTAAATGGGCGTTACTCTCGGCGTAATATCTCGTAAACAAAAACGCGGATCGTGTATCATCGTACGTTAAACATGCAGATAAACTTAAATTTGATGGTATTTCCTTTCCAGTTAAAATTTCTGACATAGCAAAAGTAGAGAAATTAAATGATATTAGTATTAATGTTTTTGTGTTAGAATATAATAAAGAAAAACGATGTAATTTTATAGTAGGTCCATTATTTTTAACAAAGTGTCGTAAAGATAGACATATCAATTTATTATTTTTTTCTAAGGATACAAAAAATCATTATTGTTACATAAAAAAATTATCGCGGTTAGTTAGTAAACAAATTTCAAAAGACGGTAACATCATGTACATTTGCGAAGCATGTCTACTTCACTTTTCATCTCAGGAAAGTTTAAATAACCATGAACAATACAATTGTGACCACATTTGTACAGAATTACCAAACAGTGAAACTTTAAAAAAAATGAATTGTTTTGGTCAACCTATTTCAAATGATAAAATTAAATTTGATAGTTATGAAAAAAGTTAAAGATACCATTCGTAGTTTATGCTGATTTTGAAGCATTTTTAAAACCAATAGAATCATGTTCTAACGATCCTTCCAAACCTTCCACAAACAATATTCAGAAACATGAAGTACATAGTTTTGGTTATTATATAAAATGTTCATATGATGATAAATTATCAAAATATGTAACATATTGCGGACCCAACTGTGCACAAGTGTTTATGGAAAGTTTATCTAACAATCTCAAAGAAATAAATAGACTTCAAAAATATCCTCCACTTCCGCTAACAAATGAAGACAAAAACCAAATTTCAAATGCAACCATTTGTTATATTTGTGAAACAGAGTTAGCAGAACATTTTTATGATTTTGATTGGTACACCGGTAGTTTTATAGGTGTTGCTCACGAATCATGTAGCTCAAAGTTCAGAAAACCTCGTTATATACCAATATTTTTACACAACCTTAGTCAATATGATGCTCATTTTATTGTTCACGCATTAAACTTTTGTGATGGTGAAGTCGAAGTTATCCCTCAAAATAAAGAAAAATATATATCCTTTTCCAAAAAATTTAAAATGAATAACCACGAAATTATATTAAGATTCATAGATTCATTTAAGTTTTTATTTCACATTTACATTACTCCACATAAAGGCAAAAGTATTAAATCAAGATTCAAGTAACTTGATATCTACTACAATTGTAGCACCTGTAAATAATTGGCTGCATTCACTTTTTAGTCAACTTGATGTTTATTTAAACCAAAAACTTGTATCACTACCTAATAATACCTATGCATATCGAGCATACATGGAAACCCTTTTAAACTATGCTTCTGCTGCTAAACAATCTCATCTTACTTGTAGTCTTTGGTATGATGATACAGCAGGAAAATGGATTCTACGGATGGTAAAAACATAGGATTTGTTAAAAGACGGGAATTGATTAGTGAAAGTAAGGAAACAGAAATGATTGGTCATCTTCACGGTGACATTTTCAACCAAGATAAATTGTTAATAAATGGTGTTGAAATGAGTGTTAAATTGGTTCGATCAAGAGAGAGCTTTAATTTAATTGCTGGGTCAAACAATGTAAAGTTTAAAGTTTGCATTATGGATGCAACTCTTATTGTTCGACGAGCACGAATTAATCCAAGTGTATTACTCGCACATCAAAAAGTTTTAGCTTCTACCACTGCTAAATATCCTATTACTCGAGCTGAAGTAAAAGTTTTAACAATTTCATCGGGTGTTCAAGGAATATATTTTTAGGGCAGGTACCCAGAAGATGTATAATTGGGTTTGTGAACAATTCTGCATTTAATGGCTCCCTTACTAAAAATCCATTTAACTTTGAAAACTATGGTATTAATTCTTTCAGCTTATATATTGATGGTCAACAAATACCTTCAAAAGCTTTGCAACCATCTTTTAATAATAGTATATTTACATCAGCATATCATACTCTATTCTCGGGAACTGGTATTCACTTTCTTAATGAAGGAAATGGAATCTCTTGTGAACAGTATGCCAGAGGTTACTGTCTATTAGCATTTGACTTAACTCCTGATTTATCAGCCAACTCATCAGCTCATTGGAATCTCATAAAGCATGGTAGTGTAAGATTAGAAGTACGATTTGAATCCTCACTAATACAAACAATTAACTGTATAGTTTATGCTGAGTTTGATAATATTATTGAGATAGATAAAAACAGAAATGTTACTGTAGACTATAGTAGTTAAGGTTATAATATGTGTTGTGTGTTAGATTTTATGAGTTATGTGAAATGCATTTTGTGTGTATGTAACTATGTGAAACGTTGTAAAATTAAATAAAACAAATTGTTTGCAATATAATATTTTTTATTTCTTTATTAATATTCTATTTAATCTACTTAATACAAAACTCTGTTCGAGTTTAAATTTTACATAAGCACACTGACTAAACCACTAAACATGCTGCTGCCAAGGATCATCATTATCTTCCCAATCTTTTAAACCACCACCACAATGGAAACACTTGGTCCTGTCTGCATGGCCAGTATAAAAGAAACCGGCTTCTGCAAGATCTTCAGGTTTCTGTCGCATAACGAGAGGCCAGTTTTCGAAACTGAGCAACCGGCTAGATTTTGAACCGAAGAATGGATATTCAGCTCTTGAGTACTGCATATTCTTCTCGTTTTCTTCTCTACTCAGTGTTGTAGTTTTGTTATTCAATGATGTGTTCTGTACACGTATGCCACACTCATCTCTTCCTTCTGCTCTTGTCTTCCTGTAATTTAAGTAAACAGAATCACATTCACTAATGATCAGCTAATGACTGTCATTGTTAAAAAAGTATTTTTTAACTTTTTCACTTTCTGCTATTGTCTTTGTAATATTGTATACGAGGGCGTTTGTGTTGTCGTAGATGTTATCCTTATTAGTCTTTACGTAATATTTAATCCTCGTGGAAGCATGTTTCCAATGATCAGTAGTTGGAATCTTGGATAGCTTCTTCATATCGTACATTTCAATTTTGATGAGATGCGTCGCTTGATCTCCGTCGTCAGAATTAGTAGAAATGTATGATACACCATCTCTAGCGGCTCGTGCTACGGTTGATGATAACAGCTTCCTCTTTTTTATTTTTGATTCAGCTTCAAAAAAATGATCAATTGATTGCGATTTTCTTTTTCCACCATCGCATGTGTTATTATTAATGACGATGTCATCACTCTCTTCTTCAGGGGAGAGTGGCGAGTAGTAATACTGTTTATAGGTATTTTCATCGAAACTCAATGATTTCTGCAACAACACAGTTATCATGTTAATATCAATTTGTTAACACTTAATCATAAAAGTTAAAAAAGTTAAAGTTACAGCCTATTAAAGTCCACTGCTGAACATAGGCCTCCTCTCATTTCTGAGAGGGTTTTAGGGCTAGGAAATGTTCGCTGCGCTGCCTCAATGCGTGTTGGCAAACTTCACATGCCTTCGAAATTTTCTCAGACATGCAGGTTTCCTCACGATGTTTTCCTTCACCGCTGAGCACGTGGTAAATCAGCACTTAAAATTGCAATTAACAATTTAATTGATGCCGGCGGGGATGGAACCCGGGTCGCGTACTGTGAAATTTACATTTTGCGCTAATCATCTGAGCTACCACGGCTTAATCATATACACACACATAATATTTTAATATAATATGTTAACACTAAATCATACACACGTAAGAAAATAACAGAAAGAAAAGTAAGTTTGTCAATAGAATAAACACTTACATCCATGGCCTTTGATGCGCTGAAGTAACACAAATTTAGTATTGATAGATCCACTGCGGTCAAACGACCATACACTAACTCCATGACTGCAGTTGCTTGATCTTATATAGTACCAGTGAGTAATAATTCTAATCTAAAGAATTTCTGCAGTAGAATTGATAGTAACTTTATGCGTCAACAAGCTTATCTTACATTCTGTTGCTTATCTCAACATTCCTTCGTCCTTCCTGTCGTGTCTTGTTCAGTGTATTGATGACTCAAATACGTTTTGTATAACACAAAGAATGCAATTTCATATTTAGAAATCACTATAATTGATCATTCCTATATTAGTCATTGAGTAGATTGTTTTTTTTTATATAGAATAGGGTGACAAACGAGCACACAGTCCACCTGATGGTAAGTGGTTGCTGCGGCCCATAGACATCTACATCTATCCTCCATTAAAGATCAAAATGCAGATGCGTTGTCACCCGTGAGGACTGAGATGAAATGCCTCGTTTCCAGTAAAAAGGGTCTCCGGTTCTCTACACTCACCATACGAAATATAGCAGCATTAAGCTACTATTTCACGCTCGTATTCTGTGAGAGCGTGGTCCTTCCCCGGTCGAGCCTACCCATTCGTGCTACAACTATACTACTAATATAACTGCAGCATGGCTCTACCACGTAAACGTAAATTCAGTGATTAAACTAGATATACTCAAATAAAAGTATTATAAAAAAATACATAAACTTAAGATGTGTTGCAATTTAACAAATGGGTCATAGCTCAGCGATTAATACTGCTCAGAGAGCCAACACTGTTCAGCTATTACCCTCAAGGTGGCGAGAAGAAAATGAGCACAATAGTACAATCAGAAAGAAAGAAAGAAGAAACTATTTTTTGCACGTTAATATTATTGTAGTGTAATTATGTCTGAAAGATATGTCCTTTCAGCCCTATGATTTATATCTTGGGCTTCGTTTAGTAAAAAATAATTACGGAAAAGATGTGTAAGACTGCGTACCCCATTAAGGCTAGTACCTAAATGACTTAGCCAACCATGATGAGTTAGTAAAAGCAAAAAGAAAAAAGAATATGCCATGGTGTATTTAATTTTTTTTTGTCGTCCTGTTACGTAATATGTATTCTGATTATAAGCGACACAGCGTTCCCCTTCGAAAGCCTAAGCAAGACTGATGGAGATTGATCGGGCGGCAGGAAACAAGCTTCAAGAGCAAGGCAAACGAAGTGTTTGGGAATATCTTGTTTTTGTTTATCTAGAAGATATATTTTGGATTTATTTTTAAACTTGTAGTTGGTGTTAAGATTTCTTATTGACGGTGGGATGTTATTCCAACACTTCGTTGCCATATATCGGAAACTGCCAGTAAATGCCTCTGTTTTATGGCTGTAATATAGGAGTGCTGATTTTGTGGACCTCAATTGTTTTCCAGAATTTTACTTGGCAAACTTTATCTTTGCATGCAAGTACTCTGTTTTTTTTTTAAAGTTAATAACACTAAAGAATAGTCCCCCTAAATGTAGCTCTCTACGTGAGTCCATATTGAGTCCATATAGAAGCATTGTTCAGAAAGGGTGTAATGTTATTTCTGGGAGGTACGTCAAAACAGAACTGACAACAAGCATTTTGCACGCGTTGTGTTAGTCGCTTTATTTTTCTGAAAATCCGGGGTCCATAAACCACATCCTCGTAGTTGAGCCTAGGCAAAACAATATATAATAATAATAATATGTCCACAACTATCACACAACGCTATCTAGTCCCAAGCTAAGCAGAGCTTGTGTTATGGGTACTAGACAACTGATAAACATACTTATATATTTCTAAATACATAAATATTATAGATAAATTACACCCAGACACAGAACAAATGATCGTGCTCATCACACAAACATTTTGTCCTGGGTGGGAATCGAACCCACGACCTCCGGCATAGCAGTCAGGGTCACTAACCACTAGACCAAAAGGTCTGTCGCGTAATAAGTAAAGTAATGCGTGATGGTACAGAAAGTTGGTCAATGATTTGGTATAAAACCTTTAGGTGATAAAAACAGGTTTTTTTACCATATTGAGGACATGATTTTTAAATCTGAGATTAGCGTCGATGGTAATACCAAGGTTTTTGGCTTCATCCACGCGGATTCACATACACACACAAATTCTATTTATTTGCGTCTTTGTGCCTAAATCTCGCGTTAACACTGACTAATTAGAAATGCGTCAAAAAAACCCCGATAAATACATAGAACGATAGGCACTACTCTTCTTACACTTCTCACCCGACGATCGAACTGTGTATCCCCCGAGTTACTTAATTTGGTCAATTTTTATACCACATCCATTAATTACGATGCATTGCAATGTCATGTGCAACAAAGGATGACCGAGGCGTCGGCGAAAGACAAACTCTGGTTTGACAAAGAACGGGCTAAGGTACATAACTTACATCGGGGAATCTTCGTTTTAAAGGGATACCTATACTTAGTAAGTCAGCTCAAATTCTAATTTCGCCCCCACTTCTCCGAGCGTCGTATGCTATGTACCGTCATGTTTGTAATTACTAATACTGTAAGTAGATAGGTCGTAAGATACTTATTTTTGTCGTCCTGTTACGTAATATGTATTCTGATTATAAGCGACACAGCGTTCCCCTTCGAAAGCCTAAGCAAGACTGATGGAGATTGATCGGGCGGCAGGAAACAAGCTTCAAGACCCCGATAGTTTAGGTAATTTCTTTTTACAGTGAAAATAATGGTAATTTAAAAAAAAAAACATAAGCCCTGCCTTATAGTTAGTTCAGTTATGCAAAATTTCATGATCTAATTTAAAGTATTTTATGAATACCAGCGATTTATTGTTCAGTTTGGAGGTAACTTTAGATCTTTTTTTTCTATCGAGAAAATTTTACGGAATCGTGTTTTCGTCTAACATAGTACTTAACATTAATCCTTCACTTTACCACATATTTATTTCAAAATTAATGTTGCAATATTTTCGGCATAACGGAGGATTTTGCTATGCCATTTAAGTAGTATTTTTATTATTTCCCCTTAATAAAAATAACCCCAGAAACCAGATTTTGTTGGACCACAAGTTTAGTGTGCACTACGACATTAATAGAGTACTCTATAACGACTGATACCTCTTGAAGAAAGTTGTCAGTCACCATGGTCGGCCGCGTAAAGTCACGCATGAGAAGTTACGACGTGCCCCACAACCAGGTGCAGGCTTAAACCAACAGGCGGCCGTATCGCCTACACACACAGACGAGCATCAAGGAGCATCCGGCATTGTTAATACACTGATGACAGCACCAGCACCAGCCGAACCTGCGTCAAAACTAGCTAGGGCTAGTTCAGGGTTTCGTCAGTAGTCGTCGATTAGAGACATAGAGAAATATGGATTCCATCCCGGTGAGAACCTCTCATGTTACATTCTTACTTAACAATCACACATAAATCACTACGTAGCACATTACAAAAAAGGATGTTATTGACGTGTTGAGTCATACAATGACCGTTATCTTATTAAATCAGTGGTGGGACGTGGTCGTCCACGTAAAGTAGCTCATGTACAGTTGCGACAGGCTCCGCAGCCTGGTGAGCAGGGAGCCGTGTCGCCGAGGAACGAGCCTGTCAACGAGCTAATAAGTGATGATGGATCCCATGATTCGCTTTCCCTAAATGATTTACAGCCTCAAAACTTGCAAAATGACGACGGTAATCTGGTAGACAACGGTGCTAGACCTTCAGTCATGATAGATGCTACAAATTAAATGGTGAGCAGATTCCAATTTATTCTAAGCTACTATCTATTATAATTATTGTATCTATTAATTACATGGCTATTAAACTAAACAATTTTACTTCATTCACATTCAAAAGCCGTGGAGGCAAATATAAACATTAAGTTATTCTTTAAAAAAAAGAAAAATAACCACGAGCCGTGGAGGCGCCAATTTATACTCTCATGTTATCCTGCTGGGACACGGCGTTCATGACCGCTCAGAACCCAGTTCCCTATTTTCCCGTCAAATAAAGAGACTTCGTGCCTGTCACGGAGCAATGGTCCTAAGCTCAACCTTACTCTCCATCAGATCAAAGACTTTGTGTCTATCACAGAGCATTATCGTCACGTGTGAATGAAACAATTAAAAACTCGTACCTAATTGAGAGTACAACTACAATCTGTAACTTTACATATTTGTAAATGCAATGAGAATAATTTATGGTTTTAATTATTAAAATTAAGTGTGCTTTTTAAAGCTTCACTTGCTATATGATCATCTCGGTATGTGTTAACAGGTCAATAGAGATAGAAGATTATTCAGGCAGGTGCAGAGCGCGCACCGCTGATCAGAATGGCCGTGTCGCCGCAAGGATATCTTCTGTTTACGAAGCCTAAACTTTGCATTGTCTTTTAATTGTTATAAATTATAATAATCAACAGTGTTTAATTATTAATATTACAATTTAATAACAGCAATTTATCAGAAACATAACATGTAACTAGCTAGTTCTTTAAAACTCTTTTGGTTTATAAGGTAAACAATAATGTAAACCGGGCATTACAAACAATGATGTATTATATGTATATAGACACGTCATGAACGAACATCGCGGCGCTTGAAAACGGCGAAAATACTAGAACTACTTATACGCGTGAAGAAAGAGAAAGAAAATATGACACCGTACGGCTACGGCGGGATGCCAGCCTGTCGCTTGACTACTAGCTGCATGCGCCGGCCGCCATTAGACGGCGTCGTCGAATAAAATGAAATGAAATTAGGTAGTTTTGTGAACTTACGCATGAAATGACACATTTTTGTCTTTAACTTTTGGGGTATAATTTGTACATCGTCTGAAAACACACGACGGCATATTTTCTTTATGTTTTGCGCATGTTTACTCACACGAATCACGATATAATAAATTAAAAACAAACGTAGCGTCGCGCGACAGGTTGGTGCGTGACTAAGCGCGATGTGGCCAATTGGCTTCATTTCATGTTGCCATTTTAGAGTGCGGACAACGTATCTATAAGCTTATACATCATTGATTACAAATCTCTTTATTGACAACTAATTCCTATTAAAACAACTATTTATTCGATTATCAACTTTTAAATCAAATATTGTTTTAAATCGTAGAATAAATAATTGTCGATTTTATTATTAATCCTGGTAATTGAAATTACTTAAGTAACCTAATGAATTCAATAAAAGTTATTGTTTAGTGAAATATTGACCAATCAAATCGTCAACTAATTAGAGCACACCTAAGACGTTATTACGTTTTCCTTATTGTACGAACGCGGGAATAGACTCACTTCTGTTCCCGCGCTCGTCGGTGTAGTTCTATTTTCCTGGTAAAACTTTGTGAGTTTTCATAGTAAGAAGTGTAGAATAAAGTTATTGTAGTGCAAAACTAAAAGTGTGTGGTCTTAGATCTCTTTCATTACAATGGAAACAATATACGGTAGCACGACTGAACCATTGTCAAATGGGAAGTGTGGTACTTCCTCACCATAAAAACAACCCTGAAGTTTCCGCTCCGACATATAAATCAATGCTTGTACCACCATAAAAAAATATCACAGCAACAGTTATTTATGAATAAGACCGATAATAACTTATGTTGTATAACTTGATTGATCGAAATTGTGACTTTTTATCGAATAAATTTATTTTACAAAAAGTTACATACCTAAATGTGCCTAAAGATCACGACCATAGCCATACCAACGTCAACACATGATATTTAACTTTTGATTACGGAGGGTCTTTGAGTATTCAACCAACTGAAGAAGCCATGCGCGTTAATTCCTAAATAAAAAGTCTGTCAATATCAGGGAAGGTGCAAGAAAACACACTACTGTATATTTCACTACAAATTCGAAATTGTATCACGTCACTATACACGCACACTACAGCATTTGTATTTGTGTTTATTGCATTTACGCATATCATCAATTTGTACACGTGTCGATACACTGATACCGCATATAAACAAATCGTCATAGTCCGCATAAATTCGGCGCTGGTAAAAGCGGTTGTTAGTATTTTTTCATTCATTACAGCCCTTCACAAGTCCGTTGCTGAATATAGGCCTCCCCAAAGTATACCACAAAACAGAATTCTGATCCACCTGCATAGATCGACTTCCTGCATGTCTTACCAGGTCATCATTCCATCTATTGGGGGGTTGCCCTGTAATTCACCTACCTACTACCAGGCCATACAAGAACATTTTTCCCTCAATCGGTTGTTGATTTTTCGAACTATATGGCTGACCCACTGCTACTTCAGCTTACTAATCCGTTGGGCTATGTCGGTCCCTATGGTTCTACTGTGAATATCCTTATTTCTATGTTTATCATGAAGGAAACCCCGAGCATAGCCATCGCCGTAGCTTGCTGAGCGACATTGAGCTTCCTCATATGGCCAGCAGTGAAGGGTCATTGGAATGATTTTATTAGTAAATATAATTATGGCCAGTTTTTGAAAGACTGATCAAACTCAGATTTTAATTCAAATTTAATCAAAAAGTTGCCTATGGGTACTTTCCACGTCGTGTTTATACCGAGCAATAAAAACACTAATGCGTCAGTAGCTTCACCGAATTTATCGGATAAAATATCAAACCCGTAGTCGACGTAGCCATAATGCCTTTGGCTGCTAGTATGGTGTTTCATCAACTGCTTAATTTTTATTTCATCCATTACCAAGGTATAGTAATTTTTTATCAGGGTTACTCCACTCTCAATTTTAATGTTGTCACCACTTACTACTTACTACTGTTAACCACTTAGTCAATGTCCGTGGTGCAGGCAAACATCTTCCAAAAGTTTTACGTACATAACATAGGACTTCCGTTAATAATCAAGTGTTAGGGCGAAATATCTTAAACTCTGTGAAATATTTAGTTCTGGGCAGTTTTCAGACTTACTTTTGAGTAATTCTCTCTTTAAAAGTTCCCTTTCTTCAGTTCCTATCTTTTGTAGTACCTATGTCAGCGAATGTAGTATTTTTGCAAACTTGTAACTTTTTTCTTTAAATACTGTTACTGCCAATGAAGCCTTTTTAATGTTTTTCACTTCGAAGCGTTTTTAGATTAATTTTTCCAGGTGTACAGTCTGTTCGCTTATATACGGTCGTTTTGTGCCGCGCCACCTTAGCACGTGCCACATTTTTTCAAAAATTTAATTCGTACCTACTTTAAAACACCCGAAACGTCGAGATTCAAAGGTCAAAATTTAACGTGACAAAAACTGTAAAATAATTTTTATTTAATGTGTATTGTTCACGTAAATATAAGAAAAGAAAAGAAATAATAGTAGTAAACTAGTCAAAATTCTAAAATATTTTCAAGAAGAATAATTTTGGTGTCAATGGTAATAAACTATTTAATTTATTGATATAATTACAGCTAGACATTACCTCCCACAAGTTCAAGTTTGGTGCAGCAGTATCGGCTAACCTTTTTATATTTATAACTTTGGGTACGAAATATGATTTATCAAAATGTTCAGTGCAAATGCTTCATTTTCTTATTATATATATTTTGTCAATTCAGTGCAAGTGCTTGGCCGTCCAAGACTCATGACTTCTACAAGTTGCAATCCAAGTCTGCCGCTTAAAAGGATCTCTTGGAAATATGTAAAATTAATCCTTGCGCACAGACTTGAGGATATACTTAGATTTATTTAATTAAATTAAATTAAAGACTATCTTAAGGATCGCATGCAGAAAATAGAGATTGGTAAATACTGAAGCGATGAATTGAATATAACATTCGGAGTTCCACAGGGCAGTGTCCTGGGTCCTGCTTTGTTTTTAATCTACATAAATAATCTAACCAACATAAAAATTAACCAGGGCAACATAATCTCTCCTATGCAGATGATACCGCATACATGCCTCGGCACCTCGGCAGCCAGACAAAGCAGTTATGTCATTTTGCCGCCATTCATGTTTCCGCGTTTACTTTGTTTGTCAACTTAATCATAGGTGTGCTTTGTTAAAACTTTGCAATTAGATTGTCGTCAAGATGGATAAAAGTAAGTACAAACACATTAAGCACTTCTTAACGGTATTATATAACTCTGTATTTCTTAATACTTTTTTAGAGTGAGGCCAAGCGTATGTAAATTTTCGGAGTTGTGAGATCGTAAAGTCGCTGCATTCGGTTTCATACAGAAGTCCTAGTCAGCAGTCAACTTTTTTGCGGTGCCGCCCTCCGTGTGACAAAAACAGTACTTTGGTTTGCAAGGGACAGGGACACATTTTACGGACGCACAACTCAAAATATTTCGTCCGTTTGGCTTCATCCTGAACGCAATATACCTAAAGACAAATAAACAACATCCCCATTTATTTATAGAACGGGGTTTCAGATAAGTTTTAGGTGAGTATCATGGGAGAAATGATCGTCAGGTGTTTTAAATGAAGTATTTTTCTCTATAGGTGTATTTACTTGTCATTGTATTTTATTCAACCATTAGATAATTTAAACTTACCTAGATATTGTGCAGGTGCCGTGCCGTTGTCGTGCCAGCAAGTGGAAAAACGCCCATTAGGTAGATCAGTGTTTTTCAAACGACGATCAAACGACCACAAATTATAAAGTTGCATGGTCACGTCATAACAAAGTACCTACTATAGTAAAATTATTCTCTCGCTGCACACTCGGCCATAAAAGTAAGGCTAGAGCTGTGAGCATATTGTGCGGGTGCAACGCTGTTATCATTAAAAATGAGTGAATCATAATGGCACGGCACATTCTGTTGCAATTTTAGGTAACATTTTTGTTATATAAACATTCAATATTATACTAAAGTATTCTTTTTCAATATTCTTATTTTATTATATGTATAATTTTTAATCATATTTTCTTTATATTTTATTATTTACGCAAATAATAAGAACCAAATTTTACGAGTACAACATTATCGATACCCCTTATCGATAGCAATAATGCACAACATTGCACCCGCCCATAAGACCCGTGAGTGATGAGAGAGCGAAATACTCTCTGCACCACTTCCACATTTATGGCCGATTGTGCAGTGAGAGAAAAACTGTATTTTGTCATTTTTGCTTTTATGATTTATTTCAGAACCAGTCATCATGTGTCAGAATAAGTGCCATCATTCGCCAGATATTTTTGTGGATTTGGAACGATCAAAGTCTCTCTATGTTTTACGCCGTAAAGTAGAAAAACACTTGGAGAAAGGAAAACATCGCCCTGAATGTTTCTACGGTATGGCTATCCAACGAGAAGAAAAGAATCAAAGAAATGACATTTTTAGCTTCATCATTATCATTAATACATACTTTCACAAGTCCACCACTGAACATAGGCCTCCCCCAAGGAATGTCACAAAGCACGGCCCTGAGCCATCGGAATCCATCGAATTCCTGCACGACTTACCAGGTCATCACCACATCTAGTAGGCCTATACTACGCCTACCGGTACGAGACTGCCACTCGAGAACCTTTTTTCCCCATCAATTTCGGTTCTTCGGGCTATATGGCCGGCCCTTTGCCACTTCCGCTTACTAATCTGGACTATGTCGGTTACTCTGGTTTTACTGCGGATATCCTCATTTCTAAGTTCATCACGCAGAGAAACCCCGAGCATACCCCTCTCTATAGCTCGTTGAGCGATCTTGATCTTCCTCATATGACCGACAGTGAAGGACCAAGCCTCAGATTCGTAAGTCATCACTGGCAACACGCACTGGTTGTACAATCTAGTTTTCAGGTTTTGAGGTATACCTGACGAGAAGATGTGTCGTAATTTCCCGAAAGCTGCCCAGCCGAGTTGAATCCGTCGATTTACCTCTCGGTCGAAGTTGGACTTACCTAGTCGGACTATTTGTCCCAGGTAAACGTACTTGTCATCAACTTCGAGCTTAGTGCTCCCAACAACTACCTGCATAGGCGTGAAATGGACATTACACATGATTTTTGTTTTGTCCATATTCATCTTAAAACCTATTCGTTGGGAGACACTACTGAGGTCATTGAGCATATTGTTTAGGTTCTCCAGCGATTCCGCTTTAAAGACTATATCGTCGGCAAATCGAAGGTGAGTAATGTACTCGCCATTGATGTTAATACCTTTCCAGTTCAGTAGCTTGAAAACATCTTCCAATGCTGCGGTGAAGAGTTTGGGGGACCCTGTCTTCCTGTCTTACACCTTTCTGCAGTTGGGTAGGTTTCATACTCTGGTTTTGTACTTGTATAGGATGGCTACGATAGCTCTACTGTACAAACACTTAGCACATCTATACACCGACAGTCTACTTGGCACCGTTGAAGGGACTGTAGCACTGCCCAAATTTCGACGGAAGCCGAGACATTCTTATAGTCCATATACACAAGGCAAAGTGGCAAATTGTACTCCTCGGTCTTCTGCACAATCTGCCGCAGGGTATGTATGTGGTCTATGGTACTGAAGCCTTGTTTGGGAGGCTGAAATTCGTCGAGTCACATGCGAGACGATTCGTAATGACTCGAAAACAGCACGTAGACGCGGCTCAGAAGGGAAGTCGGTCTGTATTTCTTCAAGAGAGCGTTTTCGCCTTTCTTGAAGCACAAGACCACTGCACTTCTGGACGACGGAAATGAAAGGCTTCTGAAGACTTTAAGTACCGGTTTCCACCCGCTTTCAAAAGCTGCGCTGTAATTCCATCTTCGCCTTGGGCCTTGCCTTTTTAACGTGCTGTAGAGCCTAATAATCTTGCTCAAACTGACGTCCGGGATATTATCGGAATAATGTCGGATAAGATTTGCTCTTGGATCGTTACTCACAGGAGAGGTTCTATGGGCAGCTGAACAATAATAATTTGTTCAGCTGCCCATAGAACCTCTCAATCTTACTCCAAATCTCAGATGTCCCGGAAACGATGCTGCCACACTTATTCTTCAGCTTTGACAATTGGCTCTCTCTGGCAGACAGATCTCTGGCAAAGACTTTGAAGCCCTGGTTCCGCTTGATCGCTTCTTCAATAAGAGCAATATTAACTTTGCGTAAGCCCCGGCGCATTCATTTGGAGATCTGTCTGTTAAGTTGACTGTATGCTGTAAAATCTGTTGAAGACTACAGCTTCATTTTCCGTCTGACAGTCATAAGTGAAGTGTGTGATCGAAGAGTTTTTGTGTTCTTCTGCGGTGAGTCTTGCAAAACTTAGCTCCGACCACATGGACAGTTTCCACGAGCTTATCATTCCAATCGTCAACTACATTGCAGTCTTTAGGCACTGAAAACGCTTTTGTAACTCGAGCTGAAAGGTTTCGGGACTTTGGATTAGAGCACGAGGGGGATGGAGCGTTGACTTTATCAGACGAGACCTCTCCAACTTAACGGTTAGGTTCAGTGTGCCTCTAACCATTCGGTGATCGCTGCCAGTTTTCACCCTTGCGATGACTGAGACATCACTGAACAGATGCCGTCTAGTCGTCATAATGAATTCAATCTCATTTTTGGCGAGCCGTCGGTGCACGACCAGGCCCACTTTCTGTGGGGCCGCTTCTGGAAGAAAGAGTTAATTATAAACAGTCCCTCTTTCTCCATGAAGTCAACCAGCTGATGGTCCCTTGTAGTCCGTTGCCCTATCCCAAATTTCCCTAGTGTCAGCTCACATTTCTTCCTAGTTTCGTGCCTAGTTTTGCGTTGAAGTCCCCCACTAAGTCCGTGTAGTGGGTTTTGGAGGAATGCATGGCTCTAGAAATATATTTTCTTATGATATTTCTAGAAATACAGTAGACTACGTTGGTGCGTAGACCTGTATGACCTTCAGCAAATACAGTTTGGTGATTCTAAATATGAAGTACGCAACCTTCGTCGATACACTACCAATCTTTACAACTTTGTTAACGGCCACCCGATTATACTAGCGGAACTATGGTAATGGCGCACGACGCGGAGCAACTAGTTTCATATAACGGGTGATGAGTCGGACTCTCATACCTTTTCCTGAGAGGTATGCCTTACGATGCCTTCTCCTTCGGACTCATGAATACTCAATGCAGACGGTAGTACCTGCGCTAGTAAAGGGTTTTTCAACAAGAACTTTGTTTTCTAAAACAAAATAAAACAAAGAGTTTAGATGAAGATGATTTAAATTTTTATTGTATTACGAAGAGAAAAGTTTGGCAATTATGAATGAAAAATGATATCTGGCAAATGTCCACCACGACCACGCTGACAGATGTCGATTCTTTCATCAAAGTTTTTAATCACTTTTTGGCAAAATGGCGTGTCTATTTCGTTAATCACGTCACGGATTTTGAGTTTTAAGGCCACGATCGATTCGATGGCTCCGTATAGACTCTGTCCTTAACATAGCCCCACAAAAAATAATCCAGTGGTGTTAAATCACACGATCTGGCTGGCCATTTAACAGCTGAATTTCGTGAAATTATGCGATCGGGAAATTTGGTTTGCAATAAATTGATCGTTTCGTTGGCTGTGTGACATGTGGCACCGTCCTATTGAAACCACATGTTTGTGATATCGATGTCATCAATAATAGGCCAAAATTGAGATGTTAACATCTCGCGATAGCGTCATCCATTGACCGTTACCGCATTTCCGGCCTCATCTTCGAAAAAAAAGCGGCCCAATCACGCCCCAGACCACATAGCGCACCATACAGTGACTCGTTGAGCATGCAAAGGCTTCTCAATATTCGCTTTAGGATTTTTAGAAGCCCAAATGTGGCAATTTTGCTTGTTGACGTACCCTGACAAGTGAAAATGGGCTTCGTCTGAAAAAATGATTTTTTCAGAAAAACTAGCGGGCTGTTCTGAATGAATTGAGTGAATCTGCGGCGAAGTGAATGGTCGGTCAGCTTCAATTCCTGCACCAGTTGAACCTTTTAAGGCTTCGAAGCCAAATCCTTACGCAAAATTCGCCATGTGGTGGTTTTGGATAACCCCAATTGTTGAGAACGTCGAGGAATTAACAAATTTGGATCTTCTTCAACACTGTGGCTCACGGCTGCGATGTTTTCGGTTGAACGACCCGGTCGAACACGCGTTGTTGTTGGCACATTTTGTACCGAGTCTGTCGATTCAAATTTAGCGACCAAATTCTTAATAGCGGTCTCAGAAGGACGATTATGTTGTCCGAAAATATCACGAATTTTACGAAACGTAACTTTAACAGAACCACCATTTTCATAGTGGATTTTAATTATTTTAATGCGATTTTCGAGCGAAATTGAATTCATTGTAGCAATTGCCAAATCATCTACTACGAATAGGTCAAAAAACTAAATGTCAAAACTGTCATGTTGTTGGTGTTGCCCCAATTGAAAAACAAAGTTCTTGTTGAAAAACCCATTACTTCTTATTAGTTTGTCGTATAGTAATTATCATAGTATCTCTACCATAGACTTATAGAGTTTTTACTTTTTACTATAAATATGACCTCTACTCTCCATACTTTTGACAAGCAATGCTGACAACCCATGTGAATTATAATAGTGCTGCAAATATCTAACTTTCAATAATTTTATCGACATTATTTTTGTTGATATTTTTATTAAGAGGTTAGGTCTCCTTTTTAATGATTTTTGGAAAATAAATAATACAAAAGAGGTCGTATTATCAAAAAGGATTAAGTAAATTTTCGATCAGGATAAGAATTCAATGTATTTTACACACTGCAATTTAAGTTACAATTATTGATTACAGAAAATATGTAAACAAGTCCGAAGGAGAAAACTTTCTGACTATAGTTTGAATAAACAGTTGAACTGTATTGTTCTTATGAACATATATTATAATTTCATATCCGTATTGCCTAGTCGTCCTTTTCAGCTGGGTTTTCTTTTTTTAAATTTTTAGATTTGAAATGATTAAAATAAATATGTTTTAACCTTTAATCATTAGCTTTAATGCTTCAGAAAATAAATTTTATTAGTTAATAAGTAAGCAGTAAAATTACATTTTAAAATAATTTTGTTGAAGAATCAGAATGTACTTGGTTCCGATTAACGATACAGTTGCTAGGTCTTACGGTAGTAAGCGCGACTGCTGCCTATGTGGTTACGGGTTTGAATCTTTGGTTGTGTCCAGATCAGTTATTGGATTTTCTGTCAAGAAATTTTTCAAAGCAGCTTGGAGTCAGGACATGAGAGGGTGTTTGACCCCTATGCCTTGAAAAGCACGTAAAGTCGCAAAATAAACCGTAAAATGCGTCGGATTGCTGTCCCAGCTACCTATAAGTGTGAGAGAATACTGAGCGCACTTGTACTTGTCCATACACTCGTATACTTTAATCCTGCCCCACACTGATGATAGTAGATACTACTAGATGTCTAGAACTATTTATCTCATAGTAGATCTATGAGATAAATAGTTCTAGACTAAGCAGCGTACGGATAACCATTAATTCTCCTTAAAACCTTTGACTTTTATATGAGTACAAAAAACCAAATTTAACAGCGGCTATCAAAAGGACGATAAAAATTATTTCTTTTCTTCAGTCAGAATATTACAATAATGCAAATTTGATTTATTTTTATTAATAATGTAGTTATTCACGCAGCATGGCACACCACTAGATATATTAATGGGAGGTATCTCAAATAAACAAAACAAATTAATCTATGGCATTTATACTTTTGTAGAAATGGAATCAATGGAGGAAGAACAATGTTTACATCAATGTGAAAGTTATATTCAAAGTCACAATGTTCAGTTATTGTTAAAAGATTGTATCGTACAACTGTGTTTAAATAAGCCTGAAAACCCTGTTACGTTTTTGCGACAGTATTTTCAAAAGTTGGAGAGAGTAAGTTCTCAGTACCTTTCAAGGGTTTACCTAGTTCGTTTTATAGTAATATGTCGTCGTTATCACATTATAATAATTTTACATTGAAGTTTGTGTAATATTCTATAAAAATTCGTAAGTGGATTAGAGACAACTAGGTTATGATTTTTTTTATTATGCTTAGGATTTTACTTAGTGCTCTGTACTACTAATTACCTGTTTATTTTGATTAATAATTGACATAAAACTCTTTCTTTTTCTGTAATTTTCTCTATCATTATAATATATTACATTATATGTAATTATTAAGCTTGAGAGACGAGTAGAAATGATAAGCTGATAGGCTTTTTTGTTGTATTGTTATCTATTATATGAAAATTAATATTTGTTTGTTTGTATTTTATATGCTGCCATACCGTTCATTAGATTGGGATAACACTTTGTTAACATATTGCTTGCACTTCTGCAATGGTTATAGGCATAGTTGGAGCTGGTAGGCAGTGCTGTTGTAGAATCCAGATATCACCCATGCGAAGTGGGGGCAGATCTCTAGTATGTTATAAAAACATTATTATGCACACATTGAATTTAAAAACAACATTGAGTAGAATGCCTTTTAAACATTTAATTGTGTTTACCATGAGATATCAATCAGGAAATTACAACACTATGATGTAAGAAGTGATGCTCTTAAATTTGTTATTTCATATTTTAAGCAACAGAATCCAAAAAGTTGTTATTAATGGTATGAGTTATTTCAGGTCGATAGTACAGATAGGTGTGCCTCAGGGCTCAATTTCCAACCTTTTCAGTTTCTGGTCTATATTAATAATTTACCTTATGTAGTAGTTGATAACTATGATACAGTATTATTTGCTAATAAATAATACATTATTAATTTTCAAACTAAAACAAAATACTGAAATATTATGTTTAGTAAGTAATGCTATATCTCAATAAGTAATTTGGTTAGACATAATTAATTTGTATTTAAATGGCACTTAAAATAAATGTATGAAATTCATAGCTCCAAATGTCAAACATCAAAATACTAATGCAATTTTAAATTGGGTGGAGCTGAGTGTATACGACCATTTGACTTGGAATCACATTAGATGTGAATAGTAATGGGCGTTGAATCAACGAACGGTTTAAATAGACGGTCTACGTTCAATCGACGTTTCGACGGTCTACAGTTCATTCGTTAACTAGTCGAATTCATAGAAGGCTAAACTGAGAGTCCACAGCGTTCTTATCTACTAACAATGCGACGACGACGCCGTAAACATACCCGGTTAATGTAAGTGCATGCGTTCGTTGAATTAGTATCATTGTACAAACCGATTTAAACCTTAAGTATATGACATACGAGTTAATATTTCTTTTTTAATAGAATTGTTTGAGTGAAAAGGCAAGAGCATTCTGATATTGCGCGAAAGAGCATGTCGACGGTCTGGCGGACTATTACCGTACCTAAACGTTGCCGTTGTTTAGAAATTTGAAATTAGTGTGTCGACTCGCGTCGCAAGGTCAAAGCTAAAGAAATTCTTCCAAGAAAGGACCAGAGGGGACATTTGGCGTGCCCCCTTGAATGGTGGAGAAAACACCAATACATACGTCTTCCCAAATTAAAAAAATAGGTATTTGTAATCCATTGTAACATTGTAGCAACATTTGTTCCTTGCGAACGGATGTTTTCTAAAGCAGGTCTTATAATTAATGAAAGGCGAACGAGACTAACGACAAGCAAAGTTGAGCAAATTATGTCCTAAACGTAAATACACCTGAGGAGAGATTTTAGGGTTTTTATAAAATAATTTACATGATTCCTCTGTACATACATTAATAAAAAACGAAAACAAAGAAAAAAGCAAATAAAAATATTCATTAAACACCTATCCATAAAAATATGTAAATAAAAAATGTAAATAATTAAATATGTACATAAAATCAGTTAATCTTCTAAATACGCCTGAAATACGATAGTAGTAAAATCTTTTAAAAACGTATTGACTAGTAGCCTGGAAAAGTACGAAGGGAAGTTTAAATCGATTGATTGTAAAATTCGATAGTAGGTATTTATACACCAGTGAGAGCGCTTTGTGCTCAAATCAAATTTCTTTGAATTTTAACTAACTTTGCCATTCATTCAACTGTCGAATAGTGGGCAAAACTAGTTAAGACACCGTCGTTGCGTTGCGCCCGTAGACACCGCGCTTTAGTCGATTGAACGTCTGCCGTTATCGCGTTAACTAGTCGACGAATTCAACTAGTTGATCACCTAGTCGATGGACGGCAATAGACGGTCTAGTTTCGTTGACGAAAATTACGTCGACGACCCACCTCTAGATGTGAAGCTTCAGTAGAGCACTCACATATCAAAATTAGCAAACAGACTTAGTACTGCAGCGTATACAGTAAAAAAATTAGAAATCTTACTAGTGTTGAAACAGCTAGACTTTGTTTTTTTAGCTATTTCCATAGAATAATGTTGTATGGTATTTTACTAAGGGGCCACACAACTGACACTGAAATTATATTTGTTTTGCAGAAGCGTCATAATATATAATCAATATATAATTTAAAACCTTGAGTCTAAGAGAAAAATTTAAGGAAATTAATATATTAATTTTGGCCTCTCTATATGTTTACAAAAATGTAATGTATAAATTTTAAGGTAACATACACAACACACATAAATAATACAGTCGAATTGAGAACCTCCTCCTTTCTTGAAGTTGGTTGAAAATAAGTGATATTCATTCTGTAAATACTGGGAACAAACACAGGCTAGAAATACTAGTTACTTGACACCACCGAGTTATTAATTCTTTCTTGGGGCGATGTAGCTTATACAACAAAATCCCAGAAAATATAAAAAATCTAACTTTGCAAAGTTTAAAAACTTTGTTAAACAAATATTGTATAAAAACGGGTTATTATAATATTAAGAAATTTGTGGATAATAATAACGTCTGGGAATGAGGTGATTGCTACTCTGATATTTCTAGTTTGTGTTGTGTTTTCAATTATTGTGTAACTTTAATGATTGTAAACTCTTCTTTTTTTTTTTGAAAAATTACTAACTGGTTTATCCCAGGACAGAGCTATTTTGTTGTAAATGAAGCATAAGAGTAACTATCCATAAGTATTATTTATAATTTATATTGAACAAAAAAAATTCTTTTTCTAAGGCCGACAGTGTAAGATTCCTCGCATAATTTATTTTTCATTCTAATTGTTACTGTCGATTTTTGTACTAAATTGTTCATTGTTTATTCCCTGTTTTAATTAATATGCAGTTGAATATACTTCTACTGCATATTAATTAAAACAGGGAAACCTTCAAATGAAATTAATTATAAAATAAAAATATTTCATGGCAAATGGTTTATTTATAATGATCAATTTCAATAGAATCAGGCGTGACTTTGCAGAAATCCATTATATTAAAATTGGTAAAAAATGACTTCGTCCATATCTGCTCAATGAAATAAAATGATGTGTCTTA
The DNA here is from genome assembly GCA_036936625.1 of Parnassius smintheus behrii. Lineage (NCBI taxonomy): Eukaryota > Metazoa > Arthropoda > Insecta > Lepidoptera > Papilionidae > Parnassius > Parnassius smintheus. Next base: position 25,597,110 of record JAUPFT010000018.1, read on the forward strand.
CCTAGTTTGAATACACCTCATTTTATTTCATTTAGCCAATTTTTACCAATTTTAACATGATCATTTACCCGAAAAATACGAGATAAAATTTTAATTTTATATCGAATTAATTTTTCAATCCTTATTTTAGACATAATTTTAGTGTAATTAATGAAAGAAATATTTTCTTTCCATTAAAGTTGTATTGTTATATTGTAATCTACTTCATTCTATAGGTAAAGTCTTTTTATCAAACAAAATTTGATTGACTCTCTAAGTATGTACAATGGATGCTAGATGGCATAAATTTATAAAGTCGTGGATTGATATAATTTTATTAATTGTTAAATAGAATAAACAGTAATCGAATGGTGGATTCTTACCCGCAACCTTTTGAGTTTGTGGTCTACATTGTATTGTATACACATACATTCTATAGGATTTAGCCTGCAAGATCATTCTCTCGCAAGCTAAATAGGTGTATATGTTTGTCTCTTTTTAGTGTCGCTTTTTTGTTTCATCAAGTTGAAATCACAATGATTCTAAAGAAGTTTTCACTTCATAAATTATAATAGGCTGTAGTGGTAATGTTATGGTACAATATTGTGTACACAGTGGGAATTATTGATTATTTGAAACATGTATCTTATGCTCGAAACTTGTGTCTTCTGATATTCACTTTGAGCAACATTTAGGTACTAGAAGTTTGAAATGAAACGAATGATTTTATTAAATATAGATTATTGTATAATACTTACTCACTTCTTATTTATTTATTTTATTTAGTTGTAAGATACTGTTTCTTTTGCTTGATTGAATGCCAACCAAATGCTAAAGTATGTGTGTGTGTATATGTTAAAGGTAAAATATTTAGGTACTGATGGACTTTATACTACTTTTAACTGATAAACAGATTAAGTAACTAAAATTTAAAAAAATATTCTAAAATATACATTCATTTAACATTCATAAGGTAATAATATGGCTTCACTCAGCATTATCTCTCTGTTCTAAAAACCTGAACCTCCATGAATCTCCAAAAAAATTTCACATTGATTATACAGAACATAAATTTTCTTATAACAAAATGTTTACTTTATGGCTGCACGATTTTGTTTGGATCATTATCTAATGCTGAGGGACGACACTGAGGTTCATCTTCAAGATTGTAATTACCCTGTTTGTACTTATCAAACCAAGTAAAAAAAGATAAATACAAACAAGGTAATTAGCAAGGAAGTGTACCCTTTGACTTATTACCTCTTCAATAAATTCTTGGTATACTCGCTCAAAAGATACACAAAGCCTTAAAGTCAGAATGGAAATTCAAAATTATGTATATAATAATGTGGCTATTGATGTGTAATATTGAAAATCTCTGCCATTATTACAGCAAACACTATGCATATGCACTATGCATGATAAGAAGTTTTTCAAATAACTGATATACAATATTGTAATTTTATACTACTGGCAATACTGCAAAGCGTTATGCAACTGACTATATATTTGGTTAATAAGGATTTCAAATAATTATGTTCACTTTTAATTATTCAACAGGAACAAGTAAAGGCTGCTGCGGCAGCTGCAGCTACATCAGAGGGCGAAGGCGATGGTGAGCTTTCGCCGCTACCACTGCCCGGCGGCCAGCCACCACGTCGACGCGGTGGCATCAGTGCTGAGCCTGTCACTGAGGAGGATGCAACCAGCTATGTTAAAAAGGTATAAAATCTTCTTAACTCTTGTGTCATTAATGTGCCATTGTAAAAAAGGTCAACCTATACAAGTCAAATATGTCAATAGTCCTGGTTCCCTCCCAATTGACCATTAAAATGTAACATTACCTACACAATCAGTATTGGAAAAGTTAACAATAAAACAATATTTTTGACAGTAAAATCAGTATTCATCATCTTTTCTTAAGTAAATTTAGTATTCACCTTTAATACGCTGCTGAACATAGGCATCTTCTAAAAAATACCACAAAACACAGTCCTAACCTTCTGCATGTCTCATCAGGTCGTCTGTGTCTGTGCTCTCATTATGGCAACATGTCTGGCTATTAGGGCTTTACCCCCCGTTGTAGAAGTGCCGGGAATATGCCATCAGGTCCTGCCGCCTAATACGGGAGGAAACTATGAATGGCACAATGGATTTTGTCCATCGTCACCACTCTCTATGCTAAATTCCAGTCTTCTTCTGTTGGTTTCAGTGCATCTTCATGCCGGTTTTACCCTTTCAACTACACAGCAACCTGGGAAGTGAGTTTTAATTATGATGCGTTGTGTTTCATCTGGCGATTTTGTGTAGTTTCCGTCGAGTTTCTTTAAAGAGATGTATTCCGGCGTGTTCTGTTTAGCTAGGATTTTCCTTATCTGATCTGCTTGTCCACAGGTTTTTATGTTACCACCGAATTTGCGCCACCCTCTTGAGCATCAATACCTGATACATTTTTTGTATTCAGACTTAGCTTTCTTATATAGTAGCCAGTCTTCATCCATTGAGGTATTCATGGCCCTATTTAGTGCATTTCTTACCTTCTTACGTTTCTTGTCTAGTTCTTTACCCTTTCACGGTTGCTTTAGCTTAGCATGTTTTCGCGGAGTGATTACTGGACATGATTCATGGTAGATTTCGATCATGGCTGTAGTAACAGCTGCTACCTGTTCTTCTAGGAGCGATTGATCTGCTATGGTATTTGTTCCCCCAACACCCGCGAGCGAAAACGTCAGCCTATTGAGGTATTTTGTTTTATCCGTCTTGCGGGGATTTCTCCACGGTGGTATAGCGGGGATATCGATCTGTTGTACACAACAGTTTTATCTGTAGTCTGAGGATGAGGCTTCTTTTTACACATGCCATCCCGTTATTAGTTTAGCTGCTACCTTATGTTGCAAGTGTGTGGTTGATTATTGTGATTTACAGTCACTTGTTACTGAAAGAAGTAATATTGTCAGGCATATGGTTAAATATAAAATTCGGCATATAAGATACTTAAAATAACTAACAGAACATACCTGGTCAAAGTGAAAAACTTACAATGAATTACGGCATATCAATTTTGCAATAGTCAGTAGCCTAACACTTTCTTTTTGGGGCATACTGGCACAGAATAAATAATAGTATTACGTACAGAAGTTGCACTCATTTGATGTTGACTGCTTGCAGACGTTTAATAGCCTACATAAATATTATTAATTAGATAAATCGCGCATGCAACCTAAATAAAATTTTATCGCTGCGCGCGAGTGTCCATATTACTTTGGCATCTTTTCCCCTTCCTACGTCACGGCAGACTTTCCGTGGTTGCTAAGGGAGTAAGGGATGTCTATAAAGAGTAAAAAATACATTGCGAAATGTTAAAAGATACTTAGGTGAAGTATCTGTTCTGACTATGATCGACTAAACATTTTTTGCACCTATGTGAGTTCTGCAATGCCCAACACATGCAACTTGTAAGGCCATTCCTCGAAGAAATAACAAATAAAACTCAAATACGGTTCCTAACAGAATTAACAGAACAGAAAACCTTTTGCCATTACAATTGATCAAATAGGTACTATACATAATATATATATATATATATATATATATATACAGAATGGGTCCCACATATATGCAATAAATGAAACCACAAGTAATACTAGTCCGTAGAAGTGTAGAAAAATTAAATATTGAATTAAAACCCGTAAAATAAAAAAGTGAAATTTTCAAACAAAATAAATATTAAAATAAATTCAGTAAAAGTGAACACTCTGTTTAGACAACGTACCTTGACCCCTTGGAAGATTGACAACGTTGCACGCGGGTGGCACGCCGACAAAAGACACCGCTGTCGATATGTCGCAATACCAATAGTTTGCACTGCGTGGCAACGTCGCTTTTTTATGTTCAAGGATTCATTCAAGTTCATTGAATCATTGACTTAGTGACCCAATTCTATAGTGTTCAAATTTGCTTAAACTTAAAACTCTACTTTTTGACCTAATTACTGGACCGATTACGTTCATTTTTTGTATATCGTCAGCAAAGGCGATAACAAGTATATGGTTTCATTTATTGCATATATGTGGGACCCATTCTGTATACATATATATATATATATATATATATATATATATATATATATATATATATATATATATATATATATATATATAAGTTTTCATATTACGTTAAAACTATTTCAACAAGTATTTACAAAAAACTATTTACGTAAAAAGTGTTAAAAAACCTTAACATTCAATCGCCTACAACGCGCTAATCCCGTCTGCGTGCTACCCTGGGTGCCTCGTGATTGTAGGTAATTATTTCACGCAGGTAGCAAGAGTGACAGAGGGCTGATACTGGTAAAACCAGTAAGGATGTCATGTTAAATCACAACTTACTCTACAACTTGACAGATAGGCAACAGTATGTAAAATATGAGGGTCATAAGACAAAACCATATTTTACATGGTCTGGTGTCAGTCAGGGGTCGAATCTAGGACCTTTGGTGTTTTTAATCATGATAAATGACTTACCCAATGTTGTGAAGAAATCAAGATGTTTGTTATTTGCAGACAGCCTTAAGTTATCGATGGATATAGGTAGTTTGGAGGACTGTGACAGTCTCCAAGACGATATAAATAGAGTTGTTGAATGGAGCAAAGATAACAAATTACAATTAATATCACTAAATGCTCTACAATATATTTCACGCGCAAACATAGAGCCCATAGAGTATAAATATTACATTGACAGGACACCTATGTCTAGGGTAATGCAAGTCAGGGATTTAGGAGTAAAATTTTCTGCTCATTTAACGTTTAAGGATCATGTTGAAACATGTAAAAAGGCTTTTAGAACTCTACGTTTTACGTTATGTACAGTTAACGATTTCACAAATGTGCAAGCTATTATAGCTTTGTACAACATACTAGTTCGGAGTCATTTGGAGTGTAATTCAATAATTTGGGCTCCTCATGAGAAGAAGTACGATCTAATGCTGGAGAAAGTACAAAACGAATTTGTAAGGTATTTGTATTTAAGTTATAGGGGGTGTACCCATTTTACCCACTGCAATATCCCATATTATTTGTTCTGGGTATGGTGTGATACAATCAGCTCAGATTAAGGAGAGAACTTAGACTAGTTTCATATATTTTTATGGTTCTTAGAGGTAGGATTATTAACGAGAATATGTTGAAGAAGATTAATATTTGTGTTCCGGCTAGGTATATATGGCGGCGGCGTCAGCCAGACCTACTGGCCGTCCCTGGATGTCGCACTAACTTACTGCGAGAGGCACCCCTGACGCGAGCGTTTCGAACATTAAACCTGATCGACAGAGAAACAGATTTATTCTTTTGTACTCTGAACGAATTCACAAAACTTGCGTTATGGATAATTAGTTAATATAGTAATATATGTAATATAAGATTGTAAATAGTGCTTTATCTATCGCATTGGGTAGAAACCTGTAATGTTAGATATAAGTTGGATGTAAATAAAAAAAATAAAAACTTCACACAAACCTGCTTTTGAACCTACTAGCTATCCAACACACTTCACTTCACACTTCACTTCACAATCACACTTCTCGATTAAATCTGCATCACCAAAGCTGCTCTTGATTTTTGGTTCACTATTTGAAAATTCGCCTGAATAAAAGAAAATCAGTTTTTTTTTTAAATTATTTTTGCGAATATTAAGCTTTCAGTTAAACAATGTTATTTTACGGATTTTGTCGCGGATAATTATAATTTATTTTGGATTCCCGACGTTTCGACTGTTTGTAACCTATTTTTGTTGTGCGCAGGTTGTGCCAAAAGACTACAAAACAATGGGAGCGCTGTCGCGCGCAATTGCTTCCAACGTGCTATTTACCCATTTAGACGAGTCGGAGCGGGCAGACATGTTCGACGCCATGTTTCCAGTGCAGTGTCTGCAAGGCGAGACTGTTATTCGTCAGGGTGACGAAGGCGATAATTTCTACATCGTCGACTCTGGAGAAGTTGAGGTAAGGATCTTATAGAAATCTCATCAATATAAACAAACTTCGGTTAGGCATAAATCTCTTCTACTCCCTGGACTTTTATAATCAAGTAATTAATCTCCTCCCTTCATTTTTGAAATAGATTTCGTAGATAAATATAAGTAAATTCCGACCCTATCTGAGGTCAATAGATGAACACGCGTTTCCGAGTGGTGGATTCACAGGGTGGATAAACGGCATAATCCACTTCGACAAGTACAGTAGCGAGTTAACTTGCGAACCTGGCGAGTTAAGTAAAAATCTTGTCTGAATGGCAATCTAAAAGTAGCAAATTAACAATTAAGTTGAACGGGATAGCCGGACTGTCTATTTTTCGGTGAGTCAGTAGTAACTATTTCAGTGCATAAGTTGACAGGGCGCGCGTTCGACCCTCGAAATACAAAATTATACTTTTTTTTAACAAAACTCTACTAGGATAATTGAACGTTACTGCCCACTTAACCATTTTCTGTCAACTGCCCTATAACTAAACTCACTACTGTACTTATCGAAGTGTAAATCAGCCCATATTTATAATGGGACAGAATGTAATAATGAAACTGAAATTATGACTCAGAGCAAAATACTTTAGGTTAAATCTTTTCTAGCTTCTGGAGCCGTGGTAGGCCTCAGATGGTTAGCACTCGCTGTAAATTTCACAATACGCGAGCAAACCAGGTTCGATCCCCGTCGGCACCAATGAAATTGTTAATTGCAATTTTAAGTGCTGATTTACCACGTGCTCGGCGGTGAAGGAAAACATCGTGAGGAAACCTACATGTCTGAGAAATAAGAAAAAAAATATTTCGAAGACATGTGAAGTTCGCCAACACGCATTGGGGCAGCGCGGCGGACTATTCCTTGCCCTAAAACCCTCTCAGAAATGAGAGGAGGCCTGTGCCCAGCAGTGGGACGTATATGGGCGGTAACTTTACTTTACTTTACTTTAAAGAACTCTTGGTTACAGTATTATTTTGGATAACAGAATCTGTTTATCCTAATGCAGCACTATATTATATCTAAAAATGTTATGGTTGTGTTGGTGTTGTTGTGTGAACTATGAGCAAGCCTTTGATTCCATCCAAATTTGGGTAGTGCTAAAGTCCCTTCAGCAGTGCTAAGTTTTAGTTGGTGTATCTGTTAAAATGGGCTAAACTTTCCAATATGGACCATCGATTTCAAAGCCCATATTTTTTTTTGTAGATAGTACTCACTAAAAGAAAGCGTTTTGCAAAGTTTTAGGTTGCGGAAACTTACGGTTCATGAGATATATTTTTTTAAACTTTTCATACAAATTGGTAAATAACACGCAATTACAAAATAAATTTGACAAATGATTGATGTTAAACGTCAGTTAGTGAAGGGTTCCGAATATTTTGAAAGTATCGATACCTACTCTATACCAAGAATCGTATCAAAAGTATCAATACTGCTTGGTATCGAGTACATTTCGTTAATTTTGGAGACGAAAAATTATGACAAACTCATTAGATGCATAGGAAGAGCTGATAAGTGCAATTATATATGTATACAAAGTAGAATAAAGTTTACTCTATTTAAGTTCCGCCTTAGTACTTGTATTTCATTGTTTGCAACTTGTTTGTATCTCTTAATTAGTACAGCTTTTGTATTTTTATTTTATTGTTTGCAACTTTCTGTATTATCTAATTCTTACTACAATAAAGTGTTTACTTACTTATTGACTTACTTATTTAATATTCAAAAAGTACCCAAAACCGAATCAGAGCACCCCACTATCCACGTGGTCTTGTCTGCCCTACCCCTAGAGTGTATGTAAGAGCCCGGAGGCGCGGAGGGGGAGCAGTGCCCGCCCGCCGTAGGGAAGTGCAGGCACCGAGATTACCGTAGCGGCTGAGGCTGGTCGCCGAAGGCGACCAAAAAGTCGAAGCTGCGAAGGCGAGCCCAGGTGCCTGTGCTTCCCTACGCTAGGGCGGAGGCACTGCTCATCCCGCAGCGCCGGAGCTGCCACGGAGCGCCGGAGTACAACTTCCCGGCTTCTTACCCCCCCTAGTCTCCAAAATTAACGAAATGTACTCGATACCAAGTAGTATTGATACTTTTGATACGATACTTGGTATCGAGTACGTATCGATACTTTCAAAATATTCGGAACTCTACACTAATTGACGTTTGACATCAATGATTTGTCAAATTCATTTTGTAATTGGTGTAATTGCGTGTTATTTGCCAATTTGTATGAAAAGTTTAAAAAAATATATCTCATGAACCGTAAGTTTCCGCAACCTAAAACTTTGCAAAACGCTTTCTTTTAGTGAGTACTATCTACAAAAAAAATATGGGCTTTGAAATCGATGGTCCATATTGGAAAGTTTAACCTTAAAATGTATCTACAGTAGGCCTACGATGGCTACCTGAGTGTTTTTTTTTTAATGAATAAGGGTGATTAACGAGCACACAGTCCACCTTATGATAAATGGATGCTGTGACCCATAGACACCTATCATCAGGAAAATGCTGGCTGCCCATTTCAATTTCCCTCTGTCACCTCTTATGACACCTGCGGGATGATATGGTGTAGGTCTATAAAGATGACTATACTCGGATTTTCTCTGTATGATAGAATTCGTAATTAGGATATCCGGCAGTAGAACCAGAGAGTGCAACAGCTCAGTAGCAATTTTTTTTATATATAGGATAGGGTGACAAACGAGCACACAGTCCACCTGATGGTAAGTGGTTGCTGTGGCCCCTAGACATCTACATCTATCCTCGATTACGAATCAAAATGCAGATGCATTGTCACCCGTGAGGACTAAGATGGAATGCCTCGTTTCCATTAAAAAGGGTCTCCGGTTCTCTACACTCACCATTCGAAACACAGCAGCATTAAGCTACTGTTTCACGCTGGTATTCTGTGAGAGTGTGGTCCTTCCCCGGTCGAGTCACGATGCGTACTTCACATTTAGCGTAGCGCAGTCACAGTTCAACAAAACCGTACGTTATCGACGTAATTAGTTGATAACACCAAAATAGATTGAGTATGCAAATCAACGGCAAAACTGCTTGATCACGGTGTAACTACACTGGTTGGTTTACCGCAGAATACTCTTCTTTGCTTGGTCTAACAGAATTACCACAAACAAGATAAACGATTAAATTAAATACGTACGTGCTACCTTAAGTTCAAAAATATTCATTTTTGGTCAGATCTACGCAGAAATAACTTATACTATCTTGAAGTGGTAGGCTTGGGTTGGGACTTAATTTCATTAATTATATGATCCCAAGGGAAAATGGACGGCCGTAAAGCTCGAAGAACCGACTACTAATGGTGAAGAAAGGTTCTCGAGTGGCAGTCTCTATTATAAACTAGACGCTTCCTTTATAATATTTAATTACAGGTGTTAGTGAACGGTGAAGTGGTGACCACAATAAGCGAAGGGGGCAGCTTCGGCGAGCTGGCATTGATATACGGCACTCCGCGTGCCGCTACCGTGCGCGCGCGTTCGCAGCTCAAGCTGTGGGGACTAGATCGCGACTCTTACCGCCGCATACTCATGGGCTCCACTATACGAAAACGACGCATGTATGACGAGTTCCTATCGAGGGTATCCATACTAGGTATATTTTGATTGAATATATTTATTTGAAAACAGTCTACTACGTTTACACTATGGTGTTTTTAATTCATTTTTGAATATGGCCTTTTCTGTGGAGATACTTTTTAGCCATGCTGCAGCTATATTAATTGTGTAGTTGTAGCAAGAATGGGTCGGCTCGACCGGGGAAGGACCACGCTCTCACAGAATACCAGCGTCAAATAGCATCTTAATGCTGCTGTGTTTCGTATGGTGAGTGTAAAGAACAGGAGACCTGTCTTACTGGAAAAGAGGCATTCCATCGTAGTCCTCAAGGCTGATAACGCATCTACATTTTGATTCGCAAACGACGATAGATGTAGATATCTATGGGCCACAGCAACCACTTACCATCAGGTGGACTGTGTGCTCGCTTGTCACCCTTTTCTTATAAAAAAAATCATCATTAGTTCTGCTGCAGACATCCACGGATTTTATAACTCAGAGATAGCATCCAAGAACAGGAAAAAGCAAGGTTCCCTGATATGGAAAATAGTGCAGGGTCACAGCTCGGTGCCATATATCATCAATTTTGAGATTCTGCAGCATGTCGTATCAGAAGACGTGTGGAAATTTTCCGAATGCGCCACAGCCGAGATAGATTTGTCGATAGATTGAAATTGGATTTAGACTTGACTGTACTGAGATAGCTCCAGCAGCTCTGTATACTAAAGTCTGCCTCATTGGTCTAGCGGTTGTAGTAGTGCGGCTGCTGATTATGAGGTAAAAAGTGAAGTTACAACCTATATACGTCCCACTGCTGGGCACAGACCTCCGCTCATTTCTGAGAGGGTTTTAGGGCAAGGAATTGTCCGCCGCGCTGCCTCAATGCGTGTTGGCGAACTTCACATGTCTTCGAAATATTTTTTTTCTTATTTCTCTGACATTGGTTTCCTCACGATGTTTTCCCTCACCGCCGAGCATGTGGAAAATCAGCACTTAAAATTGCAATTAACAATTTCATTGGTGCCGGCGGGGATCGAACCCGGTTTGCTCGAGTACTGTGAAATTTACAGCGAGTGCTAACCATCTGAGCTACCACGGCTCTCCTGGTACAACCTGATCATGAGGTCCTGGATTCGAATCCGGGGTTGGACCAAAAAATCAATTATTGTGTTTTTCCGTCAAGAAATCCTCAGTAGCTGCCCGGAGTCAGGAAGTTGGCGGTGTCTTACCTCCGTGCCTTGGAAAGCACGTAAAGCCGTTGGTCCTGCGCCTGACCTCTCTCTGGTCGTGTCTGTTTACCGTCCCATCTGATTATGAGAGTGAGGGAATAGAGAGTGCACCTGTGCTTGCGCATACACTTGGGCACTATAATCCTGTCCTGCGCCGATGGCTAGCCTCCGTTGAGGCGGGCCCCTGTGGCCGAAATTCTGTCTGGATGACATTACCTTCTGTGTACTAAATATCGGGAATTTGTCAATAAAACAAAAAATACAAATTATTCATCTAAATTTATTTTATCGCCTTCAAAGTAGGCCCCATCGCTTGCAATACAACATCTCCAACACTTCACCCAGTCTTCCATACATTTTTCATAGGCTATTTGCGGTATGGCCTTTAGCTCATTCAGCGAATTTTTTGTTATGGCTTCTATCGACTCAAAACGTTTTCCTCGAAGTGGTAATTTTAACTTGGGAAATAAAAAAAAGTCAGACGGAGCCCTATCAGGTGAATACGGTGCTTGGTCGAGAACTTTTGTTGAATTTTTCGCTAAAAACTCTTTCACTATAATGGCTGTGTGTGATGGTGCATTATCATGGTGCAGCATTCATGAGTTGTGTTGCCACAAATCTGGACGTTTTCGGCGGATACTCTCACGCAAACGCTTCATGACGCCTAAATAATATTCTTTATTCACTGTTTCTCCCTTTGGAAGGAATTCGGAGTGAACCACACCACGGTAGTCAAAAAAAACTGTCAGCATCACCTTGATTTTGGAGCGACTTTGCCGCGGTTTTTTGGGTTTCGGCTCGTTTTCGAGACGCCATTCTGAAGACTGTTGGCTTGTTTGCATGTCGTACTCATAAACCCATGTCTCGTCGCCAGTTATTATACGTTTCATAAAGGTCGGATCCGTAGAAGCTCGGGAAACCATGTCTTCAGCGACATACTTTCGCTGCGCTCTTTGAACAAAATTGAGCTCTTTTGGAACTAGTCGAGCGGTGACGCGTTTCATGCCTAAAATGTCAATGAGAATGTTGTGGACGGACTTAAAAAATATGTTCACCTCACTAGCCAACTCTCTCAGACTCATACATCGATTTTCGAGCACTAGCTTCTTGATTTTGTCGATGTTTTCTTTGGTCGTAGCGGTTGAAGGTCTACCAGAACGAGGCAAGTCTACTACTACTTCTCGGCCTTCTTTAAAAGCCTTATACCATTCATAAGCCCTTGTTTTCGATATACACGATTCGCCGTAGGTATTTCGCAACATTTTTAGTGATTCACCACATGAAATATCATTCGTAAACACAAAATTTAAGGCACACTCTTTGTTCAACAATATTTTCCATTGTAAAGATCGCCGAGAACTCAAAACTATGACCAACAAAAAGTGTAGTTTAAAACAAATTAAATGACAGATCCCGCTCAAACTTTGCGCGCTAAATCAGTACAGTGCTACCAACATGCAGTAAAAAAATTAGAACGACCTCTTTTACGCGGGTCTTTTTATTGACATATTCCCGATACTTTTTACACAGAGTAGTATACTAAAGTTTAACCTTGTACCGTTCAACGGTTGTGTATGTTAAAAAAAATAGAGATAAGTATGTGAATTGCGATTAGGAGAGTTGTTTAGGTACACCAAATGATACACATATTGTTTATGTTATTGCCATACTTAAAAATACTAATATATGATATGACTGCTGATTTGCAATTTAATCGCTAAATATCTCTGTACCAGTAGTGCACATATGACGCCGCTCATCGTCGTCAGTTTGGATATTTCCCTTCAGTCATGAACAAGACGATGGTGAGATATATCTAATATCTTTCATAGTCGTCTATTACGTTGTCGACGAGATAAAATGTAGTGATGGAATCACTTATGTCGCCACCACATGGCACAGTAAGCCTGGCGATTAAGCAGTCCTCCCTTCAACGAGACAAGGCAGTTGCAACAGTGTGAATTTACTATTTGTTGTTTAAAATATAATTTCTTTGTTTTGTAAGTAATTATGTATTTTTGGTTTTCCGGAAATTGAAGTCGGCGCAATTTATAGTACGACATGTTGTACTAAATTCCTATAGACTCACTTCGGAACTTCTTGTATTTATGTTATTAAAAGTCGAAGCAATATGAATAATCAAAAGTTCTTATTTAAATAGTAGAACCAACGGTTCATGTCCCTTAGAAATATTTATTAGGAATCGAAATAAGATTCAATAACATTCACAAAGCTGTAGTAAAGATTGTTTTCACTACAAGACTGTCTACTATAAGGCATCGTTCTATCTTTTCCAGTAGAACGTGCGTTCCGCATTTACCTCGAACTTTATACAATAGTGTAAATAACTCAACAACCGCACCACCTATCAAAGTCGTAATTTTTATTTTATTTTTGGCACTAAATCAATATGTATTCGTAAATATATATATATATATATATATTCATCGCCTCTACAAAAAAATACATTGTGTGAATATGAAATCAATCTGTCAAGTTATTCAGAAGTTATATAATCTCTAACAGAAACTATAATCTAAGCGCTCTAAGCGAGTAAAATCTATAATATATATATATATATATATATATATATATATATATATATATATATATATATATAATAAACATTAAAGAGAATATTGGGTCTGCTTTCAGAAAGCTTGGAGAAATGGGAACGCTTAACAGTCGCGGATGCTTTAGAGCCTGTGTCCTTCAACGACGGAGAAATAATTGTGCGTCAAGGAGAGCCGGGGAATGATTTTTACATCATTGTCGAAGGTAACGTTTATAAATTACAAAAAGTTCTTCTGAATAAGTTTAAAATTAAGGTCATTTATGTGTTACGGAATCCAAATTAAAGAAAAGTGTTTCCTATGGCAACAGACAGTTGGTGGAAATCCATCCCAGCAACTCACCTGCTGGTCATAAGGGGCAGCATCTAACACCCGTATTTATAAACAAGTAAAAGTAATTACTTTAAAGTAGTTACTTAAGTAACGATTTGTATTCGATAGTTAAGTAATTGCTCCAAGTTAGAACTGTCAAAAGTTAGAATACTCAGCCAAGTAATAGTCACCATTTCCTTTACTTAAGCACTACTTTGAGGTTATTTTGGATAAAAAATGAAAACTGGATAGCATTGAAACGGTTTCTGCTGTTATAGACAATATAGATGATAATAGAGGAGATAGAATTTGATTTTTTTTAAATATATATCGAATAAATAATCATTTGAACAGAAATTAAACAAATAAGTGTAATAATTAAACATTATATTTATGTAGTAAGTTTTACACTATTTACTTTAACACATTTAATTTTATCGAATAATAATTATTTTTAACAGAAAACAAGAATTAATTAAACATTTTTTTTTACTTTTACGTTTATTTCTTTAGAGTTTAATTCTAAAATAACAATTTTGACAACCTGGCGCATAGTAAGCGCTCACGGGGTACCGACGTTGCCACAATAGGCAAATAGATTTTAGCTAGGCTTAGAAGCATGGATGGCAACCCTTTCATGCCATCTCACATCTCCAACTCATCTCCCTTTATAGGAGTGACAGGTGATTACATGAATATATGTAACTCTTTTTTCGGGATTATGTTATTTCTGCTAAATGAACCTTTTTACTTTAAAAGTTTAGACGTTATCTAACTTCGACATTTTTTACGAATATTTATTTTCGGCGTCATCAAAATCGTGTTAATCGTCGTTCGTAAGTTTTAACATACACAATTTCATGCCTTAGAATTGTTGGTTATTTCGAAACCTTTGATAGTAAGCCAAAACATTGTTCATAATAATGAAGAACTATGTTTATGAACACAGAAACAACCACAAAGCGCAGAGTGTTACTTGGGCATTTGCTCAAGTAAGTAATGTGTGTTACTCAACTATAGAATGAGATTTTGTAATTAAGAATTCTAACCTTAAGTAATGACTTAACTAAGAAATTACTTGGCAATAAGTAATTACTTCTTTATAAATACGGGTATTAGTATCCACCTGCCAAGTTTGAAGTTACAAAAAACCTTTCATGTTTAATTAGAATTTCCGACTTTTTTTTCGTCGATTGTATCGACATCATAGGATGTTTACCATCCACTTAACGCTTCTCGATACAATGTCAAATATAAACAAATGTTTCTTTCATTCCCATCTATCACAGCCTGTAAAAGTCCGCTGCTGAACATAGCCCTCCCATAGTTTGCATTATGGGGAGGATTTTGCTATAGTTTCGCGGATTGGCTACTGCAGTCTTTTATTATTTAATTTCTTATCAAGAAGATGCTATTGCCCGTCTCCTGTGTCAGTTTCCCTCTGTCGCCTCTTACGACACCAACGAGACGATATGGGCTGGTGAATATTATCACACTGCCACTACTCGGAATCAACTATTTCTTATGAAATACATATTGTTGCGCGCCTAAGTTGACGTCAGGTACCTGGCACGAGCGCCATCTAGTGTCGAAGACCAGAGCGAGGGGGGGGGGGTTCCTAGAAAATGTCAATCTTGATCTTTCAACCAACAACGCCATCTAGTATCGAACAGAAGAACTAAGCTTTTTAGAAGCCTCACACTCGAACTTTCTGAGTCTAGTCGTTCGGCGCCCGTATTTACTGGAATATTCTAGATGTTTCAGTGTAAAAGGTGTTTTAAATTTTAATTGGTGTTTGGTAATAAAAGTGTAAATTTTGGTAATTCAATCGGCAGTTTTTATTGTCACGAACCTCAAGCTCGTAACAACATGATTTAAGTATCCTGTCAACTTGGCCTGCAAGATGTGCGTTGTCACTCCTGAGGACTAGTATAGGATACCTCGGTTCTCTACACTTACTATAGGAAACACAAGCAGCATAACTGCTATCACATAAAAGTTTTTATTACATAAAAGTTAGGAACGACAAAAAGAGGTAGTAGTAAAAGAAGAGATGCATGGTGGAATGATGAAGTGAGAGAAGCTGTAAAAAAGAAGAAAAAAGCGTGGTTAGACTACTTGGCCTCTAGTAACGATGAGCATATGAGAGAGAAGATGAAAGAAAGATATAAGCTGCAGAAAGTTCATGCGAAAACATTGATTGAGGAAGTACGTGAAAGGTGTAGAATAGAAGCGGACGAGAGGTTGTCGCACAACTTTAGGGAAAACTCCAAACTCTTCTGGAAAGAGGTTGGAAGGTCCCGGAGTGGTGCGACAGCCTTAAGAATGAACAAAGTGCTTTCGAGAACCAATGACGTCCTCTCAGAAAAATCGGACGTCATGCAGAGATGGAGTGAATTTTATAGAGAACTGTATGCGTGTCATGATCTTAGTGAAGGATCCGGGGGTGACGCCGTGACTGGCACGCCAGACACGGACCTCGATGACACTGAGGTCATCAGCATGAAAGAGATTGAACGTGCGATTCGAAGTTTGAAATGTGGTAAGGCTGCGGGACTAGACAGAGTTACAGAGAGAGACAGAGTCTGGGACAGCTTTCATCTGCTGTGCAATTTGTGCTGGCGGACGGGAGATGTCCCGGATGATTGGCGATCCGCGGTCATTGTGCCTTTATATAAAGGTAAAGGTTCACATTTTGACTGCGGGTGCTATCGGGCGATCAGCTTGACCAGTTTAGCAAGTAAAGTTTACTCGAAGGTTTTGACACGTAGATGCAAGAGAAATCGGAAAGATTCTTATGGGAGGCACAATGCGGATTTAGACCTGGAAGAGGATGCACGGATCAAATGTTTTCTCTCCGCATGATCACGGAGAAGCTTCTGAGTGTTAATCAGAGGATTTTCTGTGCTTTTATGGATCTGGAGAAAGCATTTGATAGGGTTATAAGGAAGAAAATGTGGGAACTGTTGCCGGGATATGGTATGGATGGTCGATTGTTAAGGGCTGTGCAGTCACTTTACTATGACTGTAAAGCCTGTGTGCGGGTAGGGCATGACCTGTCACCCATGTTTAGCGTCCAAGCGGGCGTAAAACAGGGTTGTGTCATGTCTTCCTGGCTGTTCATACTGTATCTCGACAGCTGTTTACAGAAGCTGAAAAATAGCTGTTTGGGTGTGAAATTGGGTGACATAAAAGTTAATTGTCTGCTGTATGCTGATGATGCAGTGCTTATTACACCATCAGAAGCAGAACTGCAGGCATTAGTCACGTGTATGAAAGAGGAATGTGAAATTAAAGGTCTCCGTTTGAATGCTAATAAAACTAAAGTTCTGGTATTTGAAAAAGACGAAGAGAGAACGAGATGTGAAATATGGGTAAATCAGGAATGTCTAGAACAGGTAAATGAAATTGTATACTTGGGGAGTGCTTTCAGCCGGGATGGAAGATGTGATTTAGATGTGGATAGGCGTGTCGCTGCCGGAAACAAAGTCAATGGTGCCCTGAATGCATCAGTAAAAAGGCAGGCGTGGTGAAGAGTGCACGCCTTGCAATACATAACGCAGTGTTGGTACCCACTTTGTTATATGGCAGCGAAACCTGGGTATGCCAGAAGAAGCATAAAAGCAAGTTGAATGCAGTGGAGATGCGATCTCTTCGTAAAATGTGTGGCGTTAGCATAGCCGACCGAAAGCGAAACGAAGAGATTCGCAATATGGCAGGATTGAAAGATGACCTTATCACAAAAATTGATAGGGGCGTACTCCAATGGTTTGGGCACGTTGAACGAATGAGTGAAGACCGAATGGTGAAGAAAATATATAAAGCGAAAGTAAATATTATAAGGTGTCGAGGTAGACCGAGACTAACTTTCGAAGACCATGTGAGCAAATTGCTCGAAGAGGGGAGGGTCAAGAGTACTCGGATACCTAGACGTGCATGTATGAAGAAGTTAATGAATCTGAAAGAAGCGAAAGAGGTATGTAAGGATCGTGACACTTGGCGATCTGTTCTCTCTGGCTACCCCGTTAGGGATTGTGCGTGAAGATAAGTAAAGTAAAGTAAAGTAAACATAAAAGTTTTTTGTGAAAGCTACACAATGTTCGAAGCACACGATCATCTAACAAGATAAACAAGAACAATGAATGTGCGCAAACAAGGCGAGCAATAATGGTAGACGTACGCAACCACACGCGTACGACCAATGTGTTCTTAGAACTTAGCGTAGCACGTAATAAACAAATAGAACTTTACACCCTGCACGCCACGACTATTAAGTCCGTCATAAAGTTCAGTGAGCATTGCAGTGGAGCAGTTTTGCCACCGCAGTCCATTTCTATTTTGAAACCTGTGCGGTTGTCTACGGTCCTCAATTAAATTTCAATCCAAATATTTAATTAAATATAGTATTTTGAATAATTTGTTTTTTAAAAACTATTTTATCCATCTCTGCGTAACGGTACGTAGGAGCAGTGTGTTCCTAGTGTAGTGTGTCCGGCAGGAACAGCGGTGGTGCTGCAGCAGCGCGGGGCGGGTGGCGAGGCGGTGGAGGTGGGGCGGCTGGGCCCATCCGATTACTTCGGCGAGATTGCGCTGCTGCTGGACCGACCGCGCGCCGCCACCGTGCGCGCCGCCGGTCCGCTCAAGTGCGTCAAGCTCGACCGCGCCAGGTACGTGTGCGTGTGCGTGTGTGTGTCCTGTGGCTGGGCCCGACCGACATCCCTTAATAACCACGGATAGTCCGCCGTGACTTAGGAAGCGGAAAAAATGCAAAGTAATATGGACACTAACGCGCAGCGATAAGGTTTTATTTAGTTTGCGTGCGCGATTTATCTGATTAATAATAATTATGTAGGCTATTTAACGTCGGCAAGCAGAAGTCGACATCAAAGGAGTGCAACTTCTGTACGTAGTACTATTATTTATTCTGTGCACATACACAGGAATTTGTTCAAACGCGAAATAAAAATATTGAGTTTTTTTATGTTTTTATTACTTCTCGTTCTGTCAACCCTAGCAATTGATTGTTTTTGTCGGCTTTTCCGACAACTTTAAACGCGATGACTGACTGTATGTTCTTCTTAGGCTGTGACTTATATGTATTTAATTTTGTTAACTTAGCAATTTTAATATTTAGCAAGCTAATGAGTTGAATCATAATAATAAATTGAAGAGAGACAGGCAGGACAGAGGAGAGAAATCGAGCTATAGGAAGGATAATAATAAGAAAAGTTATAATAAATTGCTATAGTATGAAATCTTAATCGCTATCTCAAAGACATTATAACAGTTATATCTAATGTGTTACAGGTTCGAGAGAGTGTTGGGACTTTGTGCTGATATTTTGAAACGCAATATAGCGCAATACAACAGCTTCGTGTCACTGTCCGTCTAGTATATTATCTTAATTTAATCGATAGTTAACTACCTGCAATAATATTTCAAAACGCTAAATTGTAACTAATATAAGTATTTGTTAACAAGTTATGTAATTAAAGTGTCTCATCTAAAGGAAAAATATATAATTTAATATTTTGTTTAGTCTTTAATAATTAATGATGTAACTTTTATTACGACTTAAATTTATATAAGTTACTTAATATTTATTGTTGTAATTGTAAAGTTTTTATAATGATATGAAATTTCCTTTAGTTTCTTTGTTAATATTTTTATTTTAACATATTTTTAGAAGTATTTAAAGTGAAGGTTAACATGGAATGAGTTCTTTAAATACATGCAGTACTACTATATTTTAATTGTTGCGCTACTTCATGTAAAAATGTAGATGAAATGAAATTAGATATAATTAATTTTTTGGTTCTTATAATGTGAAAATTGTTTATGAGTAAAATAAATAATGCTAAAACTGTTCTTAAATGCTGCTGTGTTATGATTCTGAAACTCAAAATGAAAGCGATTTGCAATTATATTCCGTCCAAAGTGTTAATGTAATAATCTCCTTATGACGTTGTTAAAAATTAAAGCTAAAGTACTCCAATTGCTAGTGTTAATTTCCATTTATTTATCGTTATATAAACAAGCACTCTTGTATAACATAAAACAATACTTTTTTTGGTTGTGACATATTTATTGCGTTTTCAAGTTTCATTTTATCTACATTTTTCCTGTTTTTTTTTTGTAAATAAATAAATGTTATTTAATATGTTGTACATTTATTCCATTCACAATTCAAAATATTAGCTTTTATTAAAACAGCATACAGGGCTATAAATGTAAAAAGTATATAAAACTGCTGAGCTGATGAAGTCATCTACCCATAGAATTTTAGACTATTACTCTTAGTTCTTAAATTTATTACAAAATGTTCTTTTTGTAGTCGACTCCATGAAAGAGGATGTCCACAATTCGACTGTATTGTGAATTATCACAGTCAAAGAACAATAGTGTGGTTATTTTACTTTACATTCGTTGTGATGTCATAAGTATTTATATACTTATATTATGTGGGGCTCTGAGAAAATAAGTTATGTTTTTACTGTTTAGGCTAAGCAATAAATACACTTTTGGTGAAATTGCGAAAATTTGGTTGGATTTAAGCGACAGTGGCCAAAATCCACCATTCGACTACTGTGTTAAACCACTCTTTGTGATACTTCTAAGTGTTAGTTGTACTTCTAAGTGGCTCTAGAGATATCCTCATACATTTCCTCCACCTTCTCATCGGGATGTGTCGAGGTTGGTGCATAAGCCGGTATGACCTTCAAAGAATACCGCTTCGTAATTCGGAGTTATACTCATATACCAACGCAAGCCTCATGGATATACTCCGCATCTTTATAACGCTGTTAACGAGAGACTCGTGGACGATAAATTCCACACGGGGACAGATAGTCGTCCTCCCGGTGTTAAAACAAATTCCCGGATTCGAAGAAAACCGTGTTCTCCTCTCTTCTTACCTCCAATAATCCTTTAATATTTCAGCACAACTTGAATATCTCTTCATCCAGCGTTGAATGATGCCAGGTCGAGTCATCTACGGTGGCAACCGAACCTCCACCGGAGATCCTTAGGACCCCCTGCCCCGCTATTACTATGATCGCCACCGGAGCCAACTAAGTAACTATAACTAATAATAATAACTAATAATATATTTCCATAGTTACCACGCTTGGCAACCGCAGTTTTTATTATTTTGCTGTTACCAGAAACATTCTGCTGCCAATTTCCTGCCTCGTTACCCTCTGTCGTCTCTTACGACACCCAATGGAGTAGTGAATATTCTTCAACATCCCCTATCCAGTGGGTCAGTTGATATTAGCCGATATAGTTTCTGAAAAAACTGCAGACTGATCATATCCTAGATGGCCCCAACCATAACATCAGATTTGATAGACCACAAATTCTCACGAAAGATCATCGATTCCTACCAAGGATGAAGCTATTGAAATTACTACATGAAGCTATTGAAATTAAAAAACAACCTGCTTGGGACCCTATAATTAATAAAATTGAAGCTAAACCCAAGCATACCACTGCAGGACTTCAAGACACAGTAAGTTCGTTCTGCGTAGATCGGTCCATAAATAATAAAACTGAAGGTAAAGTTACAGCCTATATACGTCCCATTGCTGGGCACAGGCCTCCCCTCATTTCTGAGAGGATTTTAGGGCATGGAAGTGTCCGCCGCGCTGCCCCAATGCGTGTTGGCGAACTTCACGTGTCTTCGAAATATTTTTTCCTTATTCCTCAGACATGCAGGTTTCCTCACGATGTTTTCCTTCACCCCCGAGCATGTGGTAAATCAGCACTTAAAATTGCAATTAATAATTTCATTCGTACCGGCGGTGATCGAACCCGGGTTACTCGCGTTCTGTTATATTTACAGCGAGCGTTAACCATCTATCACGGCTCTCTAAAAGCTTAAGATACTCCAGGTTAACTCTGACATTGGGAAGTCACCTCAGTCCCCTGTGACCATGGATACTGGAAAGCAATCGAAACGTCGGGTATAAAAAATAAAATAAATAAAACGCGATAAAATTCCTAAGAAAACTGGTTTTAATCAATGTGTTGTGTTCGCGTAAATATAAGAAATCATATTTTAAAGTGCTTAATTTTTACTTGTTTTTATTAGTTTAGTGAGCTCAATGCTTATTACTATACTATTATTATCACTTTACATTATTTAGGTATTTATAGCGTTCTTATTGTCTGGTTTGAATACTAAAATAAATACACAAAGAATATTTGAAATATATATATAAGCTTAGAGGAATATTTTAAACATTTTTCGAAGGATGTTGAAGAAGAGTTTAAAGAAAACAAAGTGTCATTTAATTTATATTAACATTTGTATTTTTTCTGATTTTAAATTAAAATTCATTTCATTTGAATTATTTGTTGTGTAGCTATTCTAGTTAAACCATGAAAATCTTCATGTATATGAGTTCTCCAAAATTTGCATTTGCCCCACACGATAGCAGGAAAATTTGGGGATGATATTCCTTGGAAAATTCTAGCTATGCTTCTCCCTGTAAACTTGCAGTCTTTATATGTAGCAATTAATGCACGTATATCGGAAACAGCTCGGTCTATATCTAAAGGCCTTTTTGGCAAAACAATGTTAGTAGGCAAATCACTTTGTCTCTGGAAATAATTTCTTATTATTATTTTTAATTGATTTGATTTTTCTATCAGGAGCTGTTCAGAGAAGTCACTCTTTTCTACTGAATAATTACAAAGATGTCTGAAAGCCTTATCAATTTCTTCAAGCTGGTAGAGGCTAATTTCTTCTTGTTTGCGGACAGATTGATGTAAGTCATCTAAAATACAATCAAGTTCTGTTGCAGATAAGTCACCTTGAGCTTTTATTCTGAATCCCAGAGTATGAAATTCTACTTTTAATTGAGATCTTTTTGATGATCCATTGACTGTTTCCCATTCCAGATTTTTTAAATGGTATTTAGTCATGCCGCTTTCCCAGCCAATTGCAGCAGCAGCTTCTATCACATTAAATTCAATAGTGCTTCTTTTTGTAACATTTTGATCTTTTTTGTTTTCAATTAGATAAGCCATGGCAAGAGGAGGACAAACTTTTGCAGCTTCTAAAATTTTTTTTGGGCCACCATATGAAATAACTTTACAAATAGTATAAGCATTATTAAGAACTTTTATATAGTTTTTAGGATGCAATTCAACATAACATAATAAGGTTGCTATGTTTTCTGAAGGTATGTCTAATTCTTCAACAGTAGTATCTATAGGTATTCCAACTTCATGACCTTTGCATCTTGAGCAGTTATTAGAATCTTTTGAACATTGACATGATATAAAAACCTTTTGAAGCAATCGTCTTATTATAGGTCTGTCAATCGAATTCGCAAATATATGTTTTAACAACTCATTTTTGTCATTGCTGTTATCATTTATAAATACATGGCAGTAAGCTGGAAGCCCATCTCGTCCAGCTCTACCAACTTCTTGAACATATGATTCAAAACTTGCAGGCATATTGTAATGTATAATACATCTTATGTCTGGTTTATTTATTCCCATACCAAAAGCAACTGTTGCAACAATAATTTTTAATGTTCCGTCCATAAAATGCTTTTGAATTTTTTTTCTTTGTGCAGCTGACATACCCGCATGATATGCTTCTGCAATGTAAGACATTCTCTTTCTCTTTTTATTTCCAACTTCCATGTTTATTTTTCTTGGTTGTGATAGACATGATCTCAATACAGCTGCCACTCTTTCACATTCATTTCTCCTTATACAATAGACAATAATTGAGTTAAAATCACTAATGTTTTTAGAATTTAGGTATGTTATTAGAGCTCTATCTTTATTATTTTCAAAAGATGTTGATAAATACAAGTTATCTGGAAGAGATGGATTTTCTACCACTCCTTCCAAGCCATCAGGAATATGAATATGATCTATAATACTCTTTATTGTAGATTGACTTGCTGTTGCTGTCAGTCCAAGAATACATTTTACATTTAATTTTTCTCTTAATATACGGCAAATCATTAAGTAGCTAGGTCTGAAGTTGTGGCTCCACTGTGAAACACAGTGGGCTTCATCTATACATGCAAATGCTATTTTAGGTAATGATTTAAATAGTCCTGCAAATCCATTTGATGAATCTCCAGATATTAAAGCTTCTGGTGATATAAGAAGAATATTTATTTCTCCATTTCTTAAGTACTCAATTATTTTACGGCGTTGTGTTGGTGGTTGATTAGTATGCAAACACCCTGCTTTTAAGAAATCAGGCATACTTAAAACCTGATCTTCCATTAATGAGACAAGTGGAGATATAACCAAGGTTATACATTTATAATGTTGACTGTATATATATGCAGGTAATTGGTAACACAAGGATTTTCCACCTCCTGTCGACAAAATTAATAAGGTTGACATGCCACATAATATACGCATTATTGCCTGTTCTTGTCCTGGTCGAAATGATTGATGTCCAAACATTTGTAATGCATTGTATAAAACCTCTGTGTTTTTATTTTCATTAGTAAATACTGGTTTAATTTCACTATAGTGCTCTGTTATGGGTGTTTCAGCAAGTAATTTTAAGAATTCACTAGGTATTTCACTGGAAGAATATACACATGCACTTAATTCCTCTTCTATAGATTCACTTTTTGTTTCTTTTTCTACAATTTTCTGCATATCTCCTAATGTGGGAATATCATCTTCAGATACTATTTCTATTGGCAAAAGAGAATTTTCTTTGTGAGATGTGCAATATCTAGCCATATGACCTGATAATCCACATTTAAAACAGGAGACTTTACCAGATTCTGGAAATTCCATACCACCATGCAAGGCTTTCTTATCTTTCCACTGTTTCTTTTTGTATTTTGAATAGTTAAAATTTTTTTTTCCTCTTACATAAATCTTTTTCTCTATATTTACTTTCACAAAATTGTCATTAATAGTTCCAGCTTGAATTTTTTTCTCTAACTTGTCTAGCTCTGATTCAGAATTTATTTTATTAATGCACATGGAAGATGTATCTATAGCATCCAGTAGGTCAGTAACTTTTGATATAAGTGGTTTAACTTGCTTGTCTAGCCCAAAAGGCAAGTACTCTCTAATATCTGGTGGTTGATCTTCACTAACTGTATTTTCTTCTGTTGATATTATATTTTTAGAGTTTCGTTTACTTTGTTTTTTATTTACTTGTTTCACATCTTCACTGATATCTGAATTTGAAATATTAATTTTACATTCTGTATGCCTACTATGTAGTTCAAGGGAGTTTATACTTTTTTCAACTTTTCTTTTTTTTAGAGCAGGTTTAAGTTTTTCAATTACTACATCATCCTCTTCAGATTCACTATTTTCTATATAGTCACAAGGTTTTTCTAAAGAAGGCAAAGCTATATTACTTAATCCAAATTTATTTATTATATTTTTGTCATTTTTGACTTCATTTTCCATATGAAGTTCATTTTGTACACCACTAGCTCTTTCTAACCATGCACTATTTATTTGTCTCACTGAAGTGTTTTTTAAAGTATCTTTAGAATGGTTTATACTTAATAGTGTATTATTAATATGCATTTTAGTGTCACTTACAAATGAAGCAGCATTAAAATAGGATGCACAAGAGCCAGGATCAGTCAATTCACTATTTGATATTTTAATGCTACATTTGTTTTCAAACAGGTTTTCTTTGTTATCTTTAGATATTTCGTTATCTTCTGCTGATTGGGATTGAGATTTATTTAAATGGAATTTTCTAGGATTCCTTAACGCAAATTTTCTGTTATGAAATAATTTTTTTGATAAATTTTCTGTAAAAGGGTTTTGAGAACTAACATCATTTTGTACCTTTGAAGCAGATAACAATTGCTCCAGTTCTTGGCCACTAGGTAGAGACGGCAATACCGGTTCTTGTTCTAAAGGCCTGACATCTGATACAAAATCAAGATGTATAAAGTCTGGAGAACCAACTTCTTCCCTTTCAACTTCACAAACTGATAACGAGTTCTCAAGAGCTTCACTTTTTAGGTAAAAATACTTTTTGTATGCATATTTAATACTGGAAGGGGCTTCTTTAATATCAAACTTCG
Organism: Parnassius smintheus behrii; assembly: GCA_036936625.1. Taxonomy (NCBI): domain Eukaryota; kingdom Metazoa; phylum Arthropoda; class Insecta; order Lepidoptera; family Papilionidae; genus Parnassius; species Parnassius smintheus. Next base: position 25,622,841 of record JAUPFT010000018.1, read on the forward strand.
ATGGCGTTCGGGAATGTTTTAATTTAAAATCTTTTTCCCAATTTTTTACAATTAATTTGCATTTCATATATGCCTTGTCTTTCTTTATGTTTTCAATTATATCCATTATTGATTAAGGATACTAGATTAAAGAATTAACTGAGTTTAAAAAACATACCAAACAATTACAATTTGACATGAACGTATGATTATGATATGACAGCGATGACAGCTGACAGTCCGCCAGAATTAATATTTCATAAAATAGCACATTAGTCTGTGTAAAATAGCGGCTTGGCCGTAGACAGAGAAACCTATAGACTAATGATCGGCGCGCCCTCGAGTGAGGCACGGGCTTGGCCGTAGGCAGAGAAACCTATAGACAAATTGACGCCTTCTTTCGCATTCGCACACGAAAAAGATAGATTTATGCATACGTCTTGCATAGAAATGAGATAGAGCGGTGTGATTGTTTGTCCCTTTCTCCGTGCCGATTTTTTTGTCAACTTTGACAGCGTAGCGATTTAAGGAGTTTACAAGTTGGTTTAAGTGAGAAAAAAGTGTTTTGTGAGCTTAAGATTGGTGAATCTTGTTCAGTTCAGTTCTTAGAACAATTAAAATTTTTATCTAAATGTGTTTAAAAAGTCATAAAGATTATTCTATAACCTAAAAATTCGTTATCGTTTTTTCTCACTCGAGGCCACGTCGATCATTAGTCTATAGGTTTCTCTGTCTACGGGCTTGGCGCGGTCTAGTTCATAGACTTAGCTAAATCTATGGAATTAATTATATTTGCCCAAGTCTATGGGCATGAAGTCTATGTGAATGAAGTATAGAGGTAAGGACTTTGAGTATTAAACCAAAGGAGACGGCATCGCAAGGCATACACTTTTGTAAAAGGTACGAGAGTTCGATTCATACCCGTTATATAAAACTAGTTGCTCCGCGTCGTGCGTCATTCCGAAGTGATCGTGCCAGTAAATCGAGCTCCGAGAAAATGCCGAATTGCAGTGTATTTACATGAAAAAAAAAACAATCAAAAACGTCAAGAGAAAAGGAAAATGTGACTTTTCATCTGTGAGTATTTTTAACATAATATTAAAGTAATTTAATCATTAAAACTAGTACTTTGTTAATATTTTCGTCCAATACCAAGTGTACTCGTACTTTGTGAATATTTTCGTCAAGTACCATCATAGTTTATAAAATGAAAAATAATCTATTTTTAAATAAATATAATTTACTGCACAAGTTAAATATATTAACGAAAATATATTTCCTAATAACTAAATCAGTTTGTGATGAATAATAATCACTACATATAGATGTGTAGTGGATTTTGTTAAATGATTTATATATTCAGCACAATTTCAACACGATAATGAATATTATATAATTTAATATAATCGATAACAAGTATTTATCAAAATATTATACAAAATAAAGGCCAAATAAGTCAAATCGAAACTTGCTACTTCACAGCAAAAGTGTGCAATTTTTATAAAAATAAACTGGTCATATCACTGCAACCGAAAGTATTGCACTATAGTGATGAACGCCATAACTTTAGTTATCGATAAGTTAATTAACCATGCGGGTTTGTCTGCCGAAACGGTTTGTAGTTTTTATTTAGCTTTTACAATAAAGTATTACAAAATGTAGTAAATTTTTCTATTATTGGTTTGTTTTTACATATTTCTAAAAGATCCTTTTAGGCGGCAACCTTGGATTGTAGCTTGTAGAAACCATGAGTCTTGGATACCTAAACGGACTAGCGCCATTTGCTTCGCACATTTTGATAAATCATATTTCATACCTCAAGCTTACAATAAAAGAAGGTTAGCTGACACTGCAGTACCAAACTTGAACTTGTGGGAGAATAAAATAATTATTGTAACAAGAATTAGTCCAGTCTAGTGTAAGAAAGTCTGTGCAATAAAAAATTTATAAAAAGTTCTTTAAAATTTAGACTGTAATTACAGTGGCGCCACCCTTATTTAGTGCTTTCCTACGTTTGACGACATTTTTTTTTATACAGAGTCTGTACTCCTTACCTGTACACTTAATATCTATGGGTTTGGTTTGCAACGTAGCAACCATGAAAGTCAGAGAACAGGAGAACGATGACTATAAATAAGTACTAAAGCACAAACTAATAAGAGTACTAACATACGTAACGGTACTAAAGCATAGCCCAGCCCACCTGTCCTTGAAAATTATAGAATTTATAGCGAGGGGGAGCTGATGTCTTCCGCAAGGACTATGGTGTCCTGCAGGTCTCGGGCCTCGGGGTATGCCCCCATTACCCGTGTTTTCCTCGCGGTCCACCACTATGGACCGGTCCTGGGAGCCTTCTATTGGCGTTGTTAGATGTTATTCGGGTTTATCCGTAGTTGGTAAAGTTTTTCCCGTAGTTAACCGACTACGGGAAAAAAGGAGGTTATCTAGTATAAAATCGATATAGAGAGGAGTTCCCTTGGATATGGTCACCCGTCCGGAGGGCGAGTGTTTAGCGGCGCAAGATGGTTAAGATGTATGTGTGGCCCGTTGTCTGCACGGTCGAACAGTCCGCGCGCCAACCGGGCCACAAACTCCTGGATGGTGTTGATCTTCAGGTTGGCCGCTATGACGTCATTCCGGGCGGAGCGACCCGCACCGACGATGGTTCTTAACGTCAGATTTTGCTGGGCCTGCAGTCGCCGCCTCAGAGGCTCGCTCAGAAGCGCGTACCAGGCCGGAGCAGCGTAAGTAATAATGGATCTGATGTACATTTTATATACTCGCACTTTTGTTTTAAGTGGTAACTTGGATGCCAGGACCGGACGGAGCATCGCCCGTGCACATCGTGCTCTGCGGAGGACGAGGTCGACGTGCGCAGTCATGCGCAGCGCCCGGTCGATCCGGCGCCCAAGGTAAGTCACGGCCTTCTCGTACGCGATCTTCTAGCCATTGAGGGTTAGCTGAGGTGGTAGGTTGCTGAGGCGGCGGGTGAGCAGAGCGGTCGTTTTACCAACGTTAACGACCATCCTCCACTCATCTAGCCATGGTGGCAGCAAGTCCAGCAGACGTTGCATCCTGGCAGTGGCAATGTGGGCTCTTCTGGACGAGACGGTATAACGCTAATTCCACGTCATTATCTCACTCTTGCAGCCTTCCTGCCAGGGTAGGGATATCGTTGGTATTCGCCGCGTACAGGACTGGAGACAAACAGCTGCCCTGAGGAACACCAGCTCTGATGGTTCTGGTTGCGGACTCGGCGTCCTCTACGCAGACGTAGAACTTCCTGTCTGCCAGGAAAGACGCCACTATCCGCAACATAGCAGGAGGGACACTGGTCTGTTCTTCTAGTTTATAAAGTAGTCCAGAATGCCACACCCTGTCGAACGCCTTCTCGATATTGAGAAAGACGCCCAACGTAGTGCGGCCACGGTTTTCAGCCGCATTCGGCCGCAAGCAGGTGCAGCACTCTGGTCAGCTGTGTTGCTGTAGAGTGATCCCTCCTGAATCCGTGCTGCTCCACCCGAAGTTGGATGCACGGGCGGAGGCGTCTTAGCAACAGTCTTTCAAGCAGTTTAGCTATGTGCGGTAGCAGCGTGATCGGCCTGTAGCTGGCAGCTCTACGCGTGTCCTTCCCGGGTTTCGGCAAGACGATGATTTTGCCTTTCTTCCAGTCTTCCGGGAAGTGGGATGTCCGCAATATCCCATTGTAGAGTCGACCAAGCTCTACTAGGACTCTATGGGGCAGCTGTCGTAGTGCAGCGTTTGTAATCCCATCGTGCCCCGGCGCCTTCCTCGGTTGCAGGCGGGTTACTGTCCTCCGCAGTTCAGCGGGGGAGATGAACCACTCTCCTGCAAGAGGATGCGCGGGTGACGACAGGAACTCCGCATGATTTCCGCACTTGCTGGGTTCGGCATAATTTGCTCCTCGAAGTGCTCTACTAGGATATCCACTCTACCCTTGGCATCGTAACGACGTGCTGCTGCGCATAGTTTGGTACTACGGTAGGTCAAGTTCGTGATGGAAGATGTCCCTTCTCACTAGAACCGCCATCCCTCTGTAGGCGGCCCCTTGAGAAGTGACCTCGTCCCTCCTGTAAAGATGGTAATTAGGCAGCTTTATGTGTGTACTCGGGTTTAATTTTGTCTCTCCCAGCAAGATGACCTGTATGTCTTGTTGTTGGGCGACTGTGCGGAGTTCATGTAGCTTCTGCTGGATTCCACCTGGGTTCCAGTAGAGGAGGCGCAGGTTAGATTCCTCCATAGTGCCGAGCCAGGAGGTTTGCCAGCGCCTTCGTCACCGCTGTTATGGGATCAGTCCCGGCTCTGATGTCTGCCAGGACCTGACTGCCGATCGATTGCTATGCCAACCAAGCGCTGGATGGCGTCAGCAGTCTCGAAGCCGGCTGATGGTATTCTCGGGGGGCGGAGAGTCGCCCCGGTGGTTGCCTTCGATGTAAGGGTGGTCGGCACCACCGTTTCTGTGTGTGCCGAGATGGGTGGAGGGGGGGGGGGGCAGGTTGCCTTCCCTTTCCTCTTATTGTAGTCCACCCGTCTTCCTGGACTACGGCCCTGGGACGACTCTGGGGGACTCTTTTGGGCTCTTCCGGGAGTATTCCCGGTAGAGCTATCCCCTGCTTCCTTGCAATCCTCCTCAGGACTGGGCAGCGGCGATCATTGGCAGTATGGTTTTGAGCGCAATTTGCGCATCGCGGTTCTTCCCTACCCCTTGTGCAGTTACTGGCGATGTGGTCTCCGGCACAGCGAACACACTTCACTGACCTGAAGCAATTAGTGGATGCATGGCCAAAGGCCTGGCAGCGGTGGCACTGTGATGGGCCCGCACTTCCTTGCCAGGCCTCTATGACGACTCCTCTCAAAAAGAGGAGCTCGTCGATCTGATAAAGCTCGTTGAGGCGCTCCTGGCTCAGGTGGTCCAGCTGCGCGAAGTAGAGGCACCCAGGTCTGCCTCTACGGGGGGGGGGGGGATCCCTTTTACGTACTTGATCGGGAACCCCTTAGCCCTGATAGCCCCCTCTATCGCGGATGGATCCGTGCCCACTGGTAGTCCCCGTATGCCCACTTTCGTGGGCTTGTCCTCCTCGGGAGTGTAACAGTACCAGGACATGGCTGGTACTTTGTCGGTCATCCCTATTAAGTATTTCTGTACCGTCCGGAATTCTTCCGGACTCTGAGGGGTAAATCTAACCCCCTTACTGAACGGACGAGCATTCGGTGGGTGGCCCAACTTCCAGTCTTCCGTCCAGTCCGGTAAGCACTCAGCCACTATGGGCGGGTATCTCTTGGCTGTTTCTTCCGCTGGTTTCGGTGCCTCAGCTGTCCTTGTCCTTGATACTGCTGGGGCAGCTACCAGTTGGGCGTAGTTTGTCGAAGGCCTTTGGCCATCGTCCGATGGCCGGCCTGACGGGTTGGTGGTTGGCGCGGATGGTGAATGTCCGGCAGATGTGCTTGGTGCAAGGGTCGCGTAAGTGGTTGCACTCCACCCGTATGACCCTTCTCCTCCCTGCTCCAGATCGACAGCATCCATGCTGGTGTGGTGATCCGGTGATCTGGAAGGAGTTGTTTTGAACGGCGATGGCGATTTCGGTGGTGATCTTCTGATAGGTTGTTCCGATTGCTGATGGTCATATTCTTCCTCGGATGTCGAGTAATCCGAGGAGTGGGAGGATCCGATGCATTGCCTCTTCTCCTGAAGGGATGCAGCTGTCTCGGGTGGAGTGTGCCTTCTCAGCGTCTTCTTAGCCCGCTGCTGTTGGGGGAACGGTTCACGCCCAGTCGTACCTTCAGGTACGATGGGCGAGAGCGCGGTCCTCGTTGCGGGTTCCTTGCCTGGTGATGAAGGTTTTCGGGTTGGGATCTGCGAGTAGGAGGACACTACTCGAGTCCGTTCCGGATGAAAGATGTCGCGGTACGCAATTGGTCTGTCCAATACGCCAGGACGATCCGGTGGTCTTCTTGGTTTAGGTGGGGGCTCCCACTTGTCCTTATCGGACATGCTGAGAACCTACCTAAGAGTCAGTCAGGTAATCTAAGTGGCCCTATCTAAAATACCAGCCGTTCGGCACGATGCGCGACGCGGATGGTAAGGATAAAATACGTTGGCGTAGTCACTATTGGGCACTGCCTACCCCTTTTGCAAACAAAAGGGTTGGGGGAAGTGCGATGCGATAGCGAGGCTGACGTCGGTAAGTAGTGACTGCGAAGTTAGCTGTTTATGAGAACAAGTATTAAAAATCAGTTGAGTAATGTACAAATTTTCTTCGCGGCATTGGTGAGAAAATTTTCATGCTCCGTAATTTTGTGATTTTCGACAAAAAGGAACATTAAAAATTGGAGAAATATTTTTGTGCGTGGATGTGCAAGTGGTTTAGCATCTGATCGGAAAAATAGACTGAAAATGACTTTTATTGACCGAAATTAGCGATCGCAGAGCTTCACTTATGGTGTTCATATTTCTGGGACACTGTTTTCTACGGCGATCGTTCACCTGTTCTCTAAACTTCATGGTAGCAACGTAGACATAGAACTACGGTTTGCAAATAGTTATGGGTAAAAATAGCAAAGGCCTTGACCAGGCCTCTGTCACTCTTGCTACCTGCATGAAATAATTACCTTTAATGGCGATTCACCCACAAGCGGGGCTAGCGCGTTGTAGGCGTTTAATGAATTTTAACGCTGCTTACGTGAATAGTTTTTGTAAACACTTATTATAATTTTTGTTTAGTGTTTAGTGTATTTAAATGTAGGATAAATAGTTCAAAAAGTTTTATTTTGTTAAAAATAATATATAATTACCTATCTATTTGATAAATTATAACGGCAAAACTTCGAACCTACTATAATTGTTGCGTGGATGGATGCTTAATGAGCAAACAAAAGGATTCAGATAATATCATTTCTTATGTTACCTAAGGATAATGAAAAGTAAATTTATTCAATTTTTTGGGTTAAATAAATACTGTTGCGTGAATAAGTCAACTAGCGCCATCTAGTGTCAGGAACGAGCATTTACTTGAATATTCCGGATGTTTCATTGTGCTAATTTGTATATATAAAGGCGCTGCAAGATGCGATCGAGGCAGTGTTGATTTGGCGAGACAAGCGAAGCAACGGAGCGGAATAAAGTGAATTAGTGTGTTTAATTATTAGTGTTTTTAACTTTAACTTGTGTAAAGTAAATTAAAGTAATAATTTAGGTAATTTTATCGGCAATTTTTATTGTCACGAACCTCAAGCTCGTAACAATACTTATAGCAAAAAAGAATTAAGTAATAATTTAAATACAGAAGTAATACCTAAGTACTTTATTACAAAACTTTAAATTTACTTCACTATCTAAGTAGGTAACTTACATGTCTTTTGTAATTAAAATATTTTAAGTTATCACAAAGCACTGAAATTAAAACTTTGTTTACAAGATTTTTAACTAATTAGAATACATTTTATTTAGGAATCATATTTCGGGTTTATTTGTTGTTTACACTACCTACCTATATCTTCCGAGCGATTTATTAAATCGCGATTCCCGACGAGTGACCTCGCAAGTTGCCTGCGTTAGGCACAGAGTTCGCATAGTAGCAAAAATATGTTCATTCGGTCAGTCAGAATAGGTACCTTATTATTTTACATACCATTTCGCAACGTATTGATTAATTAATATATACTCTTTATTGGACATAACATATTACAATAACACACCAACCTTAATTTATAAATTTAAGTACAATTAGGTGGCCTCATCGCTAAACACTAATCTCTTCCAGGTAAGTCTTGGTAACATTACGTAGTACTACATATTATTTATTCTATGCCTTGGGGAAAAAAGGGTTTCTTAGGTGTGTGTTGTTTGTGGCTAACAGTGGCTACATACACCCGCCGGTACGACATACTCCGCCGATCGTTGACCCGACCAGAAAGCCTTCGTCGCCGGGCAAAGAGCCCGCACCGAGGGCCGCGCTCTTGCCCGTCGTACCAGAGTGTACGACCGGCCGGGAACCGTTGCCTCTACAACAGCGGGCAAAGAAAACGCCACGAAGGCACACTCCACCCGAGACCGCTGCATCTCTCCAGAAGAAGAGGCAATGCTTCGGGTCTCCTTATTCCTCGGAATATACAACATCCTGTGACGGCCCAATATTATTATTAATAATTAAATTCAATATAAAGGGGCATCAAAAATAGTCTTAATACGAGTATATATATTAAGCAATAAAATTACATTAATAACCGTAAAGTTAATACAAATATATTTCAGACATTAGACCAATAACATAGTAAATTAAAGGCTAAATATTGTCTTTCATAATAAATAAATTTATTTAAAAACTTGGAAAAATAATTAAAATAAGATAAATAATAGAAATACAAGTCGAAAATATTATAAAAATAAAGATTACTTACTTACTTACTTATCTTCACGCACAATCCCTAACGGGGTAGCCAGAGAGAACAGATCGCCAAGTGTTACGATCCTTACATACCTCTTTCGCTTCTTTCAGGTTCATTAACTTCTTCATACATGCACGCCTAGGTATCCGAGTACTCTTAACCCTCCCCTCTTCGAGCAATTTGCTCACATGGTCTTCGAAAGTTAGTCTCGGTCTACCTCGACACCTTTTAATATTAACTTTCGCTCTATATATTTTCTTCACCATTCGGTCTTCACTCATTCGTTCAACGTGCCCAAACCATTGGAGTACGCCGCTATCAATTTTTGTGATAAGGTCATCTTTCAATCCTGCCATATTGCGAATCTCTTCGTTTCGCTTTCGGTCGGCTATGCTAACGCCACACATTTTACGAAGAGATCGCATCTCCACTGCATTCAACTTGTTTTTATGCTTCTTCTGGCATACCCAGGTTTCGCTGCCATATAACAAAGTCGGTACCAACACTGCGTTATGTATTGCAAGGCGTGCACTCTTCACCACGCCTTGCCTTTTTACTAATGCATTCAGGGCACCATTGACTTTGTTTCCGGCAGCGACACGCCTATCCACATCCAAATCACATCTTCCATCCCGGCTGAAAGCACTCCCCAAGTATACAATTTCATTTACCTGTTCTAGACATTCCTGATTTACCCATATTTCACATTTCGTTCTCTCTTCGTCCTTTTCAAATACCAGAACCTTAGTTTTATTAGCATTCAAACGGAGACTTTTAATTTCACATTCCTCTTTCATACACGTGACTAATGCCTGCAGTTCTGCTTCTGATGGTGCAATAAGCACTGCATCATCAGCATACAGCAGACAATTAACTTTTATGTCACCCAATCTCACACCCAAACAGCTATCTTTCAGCTTCTGTAAACAGCTGTCGAGATACAGTATGAACAGCCAGGAAGACATGACACAACCCTGTTTTACGCCCGCTTGGACGCTAAACATGGGTGACAGGTCATGCCCTACCCGCACACAGGCTTTACAGTCATAGTAAAGTGACTGCACAGCCCTTAACAATCGACCATCCACACCGTATCCCGGCAACAGTTCCCACATTTTCTTCCTTATAACCTTATCAAATGCTTTCTCCAGATCCACAAAAGCACAGAAAATCCTCTGGTTAACACTCAGAAGCTTCTCCGTGATCATGCGGAGAGAAAACATTTGATCCGTGCATCCTCTTCCAGGTCTAAATCCGCATTGTGCCTCCCATAAGAATCTTTCCGATTTCTCTTGCATCCTACGTGTCAAAACCTTCGAGTAAACTTTACTTGCTAAACTGGTCAAGCTGATCGCCCGATAGCACTCGCAGTCAAAATGTGAACCTTTACCTTTATATAAAGGCACAATGACTGCGGATTGCCAATCATCCGGGACATCTCCCGTCCGCCAGCACAAATTGCACAGCAGATGAAAGCTGTCCCAGACGCGAGGCCCACCGTACTTGACCATTTCAGCAGTAACTCTGTCTAGTCCCGCAGACTTACCACATTTCAAACTTCGAATCGCACGTTCAATCTCTTTCATGCTGATGACCTCAGTGTCATTGAGGTCCGTGTCTGGCGTGCCAGTCACGACGTCACCCCCGGATCCTTCACTAAGATCATGACACGCATACATTTCTCTATAAAATTCACTCCATCGCTGCATGACGTCCAATTTTTCTGAGAGGGCGTCATTGGTTCTCGAAAGCACTTTGTTCATTCTTAAGGCTGTCGCACCACTCCGTGACCTTCCAACCTGTTTCCAGAAGAGTTTGGAGTTTTCCTTAAAGTTGCGCGACAACCTCTCGTCCGCTTCTATTCTACACCTTTCACGTACTTCCTCAATCAATGTTTTCGCATGAACTTTCTGCAGCTTATATCTTTCTTTCATCTTCTCTCTCATATGCTCATCGTTACTAGAGGCTAAGTAGTCTAACCATGCTTTTTTCTTCTTTTTTACAGCTTCTCTCACTTCATCATTCCACCATGCATCTCTTCTTTTACTACTACCTCTTTTTGTCGTTCCACATACTTCTTCCGCTGCACTTACCATTCCATCCCTAAGGTTCTGCCATGTTCTCTCCACACATTCTTTCCTGCCATCGATGGTGTCAAGCTTTTCGGCTACCCTCGTGTGATATTTGTCCCTAGTATCCGCTTCCTGAAGCTTCCAGCTTCGGATGCGACAGACCGACTGTGGTTCTGTTACTGTCGTCCCGTAGCGCCAACCCGCGAACAAACCCCTAAATCTAGTAATTACTAGATAATGATCCGTTCCCAGGTCAGCACCCCTGAACACTCGTGTATCCATCACCTGTTTTCGCAGTCGGTCATCCACCATGAACAAATCAATCTCTTTTCTCATTCTGTGATTAAACATAGTGTTTGTCACAAGAAGACCCTTTTCCTTGCATACAGCCAGTATAAGCTTGCCAGCATCATTAACCCTTTTATCGCCAAACTTTCCAAGCACCGACTCGTATCCTGGTCGAGCGATACCTACCCATCCATTCAAATCACCACATACAACAGTTCTTTCGTTTCCCTTAACCAAATCTAGAACTTCTCTTACACTCTCCCACAACTCCTCCAGCTCAGCCCTGGACGACGAAGCTACCGGCGCATAAACAGCCAAAAGGAATAACTTCGTCAGTCCCATTTTGAAGAGAAGTCTTGAGTTCACAACCTTGTATTCAGTCATAAGATCGACCAACCGGGACGACAACAGCACTCCCACTCCCTGGCAGGCGTTCTCGCTTTCCGGGACTCCAGACCATATAGCTAACGTCCCGCCAGGGAGCTCTTCAGTACCACTGCCTTTCCGTTTGGTCTCCGACACACACGACATCCAATTCTCTTTCTTTCATTATTTCGATCAACTCATTCGTCTTATCTCTCATGCCCCCTCTAACATTCCACGTGCCAACTCTGCACTCTGTCCTCCACCTTCCGCCGTGTCCGGCTGTGCGTGACGGGTGGCGGTCCCCATCGCCGCTTTGCGCGCTGCATTCCACACCAACGGGGACGAGCTGGTGTGCGTCGCCTTGGGGGGACGCCCTAATCCTCGTTTGCATGGGTGCGCAGCTGTGTAGAATTGCAGCCCTGAAAAGGGCTGGCAGGGGTCGCGACGAGCACGCTTCTACAATGACCCCCGAAGATAAATAACATTTATAAGATAATTAGAAAATTTGTTAAAAATGGTCTAAGTCTTGGAAGGAGTTCATGAATAAAAGAAATTTCCTAAGTTGTGGTAGGAGTTCACGTATAAAAGAAAATTTTCCTAAGTTATGGAAGGTGTTCATGTATAGACGTCTTGTATGGAGGAGCTGCCGGAGATACATACCTGCAGTTGTAAATATATATGGGGTGGTCGGGAGCCCGACTGCCTGAAGTACTGTAGCACAATGACTAGTCCTATATTAGGGACTTATAATATTAAACACAATGATACAAAAGCAATACTATAGAAGGTCTCCATGATGAATTTGCATTACAATAGTAGGGTCGTGGGTTCGAACCCTATATATGAATGACTTATGAAAGTAAGGTCTATGATACAAAAGCAATACTACTTAAATACTATAGAAAGTATAGATAAGTAAAGTATAGATAAGTAAAGTATAGATAAGTAAAAATAATAAGAAAAAAAATATTATAGAAGGTCTCTATGATTAATGTGCATTACAATAGTAGGGTCGTGTGTTCGAATCCTATATATACATGACTTATGAAAGTAAGGTCTATGATACAAGAGCAATATTATAGGAGGTCTCCTTGATGCATAAGCATTGTATGGAGTGGTCGGGTGACCGACTGCTCCTAGTACTGTAGCAAAATGACTAGTCCTTATTAGGGACTTGAAAAGGAATATTATAGTGGCGTGTGTGCTGCTTCACGAGCAATTGGTCCGAGGTAAACTTGGACTCGCTAACCGATGTGTCCTAGACATATCATCTTAGTGCCGGTGGTAAGCGGGTTTGTTGTAGCAATACGGCTTTCCCGTGGACATCGCACACCCATACCGTTTGTTGGCGGCGTCGTAGCGCATAGCGATGTGTCGTCTATCTTTCGGATGGGGATGATGAGTGTGTTTGGTAGCACTTTTAAGTGTAACAGGCATACTCAGCTTCATGTCTTAGTGCATTAGCGCTATGATACGTGGAGTTTTGTTCATTGGCGTCTTAGTAGCGTGCTACTATGATACGTTGGTGATATTTTTTATATAACAACAATACCAACTTTGTTACCAAAGTCGATAGGGATCATGTGGGTGTGTTGTGAGGGGGCGCCATCCGTATGATAGTTGCATTGATGCTTACTGCTACTTGCGGTATTGCGTCTTGTGATGGATCTGCGGGTGTGCTGCGCCTGATTCGACGCTCTCTTGTGGTTCTGGTTGACGGAGGTATGCGGGTGGTGATGTCTTCTGGGATGTATGGGGGACCTTGGGATGGTGTAAGCCCGACGATGGTCGTATTGATGCTTGTTGCGTTCTGCAGTATTGCGTCTCTGCGATGATTGTTTGGTGGGACGCTATTCTCAATGGAGCTCTTTGCGTCTTGGTATGACTCACACCTAAGTAGCTTTGCCCAAGTCGGGTCCCTTCATTGCGGGGCTGCAGACTGTCTGCCCTCCACGATGTTTTATATAACAACATAATATTATATCTCTGTAACTTTCCCACCTTTGAATGATTGAAGGCAACTTGTTGGTGGGTGAGACAAACATGATCGAAAATGTATTTACTCAACGTCAGTGACACAAACCCTTTCTGATGGCGAATTATTACTCTTATCTTATAACTGCCTTTTGGCTATATCTGCCATTGTATTGGTTGGTGGAGCATATGTGTCGACCTCATGCGGGTGGTAGCTGGCGGGAGGATCTGAGGAGACTCTCAAGGCTGTGGCCGAAAGCCGCACAACGTGGGACCCCATTCCCTTGAGGTGAGCGGTAGACTCATGACACGCTCTGCGGTTAGTAGCCGTGCTGATCATGCAATTGGTGGTGATGCCATACACTTATATCACGTCTGCAGGAGCGGCGGTCTGGCAGGTGGTGGCGCTCACGGAGGGTTTAAGGCCAGTGTGCCTATTTGCCTAAACCGTGTGATGTACATTCACTGTGGCTGGATTCGTTCGTATTCTGTATGGCGTTTACACGCATTGACATACGCGACTTCGGTCGATGTTTGTGCTTACGCACTAACAAGGGGCCAAGCCTCTTTTACTAGTTCGCCAGTTATTTTGCTGTGGACTACGGTCCAGTTCCCGAATTAGCGTTCCCTACGGGGGGAGTGCATCAAATGGTTGGCACTCACCGTGCACGGCGTGTGTGGGGCCGTGTACCCCCCTACATTTTTTTAAATAAATGTAGGAGAGCGAAGCCTTGTATCGGATATTTTGTATAAATATATTTTGAGCCTTTTCCGAGCGGGAAGGGATAAATGATAATAAATTAATAACGTAAACCTGATACAAGTGGAATAGGGACGTTTTATGTTCTTAGCCTTTTTCGAGCCCTGTCTTCGTGAACGGGGTTCACTTAGCTTATAAGGCACTACCAACAGCTTTCAATTGCTCTAGTGAATATTCATTCTTCCAAAAGACACCTTAAAGAACTAAGTTACTAAACAAACACAACGTAAATAAGGGTCCTAACTAAGACGATCACGCCAAATTATTACAAACGGCCTATTATTAAACCTTTAGAAAGATCATTTAGAAAGATCAAAACATAATTTATTAATTCTGGTCACATATATATAAGTTTTATTATAAAGGGGAATTAATTATACTTAATATAATAATATTTTTAAACATAGAGGGGGGGAGATCGTTACAATCCAAAGAGGAAAGCGATCGCCGACAACCGGGGAGGCTCAAGATCCGCAGAGCGCCACCTAAATCGCCATCGCTAAATAATCCAACCCCTCCCAGATCACCGGATCACTATAGTAGCATGGATGCTGCTGATCTGGAGCAAGGAGGAAAAGGGTCGTATGGGTGGAGCTCAACCACCTATGCGACCCTAGCGCCATCTGCCGGGCACTCATTGTCCGCGCCATGTAAAAGGTCTTCGATGAGGGTCAAAGGCCTTCGACCAGCTACGACCAACTGGCAGCTGCCCCAGCAGTACCAAAGACTAGGACAGCTGTGGCACCAAAACCAAACCGGATGAGGAAACATTGAAAAGATACCCGCCCATAGTGGCTGAGTGCCTCCCGGACTGGACGAAGCATTTTGAGTTGCTCAACAAGAAGTTGGGTACCCACCGAATGCTCGTCCGTTCGAGAAGGGGGTTAGGTTCACCTCCCAAAGTCCGGAAGAATTCCGCCCATGCATTCCGGCCATGAGGCCCAGCGGGGCAACAAAGGCTTCAGTGCTGACGGCACTTACAAGTTCTAAGTGAACGGCCTTAGTGGCGAGGCACACGAAAACGCACCGATAAGCCTACGAAGGTTGGAGGACTTGACGAGGAAGGGGCCAGCAAAGTCGGTTCCGACTCCAGCGAATGGTCGGATGGCCCTGACGCGGTCGGGTGGTAAGTCACGATATGGTGGCTTGTGAACCCGAATCCAATAGAGCGCGAACCGTTAAACAGTCGCCCCTCGGGTTGTACGCCTTCACTGAGGCCGTCGGCAATAGAACAGTTTGACAAGTGGACTGTTTACAGCTCAGTGGATCAGTGGAGGCGGCCGTAGTGGGAGCTAGCGCGGCCGCTACCTAGCTGGAGCGGCCTCGATCGGATCGGCACTCGAACCAGGGGTCCCGAAAGCGGCATTCCGGCGGCCTCTCAATGACCCATGGTTGGAATTCACCGAACGGGCCGACCTGGGGAGCTTAGGGGAACCTCGGCCTTGAGGCCCGGAACAAATTCGAGGTCGCAGGAACTTCATAGTACCGATACCGACCAAAGGGGGAGGGTGGTACTCCAGTCACGGCCTCTCAGCTAACGGGGTGAGAAGGGTCTAGCTGACCACTGAGTGGCCGTGAAGTTCCTCTCCACACGCTGAGGGGGGGGGGGTGACAATCCCCCCGCCTCGGGGGGAACGATCCCCCCGACTGGTCGGGGGAGGGACCCCCTTCAAAACCAGGGGCACGGTGGCCGGCAGGGGAGCGACGAGCGTCGCCCGACAGAGGGCGTGGCTGGATGCCCCGCCCGTGAGGGTTGAGGGCCCAGCATAGTCCCAAGAGGAAGCGCCGTTCGCACCCAGGCGCAAAACGGCATGGTGATTGCCCTGGCAGTGCGGACAGCGCCGCTGGTGCGGGCAGTCTCGTTGGAGATGCCTTTCCAAGCACGAGTAGCACCAGTGGCGCTCCTTGGCGATGGTTTGTCTCGCTGGGACCGGCTTACTCAATTACTACTACGGCATACTAATATCGGGCACAACGTCACCCGGTGATCGGATGCTCGACAATAAGAGCATGGGTCCGCCTCCCTGGCCACTAGCCCACTATAAGAAGGTAGGGGGCGGCACTCTCTCGCAAGGGGCTCGGTCTGAAGGGGGTTCGCAACTACTTGCCCGGGGGATTGCGCCTCTCCCTGGGCACGGCTCGGTTGGCAGTCTATAGGTCGTCGACGGTGCCTGCTGCGTTTTCAATCTGCCTGCACTGCACCTCCAAGAACCACAGCAGGTCCCTGAAGGGCGGAATATAGGAGTCGCCTTCCCCGCCGTACCTCTCCTCAAAATGGAACCGAAGATCGGGAGGCAGACGGGACAGCACAATGTGGAGCAACAAAAAGGACCATTCGTCCACCGGTAAATCCAGCCGCCTCAAAGAATTACAGGCCACCAAGACTGGATTTACGATGTCCGGACGCAGTCTGGCCCGGTCCTTAAGCAGCGGTAGGTTTAGCAGCTGCTTGACGTATTCGTCCGCAATTCGCCGGACGTTGGCGTACCTTCCGGCGAGGAGGTCCCGAGCGGTCTGGTAGGCGTCGTCCGACAATTTCAGATGGCCGACGACGCCCAGGGCTTTCCCCTACAGTGAGGCCAGGAGGTAAGCTATCTTCTGGCTTGGTGTCAAGTCCCTCCGGGCGTTCACTAGGCTGTCAAAAAGGCCAAAAAAGGTCAGCCAGTCGGAGAGCACCCCGGAGAACCTTGGCAGGTCCAGAGTTGGGAGTCGTCCCAACAGCTCCGGCTGAGTATGCTGCTTCCGAGGGGACTTGAGCAGGCCACTCAGCCGAGCTTCACGCGCTTCATGAGAATACTTGGCCCCCGCCTCGATCAAGTCATCCGTGAGCGAAAAAAATTGCTCATCGTCCGCGAGGCAGGAGTCTAGGACTCCCTGTTCCGCTCCCGAGGCCAAAAGCTCAGTGCAAGCCTCCTCCACTACGGCCCTTCGGGCCGTGACTTGCTCGAGCTGCTTCTCTAAGCTATGGACCCGATCGGGTCGCCCTATCAAGGTGTGGGCGTTCGCAGCCCAGCGCAGCTCCACCTGCAAGCGAAGCGCCGGTGCTGGTGCGATGGCATCACTATTAAATACAAATACTACTAAGTTAAATTAAACACAATTACACTACACGGCAAGTACTCACTACAGTCGGTCAACAAGGATGCCCCGCTGAGGCGACCGACCCTTCGGCAATTTAGTCTACAATAAAAATACCTGACGCGTAGGTACCTAAACTACACTCGTGCTTACGCAGCCTAACGGGCGTGGCTCGAACCACCGATCCGCTAACAAACAACAACAAAAAAATGTATATCATGGGCGGGCGTGATTGTCGAAACAATCAACCACGCTCTACTACCAGCAATGTTACGGCCCTCAGTTACCCCGACAA
Organism: Parnassius smintheus behrii; assembly: GCA_036936625.1. Lineage (NCBI taxonomy): Eukaryota > Metazoa > Arthropoda > Insecta > Lepidoptera > Papilionidae > Parnassius > Parnassius smintheus. Next base: position 25,640,059 of record JAUPFT010000018.1, read on the forward strand.
AAGTCGACCGGACTACCGGTAACATTGCTGGTAGTAACAGTAGTCCAACTCGACGAGTAACCGAGGATCGGACCCCAAATGACCTATGGATAATCAATTTATAACGGCTGCTATAATCAAACACAAACTTACCGAGCTCCGGAGGTAGTGTCGATCACAAGGTACCGTCAGGGGTAAGTAAAGGATATGTGTGTGTGGTGTAGGAAAGTGTGTAATGTAACCTGACGTCACCGAGGTAATCGTTCAGCACACGTACGTACACTCTAACTAATTTATTTTAACTTTAATTAACTACACAAGCCACTCTGCGACGCAAATTAATAGCAATCGAAGTTAAAATCATTCATCATCATCATCATTACAGCCCTTCACAAGTCCACTGCTGAACATAGGCCTCCCCCAAGTAATGCCACAAAGCGCGGTCCTGAGCCACCTGCATCCATCGACTTCCTGCATATCTTACCAGGTCGTCACTCCATCTAGTGGGGGGTCGCCCTACACTACGCCTACCGGTACGAGGCTGCCACTCGAGAACCTTTCTTTCCCATCGGTTATCGGTTCTTCGAGCTATATGGCCGGCCCATTGCCACTTCAGCTTACTAATCCGTTGGGCTATGTCGGTCACTCTGGTTTTACTGCGGATATCCTCATTCTCTGAGTCTATCACTCAGAGAAACTCCGAGCATAGCCCTCTCCATAGCTCGCTGAGCGACCTTGAGCGTCCTCAGCAGTGAAGGACCACGTCTCAGATCCGTAAGTCATCATTGGCAACACGCACTGGTTGTACAATCTAGTTTTTAGAGATTAAGGTGTATACCTGACGAGAAGATATGTCGTAATTTCCCGAACGCTGCCCAGCCGAGTTGAATCCGTCGATTGACCTCTCGGTCGAAGTTGGACTTACCTAGTCGGACTATTTGTCCCAGGTAAACGTACTCGTCAACAACTTCGAGCATAGTGCTCCCAACAACTACCGGCATAGGTGTGACATGGACATTAAACATGATCTTTGTTTTGTCCATGTTCATCTTAAGACCTATCCGTTGGGAGGCACTATTGAGGTCATTGAGCATAGTGCTTAAGTCCTTCAGCGATTCTGCCATAAGGACTATATCGTCGGCAAATCGAAGGTGAGTGATGTACTCGCCATTGATGTTAATACCGTATCCTTTCCAGTCCAGTAGCTTGAAAACGTCTTCCAAAGCAGCGGTGAAGAGTTTCGGGGATATAACGTCACCCTGTCTTACACCTCTCTGCAGTTGGATAGGTTTCGAGCTCTGGTTCTGTACTCGGATAGCCATCGTAGCCCTACTGTACAAACCGACAGTCAACTTGGCACCGCTGAAGGGACTGCAGCACCGCCCAAATTTCGACGGAATCAAAGGCTTTCTCATAGTCCACATACGCCAGGCAAAGTGGCAAATTGTACTCTTCAGTCTTCTGTACAATCTGCCGCAGGGTATGTATGTGGTCTATGGTACTGAAGCCTTTTCGGAAACCGGCTTGTTCGGGAGGCTGGAAGTCGTCGAGTCTGCGTGCGAGACGATTCGTAATGACTCTCGAAAACAGCACGTAGACGCGGCTCAGAAGGGAAATCGGTCTGTAGTTCTTCAAGAGAGCGTTGTCGTCTTTCTTAAAGAACAAGACCACCGCACTTCTGCTCCACGCCTCTGGAGTAGTGCCACCATGGAGGACGGAATAGAAGAGCCTCTTAAGGACCCCAAGTACCGGTGTTCCACCCGCTTTCAGAAGCTCCGCTGTAATTCCATCCTCGCCTGGGGCCCTGCCGTTTTTAAAATGCTGAAGAGCCATTCTAATCTCGCTTAGACTGACGTCTGGGATATCATCGGAATAGTGTTGGATAAGACTTGCTCTTGGATCGTTACTCAAACTTGCGTGTGGCTACAACGATGATGTGTACAGCTGCCCATAGAACCTCTCAATCTCACTCAAATCTCAGGTCAGATGATAGAACAAATTGCCGGATTCAAGAATTACCCTGTCCTCCCCCTCTCTTCGGAACTCAGATAATCCTATAATATCCCAGTGCAACTTGAGTAGTTAGTTAGTACCAGTTCTGACTCCCTGAGTCAGAAGTGGTACAAGTACGACGTTCGTCGACTCACGATCCTAAAAAAAAAGTTTTGGCATGCTCTGATCACGAATCTGCGGTCCATTTTTGCGTAGGATGCACGGTTCCGGAGATGTGCAAATCAATTAACTCTTATCTAATTGATATCCTGTGAGGCCCTCCACCGTCATTAGCGCTCCATTGTTCTTATCTATATCGTCTCTATACCGTCATTATCTATTCTTCCTCAGCGTGGTGCTATTGTATTATACTCCTTTGTTCCTATCTACACTAATCTGACTCATTAATAAAACACATTACCCGATTTTGTTAAAATTTTTATTTATAAAATACAAAATCTTATTACTTATTATCTATAAAATAGGAGCGAAACATCTCATCCACTAAAATATCGTTGTACAATGTGTTCCCTGTAAATATACTCGTAAAACTATGCATTGCACATCCCTGAAACTTATATAGCAAATACATTAAGCAATATTCGCCACAAACTGAAGTCCACTCATTCTGAATCCTATCAACATTCCAGTTCCATCTTTTACAATTTCTTTTAAAAAACTCTAGATGATATCGTACAGGTGCCCGTCCATATGAATCAAAATATTCACCGACGTCATTCGTATCGATATATAAAGCTACCCAATGTGACCCTGGTTTATCATCTGTATCCAAATTGCATATTATATACGTTGGTACGTGGGTGTACATGGGTAGTTTATTGGCAGCATAAACATTATTTTCTAGAGTGGGGTGAATCTTTTTCAGATGTTGTTGTACATCTAGTGTATCCATAATATTACTGTTATTAGTAGATTATTACAGTACCAATCTACTCAATGACTAATATAGGAGTGATCAATTATAGTGATTTCTAAATATTAAATTGCATTCTTTGTGTTATACGATCGTATTTGAGTCACCAATACACTGAACAAGACACGACAGGAAGGACGTAGGAATGTAGAGATAAGCAACAGAATGTAAGGTAAGCTTGTTGACGCATAAAGATACTATCAATTCTACTGCAGAAATTCTTTAGATTAGAATTATTACTCACTGGTACTATATAAGACCAAGCAACTGCAGTCATGGAGTTAGTGTATGGTCGTTTGACCGCAGTGGATCTATCAATACTACGTTTGTGTTACTTCAACGCATCAAAGGCCATGGATGTAAGTGTTTATTCTATTGACAAACTTACTTTTCTTTCTGTTATTTTCTTATGTGTGTATGATTTAGTGTTAACAAATTATATTTAAATATTATGTGCGTGTATATGGTTAAGCCGTGGTAGCTCAGATGGTTAGCGCAAAATGTAAAATTCACAGTACGCGACCCGGGTTCGATCCCCGCCGGCACCAATTAAATTGTTAATTACAATTTTAAGTGCTGATTTACCACGTGCTCAGCGGTGAAGGAAAACATCGTGAGGAATGCATGTCTGAGAAAATTTCGAAGGCACGTGAAGTTTGCCAACACGCATTGAGGTATCGCAGAGAACATTTCCTAGCCCTAAAACCCTCTCATAAATGAGAGAAGGTCTATGTTCAGCAGTGGACTTTAATAGGTTGTAACTTTAGCTTTTTTAACTTTTATGATTAAGTGTTAACAAATTGATATTAACATGATAACTGTGTTGTAGCAGAAATCATTGAGCTTCGATGAAAATACCTATAAACAGTATTACTACTCGCCACTCTCCCCTCAAGAAGAGAGTGATGACATCGTCATTAATAATAACACATGCGATGGTGGAAAAAGAAAATCGCAATCGATTGATCATTTTTTTGAAGCTGAATCAAAAATAAAAAAGAGGAAGCTGTTATCATCAACCGTAGCACGAGCCGCTAGAGATGGTGTATCATACATTTCTACTAATTCTGACGACGGAGACCAAGCGACGCATCTCATCAAAATTGAAATGTACGATATGAAGAAGCTATCCAAGATTCCAACTACTGATCATTGGAAACATGCTTCCACGAGGATTAAATATTACGTAAAGACTAATAAGGATAGCATCTACGACAACACAAACGCCCTCGTATACAATATTACAAAGACAATAGCAGAAAGTGAAAAAGTTAAAAAATACTTTTTTAACAATGACAGTCATTAGCTGATCATTAGTGAATGTGATTCTGTTTACTTAAATTACAGGAAGACAAGAGCAGAAGAAAGAGATGAGTGTGGCATACGTGTACAGAACACATCATTGAAGAACAAAACTACAACACTGAGTGGAGATGAAAACGAGAAGAATATGCAGTACTCAAGAGCTGAATATCCATTCTTCAGTTCAAAATCTAGCCGGTTGCTCAGTTTCGAAAACTAGCCTCTCGTTATGCGACAGAAACCTGAAGATCTTGCAGAAGCCGGTTTCTTTTATACTGGCCATGCAGACAGGACCAAGTGTTTCCATTGTGGTGGTGGCTTAAAAGATTGGGAAGATGATGATGATCCTTGGCAGCAGCATGTTCAGTGGTTTAGTCAGTGTGCTTATGTAAAATTTAAACTCGAACAGAGTTTTGTATTAGATTAAATAGAATATTTATAAAGAAATAAAAAATAATATATTGCATACAATTTGTTTTATTTAATTTTATAATGTTTCACATAGTTACATACACACAAAATGCATTACACATAACTCATAAAATCTAACACACAACACATATTAACTACTATAGTCTACAGTAACATTTCTGTTTTTATCTATCTCAATAATATTATCAAACTCAGCATAAACTATACAGTTAATTGTTTGTATTAGTGAGGATTCAAATCGTACTTCTAATCTTACACTACCATGCTTTATGAGATTCCAATGAGCTGATGAGTTGGCTGATAAATCAGGAGTTAAGTCAAATGCTAATAGACAGTAACCTCTGGCATACTGTTCACAAGAGATTCCATTTCCTTCATTAAGAAAGTGAATACCAGTTCCCGAGAATAGAGTATGATATGCTGATGTAAATATGCTATTATTAAAAGATGGTTGCAAAGCTTTTGAAGGTATTTGTTGACCATCAATATATAAGCTGAAAGAATTAATACCATAGTTTTCAAAGTTAAATGGATTTTTAGTAAGGGAACCATTAAATGCAGAATTGTTCACAAATCCAATTATACATCTTTTGGGTACCTGTCCTAAAAATATATTATCAAGAGTTTTTCCTTGAACACCCGATGGAATTGTTAAAACTTTTACTTCAGCTCGAGTAATAGGATATTTAGCAGTGGTAGAAGCTAAAACTTTTTGATGTGCGAGTAATACGCTTGGATTAATTCGTGCTCGTCGAACAATAAGAGTTGCGTCCGTAATGCAAACTTTAAACTTTACATCGTTTGACCCAGCAATTAAATTAAAGCTCTCTCTCGATCGAACCAATTTAACACTCATTTCAACACCATTAATTAAAAATTTATCTTGGTTGAAAATGTCACCGTGAAGATGACCAATTATTTCTATTTCCTTACTTTCACTAATCAATTCCTGTCTTTTAACAAATCCCATGTTTTTACCATCCGTAGAATCCATTTTTCCTGCTGTATCATCATACCAAAGACTACAAGTAAGATGAGATTGTTTAGCAGCAGGAGCATAGTTTAAAAGGGTTTCCATGTATGCTCGATATGCATAGGTATTATTAGGTGGTGATACAAGTTTTTGGTTTAAATAAACATCAAGTTGACTAAAAAGTGAATGCAGCCAATTATTTACAGGTGCTACTATTGTAGTAGATATCAAGTTAGTTGAATCTTGATTTAATACTTTTGCCTTTATGTGGAGTAATGTATGAGACAAATCTATGTAGTCATCGCCTGTCCCAGGAACTTGAAACTCGATAGGTCCATCATCACTAAGAGATGAAATTGGTTTATAATGAATCCACAATCCATTTTCAATGCTAGTTTGTGTAGACGGTAGTGCAAACAAATCCAAATCTGACTTAACGCACTCGCAAGAATGATTATGAAGGAAAGACATATTTAATTTGAAAATATATCTTTGTTATTTTTTGGTTTTAGACCAAGTTTTTTCGCAGCTTTCACTTTAGCAGTTAATGGTGGAATGAACGAGGTCAATCGTTTTCTTTTAGTTTTATACCCAGATCCTGTCATGTTAAATTGATCAATTTTCTCATCAGCCTTTCGTTTTAAATTCGTACTAACTTGCTTTAGACGATCTTTTATTGAGGCTTCCATAGGACGCGCTTGAACCATATCCGATAAAAGTCCTACTCCAGCGCTTAATGCCTCCTTACCAATCACTCGAGCACCACTTGAAAGTAAAGGTAAAACTGATCTAAATAACCCCCCTAAGAAGCTCCCAATACCATGACCGCGTTGGTATGGTGCACCCTTATAAATTACTCCAACTCCTGACCCCGCTTGATGTGTATAATAATTTTCATATGGACATTTATGATGATCACGAAGAGAATTCATTATTATAATTTTCGGAAATGTAGTTTAATACACACGGTTCCAAACTGGAATGGTATTTTTTGTCCTGTGCTCGATCTTATAACTATTTCCAGCGTATCGAACTCTCTTCGCATAACAGGTAAGTAGTGAGGTTGAGAGAAAACGTGCATTTTATTTGCACCATAAATGTATTTTGTAGGATCTAATGAAATGACTCTGAGTAAAGGAGTCATAACATCACCCACAATCTGAGGATCGATAATGTCACAATATAGAAAGAGTTGAGATGGTAACCCTAAGTGTAAATTAGCAGGACACTTTCCAAAATTTCTCTCTAGGAGATTTTTATTTGGTTCATAACCTAGTTGTAAACTTAATTTGGGTGATAATGTTACGGATGTTATATTTTTATCCAAAACAGAAATAGACACAAATTTTGTTATTTCATCATAGCGAAATTTCAAGTTCTCTCCGATACCATTTAACACTCTTAAAATATGCTCAACGTTATCATAGTTGGTAGCTGGAATATGTTTTTTGTAGTACACTGTGGATGGTTTATCTTCATTAGGCATTAACATAGATTTTGTAATGTATATAACATTTTCATGATCTTGAACAGTAAACATGGTACATGGATATTGAAACTCGACAACTCCAACTAATTTAATAGCTTTCGGTAATTTCGTTGAAAAATTTGTGGTCTTGTTATCAGGAAAGTATTCCATTGAACTATTGCTGAGCAAAGTTAAATAAAAACTTTCTTTATTCATATTTCTTTTAAACTAGAAGCTAAAATCCAACTGTTAAATTTATCTGGATAACCTTTCCACTTCACTAATACTTCTTTTCTGTTACCTGAGTACTACTACTGTCAATTATTTTATCTATTTTATATTGTGAGGTGGGGTTGTAAGTGATTTTCTGTAATTCTTTTTCATAAAAAGTACCAACTATTGGTTCATTTTGTAAATCTGTTATTGTATAAACAACCCATGGAGATTTATCAATTATTGAAGATATAATAAATATTTCATCACTCCAATTTGATTCATATCCTTTTTGGAAAGCATGTTTATATTTAGTTATTCGAACATAATCACCCACATTGAAATTTGGTTTAGGATTTTCTAAAGAAAGTTTGTTTGACCGTCTATCATAAAGATTAGTCCAAACTGTCATAATATTGTTGGAATTTACATCACATGGGCACATCTTAATACTAGAGTGAAAGCTGTGATTGTAAGAGTATATTAAATCTTGTAAAACATCTATATATCTATAAGTATTATTATGAGTGAAATAACGCCACATTTTCATTTTTAGTGTTCTTTGAAATCGTTCAACAATACTGGCCTTAATGTCAGGATTGTTAGTGGCATAGTAATTAATCTTTTTGGATATAACATCTCAAAAATTTACATCTTTTGAAACAAATTCTGTACCTTTATCAGATTGTATGTGAGTAGGTGTTAAATTACTTTCAGTAAATATACTTTCAAAACATTCTTTAGTTGTTTCTGAGTTTTTCTTTTTCATTGGTCTTACAAAAGCATATTTACTAAATACATCAATTACACAAAGTATATACTTGAAACCATCATTATATTGAGAATAAGTTCGCATATCACTTAAATCAGCTTGCCACAGTTCATTAATATTTGATAGAATGTACCTATTACGCGGGAATTTTTTTCGAATGGGTTTATGTAATGTGTATGTTTCTTGTGATTTTAACCATTCCTTTACTTGCTTTTTATTCATTTTACCCTTCATGGCTTTTGATAATTTATCAATACTACCAAAACCAGCGGGATTAGATGGATCATAATAAATCCTGTTAATTTCTTCTAGTACGGGGTCCATTTTTCCCACTCAAGCCTTTTACGTATTTTAGTTGTAGACTTTTTATCTCTACTGCTCGGTGTAGAAAACTCTTGAAATTCAATTTCAGAGGGTTTGTTCAGATCTTTTGCTTGAAGTTGGTAAAAAACTCACATCTCTTTGGATTTCCAATATAAGTAAGTGGTACTTTAATATCTTTTAATGCTTCAGCAAATCTATCCCACCCTACTGGATCACTTCTTTTTAAGGGTCTTAGTGAATCATTTATTAAATCAACAATATTACTTCCAGGAATTTTTTCATTATCAATTATGACTGTACCTTCATTATCCCAATGTATTTTACCTTTACTTGTTTCAACTAAGTTTAATAATAACTGTCCTTTTTTATTATAAGTTTTTGGTATTAAACTGAGTATTTGAGCTGGTGTGTAAAGTGGATTTTCAACATTTTCTTTACTTTTGATGGATCGATTCTCCTCCAACAAAGATTCAGCATCAACTGAAGTTTTTAGATCTCTATCTTTATTTTTAAAACCAATTTTAGACTCGTTTGAATCTTCATTAGATGTATCAGAATAAATTGGTTATCTGAGTGGTTGACGAATCTCTTCGGTAAAATGAAGGTATCTTTGCAGTGTTTGTAAATATAACATCCATTTCTTTCGGTCTTCCGTCTTACTATTCATAATATTTTGCATTTCAATATCTAATCGAGATAAACTACTACTCGTATTAACCTTATTTTCTTGTTTTAATTTTTCAATCAATCCAGGTTCGATAAGTATCATTTTCTTTGCATTTTCCGTGTTAACTGGCTAGTCCACTCACTAATTCACTCAATATTGCACCTAATATTATTGGTAAGAAAGCCCCTCCTTTTTGTATAATTATATTTTTTCTTAGTTTATGTTTACACTTACGCACTAGTTGACGGAGTATATTTTTGTGTTTATTCAATTTTTGTTTATCTTGATCTTTACTAGGTACTTTTCCTTGTAAAATGTTATGAATACACTCACAAATACAGTTAATTTCCTCTTCATCACACGTTTTAAGTAATGCTCTTAGTAGTTACGTTGTACCAGTTCTGGCGCACTTGTAGAAAGGTTGTACCAGTTCTGGCGCACTGAGTCACAAGTACGACGTTCGTCGACTCACGATCCTAAAAAAAAAAGGTTTTGGCATGCTTTGATCACGAATCTGCGGTCCATTTTTGCGTAGGATGCACGGTTCCGGAGATGTGCAGATCAATTAACTCTTATCTAATTGATATCCGCTTCGAGCCTCCACCGTCATTAGCGCTCCATTGTTCTTATCTACTTATCTATTGTTCATTCAATACCGTCATTATCTATTCTTCCTCAGCGTGGTGATATTGTTATATACTCCTTTGTTCCTATCTACACTAATCTGACTCATTAATAAAACACATTACCCAATTTTGTTAAAATTTTTATTTATAAAATACAAAATCTTATTACTTATTATCTATAAAATAGGAGCGAAACATCTCATCCACTAAAATATCGTTGTACAATGTGTTCCCTGTAAATATACTCGTAAAACTATGCATTGAACATCCCTGAAACTTATATAGCAAATACATTAAGCAATATTCGCCACAAACTGAAGTCCACTCATTCTGAATCCTATCAACATTCCAGTTCCATCTTTTACAATTTCTTTTAAAAAACTCTAGATGATATCGTACAGGTGCCCGTCCGAATGAATCAAAATATTGACCGACGTCATTCGTATCGATATATAAAGCTACCCAATGTGACCCTGGTTTATCATCTGTATCCAAATTGCATATTATATACGTTGGTACGTGGGTGTACATGGGTAGTTTATTGGCAGCATAAACATTATTTTCTAGAGTGGGGTGAATCTTTTTTAGATGTTGTTGTACATCTAGTGTATCCATAATATTACTGCTATTAGTAGATTATTACAGTACCAATCTACTCAATGACTAATATAGGAATGATCAATTATAGTGATATCTAAATATTAAATTACATTCTTTGTGTTATACAAATCGTATTTGAGTCACCAATACACTGAACAAGACACGACAGGAAGGACGTAGGAATGTAGAGATAAGCAACAGAATGTAAGGTAAGCTTGTTGACGCATAAAGATACTATCAATTCTACTGCAGAAATTCTTTAGATTAGAATTATTACTCACTGGTACTATATAAGACCAAGCAACTGCAGTCATGGAGTTAGTGTATGGTCGTTTGACCGCAGTGGATCTATCAATACTACGTTTGTGTTACTTCAACGCATCAAAGGCCATGGATGTAAGTGTTTATTCTATTGACAAACTTACTTTTCTTTCTGTTATTTTCTTATGTGTGTATGATTTAGTGTTAACAAATTATATTTAAATATTATGTGCGTGTATATGGTTAAGCCGTGGTAGCTCAGATGGTTAGCGCAAAATGTAAAATTCACAGTACGCGACCCGGGTTCGATCACCGCCGGCACCAATTAAATTGTTAATTACAATTTTAAGTGTTAATTTACCACGTGCTCAGCGGTGAAGGAAAACATCGTGAGGAATGCATGTCTGAGATAATTTCGAAGGCATGTGAAGTTTGCCAACACGCATTGAGGTATCACAGCGAACATTTCCTAGCCCTAAAACCCTCTCAGAAATGAGAGGAGGCCTATGTTCAGCAGTGGACTTTAATAGGTTGTAACTTTAGCTTTTTTAACTTTTATGATTAAGTGTTACCAAATTGATATTAACATGATAACTGTGTTGTTGCAGAAATCATTGAGCTTCGATGAAAATACATATAAACAGTATTACTACTCGCCACTCTCCCCTCAAGAAGAGAGTGATGACATCGTCATTAATAATAACACATGCGATGGTGGAAAAAGAAAATCGCAATCGATTGATCATTTTTTTGAAGCTGAATCAAAAATAAAAAAGAGGAAGCTGTTATCATCAACCGTAGCACGAGCCGCTAGAGATGGTGTATCATACATTTCTACTAATTCTGACGATGGAGACCAAGCGACGCATCTCATCAAAATTGAAATGTACGATATGAAGAAGCTATCCAAGATTCCAACTACTGATCATTGGAAACATGCTTCCACGAGGATTAAATATTACGTAAAGACTAATAAGGATAGCATCTACGACAACACAAACGCCCTCGTATACAATATTACAAAGACAATAGCAGAAAGTGAAAAAGTTAAAAAATACTTTTTTAACAATGACAGTCATTAGCTGATTATTAGTGAATGTGATTCTGTTTACTTAAATTACTTCCGTGTACTCATTATATTCTATTTCTAATCCTTTGTTAGACTTAAATATCGGACATTATTTGAAATTTGGGTATCAGTTGGTCTACCAACACTGAACTGTTACTTACTCTGCTACCTAATTTCTTCTTTACTATAAGGATGGCAAACTTCAGTGAAGTGTGCACCAGTGCTTTCTTTTCCACAACCATGGAAGAGAATACGGAACTATTCAACAGCGAATTAAATCAGGAGTTGTCTAAAGTTTGTGATGAAATGGAGAAGGATCAACGGTTCGATTCATCGTATGATGATGATTTGTATAATCACTGTGCGATGGTTGAACCACAGTTTAAGTAAGTAAAATAAACATTCATTTCGATCATAATTTACACAATGTCTTGTACAGTTTTTAATAAATTTAAACATTTTAGTAGTCAACCACTACAACTTGGAAGAGGAACGAAGCGAACGAGCAGCAAAGAACCCAAGATCATCAAAAAACCAACAACGGAAGCAGAAGCGCCTACCTCTGCAGGGAACAGTATCAGTAACGATGATCAAGTGGAATGTCTAACGTGTCATATATTTATCAAGAAACGGTATTTAGCTAATCATTTTAAAAGTAATGTTCACAAAAATAATCTTTTAAATTCACATAATTCTTTATCAAACGTTAGTGTTATTGAATCTGCTTTTGGAAATAGGATTTTAACTTATAAAATCAAGAGTAGAGTAGATAGTTCGACATTGGTAAATTTTGAAACTCCTGAACTATTTTTAAATTCTATTAAAGATGATATTTTATTTTTAATACAAGAGTGTATTCATCAACACATAATTTTTAAAGTAAACTTCATATTGCATGCTGATTTTGTTCAACAAACTAAAGATATTCATGATACGTTCGATTTTCAAACGATTAACTATATTATTTGTCAAGGAGATGACTTAAATATTTTTTTTTCATCTTTAAATGATACAATTACTACTAAAATTAGTGCATTTGAAAAAAAAAGATAGTGGATGGAGTCTAAAAAACATAAAATCTATAGACATGAATGTTAATAAATTTAACCCCCTACGCGGTACTTCATACATAGATCTTCCTCGTGACATAAAATTAAAAAAGGCTGTTATAAATGTAAAAAGCAAGGATTATTTTTGTTTTAAATGGGCGTTACTCTCGGCGTTATATCCCGTAAACAAAGACGCGGATCGTGTATCATCGTACGTTAAACATGCAAATAAACTTAAATTTGATGGTATTTCCTTTCCAGTTAAAATTTCTGACATAGCAAAAGTAGAGAAATTAAATGATATTAGTATTAATGTTTTTGGGTTAGAATATAATAAAGAAAAACGATGTAATTCTATAGTAGGTCCATTATTTTTAACAAAGTGTCGTAAAGATAGACATATCAATTTATTATTTTTTTCCAAGGATACAAAAAATCATTATTGTTACATAAAAAATTTATCGCGGTTAGTTAGTAAACAAATTTCAAAAGACGGTCACATCATGTACATTTGCGAAGCATGTCTACTTCACTTTCCATCTAAGGAAAGTTTAAATAACCATGAACAATACGATTGTGCCCACATTTGTACAGAATTACCAAACAGTGAAACTTTAAAAAAAAAGAATTGGTTTGGTCAACCTATTTCAAATGATAAAATTAAATTTGATAGTTATGAAAAAAGGTTGAAGATACCATTCGTAGTTTATGCTGATTTTGAAGCATTTTTAAAACCAATAGAATCATGTTGTAACGATCCTTCCAAACCTTTCACACACAATATTCAAAAACATGAAGTACATAGTTTTGGTTATTATATAAAATGTTCATATGATGATAAATTATCAAAATATGTAACGTATTGCGGACCCAACTGTGCACAAGTGTTTATGGAAAGTTTATCTAACAATCTCAAAGATATAAATAGAATTCAAAAATATCCTCCACTTCCGCTAACAAATGAAGACAAAAACCAAATTTCAAATGCAACCATTTGTCATATTTGTGAAACAGAGTTAGCAGAACATTTTTATGATTTTGATTGGTACACCGGTAGTTTTATAGGTGTTGCTCACGGATCATGTAGCTCGAAGTTCAGAAAACCTCGTTATATACCAATATTTTTACACAACCTTAGTCGCTATGATGCTCATTTTATTGTTCACGCGTTAAACTTTTGTGATGGTGAAGTCGAAGTTATCCCTCAAAATAAAGAAAAATATATATCCTTTTCCAAAAAATTAAAAATGAATAACCACGAAATTATATTAAGATTCATAGATTCATTTAAGTTTTTATCATGTAAATTAGAAGAATTGGCCAAAAATCTCAGTAATGATCAATTTCAAGAATTACGTAGAAATTATCCTAATGATGAAGATTTCTTTCGTTTAAAACGGAAAGGCGTTTATCCATATGAACTTATGACTAATTATGATAGTTTAAGCCTAACATCGCTCCCCGAACAAAAATTTTTTTATAGCTCGCTCACAGATTCCCATATTTCAAATGATGATTACAATCATGCTAAAGATGTTTGGGAACACTTTGGGTGTTGTAATATGCTAGATTATTCAAACCTGTATTTAAAAACAGACGTTTTACTTTTAACCGATGTATTTGAAAACTTTAGAAAGTTATGTATTAATACTTATGATTTAGACCCTGCCCATTATTACACAGCACCCGGTTTAAGTTGGGATGGAATGTTAAAATATACAAAGATAGAATTAGAACTTTTAACAGATTATGAGAAAATTGCATTTATTAGATCAGGTATCAGGGGTGGTGTATCTCAATGTAGTAATCGTTATGCTAGAGCTAATAACAAATATATGGGGGATTATGATGCAGGGAAACCAAATTCATATATCATATATTTTGATGCCAACAATTTATATGGTTGGGCTATGTCTCAATGTCTTCCTACTGGTGGATTCGAATGGGTAAATCCGAATACAGAATTTAATGTGTCTGAGACATCGAACTTCGGTTTTATTTTAGAAGTTGATTTGGAATATCCAGATGAACTTCATGATTTACATTCGGACTTTCCTTTATGCCCCGAAAACATTTGTGCAGGCAATATTAATGAAAATAAACTAGTCCCAAATTTAAATAATAAAGATAAATATGTAATTCATTACAGAAATTTAAAGCAGTGCATAGAAATGGGGGTTAAATTAACTAAAATTCATAGAGTTTTAAAATTTAAACAGTCTCGCTGGTTGAAGATGTACATAGATCTAAACACAAAATTAAGAACGTTAGCAAAATCAGATTTCGAAAAAGATTTTTATAAATTAATCAATAATTCAGTCTTCGGAAAGACTATGGAGAATATTGAAAAAAGGGTTAACTTAAAATTAGTTACACACTGGGAGAACCAGGGCAAAGCTTTAGGTGTTCAAGATCTAATCGCTAAACCACAATTTCATAGTCTTTCAGTATTTTCGGAAAACCTAGTTGCGGTTCAGTTGCGAAAAACAAAGTTAATATATAACAAACCAATTTATTTAGGGTTTTGCATTTTAGATATTTCAAAAACATTAATGTATGATTTTCATTATAACTATATGGTTAAAAAGTTTAGTAAAATCAAATTATTGTATACAGATACGGATAGTTTAATATATCATATATTTACAGATGATTTTTACTCTGATATAAAACCTGACCTTTCATCATACTTTGATACCTCAGCTTATGATGCAAATAATATTTTTGAATATCCAAAATTAAATAAAAAGAAATTAGGTTTTTTTAAAGATGAAAATAATGGTAAAATCATGAAAGAATTTGTGGGTTTACGATCCAAAATGTACGCTTTTAACTTAGAGAATAAGACTATAGCCAAGGCAAAAGGGGTAAATAAATGTATCACTAAAAAGATGACCATGGATAATTATAAGTCTTCTCTATTTAATAAAAAAAGTGCAATATTATAGTATGCTTAGATTTAAATCAATTAAACACACAATTTTTACACAAAAATTAAATTAGATTGGTTTATCATATAATGACACAAAGAGGCATATTTTAGATAATAATATTGAAACATTAGCTTGGGGTCATTATAAACTGCGTTAAGTGTTGATAGTTTTTAATTTTATGTCTGCATGTAAATAAAATTTGTATTGATTGTAAAATAATGATAATAGTATAATATGACGTAGAGTTTATTACATATTTAATCGTTGTTTTATTGTAAATAATTTAAGTTAATTGTTGTTTATATTTGCGTGTGTGTGTGTGTGCATTTATTTGAGGTTGAGTTGATTGTAAAATTATGATGTACTAATTGTGTTAGAAATAGTATACAGATCATTCTGTTTTATATAATGTTTGCAATATATATTAATTGTTAACACCAACACTTTCATTTTTTATTTCACCCCTTAGTACTTTAGACGTGTGTAATGTTTCACTTTATCCATCCGTTTACTGCTATTGTGGCGGGGCCAAGTGGATGTGGGAAGTCAAATTTTGTAGCAAATTTCATAAAATCAGTTACAGAAATATGTAATTGTGATTTTAATCAGATCACATGGTGCTTTGATGAAATGCAACCTTTATATAATTTACCAAATGTTAACTACCATCAAGGAATTCCAAATGTTAATATGTTTGACGGTGAAAACCCACATCTTGTTATTATTGATGATCTAATGAGAGAGTCCGATGGAAGAATTGTGGATATATTTACAAAAGGTAGTCGTCACAGGAATCTTAGTGTATTTTATTTAACACAAAATTTATTTCATCAGGGTAAAGGGCAAAGAGACATATCCTTAAACTCAAGTTATATAATATATTTTAAAAACCCTCGAGATAAAACTCAAATAAGATATTTAGCACGACAAGTGTCACCAGATAACCCAAAATTTATTGAAGATGCCTACAGGGATGCAACTCTAGAGGCGCATGGATATTTAATGGTAGATTTAAAACAGAATACCAATGATTTTTGTCGTATCAAGACAAATGTCTTCCCATTTAATGGTTTCTGCACAGTCTACGTTCCCACAAAAGAGTTTAAATACACCAAGAATCAAACATTTCAAATCATTGCTAAATGATGCATCGTCGACTCACAACGCATAAACATTTGCTAAACGCTTTGCATACGCTTAAACCAAAATATCAAAGAGCATTACTTAAAACGTGTGATGAAGAAGAAATTAACTGTATTTGTGAGTGTATTCATAACGTTTTACAAGGAAAAGTACCTCTTAAAGATCAAGATAAACAAAAATTGAATAAACACAAAAATATACTCCGTCAAATAGTGCGTAAGTGTAAACATAAACTAAGAAAAAATATAATTATACAAAAAGGAGGGGCTTTCTTACCAATAATATTAGGTGCAATATTGAGTGGATTAGTGAGTGGACTAGCCAGTTAACATGGAAAATGCAAAGAAAATGATACTTATCGAACCTGGATTGATTGAAAAATTAAAACAAGAAAATAAGGTTAATACGAGTAGTAGTTTATCTCGATTAGATATTGAAATGCAAAATATTATGAATAGTAAGATGGAAGACCGAAAGAAATGGATGTTATATTTACAAACACTGCAAAGATACCTTCATTTTACCGAAGAGGATCGTCAACCACTCAGATTACCAATTTATTCTGATACATCTAATGAAGATTCAAACGAGTCTAAAATAGGTTTTAAAAATAAAGATAGAGATCTAAAAACTTCAGTTGATGCTGAATCTTTGTTGGAGGAGAATCGATCCATCAAAAGTAAAGAAAATGTTGAAAATCCACTTTACACACCAGCTCAAATACTCAGTTTAATACCAAAAACTTATAATAAAAAAGGACAGTTATTATTAAACTTAGTTGAAACAAGTAAAGGTAAAATACATTGGGATAATGAAGGTACAGTCATAATTGATAATGAAAAAATTCCTGGAAGTAATATTGTTGATTTAATAAATGATTCACTAAGACCCTTAAAAAGAAGTGATCCAGTAGGGTGGGATAGATTTGCTGAAGCATTAAAAGATATTAAAGTACCACTTACTTATATTGGAAATCCAAAGAGATGTGAGTTTATTAACCAACTTCAAGCAAAAGATCTGAACAAACTCTCTGAGATTGAATTTCAAGAGTTTTCTACACCGAGCAGTAGAGATAAAAAGTCTACAACTAAAATACGTAAAAGGCTTGAGTGGGAAAAATGGACCCCGTACTAGAAGAAATTAACAGGATTTATTATGATCCATCTAATCCCGCTGGTTTTGGTAGTATTGATAAATTATCAAAAGCCATGAAGGG
Source organism: Parnassius smintheus behrii (assembly GCA_036936625.1). Lineage (NCBI taxonomy): Eukaryota > Metazoa > Arthropoda > Insecta > Lepidoptera > Papilionidae > Parnassius > Parnassius smintheus. Next base: position 25,658,012 of record JAUPFT010000018.1, read on the forward strand.
TAAAATGAATAAAAAGCAAGTAAAGGAATGGTTAAAATCACAAGAAACATACACATTACATAAACCCATTCGAAAAAAATTCCCGCGTAATAGGTACATTCTATCAAATATTAATGAACTGTGGCAAGCTGATTTAAGTGATATGCGAACTTATTCTCAATATAATGATGGTTTCAAGTATATACTTTGTGTTATTGATGTATTTAGTAAATATGCTTTTGCAAGAACAATGAAAAAGAAAAACTCAGAAACAACTAAAGAATGTTTTGAAAGTATATTTACTGAAAGTAATTTAACACCTACTCACATACAATCTGATAAAGGTACAGAATTTGTTTCAAAAGATGTACAAAAATACTTTAAATCCAAAAAGATTAATTACTATACCACTAACAATCCTGACATTAAGGCCAGTATTGTTGAACGATTTCAAAGAACACTAAAAATGAAAATGTGGCGTTATTTCACTCATAATAATACTTATAGATATATAGATGTTTTACAAGATTTAATATACTCTTACAATCACAGCTTTCACTCTAGTATTAAGATGTGCCCATGTGATGTAAATTCCAACAATATTATGACAGTTTGGACTAATCTTTATGATAGACGGTCAAACAAACTTTCTTTAGAAAATCCTAAACCAAATTTCAATGTGGGTGATTATGTTCGAATAACTAAATATAAACATGCTTTCCAAAAAGGATATGAATCAAATTGGAGTGATGAAATATTTATTATATCTTCAATAATTGATAGATCTCCATGGGTTGTTTATACAATAACAGATTTACAAAATGAACCAATAGTTGGTACTTTTTATGAAAGAGAATTACAGAAAATCACTTACAACCCCACCTCACAATATAAAATAGATAAAATAATTGACAGTAGTAGTACTCAGGTAACAGAAAAGAAGTATTAGTGAAGTGGAAAGGTTATCCAGATAAATTTAACAGTTGGATTTTAGCTTCTAGTTTAAAAGAAATATGAATAAAGAAAGTTTTTATTTAACTTTGCTCAGCAATAGTTCAATGGAATACTTTCCTAATAACAAGACCACAAATTTTTCAACGAAATTACCGAAAGCTATTAAATTAGTTGGAGTTGTCGAGTTTCAATATCCATGTACCATGTTTACTGTTCAAGATCATGAAAATGTTATATACATTACAAAATCTATGTTAATGCCTAATGAAGATAAACCATCCACAGTGTACTACAAAAAACATATTCCAGCTACCAACTATGATAACGTTGAGCATATTTTAAGAGTGTTAAATGGTATCGGAGAGAACTTGAAATTTCGCTATGATGAAATAACAAAATTTGTGTCTATTTCTGTTTTGGATAAAAATATAACATCCGTAACATTATCACCCAAATTAAGTTTACAACTAGGTTATGAACCAAATAAAAATCTCCTAGAGAGTTTGGAAAGTGTCCTGCTAATTTACACTTAGGGTTACCATCTCAACTCTTTCTATATTGTGACATTATCGATCCTCAGATTGTGGGTGATGTTATGACTCCTTTACTAAGAGTCATTTCATTAGATCCTACAAAATACATTTATGGTGCAAATAAAATGCACGTTTTCTCTCAACCTCACTACTTACCTGTTATGCGAAGAGAGTTCGATACGCTGGAAATAGTTATAAGATCGAGCACAGGACAAAAAATACCATTCCAGTTTGGAACCGTGTGTATTAAACTACATTTCCGAAAATTATTATAATGAATTCTCTTCGTGATCATCATAAATGTCCATATGAAAATTATTATACACATCAAGCTGGGTCAGGAGTTGGAGTAATTTATAAGGGTGCACCATACCAACGCGGTCATGGTATTGGGAGCTTCTTAGGGGGGTTATTTAGATCAGTTTTACCTTTACTTTCAAGTGGTGCTCGAGTGATTGGTAAGGAGGCATTAAACGCTGGAGTAGGACTTTTATCGGATATGGTTCAAGCGCGTCCTATGGAAGCCTCAATAAAAGATCGTCTAAAGCAAGTTAGTACGAATTTAAAACGAAAGGCTGATGAGAAAATTGATCAATTTAACATGACAGGATCTGGGTATAAAACTAAAAGAAAACGATTGACCTCGTTCATTCCACCATTAACTGCTAAAGTGAAAGCTGCGAAAAAACTTGATCTAAAACCAAAAAATAACAAAGATATATTTTCAAATTAAATATGTCTTTCCTTCATAATCATTCTTGCGAGTGCGTTAAGTCAGATTTGGATTTGTTTGCACTACCGTCTACACAAACTAGCATTGAAAATGGATTGTGGATTCATTATAAACCAATTTCATCTCTTAGTGATGATGGACCTATCGAGTTTCAAGTTCCTGGGACAGGCGATGACTACATAGATTTGTCTCATACATTACTCCACATAAAGGCAAAAGTATTAAATCAAGATTCAACTAACTTGATATCTACTACAATAGTAGCACCTGTAAATAATTGGCTGCATTCACTTTTTAGTCAACTTGATGTTTATTTAAACCAAAAACTTGCATCACCACCTAATAATACCTATGCATATCGAGCATACATGGAAACCCTTTTAAACTATGCTCCTGCTGCTAAACAATCTCATCTTACTTGTAGTCTTTGGTATGATGATACAGCAGGAAAAATGGATTCTACGGATGGTAAAAACATGGGATTTGTTAAAAGACAGGAATTGATTAGTGAAAGTAAGGAAATAGAAATAATTGGTCATCTTTACGGTGACATTTTCAACCAAGATAAATTTTTAATTAATGGTGTTGAAATGAGTGTTAAATTGGTTCGATCGAGAGAGAGCTTTAATTTAATTGCTGGGTCAAACGATGTAAAGTTTAAAGTTTGCATTACGGACGCAACTCTTATTGTTCGACGAGCACGAATTAATCCAAGCGTATTACTCGCACATCAAAAAGTTTTAGCTTCTACCACTGCTAAATATCCTATTACTCGAGCTGAAGTAAAAGTTTTAACAATTCCATCGGGTGTTCAAGGAAAAACTCTTGATAATATATTTTTAGGAGAGGTACCCAAAAGATGTATAATTGGATTTGTGAACAATTCTGCATTTAATGGTTCCCTTACTAAAAATCCATTTAACTTTGAAAACTATGGTATTAATTCTTTCAGCTTATATATTGATGGTCAACAAATACCTTCAAAAGCTTTGCAACCATCTTTTAATAATAGCATATTTACATCAGCATATCATACTCTATTCTCGGGAACTGGTATTCACTTTCTTAATGAAGGAAATGGAATCTCTTGTGAACAGTATGCCAGAGGTTACTGTCTATTAGCATTTGACTTAACTCCTGATTTATCAGCCAACTCATCAGCTCATTGGAATCTCATAAAGCATGGTAGTGTAAGATTAGAAGTACGATTTGAATCCTCACTAATACAAACAATTAACTGTATAGTTTATGCTGAGTTTGATAATATTATTGAGATAGATAAAAACAGAAATGTTACTGTAGACTATAGTAGTTAAGGTTATAATATGTGTTGTGTGTTAGATTTTATGAGTTATGTGTAATGCATTTTGTGTGTATGTAACTATGTGAAACATTATAAAATTAAATAAAACAAATTGTATGCAATATATTATTTTTTATTTCTTTATAAATATTCTATTTAATCTAATACAAAACTCTGTTCGAGTTTAAATTTTACATAAGCACACTGACTAAACCACTGAACATGCTGCTGCCAAGGATCATCATCATCTTCCCAATCTTTTAAGCCACCACCACAATGGAAACACTTGGTCCTGTCTGCATGGCCAGTATAAAAGAAACCGGCTTCTGCAAGATCTTCAGGTTTCTGTCGCATAACGAGAGGCTAGTTTTCGAAACTGAGCAACCGGCTAGATTTTGAACTGAAGAATGGATATTCAGCTCTTGAGTACTGCATATTCTTCTCGTTTTCATCTCCACTCAGTGTTGTAGTTTTGTTCTTCAATGATGTGTTCTGTACACGTATGCCACACTCATCTCTTTCTTCTGCTCTTGTCTTCCTGTAATTTAAGTAAACAGAATCACATTCACTAATGATCAGCTAATGACTGTCATTGTTAAAAAAGTATTTTTTAACTTTTTCACTTTCTGCTATTGTCTTTGTAATATTGTATACGAGGGCGTTTGTGTTGTCGTAGATGCTATCCTTATTAGTCTTTACGTAATATTTAATCCTCGTGGAAGCATGTTTCCAATGATCAGTAGTTGGAATCTTGGATAGCTTCTTCATATCGTACATTTCAATTTTGATGAGATGCGTCGCTTGGTCTCCGTCGTCAGAATTAGTAGAAATGTATGATACACCATCTCTAGCGGCTCGTGCTACGGTTGATGATAACAGCTTCCTCTTTTTTATTTTTGATTCAGCTTCAAAAAAATGATCAATCGATTGCGATTTTCTTTTTCCACCATCGCATGTGTTATTATTAATGACGATGTCATCACTCTCTTCTTGAGGGGAGAGTGGCGAGTAGTAATACTGTTTATAGGTATTTTCATCGAAGCTCAATGATTTCTGCAACAACACAGTTATCATGTTAATATCAATTTGTTAACACTTAATCATAAAAGTTAAAAAAGCTAAAGTTACAACCTATTAAAGTCCACTGCTGAACATAGGCCTCCTCTCATTTCTGAGAGGGTTTTAGGGCTAGGAAATGTTCGCTGCGATACCTCAATGCGTGTTGGCAAACTTCACATGCCTTCGAAATTATCTCAGACATGCATTCCTCACGATGTTTTCCTTCACCGCTGAGCACGTGGTAAATTAACACTTAAAATTGTAATTAACAATTTAATTGGTGCCGGCGAGGATCGAACCCGGGTCGCGTACTGTGAATTTTACATTTTGCGCTAACCATCTAAGCTACCACGGCTTAACCATATACACACACATAATATTTAAATATAATTTGTTAACACTAAATCATACACACGTAAGAAAATAACAGAAAGAAAAGTAAGTTTGTCAATAGAATAAACACCTACATCCATGGCCTTTGATGCGTTGAAGTAACACAAACGTAGTATTGATAGATCCACTGCGGTCAAACGACCATACACTAACTCCATGACTGCAGTTGCTTGGTCTTATATAGTACCAGTGAGTAATAATTCTAATCTAAAGAATTTCTGCAGTAGAATTGATAGTATCTTTATGCGTCAACAAGCTTACCTTACATTCTGTTGCTTATCTCTACATTCCTACGTCCTTCCTGTCGTGTCTTGTTCAGTGTATTGGTGACTCAAATACGATTTGTATAACACAAAGAATGTAATTTAATATTTAGATATCACTATAATTGATCATTCCTATATTAGTCATTGAGTAGATTGGTACTGTAATAATCTACTAATAGCAGTAATATTATGGATACACTAGATGTACAACAACATCTAAAAAAGATTCACCCCACTCTAGAAAATAATGTTTATGCTGCCAATAAACTACCCATGTACACCCACGTACCAACGTATATAATATGCAATTTGGATACAGATGATAAACCAGGGTCACATTGGGTAGCTTTATATATCGATACGAATGACGTCGGTCAATATTTTGATTCATTCGGACGGGCACCTGTACGATATCATCTAGAGTTTTTTAAAAGAAATTGTAAAAGATGGAACTGGAATGTTGATAGGATTCAGAATGAGTGGACTTCAGTTTGTGGCGAATATTGCTTAATGTATTTGCTATATAAGTTTCAGGGATGTTCAATGCATAGTTTTACGAGTATATTTACAGGGAACACATTGTACAACGATATTTTAGTGGATGAGATGTTTCGCTCCTATTTTATAGATAATAAGTAATAAGATTTTGTATTTTGTAAATAAAAATTTTAACAAAATTGGGTAATGTGTTTTATTAATGAGTCAGATTAGTGTAGATAGGAACAAAGGAGTATATAACAATATCACCACGCTGAGGAAGAATAGATAATGACGGTATTGAATGAACAATAGATAAGTAGATAAGAACAATGGAGCGCTAATGACGGTGGAGGCTCGAAGCGGATATCAATTAGATAAGAGTTAATTGATCTGCACATCTCCGGAACCGTGCATCCTACGCAAAAATGGACCGCAGATTCGTGATCAAAGCATGCCAAAACCTTTTTTTTTTAGGATCGTGAGTCGACGAACGTCGTACTTGTGACTCAGTGCGCCAGAACTGGTACAACCTTTCTACAAGTGCGCCAGAACTGGTACAACGTAACTACTGCTCTTTGATATTTTGGTTTAAGCGTATGCAAAGCGTTTAGCAAATGTTTATGCGTTGTGAGTCGACGATGCATCATTTAGCAATGATTTAAAATGTTTGATTCTTGGTGTATTTAAACTCTTTTGTGGGGACGTAGACTGTGCAGAAACCATTAAATGGGAAGACATTTGTCTTGATACGACAAAAACCATTGGTATTCTGTTTTAAATCTACCATTAAATATCCATGCGCCTCTAGAGTTGCATCCCTGTAGGCATCTTCAATAAATTTTGGGTTATCTGGTGACACTTGTCGTGCTAAATATCTTATTTGAGTTTTATCTCGAGGGTTTTTAAAATATATTATATAACTTGAGTGTAAGGATATGTCTCTTTGCCCTTTACCCTGATGAAATAAATTTTGTGTTAAATAAAATACACTAAGATTCCTGTGACGACTACCTTTTGTAAATATATCCACAATTCTTCCATCAGACTCTCTCATTATATCATCAATAATAACAAGATGTGGGTTTTCACCGTCAAACATATTAACATTTGGAATTCCTTGATGGTAGTTAACATTTGGTAAATTATATAAAGGTTGCATTTCATCAAAGCACCATGTGATCTGATTAAAATCACAATTACATATTTCTGTAACTGATTTTATGAAATTTGTTACAAAATTTGACTTCCCACATCCACTTGGCCCCGCCACAATAGCAGTAAATGGATGGATAAAGTGAAACATTACACACGTCTAGACTTCTAAGGGGTGAAATAAATAATGAAAGTGTTGGTGTTAACAATTAATATATATTGCAAACATTATATAAAACAGAATGATCTGTATACTATTTCTAACACAATTAGTACATCATAATTTTACAACCAACTCAACCTCAAATAAATGCACACACACACACGCAAATATAAACAACAATTAACTTAAATTATTTACAATAAAACAACGATTAAATATGTAATAAACTCTACGTCATATTATACTATTATCATTATTTTACAATCAATACAAATTTTATTTACATGCAGACATAAAATTAAAAACTATCAACACTTAACGCAGTTTATAATGACCCCAAGCTAATGTTTCAATACTATTATCTAAAATATGTCTCCTTGTGTCATTATATGATAAACCAATCTTATTTAATTTTTGTGTAAAAATTGTGTGTTTAATTGATTTAAATCTAAGCATAATATAATATTGCACTTTTTTATTAAATAGAGAAGACTTATAATTATCCATGGTCATCTTTTTAGTGATACATTTATTTACCCCTTTTGCCTTGGCTATAGTCTTATTCTCTAAGTTAAAAGCGTACATTTTGGATCGTAAACCCACAAATTCTTTCATGATTTTACCATTATTTTCATCTTTAAAAAAACCTAATTTCTTTTTATTTAATTTTGGATATTCAAAAATATTATTTGCATCATAAGCTGAGGTATCAAAGTATGATGAAAGGTCAGGTTTTATATCAGAGTAAAAATCATCTGTAAATATATGATATATTAAACTATCCGTATCTGTATACAATAATTTGATTTTACTAAACTTTTTAACCATATAGTTATAATGAAAATCATACATTAATGTTTTTGAAATATCTAAAATGCAAAACCCCAAATAAATTGGTTTGTTATATATTAACTTTGTTTTTCGCAACTGAACCGCAACTAGGTTTTCCGAAAATACTGAAAGACTATGAAATTGTGGTTTAGCGATTAGATCTTGAGCACCTAAAGCTTTGCCCTGGTTCTCCCAGTGTGTAACTAATTTTATGTTAACCCTTTTTTCAATATTCTCCATAGTCTTTCCGAAGACTGAATTATTGATTAATTTATAAAAATCTTTTTCGAAATCTGATTTTGCTAACGTTCTTAATTTTGTGTTTAGATCTATGTACATCTTCAACCAGCGAGACTGTTTAAATTTTAAAACTCTTTTAAAACTCTATGAATTTTAGTTAATTTAACCCCCATTTCTATGCACTGCTTTAAATTTCTGTAATGAATTACATATTTATCTTTATTATTTAAATTTGGGACTAGTTTATTTTCATTAATATTGCCTGCACAAATGTTTTCGGGGCATAAAGGAAAGTCCGAATGTAAATCGTGAAGTTCATCTGGATATTCCAAATCAACTTCTAAAATAAAACCGAAGTTCGATGTCTCAGACACATTAAATTCTGTATTTGGATTTACCCATTCGAATCCACCAGTAGGAAGACATTGAGACATAGCCCAACCATATAAATTGTTGGCATCAAAATATGTGATATATGAATTTGGTTTCCCTGCATCATAATCCCCCATATATTTGTTATTAGCTCTAGCATAACGATTACTACATTGAGATACACCACCCCTGATACCTGATCTAATAAATGCAATTTTCTCATAATCTGTTAAAAGTTCTAATTCTATTTTTGTATATTTTAACATTGCATCCCAACTTAAACCGGGTGCTGTGTAATAATGGGCAGGGTCTAAATCATAAGTATTAATACATAACTTTCTAAAGTTTTCAAATACATCGGTTAAAAGTAAAACGTCTGTTTTTAAATACAGGTTTGAATAATCTAGCATATTACAACACCCAAAGTGTTCCCAAACATCTTTAGCATGATTGTAATCATCATTTGAAATATGGGAATCTGTGAGCGAGCAATAAAAAAATTTTTGTTCGGGGAGCGATGTCAGGCTTAAACTATCATAATTAGTCATAAGTTCATATGGATAAACGCCTTTCCGTTTTAAACGAAAGAAATCTTCATCATTAGGATAATTTCTACGTAATTCTTGAAATTGATCATTACTGAGATTTTTGGCCAATTCTTCTAATTTACATGATAAAAACTTAAATGAATCTATGAATCTTAATATAATTTCGTGGTTATTCATTTTTAATTTTTTGGAAAAGGATATATATTTTTCTTTATTTTGAGGGATAACTTCGACTTCACCATCACAAAAGTTTAACGCGTGAACAATAAAATGAGCATCATAGTGACTAAGGTTGTGTAAAAATACTGGTATATAACGAGGTTTTCTGAACTTCGAGCTACATGATTCGTGAGCAACACCTATAAAACTACCGGTGTACCAATCAAAATCATAAAAATGTTCTGCTAACTCTGTTTCACAAATATGACAAATGGTTGCATTTGAAATTTGGTTTTTGTCTTCATTTGTTAGCGGAAGTGGAGGATATTTTTGAAGTCTATTTATTTCTAATTTTCTAAATACTTGTGCACAGTTGGGTCCGCAATACGTTACATATTTTGATAATTTATCATCATATTGTGACGGCCCAATATTATTATTAATAATTAAATTCAATATAAAGGGGCGTCAAAAATAGTTTTAAAAGATATATATTAAGCAATTAAGTTAAATTAATAAACATAAAGTTAATATATTTCAGACATTAGCCCAATAACATAGTAAATCAAAGGCAAAATTATTGTTTTTCCGTAATAAATAAATTTATTTAAAAACTTGAAAAAATATTTAAAATAAGATAAATAATAGAAATACAAGTCAAAAAATATTATAAAATTAAGTTAAATAACGTTTATAAGATAATTAGAAAGTTTGTTAAAAATTGTTTAAGTCATGGGAGGTGTTCGTGTATAAAAGAAATTTTTTTCTAAGTTGTGGAAGGAGTTCACGTATAGATGAAATTTCCTAAGTTGTTGAAGGAGTTCATGTATTAAAGAAAATTTTCCTAAGTTGTTGAAGGAGTTCATGTATTAAAGAAAATTTTCCTAAGTTATGGAAGGTGTTCACGTATAGACGTCTTGTATGGAGGAAGCTGCCGGAGGTACATACCTACAGTTGTACATATATATGGGGTGGTCGGGAGCCCGACTGCCTGAAGTACTGTAGCACAATGACTAGTCCTATATTAGGGACTTATGATATTAAACTCAATGATACAAAAGCAATACTATAGAAGGTCTCCATGATGAATTTGCATTACAATAGTAGGGTCGTGGGTTCGAACCCTATATATGAATGACTTATGAAAGTAAGGTCTATGATTCAAAAGCAATACTATAGAAGGTCTCTGTGATTAATATGCATTACAATAGTAGGGTCGTGGGTTCGAACCCTATATATGAATGACTTATGAAAGTAAGGTCTATGATTCAAAAGCAATACTATAGAAGGTCTCTGTGATTAATATGCATTACAATAGTAGGGTCGTGGGTTCGAACCCTATATATGAATGACTTATGAAAGTAAGGTCTATGATTCAAAAGCAATACTATAGAAGGTCTCTGTGATTAATATGCATTACAATAGTAGGGTCGTGGGTTCGAATCCTATATATGAATGACTTATGAAAGTAAGGTCTATGATTCAAAAGCAATACTATAGAAGGTCTCTGTGATTAATATGCATTACAATAGTAGGGTCGTGGGTTCGAACCCTATATATGAATGACTTATGAAAGTAAGGTCTATGATTCAAAAGCAATACTATAGAAGGTCTCCATGATGAATTTGCATTACAATAGTAGGGTCGTGGGTTCGAACCCTATATATGAATGACTTGTGAAAGTAAGGTCTATGATTCAAAAGCAATACTATAGAAGGTCTCTGTGATTAATATGCATTACAATAGTAGGGTCGTGGGTTCGAACCCTATATATGAATGACTTACGAAAGTAAGGTCTATGATTCAAAAGCAATACTATAGAAGGTCTCTGTGATTAATATGCATTACAATAGTAGGGTCGTGGGTTCGAATCCTATATATGAATGACTTATGAAAGTAAGGTCTATGATTCAAAAGCAATACTATGGAAGGTCTCTGTGATTAATATGCTTTACAATAGTAGGGTCGTGGGTTCGAATCCTATATATACATGACTTACGAAAGTAAGGTCTATGATACAAAAGCAATATTATAGGAGGTCTCCTTGATGCATAAGCATTGTATGGGGTGGTCGGGTGACTGACTGCTCCTAGTACTGTAGCAAAATGACTAGTCCTTATTAGGGACTTGAAAAGGAATATTATGGTGGCGTGTGTGCTGCTTCACGAGCAATTGGTCCGAGGTAAACTTGGACTCGCTAACCGATGTGTCCTAGACATATCATCTTAGTGTCGGTGGTAAGCGGGTTCGTTGTAGCAATACGGCTTTCCCGTGGACATCGCACACCCATACCGTTTGTGGGCGGCGTCGTAGCGCATAGCGATGTGTCGTCTATCTTTCGGATGGGGATGATGAGTGTGTTTGGTAGCACTTTTAAGTGTAACAGGCATACTCAGCTTCATGTCTTAGTGCATTAGCGCTATGATACGTGGAGTTTTGTTCATTGGCGTCTTAGTAGCGTGCTACTATGATACGTTGGTGACATTTTTTATATAACAACAATACTAACTTTGTTGCCAAAGTCGATAGGAGTCATGTGGGTGTGTTGTGAGGGTGCGCCGCCCGTATGATAGTTGCATTGATGCTTACTGCTACTTGCGGTATTGCGTCTTGTGATGGATCTGCGGGTGTGCTGCGCCTGATTCGACGCATTCCTGTTGTTCTGGTCGATGGAGGTATACAATTAACATCTTAGTGTCGGTGGTAAGCGGGTTTGTTGTAGCAATACGGCTTTCCCGTGGACATCGCACACCCATACCGTTTGTGGGCGGCGTCGTAGCGCATAGCGATGCGTCGTCTATCTTTCGGATGGGGATGTTGAGTGTGTTTGGTAGCACTTTTAAGTGTAACAGGCATACTCAGCTTCATGTCTTAGTGCATTAGCGCTATGATACGTGGAGTTTCGTTCATTGGCGTCTTAGTAGCGTGCTACTATGATACGTTAGTGATATTTTTAATATAACAACAATACCAACTTTGTTACCAAAGTCGATAGGGATCATGTTGGGTGTGTTGTGAGGGGGCGCCATCCGTATGATAGTTGCATTGATGCTTACTGCTACTGGCGGTATTGCGTCTTGTGATGGATCTACGGGTGTGCTGCGCCTGATTCGACGCTCTCTGTGGTTCTGGTCGATGGAGGTATACGGGTGGTGATGTCTGCTGGGATGTATGGGGACCTTGGAATGGTGTAAGCCCGACTATAGTCGTATTGATGCTTGTTGCGTTCTGCAGCATTACGTCTCTGCGATGGTTGTTTGGTGGGACGCTATTCTCAATGGCGCTCTCTGCGTCTTGGTTTGACTCACACCTAAGTAGCTTTGCCCAAGTCGGGTCCCTTCATTGCGGGGCTGCAGACTGTCTGCCCTCCACGATGTTTTATATAACAACATAATATTATATCTCTGTAACTTTCCCACCTTTGAATGATTGAAGGCAACTTGTTGGTGGGTGAGACAAACATGATCGAAAATGCATTTACTCAACGTCAGTGACACAAACCCTTTCTGATGGCGAATTATTACTCTTATCTTATAACTGCCTTTTGGCTATATCTGCCGTTGTATTGGTTGGTGGAGCATAGTATAATAATATAGTTGGTGATGCCATACACTTACATCACGTCTGCAGGAGCGGCGGTCTGGTAGGTGGTGGCGTTCACGGAGGGTTTACGGCCAGTGTGCCTATTTGCCTAAACCGTGTGACGTACATTCACTGTGGCTGGATTCGTTCGTATTCTGTATGGCGTTTACACGCATTGACATGCGCGACTTCGGTCGATGTTTGTGCTTACGCACTAACAAGGGGCCAAGCCTCTTTTACTGGTTCGCCAGTTATTTTGCTGTGGACTACGGTCCAGTTCCCGAATTAGCGTTCCCTTCGGGGGGAGTGCATCAAAATGGTTGGCACTCACCGTGCACGGCGTGTGTGGGGCCGTGTACCTCCCCTACATTTTTTTAAAATAAATGTAGGAGAGCGAAGCCCTTGTATCGGGTATTTTGTATAAATATATTGTGAGCCTTTTCCAAGCGGGAAGGGATAAATAATAATAAATTAATAATGTCAACCTGATACAAGTGGAATAGGGACATTTCATGTTCTTAACCTTTTTCGAGCCCTGTCTTCGTGAACGGGGTTCACTTAGCTTATAAGGCACTACCAACAGCTTTCAATTGCTCTAGTGAATATTCATTCTTCCAAAAGACACCTAAAAGAACTAAGTTACTAAACAAACACAACGTAAATAAGGGTCCTAACTAAGACGATCACGCCAAAATATTAAAAACGGCCTGGAGACGCCAGTAACTTAAGGTATCTTCGATAAAGATTTAGTGGACTGTAATTTTGGTGCATACGGCAAAGGGGAAAATAAATAGGTGGGATAGCACGCACTGACCTGATGAGGGCTGCCGCGCCTTCCTCCTGGAGTGTCTGCTATGCAGCGAGCTCGCCACGTGGTTCGGCGCACACGCACTCTCGGAACAGTCTCGTGAAGTCCCACACTCTCCACCTTTGCCCTTACGGGGGCGTCTCACACTTTTATGAGTTACAAAGACACAATGTCTGATGCGGTGAATATTAAACATAAACAGGAGAACTCAATGTTCGTCCTGCGCGGTTTGCGGTTAATGTACATAAGACGCGACGGGTGGCCGTGCGTTGCGGATGGCGTAATATCACTTAGTATAATGACGCGCGCCGAGATCCTCTTTTTCACCTCGGCGGCAGCGCGTGCGGTAGGAAAGGGAAGGAAGGAAGGAAACAAAAAATATGCACTAGTCATGTTGATAAAGTAGATATAACTTAGGACGAACTCAATGCGATATGTAATGTAATGTTGATAAAGTAGATTGTTAACTGGCATTACCATTTCCTCCCGCCCTTAAAGGGTCACCTTTAAAAGACAACCGTAATATAAAAAGTAAAAGGAAAACAAATAAATAAGCGGTATATAAAGTGAGAGGATGCGCTCAATGCGCATGTCTCATCTACTAACCTTACTTGGTAAGCGAGAAAATGTATACATAAATATAATATTGCGGTTTAATACTTTTTTAATATATATAAATATAAACTTAATTCCTAATTTAGATAAATAATTATAATCAAAATAATCGTGATTTATTGTCTTGGGAGAGGGCAAATACGAGCAACAGGACGGAGATATGTTCCCTTAGTAGTTCTCACGGTCACTACTCGAACTACGCCATCCTTCGAAGGATGAACAGACTCGACAATCGCTAATGGCCAAGCAAGGGGCGGTTCATTATCATTTATCACAATTACAACCATGCCTGGTACGATAGCCGTAGACGGGGTGTTCCACTTCTGACGAACTTGTAATCCGTGAAGGTATTCCGTCCTCCACCGGTCCCAAAACGACTGAACTAATTTATCCAGTAAAGAATGCCTGTGTAACAGACTGGTAGAGTCAGATTTGACTTTGGGTGCGGGTAATGACAATAAAGGTGCGGTATTCAAAAAATGACTCGGAGTAAGAGCTGAAGGCTCTGCAGGATCAGAACTCAATACTGTCAAGGGCCGCGAGTTTAGCAAGCACTCAATTTGCGCAAGAACAGTATTAAGCTCTTCGTATGAAAGTAACTGATGTCCGATAACTCGGAACAGATGCGTTTTTACGACTTTGATCATACTCTCCCAGGCGCCTCCAAAATGAGGAGAGTTGGGACAGATGAACTTCCATGTTATACGATTCTCAGCACACTCTTGCTCAAGCTTTGGGCGGTATTCAACGTTTAGAAATTTATAGAGATCGCGAAGATACGAAGCGGCACCTTTAAAATTCGTTCCATTATCCGAATATAAAAACTGAATCGGCCCTCGTCTAGAGAGGAAACGTTTAAGCGCAGCGAGGAAACTAGAACTACTAAGATCTGTAGCGATTTCTATATGTACAGCTCGAGTCGTGAGGCATGTGAAAACACAGAAGTACGCCTTCTCGCTGCGTACACCACGACGACGTACAGGAGTGTATGCGATAGGACCGGCATAATCGCAGCCCGTGTGTGTAAATGCCTTAATAGCTTGTCTTACACGACTATGGGGAAGATCAGCCATCAAAGGGTAAGTTGGACGGGGTCTAAGCCGGAAACATATATTACATTTGTAGACTCTGCTTCTCACAGTGCGGCGTACGGAAAGTATCCAAAAATTTTGACGGAGCAATGACAATAACAATTCAGGCCCAGCGTGTAAATTTTTAATATGATAATAGTCAATGATCATGTTCACTACATGATCACTGCGCGGGAGTATAATTGGATGTTTTTGCGTGTAATCTAATGCGGAGTTCGAAAGACGACCACCAATGCGGATTAAACCATTCTCAATAAAAGGCCTTAAACGATTGAAAGCGGGCGAGCAAGGTTTGTTACCTTCAATATTTAAATATTCCACTGCAAAATGCTGTTTTTGCAGGGCGCGGAGGATTATAACCTCAGAGAAACTGAGATCATCAGCAGTCACTACAGTAGTGTTGCGGCGGGGCAATCATTTAGCAAACTTACACACGTACGCAATTATACGTAGAAGTTTACTCCAAGAAGAGATGCGGAGTGCGAGCTCATAAATCGCAGAATTACAGACGGATGTGCACACAGTGTGCGACAAAATCTTCTTCTCAGGCATATTTGCAATAACCTCATTGTCTAAAGTACGAAGAGGCCATTGAGATGGATCTAACGAAGTCCACTGAGGCCCATGGAGCCACAGGGGGTTTGAAACTAATTTATTTGGCGTAACGCCACGTGAAAGTATGTCAGCGGGATTCTCAGTACCTGCGACATGATAAAAGTTATCAGCGCGAATATTGTCGGTAATCTGAACAACGCGGCTTGCAACAAAGGTCTGCCACTTGTGTGGCGAACTCTTTATCCAGTACAGAGCTACTTTTGAATCTACAAAGGTATAGACTGATATTGCAAGGTCAAGAGAATAATTGTCGAGTACTCTGCGAAGCAATTTTGAGAGTAAAACCGCTCCACAAAGCTCAAGGCGTGCAATAGATAGTGGTTTCGTCGGTGCGACTTTAGTCTTTGCACAAATCAACTGGACGGTGTTACCATTGACGCTCTTTACATGTATGTAGACTACGGCACCGTATGCGTGCTCGCTGGCGTCGGAAAACCCCAGGAGTGACGCAGTACAGTTTTTGGATACACCAACATGTCGCGGGATACGTAAATCATTAAGAGCTGGTAATTCAGCACAGAATTGCCTCCACATCTTAATAATTGGCGGTGGTGGTATGTCGTCCCAATCTAAATTAAGTTGCCAAAGCCGCTTTATTAACAATTTGGCGTACGCGACTGTGGGAGCAACGAAACCCATTATGTCCCACAGGCGAGCGACAGTAGATAAGATGGCGCGCTTAGTGCACGTCACATCAGCGGGAACAGATATCTTAAAATAAAAGGCGTCACTATCGGTAGACCAATGCAAGCCTAGTATTTTATGTGGCATTGATTTATCGAACTCTACTTCTCCTGTAATTTTATGGGAAGTAGGGTCATCTAAAACAGATCGACGGTTGCTATGCCATTTTATCAGGTCCCATTGGGCACCCTTGAATAAGTCTATCAGCTGCCGAGAGGTCTCACTGGCCTCGGATTCACTGGGCATAGAGAACGCGATGTCGTCCATATATAGCGAAGTAAATGCGATACGACTCGCAAGCGGATACTTTGCGCCGTCGTCATCAATGAGCTGTCTTACCGTGCGCAATGCATGGTATGGACTCGAAGTTAAACCGAAGCACACGCGATTGAAGTGGTATAACACAAGTGGGTCTTGTGGACGGAAGCGGTATAGGAAGCATTGGTAACGACGATCAGAATCGCGAACAACTATTTGCAGAAATTGTTGGCGACAGTCGGCTGTCATAGCGATTGGATATAAGCGGAAAGTTAAAATTATATTGAACAAGTCGCCTTGCAAATTTGGTCCTGAACGCAGAATATCATTTAATGATCGCCCAGTGCTAGTCTTACTGCTAGCATCCAGGACGATGCGCAGACGCGTTGACTTCTTATCTTCGCGTAAGACTCCATGATGCGGTATGACATATATTGGAGCGGGTTCATGAGAGTCATACGGCGGTGCGGGGGATATATAATTTTTAGCTAAGTATTCCTTTATGACGTCATCATATGCTAACCTTAATGTAGGCGAGGCTTGAAGTTTCCTCTCCAAGCACATGAATCGTCGTCGAGAGGTTTCATAAGAATCTCCGAGAGAGTAAACGTCATCTTTAAATGGCAGGCCAACAATATATCTACCAGTAAAAGGATCGCGGGATGTCGTAGATTTATAAAACTCTTCACATTCAATGTCTGAAGGACACTGAATGGGCGGTGCGGAGGGTGGCTGTTCAAGCTCCCAAAATCGTTGCACTAATTTGTCAACGATAGGAGACTCTAGAACTGAGCAGCACGTTAAAGAATGATTTACCTGAAGTGTCGGCACTGAGCCCATAATAACGTAACCAAATACCGTATTCAAAGCCGAGGGCCCGGACAAGTCGTTAGACGAATAAATTACGTCTGGACATAGTAAGTGCGGGAAAAGGGATGCGCCTATCAAAACATCAATTTTATTAGGCATGCTATAACATTCATCAGCGAGTCTTATGCCATGGAAGTGTGATAAGACAGATGTGTCTACCACAGCGGTGGGCAAAAGGTCGGTGATTTGATCAACAACTAGCGTTGAAATATTGAAGTTAATATTCGAGTCGAATCGTGAGAAAATTTTAATATCAATCGATTTCGATTTTACAATTTTTTCAACTCCACCGAATCCCTTTACTACAGTACATTCGGTATCGTGTTGTTGAACGCCTAAACGATGACAGCACTCTTTAGTCATAAAATGGCTTTGAGCCGCGGAGTCTAATAATATACGAATAATTTGTTTCTCTCCCTTAGCATCGTAAGCAAATACTTGAGCGGTTGATAATAAAACAGTTCTCTGCGAACGACTTGCGCGCGCGGGAGGCGGTGAACGTTGAGAAACATTCTTGAACGAAGTACACAGCGCGACGTCTGAACGCGCACCCGCGGTGAGGGGTGGCGAGTGTGCGGGCGCGGGGGTTGTAGACTTCAGTGTAACTGGCTGAAGCAGTGGAGAACGCGCCAGCGCAGGGGAAGCATTATCGCTTCTGCGGTGGAAGTGCAACAATGTGTGATGTTTAAATTTACAAACTCGACAACTATAATTTGAAGAGCAACTAGACACTCGATGACTTAAACTGAGACAATTCACACATGCATTGTTACTCTTTACGCATTTAAATCGTTCCTGCGGCGTCATTTTATTAAAGTCTGCACACTTAAATAGGTGTTGATGCACAATATTATCGCACAGACACTTTGAGCAACTAGTCGTCGTGCTTACGTACGCCTGATACTTCGGCGACGAAGTATTATTACAGCGACGATTATTACCGTTACCTCGTCGATTGTTTGGTGCGCTATTAGAATTTGTACTAGAATCGGTGCGTTGCAAAACTTTGGAGCGGGTCTTAATAAAATTTACTAACTCATCAAAGGTAGGTACCATCGAGTTATGACTATATTCGAAAGAGCGAATGGTATCCGGGTCCAGCCTCTTAAGCGCGATATGAAGAACAATCAAGTCTGCGAGATTATCTAACTTTAAGTTTTGTAAAGCGCGCACTGCACTTATAAAGTTATAAGTAAATAAATCAAAATTATTTGCGGTGGCCGATTGCAATGGCTTAAATTCGAACATCTGATTAATATATGTAGATGCTAGCACACGCCGGTCTTCATATTTGTCAACGAGTGCTTGCAATAAAATTTTATAATTTTCAGCGCAAGGAGTTATACCTGAGCATACAGATAGGGCTTTGCCCGTTAGTTTACCTAGCAAATAGTATAACTTTTCAGCGTCGGTAAGCGATGTGTTGTCATGGACGGTTGATTTAAAGCTAGCATAAAATAAAGGCCATGAGCGAATGTCACCCGAAAATGGCATAAGTTCGATAGGCGGAAGTGAGAATCTGGCTTTAGATGGTGTACTAGTACTTTGTGAATTAGATTGCGAATATTGTAAATAAAGCCTATTTATTCTACCGCAAAGAGACTCAAACGCAATGAGGCTGTTATAATCAGGTTTAGCAATAGGGTTTATTTTTAATAAATGTGAATTATAATTATCTAAGACCTGTTTAAACTCAATACGTAAAGCATTAATATTAGAACTTCCATCAAGAAAACGCTCCATCGTGGAAGTGTTTATGTGGATGTCCGAGGACATATCATATATTTTTTGCACTATTTCAAATAAAGCATCTCGTTTAGCTAACAATAAAACCAACTCAGCATCAGGTGTGCCCTCATTATCCGAGGAATCGCTATTATTCGATGCTATTTGTTTTTTAGGCGGCATTACAACTTAAGTTATGCGGCAAAAATAATATAATTATAAGCGGGTAGTCTGTAAGCGACCTCGCTACGCGGTTGAATTATTAAATATTAGTTTTGTTAACGATGAACTTTAATTGTCAACTTTTATAATAATTATGAAGTTATTTATAACGAATATAATGCTTAAATATATGTGCAAATAATAAATGTAATTTAACAGTATAATCTATAGATGTAGTTAAAAGTTGATGACGTGATGTGAACATACAACAAATAATTTATATAGATAATTATATGCTTATTCATTCTATGAATATAGTTTTAAAATTACTATGAATGTCACCTATTAGGACCTATTCTAGTGTTCTAATAAGGGCGGGGTTAATCCGAAGTCGGATTAAAATATAAATAATTAATTATATAAACGCTTATTACGATAACGATCTAATAAGGGCGGAAAGTCAAGGTCAATCCAGCGAGAAGTGACCATTAAAAATGGAGACGCCAGTAACTTAAGGTATCTTCGATAAAGATTTAGTGGACTGTAATTTTGGTGCATACGGCAAAGGGGAAAATAAATAGGTGGGATAGCACGCACTGACCTGATGAGGGCTGCCGCGCCTGCCTCCTGGAGTGTCTGCTATGCAGCGAGCTCGCCACGTGGTTCGGCGCACACGCACTCTCGGAACAGTCTCGTGAAGTCCCACACTCTCCACCTTTGCCCTTACGGGGGCGTCTCACACTTTTATGAGTTACAAAGACACAATGTCTGATGCGGTGAATATTAAACATAAACAGGAGAACTCAATGTTCGTCCTGCGCGGTTTGCGGTTAATGTACATAAGACGCGACGGGTGGCCGTGCGTTGCGGATGGCGTAATATCACTTAGTATAATGACGCGCGCCGAGATCCTCTTTTTCACCTCGGCGGCAGCGCGTGCGGTAGGAAAGGGAAGGAAGGAAGGAAACAAAAAATATGCACTAGTCATGTTGATAAAGTAGATATAACTTAGGACGAACTCAATGCGATATGTAATGTAATGTTGATAAAGTAGATTGTTAACTGGCGTTACCACGGCCTATTAATAAACCTTTTGAAAGATCATTTAGAAAGATCAAAACATAATTTATTAATCCTGGTCATATATATATATATATATATATATATATATATATATATATATATATATATGTATATATATATATATATATATATATATATATATAATGTTATTGAAAAGGGGATATTTTTAATATTATAATATTTTTATACAATAGAGAGGGGGGGGGGGATTCGTTACAATTTGGTGCCGTGACCAGGATATATTTTAAAAAGAAGGTCGTCTATATAAGAATTACGAAGTAGGCATTATGCCTACAATTTGTTGTCCGTGAAATGGAGAGGTGTCCTGGAGGATGGTGTTTGCTGGGGGTGGTTGAGAGTCTGGGGGTGGGGCTTTAACGTTACTATTAATTACTTGTTATAAAGATGTGTGCATAGTTAATACAAAATAAACTTTAAAGTGAAATAAGTGAGAAGACGCAGTAACATTTGTGTAAGTGAAGGACATAACGGTGCAAAAAGTGATAAAAGTATATAAATATAAAAATGGCTAAAACAAAGAAAAGTTCAAATTTAGTGAGGGCTAAGCCTAAAAATAAATTAAAAATACTTCAAAATTTATTAAGAATGTAGAGAAAACCTTTGAGATTAAAATAATTTCTCGAAGATAAGTTTGCTAACCAAATGAAAGGTCACCAAATTAAAGTAAACCAAGAAGAGGTGTACGGGGCGAGCACCTCATATGTTACTGATCCTAAAAGGAATAATTTATATAAAATACATAATGTAACAATAGAAAAGCTGAAGATGAAAAATGAAATACTCATCCAGTAACATTTTATAAGATCTCACCAATTAAATAAAGGACGTTCCATCTAATAATCTCAATATAATCGAAAGTTATGAGCAAGATTTAAGTTAAATTTTTAAGAAAATATTAAATTAAGTATTTTATTATATTAATTCATTAAAACAAATAATGTTCATGTGTGATATTTGTAATAATTTAAATTAAATAGAGAGAATTATAAACCTGGGTCAGTACGCCTGATTCAATAACATTAATAAGTTCAAGCAGCCACTTAAACTAAATATATATATAATATCGGACAAATTAGATAACAAGTGCGAAACAATTTAAAAGAGGCAAGTCGCATTAGAAACACAAAATTTGGAAAGCGTAATAAGTTAATGAAATATCACATTGGCGATTTAGTAAAAGGTTCTAGTTCTAGTAAATCAGATGCAGATAACAAAGTTATGAGTAAATTTAATTTGGCGTATTAAGGCCTTATATAATAGCAGCCGTACCATCTTACAATGTACTTTAATAAACCTTAGAAAGCCCAGAAACAAATGAAATTAGAGGAAATTTAATGCTATTCATTTATTAAAATATTTTAAATAATAGGTTTGGCTTATAAACATTCTAGAATAAATACTGTAACATAACTTGGTCCCGTGGGTGGCCTTTTGAAAAACAGATTAAAATTATTTAAGTTATGAGCAAGACACAAATTAATTAAAAATAAGAAAAATGTTGTAATAATTTTATTAATAACTATCTGTAAATATTGAGTGTAAGATAATTTTGTATAATATGTATTCATTGAATAGATTTGGGGAGTTGGGTCAGGGTGAATGGCTCAATCACATTTATCCCGTGGGTGTGTAGCCATCTGACTTCAACTCATAACCAAAATACTGTGTATATAAAGACAACATTGCTGAATTTATATTTTAAAGATTTAAAATGTAATTCAAAAATAAAAGAGAACCATTATTAAATTTTATTAAATACAATAAATTTATCAAGATGACAATTTATGGTTTATCACATTGGGATAGATGTGGTTGAAGGGGTTTGTGGCGGCGGACATTCCTTGGGGTAGGTGGGATGAAAATATATACTGAATTGTAACAGATTGAAAGAGGAAAGAACAGATACACATAAGTTCAAAATTTTGAGTGTAGTGCATATGCTCTCAATATAGTAAAATTTTATATCAACGACTCCACTGTGTGGGTCATTAACATAAAATTTGGGGGTGGATTGTGACGGCCCAATATTATTATTAATAATTAAATTCAATATAAAGGGGCGTCAAAAATAGTTTTAAAAGATATATATTAAGCAATTAAGTTAAATTAATAAACATAAAGTTAATATATTTCAGACATTAGCCCAATAACATAGTAAATCAAAGGCAAAATTATTGTTTTTCCGTAATAAATAAATTTATTTAAAAACTTGAAAAAATATTTAAAATAAGATAAATAATAGAAATACAAGTCAAAAATATTATAAAATTAAGTTAAATAACGTTTATAAGATAATTAGAAAGTTTGTTAAAAATTGTTTAAGTCATGGGAGGTGTTCGTGTATAAAAGAAAATTTTTTTCTAAGTTGTGGAAGGAGTTCACGTATAGATGAAATTTCCTAAGTTGTTGAAGCAGTTCATGTATTAAAGAAAATTTTCCTAAGTTATGGAAGGTGTTCACGTATAGACGTCTTGTATGGAGGAAGCTGCGGGAGGTACATACCTACAGTTGTACATATATATGGGGTGGTCGGGAGCCCGACTGCCTGAAGTACTGTAGCACAATGACTAGTCCTATATTAGGGACTTATGATATTAAACTCAATGATACAAAAGCAATACTATAGAAGGTCTCCATGATGAATTTGCATTACAATAGTAGGGTCGTGGGTTCGAACCCTATATATGAATGACTTATGAAAGTAAGGTCTATGATTCAAAAGCAATACTATAGAAGGTCTCTGTGATTAATATGCATTACAATAGTAGGGTCGTGGGTTCGAACCCTATATATGAATGACTTATGAAAGTAAGGTCTATGATTCAAAAGCAATACTATAGAAGGTCTCTGTGATTAATATGCATTACAATAGTAGGGTCGTGGGTTCGAACCCTATATATGAATGACTTATGAAAGTAAGGTCTATGATTCAAAAGCAATACTATAGAAGGTCTCTGTGATTAATATGCATTACAATAGTAGGGTCGTGGGTTCGAATCCTATATATGAATGACTTATGAAAGTAAGGTCTATGATTCAAAAGCAATACTATAGAAGGTCTCTGTGATTAATATGCATTACAATAGTAGGGTCGTGGGTTCGAACCCTATATATGAATGACTTATGAAAGTAAGGTCTATGATTCAAAAGCAATACTATAGAAGGTCTCCATGATGAATTTGCATTACAATAGTAGGGTCGTGGGTTCGAACCCTATATATGAATGACTTGTGAAAGTAAGGTCTATGATTCAAAAGCAATACTATAGAAGGTCTCTGTGATTAATATGCATTACAATAGTAGGGTCGTGGGTTCGAACCCTATATATGAATGACTTGTGAAAGTAAGGTCTATGATTCAAAAGCAATACTATAGAAGGTCTCTGTGATTAATATGCATTACAATAGTAGGGTCGTGGGTTCGAACCCTATATATGAATGACTTACGAAAGTAAGGTCTATGATTCAAAAGCAATACTATAGAAGGTCTCTGTGATTAATATGCATTACAATAGTAGGGTCGTGGGTTCGAATCCTATATATGAATGACTTATGAAAGTAAGGTCTATGATTCAAAAGCAATACTATGGAAGGTCTCTGTGATTAATATGCTTTACAATAGTAGGGTCGTGGGTTCGAATCCTATATATACATGACTTATGAAAGTAAGGTCTATGATACAAAAGCAATATTATAGGAGGTCTCCTTGATGCATAAGCATTGTATGGGGTGGTCGGGTGACTGACTGCTCCTAGTACTGTAGCAAAATGACTAGTCCTTATTAGGGACTTGAAAAGGAATATTATGGTGGCGTGTGTGCTGCTTCACGAGCAATTGGTCCGAGGTAAACTTGGACTCGCTAACCGATGTGTCCTAGACATATCATCTTAGTGTCGGTGGTAAGCGGGTTCGTTGTAGCAATACGGCTTTCCCGTGGACATCGCACACCCATACCGTTTGTGGGCGGCGTCGTAGCGCATAGCGATGTGTCGTCTATCTTTCGGATGGGGATGATGAGTGTGTTTGGTAGCACTTTTAAGTGTAACAGGCATACTCAGCTTCATGTCTTAGTGCATTAGCGCTATGATACGTAGAGTTTTGTTCATTGGCGTCTTAGTAGCGTGCTACTATGATACGTTGGTGACATTTTTTATATAACAACAATACTAACTTTGTTGCCAAAGTCGATAGGAGTCATGTGGGTGTGTTGTGAGCAATTGGTCCGAGGTAAACTTGGACTCGCTAACCGATGTGTCCTAGACATATCATCTTAGTGTCGGTGGTAAGCGGGTTCGTTGTAGCAATACGGCTTTCCCGTGGACATCGCACACCCATACCGTTTGTGGGCGGCGTCGTAGCGCATAGCGATGTGTCGTCTATCTTTCGGATGGGGATGATGAGTGTGTTTGGTAGCACTTTTAAGTGTAACAGGCATACTCAGCTTCATGTCTTAGTGCATTAGCGCTATGATACGTAGAGTTTTGTTCATTGGCGTCTTAGTAGCGTGCTACTATGATACGTTGGTGACATTTTTTATATAACAACAATACTAACTTTGTTGCCAAAGTCGATAGGAGTCATGTGGGTGTGTTGTGAGGGTGCGCCGCCCGTATGATAGTTGCATTGATGCTTACTGCTACTTGCGGTATTGCGTCTTGTGATGGATCTGCGGGTGTGCTGCGCCTGATTCGACGCATTCCTGTTGTTCTGGTCGATGGAGGTATACAATTAACATCTTAGTGTCGGTGGTAAGCGGGTTTGTTGTAGCAATACGGCTTTCCCGTGGACATCGCACACCCATACCGTTTGTGGGCGGCGTCGTAGCGCATAGCGATGCGTCGTCTATCTTTCGGATGGGGATGTTGAGTGTGTTTGGTAGCACTTTTAAGTGTAACAGGCATACTCAGCTTCATGTCTTAGTACATTAGCGCTATGATACGTGGAGTTTCGTTCATTGGCGTCTTAGTAGCGTGCTACTATGATACGTTAGTGATATTTTTAATATAACAACAATACCAACTTTGTTACCAAAGTCGATAGGGATCATGTTGGGTGTGTTGTGAGGGGGCGCCATCCGTATGATAGTTGCATTGATGCTTACTGCTACTGGCGGTATTGCGTCTTGTGATGGATCTACGGGTGTGCTGCGCCTGATTCGACGCTCTCTGTGGTTCTGGTCGATGGAGGTATACGGGTGGTGATGTCTGCTGGGATGTATGGGGACCTTGGAATGGTGTAAGCCCGACGATAGTCGGTTTGATGCTTGTTGCGTTCTGCAGCATTACGTCTCTGCGATGGTTGTTTGGTGGGACGCTATTCTCAATGGCGCTCTCTGCGTCTTGGTTTGACTCACACCTAAGTAGCTTTGCCCAAGTCGGGTCCCTTCATTGCGGGGCTGCAGACTGTCTGCCCTCCACGATGTTTTATATAACAACATAATATTATATCTCTGTAACTTTCCCACCTTTGAATGATTGAAGGCAACTTGTTGGTGGGTGAGACAAACATGATCGAAAATGCATTTACTCAACGTCAGTGACACAAACCCTTTCTGATGGCGAATTATTACTCTTATCTTATAACTGCCTTTTGGCTATATCTGCCGTTGTATTGGTTGGTGGAGCATATGTGTCGACCACATGCGGGTGGTAGCTGGCGGGAGGATCTGAGGAGACTCTCAAGGCTGCGGCCGAAAGCCGCACAACGTGGGACCCCATTCCCTTGAGGTGAGCGGTAGACTCATGACACGCTCTGCGGCTAGTAGCCGTGCTGATCATGCAATTGGTGGTGATGCCATACACTTACATCACGTCTGCAGGAGCGGCGGTCTGGTAGGTGGTGGCGTTCACGGAGGGTTTACGGCCAGTGTGCCTATTTGCCTAAACCGTGTGACGTACATTCACTGTGGCTGGATTCGTTCGTATTCTGTATGGCGTTTACACGCATTGACATGCGCGACTTCGGTCGATGTTTGTGCTTACGCACTAACAAGGGGCCAAGCCTCTTTTACTGGTTCGCCAGTTATTTTGCTGTGGACTACGGTCCAGTTCCCGAATTAGCGTTCCCTTCGGGGGGAGTGCATCAAAATGGTTGGCACTCACCGTGCACGGCGTGTGTGGGGCCGTGTACCTCCCCTACATTTTTTTAAAATAAATGTAGGAGAGCGAAGCCCTTGTATCGGGTATTTTGTATAAATATATTGTGAGCCTTTTCCAAGCGGGAAGGGATAAATAATAATAAATTAATAATGTCAACCTGATACAAGTGGAATAGGGACATTTCATGATCTTAACCTTTTTCGAGCCCTGTCTTCGTGAACGGGGTTCACTTAGCTTATAAGGCACTACCAACAGCTTTCAATTGCTCTAGTGAATATTCATTCTTCCAAAAGACACCTAAAAGAACTAAGTTACTAAACAAACACAACGTAAATAAGGGTCCTAACTAAGACGATCACGCCAAAATATTAAAAACGGCCTATTAATAAACCTTTTGAAAGATCATTTAGAAAGATCAAAACATAATTTATTAATCCTGGTCACATATATATATATATATATATATATATATATATATATATATATATATATATATATATATATATATGTGTTATTGAAAAGGGGATATTTTTAATATTATAATATTTTTATACAATAGAGAGAGGGGGGGGGGGGATTCGTTACAATTTGAACATTTTATATAATAACCAAAACTATGTACTTCATGTTTCTGAATATTGTGTGTGAAAGGTTTGGAAGGATCGTTAGAACATGATTCTATTGGTTTTAAAAATGCTTCAAAATCAGCATATACTACGAATGGTATCTTCAACTTTTTTTCATAACTATCAAATTTAATTTTATCATTTGAAATAGGTTGACCAAACCAATTCTTTTTTTTAAAAGTTTCACTGTTTGGTAATTCTGTACAAATGTGGGCACAATCGTATTGTTCATGGTTATTTAAACTTTCCTTAGATGGAAAGTGAAGTAGACATGCTTCGCAAATGTACATGATGTGACCGTCTTTTGAAATTTGTTTACTAACTAACCGCGATAAATTTTTTATGTAACAATAATGATTTTTTGTATCCTTGGAAAAAAATAATAAATTGATATGTCTATCTTTACGACACTTTGTTAAAAATAATGGACCTACTATAGAATTACATCGTTTTTCTTTATTATATTCTAACCCAAAAACATTAATACTAATATCATTTAATTTCTCTACTTTTGCTATGTCAGAAATTTTAACTGGAAAGGAAATACCATCAAATTTAAGTTTATTTGCATGTTTAACGTACGATGATACACGATCCGCGTCTTTGTTTACGGGATATAACGCCGAGAGTAACGCCCATTTAAAACAAAAATAATCCTTGGTTTTTACATTTATAACATCCTTTTTTAATTTTATGTCACGAGGAAGATCTATGTATGAAGTACCGCGTAGGGGGTTAAATTTATTAACATTCATGTCTATAGATTTTATGTTTTTTAGACTCCATCCACTATCTTTTTTTCAAATGCACTTATTTTAGTAGTAATTGTATCATTTAAAGATGAAAAAAAATATATTTAAGTCATCTCCTTGACAAAAGATATAGTTAAGCGTTTGAAAATCGAACGTATCATGAATATCTTTAGTTTGTTGAACAAAATCAGCATGCAATATGAAGTTTACTTTAAAAATTACGTGTTGATGAATACACTTCTTGTATTAAAAATAAAATATCATCTTTAATAGAATTTAAAAATAGTTCAGGAGTTTCAAAATCTACCAATGTCGAACTATCTACTCTACTCTTGATTTTATAAGTTAAAATCCTATTTCCAAAAGCAGATTCAATAACACTAACGTTTGATAAAGAATTATGTGAATTTAAAAGATTATTTTTGTGAACATTACTTTTAAAATGATTAGCTAAATACCGTTTCTTGATAAATATATGACACGTTAGACATTCCACTTGATCATCGTTACTGATACTGTTCCCTGCAGAGGTAGGCGCTTCTGCTTCCGTTGTTGGTTTTTTGATGATCTTGGGTTCTTTGCTGCTCGTTCGCTTCGTTCCTCTTCCAAATTGTAGTGGTTGACTACTAAAATGTTTAAATTTATTAAAAACTGTACAAGACATTGTGTAAATTATGATCGAAATGAATGTTTATTTTACTTACTTAAACTGTGTTTCAACCATCGCACAGTGATTATACAACTCATCATCATACGATGAATCGAACAGTTGATCCTTCTCCATTTCATCACAAACTTTAGACAACTCCTGATTTAATTCGCTGTTGAATAGTTCCGTTTTCTCTTCCATGGTTGTGGAGAAGAAAGCACTGGTGCACACTTCACTGAAGTTTGCCATCCTTATAGTAGAGAAGAAAATAGGTAGCAGAGTAAGTAACAGTTCAGTGTTGGTAGACCAACTGATACCCAAATTTGAAATAATGTCCAATATTTAAGTCTAACAAAGGATTAGAAATAGAATATAATGAGTACACGGAAGTAATTTAAGTAAACAGAATCACATTCACTAATGATCAGCTAATGACTGTCATTGTTAAAAAAGTATTTTTTAACTTTTTCACTTTCTGCTATTGTCTTTGTAATATTGTATACGAGGGCGTTTGTGTTGTCGTAGATGCTATCCTTATTAGTCTTTACGTAATATTTAATCCTCGTGGAAGCATGTTTCCAATGATCAGTAGTTGGAATCTTGGATAGCTTCTTCATATCGTACATTTCAATTTTGATGAGATGCGTCGCTTGGTCTCCGTCGTCAGAATTAGTAGAAATGTATGATACACCATCTCTAGCGGCTCGTGCTACGGTTGATGATAACAGCTTCCTCTTTTTTATTTTTGATTCAGCTTCAAAAAAATGATCAATCGATTGCGATTTTCTTTTTCCACCATCGCATGTGTTATTATTAATGACGATGTCATCACTCTCTTCTTGAGGGGAGAGTGGCGAGTAGTAATACTGTTTATAGGTATTTTCATCGAAGCTCAATGATTTCTGCAACAACACAGTTATCATGTTAATATCAATTTGTTAACACTTAATCATAAAAGTTAAAAAAGCTAAAGTTACAACCTATTAAAGTCCACTGCTGAACATAGACCTCCTCTCATTTATGAGAGGGTTTTAGGGCTAGGAAATGTTCGCTGCGATACCTCAATGCGTGTTGGCAAACTTCACATGCCTTCGAAATTTTCTCAGACATGCATTCCTCACGATGTTTTCCTTCACCGCTGAGCACGTGGTAAATCAGCACTTAAAATTGTAATTAACAATTTAATTGGTGCCGGCGGGGATCGAACCCGGGTCGCGTACTGTGAATTTTACATTTTGCGCTAACCATCTGAGCTACCACGGCTTAACCATATACACGCACATAATATTTAAATATAATTTGTTAACACTAAATCATACACACATAAGAAAATAACAGAAAGAAAAGTAAGTTTGTCAATAGAATAAACACTTACATCCATGGCCTTTGATGCGTTGAAGTAACACAAACGTAGTATTGATAGATCCACTGCGGTCAAACGACCATACACTAACTCCATGACTGCAGTTGCTTGGTCTTATATAGTACCAGTGAGTAATAATTCTAATCTAAAGAATTTCTGCAGTAGAATTGATAGTATCTTTATGCGTCAACAAGCTTACCTTACATTCTGTTGCTTATCTCTACATTCCTACGTCCTTCCTGTCGTGTTTTGTTCAGTGTATTGGTGACTCAAATACGATTTGTATAACACAAAGAATGTAATTTAATATTTAGATATCACTATAATTGATCATTCCTATATTAGTCATTGAGTAGATTGGTACTGTAATAATCTACTAATAGCAGTAATATTATGGATACACTAGATGTACAACAACATCTAAAAAAGATTCACTCCACTCTAGAAAATAATGTTTATGCTGCCAATAAACTACCCATGTACACCCACGTACCAACGTATATAATATGCAATTTGGATACAGATGATAAACCAGGGTCACATTGGGTAGCTTTATATATCGATACGAATGACGTCGGTCAATATTTTGATTCATTCGGACGGGCACCTGTACGATATCATCTAGAGTTTTTTAAAAGAAATTGTAAAAGATGGAACTGGAATGTTGATAGGATTCAGAATGAGTGGACTTCAGTTTGTGGCGAATATTGCTTAATGTATTTGCTATATAAGTTTCAGGGATGTTCAATGCATAGTTTTACGAGTATATTTACAGGGAACACATTGTACAACGATATTTTAGTGGATGAGATGTTTCGCTCCTATTTTATAGATAATAAGTAATAAGATTTTGTACCACTTCTGACTCAGTGCGCCAGAACTGGTACAACGTAAGTACTAATATATAATATTTTAAATAATATTAAATAAATAATATATAAGTGTGTATTATGTATATGTACGTATAATATACAATAAAGAAAGTAATTTAATATTTAGGTAATTTATTATTTTTAATATATAAGTGTGTATTATGTATATGTACGTATAATATACAAAAAAGAGAGGCGAAAAGTGGATTGCAGAGGCCCGTCTGGCTACGTTGAATGTATGTGGGGCAATGAATGATAAAATGGATGAAGTATGCGATATGATGTATGATAGAGGAATAGATGTATTATGTGTAAATGAGACGAAAAGGAAGGGGAAGGATGTCACTGCACATGGCATGTATACCGCATACTGGTCTGGTGTAGACGAGATCGAGCGGGCATGCCAGGGAGTAGGGATCATCCTTTCAGAACGAATGGGCCAATGTGTGAAAGAGTATGAATGTGTAAGCCCAAGACTGCTATGGATACGAATGAAAGTGGGCTTAAAGAAGTTGTTTGTGTTAGGGGTCTACGCCCCAGACATGTCTAAGCCCACTTATATCCGGGAGCAGTTTTGGGAAATGGTAAGGATGGTGCTAATGAAGTGTAAGGGAAATGAAAATATTATTATGCTAGGAGATTTTAATGGAAGGGTTGGGGTGAGGAGGCTTGGTTATGAAAGGATATTGGGAACGTTTGGTGATGAAAGTATAAATGAGAATGGTGAAAGCCTCCTCACCGTATGTGTGGAAAGGAATCTTTTTGTGACGAACACTTTCTTTCGTCATAAGAAGATTCACATGTATACTTGGGAAAGAGGTGATGATAGAAGCATGATAGATTTCATAACTGTGGATGAAAGAATGAGGAGCGCAGTGGTGGATACAAGGGTTTACCGGGGGTCCAACGTAGGGACCGACCACTACCTGGTCTTATGCCGAATTAGGGGTTTATTCAGACGTTGGCGGCATAGGACATCTGTGTCTACCACTGCGTTACAGCGTATAAGAATTGAGAGGTTACAAGATGAAGATGTGAAAGACAAGTACAAATGCAGACTGAGAGAAAATATAAGTAATTTGGATGAGTTGTGTGTGAATGAGTTAGACTTGGAGAATGTGTGGCATAATGTTAAGAAAGGTTTAGTGGATGCAGCTACCGAAGTATGTGGTGTTAGTAAGAGAATGAATGAAAGGAAAGACAATACGTTATGGTGGGATGACGAGGTACGTATGGAAGTTGAAGCAAAGAAGAGAGCATGGCTAGATTTACTAGCGACCAAAGCTGGTAACTCTGGCGGTAAGAATGATGAGAATGAAAGGAAAAAGGCAGAGTTTAAACGTTTAAATAAGAGAGTAAAAGAATTAGTTGAAAGGAAAAAGCAAGAAAGAACGGATAGGAATGATAGAAGAATATCGGATAACTTCCAGGCAAATATTAAAATGTTCTGGAAACTCGTAAGAAATACCAGGGGACTTTCAAAACAGCCTAGATTGAATGCGATACGAGACGAGAATGGCTGTATCCTGAATGATGAAGTGTTGAGTCTAAAGAGATGGAAGGAATATTTTGAAAGCGAATTTATGAGTGAGGAGAAGAGTGAACTAAATGAAATAGAAATTCCGAAAGAAGATGAAAGGGATAAGGAGATAAGTATGGATGAAATAATGAAAGCAATGAAAAGCATGAAAGTAGGTAAGGCAGCCGGATATGATAGAGTTTCACTCGAAATGCTAAGGGCTGGAGAGGACGTGGTGGCAGGCCTGCTGTACACCTTGTTTAATTTATGTTGGGAATTAAAGCGGGTACCGGGAGACTGGTGCAAAGCCGTGATAGTCCCAATATATAGGGGAAAAGGGTCACAGCAGGACTGTAAAAACTACCGTGGTATCAGCCTTCTTAGCATTGTGGGAAAACTGTATGCTAAGGTACTAATTGAAAGAGTTATGAAAGAAACTGATGAAAAAATTTGGGATGTGCAAGCGGGATTTAGAAAGGGAATGGGGTGTACAGATCAAGTCTTTTCCATGCGCATGATCGCGGAGAAGTTTTTGGCGAAAAACCAAAGAGTTTTTTGTGCGTTCATGGACTTGGAAAAGGCTTATGACAGAGTGGACAGGGATGTGTTATGGCAAACGCTGAACGCATTTAGGTTGAGCGCTGGTTTGATACAGGCATTAAAGTCTCTGTATAGGGACTCGAGTGCTTGTGTTAGAATCAACGGGGTCTACTCGGACTGGTTTGGCATCCATAAAGGTGTCAGACAGGGCTGTGTAGCTTCCCCGTGGCTGTTCAACCTATTTATGGACAGCTGTTTGGAAAATTTGAAAGTTGAAGAATGCGGGGTAAGAATGGGTGAGTTAACCATCAAATGCCTTTTGTACGCCGATGATCAAGTCATACTTGCGTCGTCGGCGGCCGAGTTGCAAATGATGGTTACATTAATGAACAGGTCATTAAAAGAAAGGGGAATGAAAGTGAACGCGAGTAAGACGAAAGTGATGGTTTTTGAAAGAGATGAAAGCAAAACGGTATGTGAAATAAGAATAGAAGGAGAGTTAATTGAGCAAGTGGATGAGTTCGTATATTTGGGATGTGTATTCAGCAGGGATGCGAGATATGATAAGGACATTGAACGACGAGTGAATGCAGGAAATAAAGTAAATGGGGCTCTACACTCTATTGTGAAAAGTCAGAATGTGTCAAAAAAGGCACGTATGGCAATTCACAGTGCTGTATTAGTCCCTACTTTAACGTATGGTAGTGAAAGTTGGGTGTGGCAGAAGAAGCACGAGAGTAGAATAAATGCGGTAGAAATGCGGTCGCTAAGGAGTATGTTAGGGCTGAATCTGAGTGACAGGGTGAGAAACAGTGTGATAAAAGAAGAGTGTGGTTTGCAAGATGATGCGGTGACCAGGATTAAGAAAGGAATGCTTCGGTGGTTTGGTCATGTAGAAAGAATGAATGCGGAAAGACTGACAAAGCAAATATATGTTGCAGAAGTGAATGGAAGAGTCGGAAAGGGACGTCCTAGGCGGAAGTTTGTCGACCAAATTGGCGATATACTAAAAATGGGCCAAATTAAGAGTACCCTTAACCGACGAGCATGTATGCGTAGGTATATGAATGTGGAAGAGGCGAGAAAGGTATGTCAGGATCGTGCTAAATGGAAGTCTGTAGTCTCTGCCTACCCCTCTGGGTGACAGGCGTGAGTGTTTATGTATGTATGTAATATACAATAAGTAGGCTACATCACTCCCCCCCTGAGACCGTCACTACGGGCGATAAAAATCTGGAAATCGAACTGTGCGGCCTGAACGCGTCCTTCTGACGTCATCCTGAGCTGGAGCATTGGGCTCTTTTGGAACAGGATCTAGGAAGGAACCGGAATTGGGGTTGGATGTGAGAGTGGGAGTACGGATAGGGTTAGAAGATGGGTCTATCAGCATATAGGCCGGCTTGAGGTGGTCTATGGATACTGTGACGCTTTTACCCTTTATTAAAATTCTGAATGTTTTGGCATTACGTTCTAATACTTGGTACGGACCAGTGTAAGGGGGCTGCAAAGAGCCACGTAATGCATCGTCCCTTAAAAATACATGACTTGATGAAAATAAGTCCTTGTGCATAAAAATTTTTACTTTATTGTGGCGCGCAGCAGGTGAAGGTTGCAGCTTTGACGTTAATTGGTGCAGTCGGGTGGTAAAGTCCGATGTATCGGTTGAGTCGTGAGCTACGGCCTGGAAGAATTCGCCAGGTAAACGTAAAGGCTCTCCGTAAACCAATTCGGCGGATGATGTTTGAAGATCATCCTTATATGCACTCCTAATGCCCAATAATACCAAAGGTAACGTATCTACCCAATTGTTATCAGCATGGCACATTATGGCTGCTTTTAACTGACGGTGGAATCGTTCTACTAGGCCGTTGCAGGCTGGATGATACGCGGTTGTTCTACGATGTTTGAATCCAATCATCTTTCCAAGGTATTGGAAAAGTGACGATTCAAACTGTCGACCACGATGAGTGACAATATCAGTTGGGCATCCAAATCTGAATATCCACGATATTAATGCCTTTCCAACTGTTTCGGCTGTTATGTCTGCCATTGGTATGACTTCTGGCCATCGTGTGAAACGATCCACCGCAGTCAAGCAGTAGCGGTAACCCTGGGAAATAGGAAGGGGTCCAATAATGTCCACATGCACGAAAGTGAATCGGGCGCGAGGTAGTTCGAAAGTGCCTAATGGTGAAGATATGTGCCGATGAACCTTAGCGCGCTGACAAGCTAAGCATTGTCGAGACCACTCCCGACAGTCTTTACGAACCCCAGGCCAGACAAATCGCTCAGCTACTAATTTAGCGCTGGCATTGGCGCCTGGATGGCTTAGACTATGAAGACTGTCAAAGAGTTGTCTCCTCAAAGGCTTGGTAACAAAAGGCCTAGGTGTGGTGGTGCTAACGTCACAATAAAGCTCAAGTTGGGAGTTAGGAATTCTCAACTTTTCTAATTGGAGTGAAGATTCACCTTTGAGAAGTTGAGTCAGTTCCCGATCGACTGCTTGAGATGAAGCGAGTACATCTAAGTCGATAGGTATCTGCAGTTCCTCGACACGTGACAGTGGGTCAGTGACGACATTGTCTTTTCCCGATATATGTCTAATGTCGGTCGTGAACTGTGAGATATAGTCGAGGTGACGATACTGTCGAGGCGAACAGTTAGCTTTTCTTTCGTTGAAAGCATAACTGAGCGGCTTGTGATCAGTAAAGACCACGAAATGTCTAGCCTCTAGCATATGACGAAAGTATTTAATACTTTCGTATATGGCTAATTACTATTCATAGAAATCGCCTAAGTTGCCTTACAGTTTTAGGCACGGGAAAGTCCTTTATGGCTTCGACTTTGGATTCCAGAGGTTTGGTGCCAGATGCCGAAATTCGGTAACCTAAAAATGTTACTTCGCTTGTGCCGAAGACGCATTTTGATGTGTTGACAAGAACGCCATATTCCTTCATGCGAGTGAAAAGTTGGTGAAGGTGAGCTTTGTGTTCTGCCTCGTCCTTGGAGAAGACCAAAAAATCATCCAAGTAGGCATAACAAAACTCAAGGCCTCGCGTCAACTCGTCAACAAATCTCTGAAAGGTTTGGCTTCCATTTCTCAGGCCGAAATTTATAAAGGGGAATTCAAACAACCCAAAGGGTGTAGTAATAGCGGTCTTCTGTATATCCAACTCGAAAACTGGAATTTGGTTATACGCCTTGATCAAATCGATGGTGGAGAAGACAGTACAACCAGCTATGCTGTGGGAAAAATCATGTATGTGCCTAATAGGATAACGGTCTGGAATCGTCCGTGCATTAAGCATACGATAATCACCACAGGGGCGCCAGCCGTTATTCTTCTTAGGCGCCAGGTGCAGAGGTGAAGCCCAGGGGCTTCTAGAAGGCCGCGCGGTGCAATTACTAATCATCAGCTCAAATTCCTGTTTGGCAATCTTAAGTTTATCAGGTGCCAGTCTACGAGGTGTACATGAGATAGGAGGTCCTGGTGTAGTCCTAATGTAGTGTACCGTATTGTGCTTTGGAACAACCAGAGTGCTTGAAGGGCGTGTTATTTCAGGAAATTTATTCAAAATACGGTGATAACGCGTGTCGCCTGTCGAAACCTTGATAGAAGCAATATCAGCTTTAGCAAAAGAAGCAATTGATGACAATGTAGTGGTATTATCAATAAGGCGTTGATTGCGGCAATCTACAATTAAATTATAAAAGCTAAGAAAATCAACACCTATAATAGGTTTGGTAACATTAGCAACAGTGAAACGCCAAGCAAAACTACGTCTTAAGCCTAAATTTAAATTAAGCTCTATAAAACCAAAAGTGTCAATGATCGATCCATTGGCAGCACTTAACTGATAATTTGTCTTGGCTCGACGCTCCCGAAGTGCAGAATGAGGGTAGACGCACAGGTCACTGCCAGTATCCACCAAGAACTGGATTTTCGAGCTGCGGTCGGTTACAAAAAGGCGACCCGTAGACGAAGGGCAATCGTTTGCCGCCATTAGCGACTGCCTGTGGAGTTTCCCGACTTGTCAAAATCGCAGGGTTTCAAGCATCTATGGGCCTGCGTTCCATACTTCGCGTGGTACCAGCACATCGGGTATTTACGATAGCTGGAATTGGATCTGCTTCTCTGTCTCGAAGAAGAACGACGACGATGATGCGCTCTGGAACGACCACGACTTGTAGAACAGCACGATGCACGTGTATGCTCTTCCAGTTTCAGTGTAAGCTGCTGCACCATCTTCTTCAACTCTGCAATCTCATCGGACGGATGAGATACATGCATATCACGGGAAGATGTGGCAGCGATGTTGCAAGGTGACGTCAGCTCCTGTATACGATCAGCTAGATCTGCAAGTTGCTCTAGCGAATGACTCGGCTGTGACGCCAGCACAGTCTGAATATTATGCGGCAGGCGATTGCTCCAAATCGACCTAATGAAGTCCTCAGGAACTGAAGGACCAACCAAATCCTGAAGGTGCCTCAAAAATTGTTAAGGCTTCCTGTCTCCAAGTTCTTCATGGGTCAGCAACTGCTCCACCTTCTTTTCGTGAGAAGCTGAAAGTCGTTTGATCAGCTCTGACTTGATCTTGTCATAGCAATTATGAGCTGGAGGATTGACAATAATAGCCTTCACAGCTTTTGCGTATTGCATATCCAAATGAATGGTCACTTCCGTGAACTTAATGGAATCGTCAGTGACATCATGACTAGCAAACTGACCTTCAATAAGCGCGAACCAAAGTTCTGGATCCTCAGGTGAGAATGGTGGAACTTTAATTTTTAATTTAGGCACATATTTATTTTCACGTTCCATGGAAACGCGCGCTGGGCGTGCCCGTCGCATAGTGACGTTGGCATCGTGGCGTGATCCAACCGTTTTCGCGGAATCACTGCTATCACTCATTTTAATCTTTGTGTCCATATCGGGGTCACCAGTTATAGTGAGACGGTAGGTATGTGTGTCATATGTGTAGGTCACAGTCTGGGAATAATTAACGAAGTCCAAGCGTACACAATAAAGTTAATATTTAATCATTAGAAACAGGTACACAAGTATATAATATATAGTTCCACATAACACAACATAAGAGTCACTAACTATACAAAATTGAAGGAGTAGACAGTGATAGTATACACCAAATTATTTAGAGATATTATTCGCGAGCTAGCAACAGAGCACTCGGTTAACCAGGCGACATGGGCTTTGCGTATGCTGTCGATAAGCGGACTGATAAGCGCGGTGCGCGGCGTTGACTGCCCAGGCGCAGGGAACTGCATTCCAACGGTATAGTTGTTTAGCGTGTTTCCAATGCACACTAGGTTAAATGTAAATAATGATTTATTATTAAATATGATATTTGTATTCTAATATGTAACGGTGGAATTCAGGTTATTTAATAGTTGTAAATAATTAGATATAATTATGTAAATATATAAAACAAATAATATAAATATATAATATATTAAATAAATAATATATAGGTGTGTATTATGTATATGTACGTATAATATACAATAAGTAGGCTACATCAGATCAGAAGGTTGCAAGGTAATATATAAGTGTGTATTATGTATATGTACGTATAATATACAATAAGTAGGCTACAGCTCCAACGATGATGTGTACAGCTGCCCATAGAACCTCTCAATCTCACTCAAAATCTCAGGTGTCCCGGAAACGATGCTGCCACACTCAGTCTTCAGCTTTGACAGTTGGCTCTTACGGGCAGACAGATCTCTGGCAAAGACTTTGGAGCCCTGGTTCCGCTCGATCACTTCTTTAATACGAGCAGTATTAAAGTTGCGTAAGTCTCGCCGCATGCATTTGGAGGTCTGTCTGTTCAGTTGCCTGTATGCTGTCAAATCTGTTGACGATTGCAGCCTCATCTCCCGTCTAACAGCCATGAGATTAAGAGTGTGATCGGAGAGTTTTTGTGTTCTTCTGCGGCGGGTCTTGCAGAACTTAGCTCCGACCGCATGGACAGTTTCCACGAGCTTGTCATTCATATCGTCCACTGCATTGCAATCTTGTAGGCACTGAAAGCGGTTGTGTAACTCGAGCTGAAAGTTTTCGGGATTCTGGATTAGAGCACGAGGGGGACGGAGCGTTGACTTCATTAGACGAGACCTCTCCAACTTAACGTTTAGGTTCAGTGTGCCTCTAACCATTCGGTGATCGCTGCCAGTTTTCACCCTTGCGATCACTGAGACATCACTGAACAGTTGGCGTCTGGTCGTCATAATGAAGTCAATCTCATTTTTTGTCGAACCGTCGGGGCTCGACCAGGTCCACTTCCAGTGGGGCCGCTTCTGGAAGAAAGAGTTCATCATAAAGAGTCCCTCTTTCTCCATA
Organism: Parnassius smintheus behrii; assembly: GCA_036936625.1. Taxonomy (NCBI): domain Eukaryota; kingdom Metazoa; phylum Arthropoda; class Insecta; order Lepidoptera; family Papilionidae; genus Parnassius; species Parnassius smintheus. Next base: position 25,697,470 of record JAUPFT010000018.1, read on the forward strand.
AAGTCGGCCAGCTGCTGGCCCCTTCGGTTCCGTTGCCCTACTCCAAATTTCCCTAACTTCAGCTCACCGCTTTCTCTTGTGTCTAGTTTTGCGTTGAAGTCTCCCATCAACACCGTGTAGTGGGTTTTGGAGGAATGCATGGCTTTGGAAATATCCTCATACATTTCCTCCACCTCCTCATCGGGATGTGCCGAGGTTGGTGCGTAAACCTGTATGACCTTCAGCGAATACCGTTTGGTGATTCTGAGTATCAGGTACGCGACCCTCGTCGACACACTCCCGATCTTTACAACGTTGTTGACGAGAGACTTGTGGACGATAAATCCGACACCTCCTTGGGACAGATGGGCGCCCTCCCGGTGATAGAACAAGTTGCCGGATTCGAGAATCACCGTGTCCTCCCCCTCACTTCGGACCTCGGATAATCCTATAATACTCCAGCGCAACTTGTCTATCTCTTCTTCCAGCTCCAGGATCTTCTCGTCAGTCCTCAGTGTGCGTGCGTTAAATTTTGCCAGGTCGAGTCGTCGTAGGTGGCAACCGAACCTCTACCGGAGATTCTTAGCACCCCCTGCCCCGCCGTTACCATGGTCGCCACCGTAGCCAGGAATAGCGGGGCCGCCGGGGACTGGGGGCCGTCTATTTGTGTAATTATTCATGGGGGGTATATTGCCATAGTTGCCACGCTTGGCGAGCGGGTTGGCAACCGCAGTTTTTTTTTGTCGTACAGTTGCTGTTATCAGGAAGATGCTGCTGCCCATCTCCTGCCTGTTTCCCTCTGTCGCCTTTTACGACACCCACGGGAAGATATGGGGTAGTGGATATTCTTAACTGCCACTACACTGCTAGTGCCGAAGTTAAAATAGTCAATCAAAACTCCAAAAAAGCCTCGTTGTCACGTATATTAACGACAAAATAGAACACCATGGAGGCCGTCGATATGCGACGCAACAAACTTATCAAAACTCGAGGCCTCTAATCGACACCGCTCGCTCACTAAGATCGAATGTTCTAGGCTAATCTCGCGACCCCCACCGGCGCGGCCTCAGCGCTCCAAGATTCCTGCCGACTACCAGGCGCGGTCGCCGGCGCATATGAATAAATGTTCTACAATCGGGTTTTTAGTCTTCTCAACAACCTTTGCCCAGTCATCTCTTGTGACTTGCCCGCAGGCTTCTTTTAATAGGGTCATCATCTTTTTCGTGCTGAATGGCGGAGAAGTATTGTGGAGGGCGGCGTAACCTTTTATTTGAGCCCAGATTAGCTCAATCGCGTTATATTGGCAATGATACGGTGGAATTATTAGAACGCGATGACCGTACTCCAGAGCCAGTTCATCGATTTCGTATCGCACATTTGCCGCTTTATTTTCTTTAAATAATTTAATAAGGTCTGGTTTTAGCATCTGCATATTTGCGTCAATGCCTTTTGCTTGTAACCAAGCCACCATTTCTTATTGGCTTGGGTAGGTAGTTTCTGCATTTGAACCGAGTGATAGGAGGCATTATCCATGAATATTACACAAGGCTCTGGTAGGCTGGGCAAAAGCACGTTCTGGAACCACTCTTTAAATGTAGTGGCATTCATTTCCTCGTGGTAGTCATTTGTGGTTTTTGATTGAAATGCCAGTAACGCGTTCTCCACAAAGCCGTATTTTGCAGAACCTGCGTGGCATATTATCAGACGGGCCCCCTTACCCATTGGCACTTTCGACGTTGACGCTTGTGTATCATCCGTCCAAGAACGGGAAACTGTGTGATTGGCGTTTAGCCATGTCTCGACAATGAACACATTATCCCATTTATCAATATTTTTTGCTTCTCTCAAACAACTTATCCGTTTTAAAATTATGTCGTATCGTTCTAATAAAAATTTTCTTTTGTCTGTTTTTTTATAAAAAAAAACCAATATCTTTTAAGATTTTGGTTAAAGCAGTTTTACCCCCGCTAAACAGTCCAGCTTCTCATAACGATGCCAAAAGCTTCTTCCTGTTGAGATATTCATTTCTGGAATAGTAACCATATATATGATTTCTGATTGCATCGGCGTCAAAGGTGTCAATATCTGTCACGGGTTTAGTTCTACGTTTCTTCTTCGGAGTACGTAAAATATTATCTTCTGTGCCAGTAGAGCCGAACTTTTCTTTATTAATATTTGTTATCGTTCGTTTCCTAACTCCAAGCGCCTGAGAGACGCGTTCTTGTACTTGTTCAACAGGTAACAGGGGTCCGCCATTTTGCCACTCCCGCTCAAAGTAATCTTGCAGCTTGATGATTAACTCACGGGCTCCACTTTTCAATGTTTGTCCACGTTTAGGCATTATTATACACCAAAACTAAAAAGAATGCAATACAAAACACAATCGAAGTCCGATTTAGCGCCGATGTCAGTTTGAAAAGCAGAAACAGTCCATTAAACGAAAGCCGGGTAATCAAATAACACACAACAGATCGAATACACTTGAAGAACGTGGTCTATGCGCACGAAACGACAACAGGCGACTGTTTTAGCGTCACAAAATGGCGGCTCATAACGCCATTTGGGGTCACCATTTTCAACCTAAATATAAAAATGCTACTTTCTTTCGCGCGTTCGGTTTGGTCGTAGTTTTATTTTTATATTTAATAAAAGTTATCTTATAGTCCATTATTTTCAAATTCTTAAAAAGAAAAACAAAACGTATTATTTTATAAAGTATAACTGTAAGAACAGATTACGATACTGTTATTGTCTGTTATTGTTAGCACGGCACTACAAATATAAAGCGCGGACATAACCTTGTAATAGCGCAGTATAGATTTAGAAAAATATTGTTTACCAAGTTATTTGACACTCAGTTTGGCACAAAATTATAACATTCATAGATTATTGATATAATAATGTTGTTTTAATGCTCACCAATTGTTAAAATGGTAAACAACCAGCAAAAATATTTTTATCGTAACTGCAACGCCATTCTCTGAACGGCCGAACTATAGTGTAGTAAATCTATTTTACACAAAAATGGACGTTCAAATCGTTTCCATAGATGATAAAATATATCGACGTTACATATATATATGTATATATGTATATATATATATATATATATATATATATATATCATCTCATCAATTTTGTTGAAAACCATAGATATAAAGTAGAGATTTTTTTTTTATGATGTTAAGTGACTACCGCCGCCCATGATCAACCGCAACACCAGGAGAATTGCGGGTGCGTTGCCGGCCCTTTAGAAAGGAGTAAGCTCTTTTCTTGAAGGTCCCCAGGTCGTATCGGTCCGGAAAAATCGCCGGTGGTAAACTATTCCACAGAGAGGTTGTACGTGGAAGAAAACTCCTTGTGAAACGTACAGTGGTGGACCGCCAAGCATCCAGATGGTGTGGATGGTATCGGGACGTTTGCCGTGTAGTGCGTTCACGAAATTTGGCGGCTGGGATTAATCCGAACAATTCCTCAGAGCACTCCCCGTGATAGATGCGATAAAATACGCAAAGAGATGCAACATCTCTTCGCAGCGCCAGTGAATCGAGCCGATCGGAAAGCACTCGGTCGTCGACGATTCGAGCCGCTCTGCGCTGGATGCGGTCAAGTGGAAGGAGCTGGTACTGGGGAGCCCATGTGCGGCCGAACCTGCGCCTTGTAAAGTTGCAGGCGGTGTGCCGGCATGAAATACTGTCCCGCTCTGCTGAGCACGCCAAGCTTTTTAGAGGCCAATTTGGCCTTCCCTTCCAAGTGACCACGAAACTGCACGTCACTCGATATGTCGACGCCGAGGATTCCGATACTGGCTGAGGCAACAAGGGGAGTGCCTTGAAACTGAGGGGATACGACAAAGGGGTTCTTTTTAGCGGTTAACGCGCAAACTTGTGTCTTCTGGGGGTTAAACTGGACTAGATTTTGTCGTCCCCAATCCGAGACTCTGTTCAGCAAAGACTCGACTTCAGACACAAGTTTGTCCCGGCACTCGGAGACGTTTTCCCGAGAAATATTGGCTCGGACGGTGTAAAGAGCATCACCAGTGCTGTCATCCGCATAGCAATGAATGTTACGGGTATGCAACATATCATTGATATGCAGAAGAAACAGCGTTGGCGATAGCACGCAGCCCTGTGGAACACCAGCATTAATAGGCTTGCAATCGGAGCTTGCACCGTCTACAACGACCTTGATGCTCCGATCTGCAAGAAAGCTGGTGATCCAATCGCACAATTTCTCGGGAAGCCCATAGAAGGGAGCTTCGAAAGAAGCGCTTTGTGCCAAACCCGATCGAAGGCCTTCGCAATGTCCAAACTAACGGCCAACGCCTCCCCCTTGAACTCTACTGCCTCCGCCCATCTGTGAGTGAGGTAGACCAGAAGATCACCAGCTGACCGACCACGGCGAAAACCGTATTGGCGGTCACTAATCAGCTGGTGATGCTCAAGGTACCTCATGAGCTGGCAGTTTACAATGGACTCCATTGTTTTGGAGAACAAGGAGGTGATGGCGATTGGCCGATTGTCACAAAAATATAAAATAAACAGACATCTGCAATTTACATTCTTATTATATGTATTATTATACACAGTATTTTTTTACCGTATTTTATTCATATTTAAAATAAATTAAATAATCGGTAGGATAATTGAAATGAAATCAATAATTTTATCAGTCTTAGAATTTGTAATTATAAAATGAATGGGTCTGGATGTCTTTTTAATTATTTAATCAATTTTAACAAATCAGACTTCGTCACTTATTCAGTTTAATGCCGCCATATTGGTTGGCTAGTTCCCTAGTACAATAACATTTAAAATATAAATACTTTTTTTGTTTGAGTGACTAATTATGTGAATGTAATTACTTGTAAAATATTTGTTATTAGTAAAGAAGTTATTTTTATAATTCTTAAATGTTAGGAATTAAAATTGAGTCTCAACTTTTTTTATACAGGAAATAGCATAATGTATAATATGATAAAAGAATATCCCAAATGACCATTAATCGTTTAGAAACTTTCCATAAAAAGAAATATTTATACTAATCCATACTAATCCTAACAATACTTAATAATCTAACATAATATATAAATAACAACTTTTGAAGATAAAAAAAAAATTGGTCTTAAAGCAAGAAGACAAAATCATAATTAACAAGAAATAACTTCAAAAGGCACATATCAATAACTCTTAATAAACAATATCAATATGAGTATTATTTTAATGAATGGATGTATAATCTAGGAGTAGTAGGAATTAATATGTAAACTCACTGTGAACACTTGAAGGAGAATGGGGTGCAGGTTCACCTATTATTATAAAATAATTTTGTTTTGTGTAGCGGTGTATTACCGAACATGTACCTTTTGTATGTGCGTGTGTCCAACTTGACGGAGTGAATTCATATTTGGGAAATGCATGAAATTAAAAAAAAAAACAGATAATAAATTCAAAAATAGAACAGGTAAATATTTTTTTTTTAATTTAAATGTTATGCCATCGGTATGTTTTTAGACGTATGTGAGCTATGGTCTCTTAGATTCATACATCTCCCGTATCGAGGGACGACTAGCTAGACATATACAGTTATTGTACCATTTTACTAAAGGTGCCTCATAAATTCCTTGCAGAACTGGTTCTCTTTTCAAAAATTCTAATTTAATTTTACCGTCGCATATTTGGCTAATTAATATATCATATATATGCCTAATTCTTTCTCTTGTCATTTAAGGTAATGAGAAGAGCAACTTTTAGCACATCTGTGTGACACCCATTTTTATAAGGCCGTTTACACTTAGTCTTTCTACTAAGAATAATTTAAAATCAGTAAAGTAAAATAAAATGCAAATGTGGTATAACAGTATTTATATTTATTTTATGTACAATTCATTAATAATAGTATATTTCATTGAAAAAAATAAATATTTTCCTTATATTACTAGGTTTATTTATATTTACAAGGTTTTAAAACTGCTTGTTGAGGCTGTTGCACTGACTATTATTTAAAAAGGATACATTAAATGTGTATATTTTTAAAAGACCAAAAGATTAAGTTGAAAGTTTATAACTATCCTCTTTAACAAACTACTGAAATATTGTAAGTTCTGCTTGAAAAATTAAAATATATAAAATTTTTGACTGAACACAAATCAGTCATATTATCTGATACTTCTATCGGGAATAGAAGTTCGTTGTTTGTTTACGTCATATTCTATCTAAGCGTCCTGTAAGTGTGTTTATTTTACCAATCGTACCTTTTGGGTCTGGTGATAGGGAACTCCATTCAGTTGAAACACATTCACTAAACTTGTAATTTCCACACACTAGTTTGTCTTTTAAATTATTACTATATATTCTAACACATGAACCTAAAACATCGTAAAATGCAACACTTAAACTGTCAATCCACTCTCGTAGGTCCTGACCTATTCTCCTAACGTTTGACTCAGTAAGTTCTCTTAGCAATAAACTATCTGCTACTTCTGGCAAAAAATCTATGTCTTTTAAGTAAGAAAAGTTTTTATAAGAACTCATCGACCCGCTATGAATTAAACTAGTCTCTTGATGGGACATTTCTCTGCCGGCAAAATACTCTAATGGAGTAACTAGGAATTTTGTAAAAGCTATGAGCGCATTGTTTTGTTCAAGTAAACCTACTTTCCACACCCCTGGCAAAAGTGGTGTCTTTATATTTAGTTTAATGAAGTTAGTCACATTATTTTCTTCTTTATGAATAGTACTTACGTCAGCTATGACACCAGACGGATCAAGCCAAATTATAGTAAAGTTTGTATTAAGTTTATCCATTTGCAGAGAAAACTGATAAACCAAAACTGGTTCCGATAATGGTCCTAAAATACTAGCGAAATTTCTAAAAGTCATCTCCTTTTGATCATATTCTGAACTAACTTTAAACATTTTAACTAAATCAACATACTGACTCTGGAAATTTAGTTCTAAATGGTGTTTTGGTTTATACCACGTTTCTACTAATAATTCATCTATACCATGTATTGACGCTTTGTATAAAATCAAATTTCCTTTGTAGATATCAGCATATTTATATAAATTAATTTCTAGAATATCACCAAGTTCTATTTTACAGCCTTCCTGAAGTAAAGTCTTAGCATTGTGGCGTAAAATACTTCCGGCATGAGATAGTAACGTGTCATCTGTACTAGCAGGCATGTCTTGGGTATCATATATGTTTTGCCAGTATCCCTCTACGTTCTGGACGCGATAATGGTCATTTAATCCTATGAGTTGTTCCACCCTTGTTATTACTTCTTGATTAATTACAGGTTCAAATTTTCGCGCGAAAAACAATTGACGGTTGAGCGTATTTTGTATTCTCGGCCAATCTTCAGTCCTAAAGTCATTTGGAGAACATCCACACCAATCCACCACATGTTTATATTGACACTTGCAACCCAATTTTCTTTTCCAGTTTGTAACATGCAGGTTGTTATCTACATATGTATTACAAAATTTGGAATTTCTTAGAACAGTATGGAAAAAAGATTCTGCTGGTAATAATGTATGCTCAAATATTATACCCAAGCCGCTAAGCAATTCATCTTGTTTCCCAACAACATACGATACGAATTCCGGAGACAGTGCTATCCAATCACTACCTCCATCTATTACAATTCCGTGTGGTAATTTTCTTTCGCCCACACGCCACATGTGTGTTTCACATTCGATAAAAGTTTTGTCCAAACCCTGTTTTTTGATAAATCTCTGTACTTCGCGCCCATGTGACTTGACAAAATTTAAACCTTTATTCACTGACAAAAACGTCTCCAAATCTTCAAGAGATTTAATAGGAAAGTCACTTTCGCTCAAATTAATAACATAGTCCCATCGCCAGCCTAATGCAAAGAAATCTTTCATTGATGATAGAAGCATTTTTAGTAATGATGCGCCACCCCAAATAGTTGCGTAACGTTCTCTTGCTAATCTCACGTTCGGAAATTGCTGTTCCAAAACCGATAACTTGCGATGCATGTAATCTTGTCGCTGAAAAAATATTTTGTTGATTGAGCTCAAATTAAAAAAAGGTGAGTAACATAGTTTTTAATGTGTTTGTGTCATTTGTTCAATGTAGTGTTATAAGTTCCAATCTTTCCCACGAAATACCAGGTGCCCCAACAGTCACAAAACCATTTAAATTCAAATAACGTTTCGGAATTTTTTATTTTATTTCAATTTGATTTTAAATTATTAAAAGATTATACTTCGAAATTAATTATGGAGAAATTAAAAACTGAGCAACGTGTTAAAATAATCGAATTCTGTATAGGAAACACACAGTCAATATTGTGTTAATGCAAAGAGCCTGCACTAGTCATTTTGGTGTCAGAGACCACCACCATTTTAACCAATTACACTTCATTTATTCTGACGGTTTCTAATTCAAGGCTCTATGAGTGATTTACCACATGCTGGGAAGCCAACTTCAGGAAGGCCAAGGGACAACATTCAGCGTGTACGCCGAAGCATTGCAAAGTCAACTGGAAGGCGGTCCCTGCTGGGAATGTTGGAATGGAAACCTCGCTCCAGAAGACGCAAGGGATTTTGCAAGTCTATTCGTATAAAATACAGCTAGTGCACGAATTGAAGCCAGTAGGTTACCGAATTCTATCGGCGTATGCGGTCCATATACAGTAATTGGAAAGGCATGAAGCTGATTTCATTTAAAATCTCATTATGGGCGACGATACTTAACTGGACGCTACCCTCACCTGACTAAACTGCTCCAGATTTTTTTCTGTGGGGGTGTTTAAAAGATATCAATCCTCTAACTATTCAACAATTGAAGGCCAACCATCCGTGACGAAATTTGAGGGATAAGTCAAGAAACATTACGGCGGGTGATGAATAACGCCTTAGAAAGAGCGCGTCAGTGTGAAGAGCAACATGGCAGTTATTTAAAGGCTGTTATTTTCAAAGCTAAATAAATATTATTTCCAAGTGTTTTTCTGTTTATGAAAGAATAAATGTAAATTATGAAGAAATGAAAAAGTTACTCCATTCTAAAATGGTGTTGCGACTTTTGTTTAATTTAAATATTCATGAAGGCTTCACCAAAATCCCCATAAGTAGATTCAACACAGCCTGAATTTATCGAAATAAGAAATAAGTACTAAAACTAAATTATTGATAAATTATTAATAAAAATTTACAAATCTTTACATTTCTACGCCTGTCATAGGGCCAACTGAAAGTGTCACTACAAAATATATCATATATAGTTCTGTATTTCATTTCGTATCCATTTCATTCGTTCCATTTCATTCAGTAGCAGTACAAAAGTTTGGGTCTGCATAACTAATGTAAATCTAATATAAAAAATTATTGAATAAAACTATTATTTATGGATTTTATTTTTGGTATATTTGTGGTATGCTTGGGTTTGGGTTGGTTGGTTTGGTACCACTGCAAGACTTCATGATACTATAAGCTCATTTTGCGTAAATCGGACCAAAAATTAATATTCAAAAACCGAAGGTAGCCGGACTAACTATGACACAGGGACATCAAACATCTCAGTCCTCCCATGACCACGGGTGCTGTAAAGCACCCGAAACGTCGGGATAATAAAAATAAATTAAAGTTGAATTAAACGTGATAAAATCCGTAAATAATAGTTTTATTCAATGTGTAGTGTTCGCGTAAATTTAGGAAATCATTATAAAAAAATATTAGAAAATGAACTTACTTTATCAACATGTATATAAAAATAGTGATGACTTCTGTAGAGAACATTTAATAATCTATAGACCTGCCTGAGAGCTCGTCCATTTAATGTCAAAAGAAAAACTATTCGAATGGATTCCTTGTTATGACTGGACAGTTTCGGTGTAACCGGGATAAACTCTGAAACAAAATAAGGAAAATTCAAAAGAGATATTCATCTCACTAATACATATTATGTGTTGTGATAACACCGGCACCATCAATGCTTGTTATGAGAATTAAACAGTCTGGATTCAGGTAAATGTAGCTTCATCTGTCAACAAAATATTATTATTCAAATTTTGTAAGCCAATTATAAAATTGTACCCGGTGTGAATATTCTGCCGATGTTTATTCTTGTACTTTTTGAAAATGGTATGGATATTCGCCAAAACTGCTTTTACAGTTTTTACACATAATATCAATACTTTCTGCTACTACTAACACCAAAAAGTCGCACCCCTAGCCTGGTGCAGTTGCCTGTTAATTATCTTGATTGGATTGTGTATAAGACTGCTTCAAATTTTTATTTAGATTTTAACTTTATTTGGCTCTTGAACATATTGGCTGACACATCATGATAGTTACTGTCATATCTATATCTATCTACACATATAAAATAAAGCCCCCGCTGCGTTCATCTGTATATATGTACGCTTTATCTCAGAAAATACAATAGGAAATTTTTCAGATCTTTTCAGATTTATATACATTATATAGACAGACAGATTCATGAACAAAGTTTAGTAATAAAATTTATGCTTATTTCTGACAAATTATCAAATGATAATATTATCTATTAAGTCAGCATAAGTTGTGCCTCTTGAGAGCCTCCGTTGCCTAAATTTATAAAGTTTAGTTTTGAAAATAAAGTAAGTTTAGTTAAGTTAAGTGTTCTGTGTTTATCAGAAATATTAATACAAATAATTAATTAATTGATTTTTTACACGGAAACATACTTGTCAATCCAGTCTCATATATATTCATTGTAAAATATCCTCCACAGATCTTAGAAGCATCTCCAGGACATTTCATATCACAAGATGATTCAATTGATTTAGCTGATAATGGAGGCGTCATATCGCCACAAAAGCATTCTGAACTGAAAAAATACGATATATATTTATAAGAACTATTTAATAAATTAAAGAAGGTGAGAAACATAACAAAACAGTAAAATGTATATATAGTCATGTTTTGAGCAATAAATAACCAACATGCATTTATCATGAATTGTGATGATCCTTGTGAGAATACTATGACATAGTCTATATAGTTTTTAATAGGTCTGCAAAATTTCAAATGGAATGTGTAAGTAGAACAGAAAATATTTATGAGAGTATTTGTTTAGTGTCATTGATAAGGAAATGTTTCTGAATATGCAAAAAAAGTGTAATGTCTACAAGAAAACAATCTATCCTATGGCACTTTCATAGAACTAAAAGTATGTGATAGTAAATGGTGTAATGGCTACAAACCTGCATGATGAAAGTTGTAAGTTTGGATGAGACACTTGTTCTTATACTGTAGTTTTAATCATGTAGATACCTTACATATTAACTAACAATAAATTTGCTAATTCATTTCATTTATGAGCATAACTTCATACTATGTATGTTAAAAAATCTACTTTGTTCACCTATTTTTACCTGCACAATATTTTTTCCCTTTGGTAAAAGAAATCAGCTGGTATATATATTTAAGTATAAACAATTTATGTATCTATACAACATATATGTTAGTATGTTAAATATAACTAGTAAAAATCTGATCAAAACATAAAATAACAAAAAAAATTAAAAAAAACAGACTAAGAGGCTAAGGATAGAAGGAAAAGGGAGGCTGTATGTGATAGTGGTTCCAGAGCAAGCTTTTAAATGACGCCTTGGTCATGGCTATGCATATATTATTTGGTAATTTGTTCCGAAAACTTATAGCAGGCAGTAAATAAGTCCTACATGAAGTAACTTGAACAATACAATTACGAAGAACGAAGATAATGGTTATGGGAGTCACCCTGATACTGAAATTTGTATTTCTAATATTAAGAGACAGATCATATAAGACAGGGAATAATGTAGGCAGAATTATGTAAGCCTATGATAGCGGAGAGGCAGCCATATAAGTTGAGAAGGAAATATATATGGTCATATTTATTTAAGTCAATAAAATAATACAGTTATTCAGTAGAAAATCCCGTTTCCTTTTTTGCGCGACATCACCATAGCAAACATTTGCATAATCGAGTTTAGGCAACTAATGTATGTATTAGCATTGGCTTTGGACCCAAAAGTAGAAAAATTTTCAAACAATACTAAAAAATCAAGTATTGGTAATTTCGGCCCAATTCAATAACATATGTTTGCCAACTGAGAGTGTTTTGTATAATTAGTTCAAGATTTTGAGCAGTTGTGGAATGGGAAACAATACCAGTATTAAACATTATAGAAGGCACCACTTTTACATCTATTTTAGTTAATCCACGAGAACTACCAACTACCGAATTAACCCTGCTAACAAATCTGCCTGACCAATTGCCTGTTCAACCAGTTCCAAAATCTCAAATATGCAAAATAATTAAATTAAATATAAATGCTAAACATATATCATCTACATTAATATGCGAATAAAGTGGAATAGGACAACATGTATATCAAAGTTTGAAAATATTTTAACTCAGGACAATGACATTATTATCTACAGGTACACCTGTAGCAAGTGGAATAATAAGATTTATCAGATGACATTAGACAAAAATATAACATATGATCATACCAGATGGTAAATACTTACGCATACTGCACTCCGGCATATGGAAATCCAGCTTGAATACATATTTCTATGCACAAACCAGGTGAATTTGTAGTAGCATAATTACCATAGAAACTTGAAAGTATTCTAAACTTTTTTTCATCTAAATAACATCCTAAATATTTGCCGTAAGTCATACCATTTGATGGACACATGTTAGGCAATTTGACAGGGTAAAAATTACTATTTTGAATTAGACAAGTCTTGTTAACAATTTCTTGCTTACAGTTCTGTGTTTTCGCACGATGGATTGCAGATATTGCTTCACGGCTTTCAATTGCACAAGCGGGTGTAAAATCTAATTCTTCAGTTCTTAAATGTGGATGAACCTTATGCGATTGACTTTTTGATGGGATGTCTTCATCATCCCCATACCCATTAATTTTTCTTGCTGAAACCTCGTTTAATTCAAGCTTTCCGAGAGACGTATCTCCAAACTTTTTTAACAAATTATCATTAACGGTAGGGAATAGGATGATAGAAATTATTATCTGAATAAAAAATGTAGTTAAGACTGTTACACCTAAACATTTAGCATACTTAAACAAGAATTTTCGTATAAGGATAGCCATCACAAAAGTTTCTAGTATTAGTTATTTGTAGTAATATCTAGCGACAAATTTCTGGAAAAATTTCATGTTTGCTGTATAGCGCGTAATTAACTATTTATCCATTTAATGTAATATTTAAATCCATAATTAAGCAATTTTCTAAATTAAGTCTTGGCCGCTCAGAGTCTCAGAGAATGGCGATCCTGACAGGTGACAGTGAGTGACACCCAGTGTTGCTAGGGATATTCCGATACTAGTAAATACGAGTAGGTACTCGATACTTTTGATTCGATACCAAGTATTTATATCATCGAATCAATCTTACGATACATACTCGGTATCGAAACAAAAGTACTTGGTATCAAATCGAATCAAAATAAACAATTAAAATTTTTTTTTCCGAACACATTAGTCAGGAAGAATATTCAAAAACTTAGAACCATGGTTGTCGGACAATGAAGTAGCCCAAGTAAGTCAGAAGATGATGTCTCATCTATTGCACCACCTGAATATGATTTTTGGAAACATAAGGAGTTAGCACATGGACGCAAGAAGAAAAAGAAATCTCATCAGGGAGATGAAGTTTCTCTTTATTTATCAAATCCAGTAGTTTCTCTTAAAAGCAACCCATTTGCAAAATGGGATGACATGAAATTTGTTTTTCCTTGTCTGTGCAAGTATGCACAGCAATATTTAATAGTTGTGGCAACGTCAGTTCCTAGCGAGTGCCTTTTTTCCAAAGCCGGTGCTACAATGTCTCACACAAGGAACAGATTGTCTCCGAAATACCGGAAACAGGTACTGTTTTTGGGCAATCCAGATTTAGATTTATTTAGATTTAGAGTTTTTTTGTTTAAACTTTAAACAAAAAACTCTTTGTCATTAAGGCGCGGTTAACTCAGAGAAGGTGGTTGGAAAAGCAGTGTATTTTAAAAAAATAAGACTACTTTAGAAATAAAAATACTGTGTAATAGTAGAGGTATTTAGAAAGAGTCGTTTGACGTTTATAATAAAAGATATTTTTTTCCTTGTCAATTTTGTTTTAATTATTGTCCTTCAAAGTTCATTGTTTTTACGTAAGTAAAAGAAAAATTTTGCTAAAAGTATCGATACTTTAGGAGTATTTATATAAGTAGTATCGAAAAAAGATTTGAGTACTATCGAAATGAGTAGGTATCGATACTTTGATGGTATCGGAACATCCCTAAGGGCTGCCAGATGTCTTCAACCTTTTATCTGTATTAGACACTGCTAAAATCTGTATTAAATCTGTATGCTATTTAAACTTAAAATCTGTATAATTTAATAAACCAAAATAGAATAATTGATCATCATCATCATCATTGCTTATTTTGAAAAACAAGGAATAACTACTAACGTGATAAGCAGATAAGGTTTGATTATCGTAATTAAATAAAAATATTTTTTATTTTATAGAATAAGGGTGACAAACGAGCACACAGTCCACCGATGGTAAGTGGATGCTGTGGCCCATAGACAGCTACATTTATCCTCGCTTAAGAATTAAAACGCAGATACGTTATTACGCCTGAGGACCAAGAGCGGATGCCTCATTTCCAGTAAAAAGGGTCTCCGGATTTCTACTTTCACCGTACGAAACACAGCAGTATTAAGCTGGTATTTTGCTCTGGTATTCCGTGAGAGCGTGGTCCATCCCTGGTCGAGCGTCAGGTATTATGATTGCAGTGCTGCAACCATATGGAGCTAATGTAGTTTTTGGAGCTCCGCCCCATATTGTTATACCGTAGGTTATAATGGATTGACACAATGCAGTGTATATTTGTTTCACTAGTTCAGGTTTAGCTACATGCCTCAGAATTTTAAAGACATAAATAAGTTTTCGAACTCGGGACGTTAAAACTTCTAAATGATCTTTAAAATTCAGTTGATTATCAATAAGAATACCTAAATACTTAACACAGTTGGTTTTGGATAAAGATGGGCAGGTACACGGTAATCCTAAAGGTTTTATTAAATTTAAACAATTGTGAGCAGTTAACTTATAGTTGATAGTTGATTGAGGATCACTTGTCATGGAAAAGGTAATATATTTAGTTTTTTCAATATTAAGGTGGTTACTACGTAACCATACTGAGACACCATCAATTCCAGTTTGAGCGTTATCAAAAGCCTCCTTCCATGTACTTGCTGAGAATAGGAGTGATGTGTCATCAGCATATGATATGATTTTGCCATGGAAGGATTTAAGTTTTAAGAGGTCATTTATGTAGACGAGAATTAGAATTGGGCCCAGAATACTCCCCTGAGGAGCTCCGTAGCTAACAGGTAAATCGGAACTACATTGGTTATTTATTGTAACACACTGTAGTCTTCCAGTTAGATAGCTTTCAAATAATTTTAGTTGTGTAACCCGTATACCAATTTTTTCAAGTTTCCTTAGCAGAACGGGGATAGAGACCGTGTCGAACGCTTTGGCAAGGTCCAGAAAAATCCCTACCGTTTTATTACCCTTGTCTAGATTTTTGATGATATTATCGGTTAATTCGTGTACTGCATCATTGGTAGATTTTCCGGATCTAAACACACTTGACAGTTTGATAGAATATTAAAGTTCTCTAGGTATTTTACAAGTCTGATATTAATAAGATTTTCCAATACTTTTGAAATAGAAGGAAGTATAGAAATAGGCCTATAATTATTCACACGGTCTCTATCTCCAGATTTATATATGGAGTGAATTATGGATTTTTTTTAAATAATTAGGGAATGTTCCGTTCGCGAAACATACATTAAAGATGTAAGTTAATGGTGGGATTAGGATATGTCGAGAAGTTTTTAGAAAGTTATTAGAGATTTTGTCCCAACCAACTGTACATTTTGATTTTTTATTTATTATAATGCGTATTACTTCGTCCACATCAGTAGATAATAATACAAACGATTCTCTTGTTGTATCAAGGTTAATTTGTAATAATTCTTGTTTTTCTACCATACTTTTTCTGCGATGTTTTTCCCAACAGTTGCAAAGAAATTATTAATACTATTTAAGTAGTTTTTAATACAGTCAGTCTTCAGTAATTCCTCAGACGATGATTTCTGTTTAGATGTGTGTGTAATAGTTTTAATGGCTTCCCACACTTTTTTACTGTCTTTACCCGCTAATTCTAATTGTGTTTTCTCATACTCTCTTTTAAGCTTTTTTAATAAACTAAGTATTGCAATAATTTCTGTATCGTGTGTATGTGAGTTTAAGTACTATGTTTTCTGGTGCACGTTTTACTTTCAGATGCATTTGATCTCTATTACGCATACATCTTATTAGGCCGGGGGTTATCCATGGCTTAATGTTTTTTAATCGTCTATATGTATATACTATGCTTGTAGTTTGTTCTATTGCAGTTTTTAAAGATGTAACTAAAAATTCTGTACAAAAGTTAACGTCCTTTGAGTTATATATTGTTTCAAAGTCTATATTACCTATGTCCGCAAGTAATCCTTCATGATTTAATTTAGTTCTATGTTTTAAAGAGGACTTTTTAATTTCATTCTGATTTAAGCACAGGAGTACTGCTTGATTGTCAGTTAATGTAGAAGTAATCAACAATGTAAGAGCTGGCTTTTTTGTTTTGAGCAAGACGTGGTCGAGAAACGTTTTATTTTCCCTTGTTGGACAAGTGTGGGCAGGTAATAAACCATGGCTAGCACAAAGATTAAGATAATCGTGAGCTCTTTTATCTCTATTTTCTGGTCTAATGTCTATGTTTAGGTCACCTATAATTGATATGTTTTTAAAAGTTGATAAATTTGACAAAATAACGTTAAGATAGAGGTTAAAAGAGTCCAATTTGCAGTATGAAGGCGAACGATATATAGCTATAATTGCAGTTTCGAGAACGAGTTTCATAACAAGACAGTTTCCTTCTAGAAATGTCGGTTCTTCAAAAGTAATGTTGATATCAGATTTTGTATATACCACGATTCCGTCATTCTGCAATGCATGTTTTGTTGTTGAATGACTACTATATCCATTTAAATTAGGCAGTAAAGGATCAGAACCAAGCCAGCTTTCGGTCAGAGTAATAATGTCACAGTCAACCTCAAGTCTTTTCAATAATACTGTGAAACCGTCAAAATTCTTATTGATACTGCGAATATTTTGATTAATAATAATAATACTGTTGCGTGAATAAGTCAACGTCATACACTAGCGCCATCTAGTGTCAGGAACGAGAGCGAGGAGAGCTTTGCAGAAAATGACATCACAAATCTTTCAACCGACAGCGCCATCCGAAGAACTAAGTTTCTAGAAAATCTACACTCGAACACTCGTCGCTTTGCGCGCATTTACTTGAATATTCCGGTTGCTTCATTGCTAATTTGTATATATAGGCGCTGCAAGATGCGATCGGGGCAGTATTGGATTTGGCGAGACAAGCGAAGCTTCGGAGCGGAATAAAGTGAATTAGTGTGTTTAATTATTAGTGTTTTAACTTTAATTTGTGTAAAGAAAATTAAAGTGTTAATTTAGGTAATTTTATTGGCAATTTTTATTGTCACGAACCTCAAGCTCGTAACAATAATATTGGGTTGGCCATGTAGTTTAGTTTGCTCAACTTCACATATGGCAGATTCAGATACAGAAATTTGATCAAGTTCATCTCCTATATCTTCATCCATTTTTATAAATTATATGGCATTTAGGTTCTAGTTTAAATAGTTCTACTAAGTAAATTAAATTGATGAGACAGAGTAATAAGTTGAGAGCAATGTTTTTAACTATATAAATAAGATTTTTATAAGTAATGGTTGTGTATTGTGTAAGTGTGTAGTGGTATGGTATGGAGTTATAAATATAAAGGAGTATCATAAGCATGTAGAGTGTAGAGTAGTTAAAAAAGTAATAAGATAATGTGTACAGAACAAGGTAAAAAAATGAATAATCTAGGCTAGTACAATACGTTATTTGAATAATTAGTAGTAAAACATTTTTCTTATTATATGCACTATAAACTGGAATGATGGTCATATGTTGGCTTCCTTTAGCTTTGTAAGATCTGCTTCTTCATTAATTCTTATTTGTGGGCTTCCTTCCTTCATCCGCAAGTATATTTTTCCATAAGATGACCAACAGAAAGCATATCCATGTGTTTTAGCAAAGTTGCGAGCGAGGAAAAATAATCTTTTACCCTTGAAAGTGAGACTTTCAGAGATGAAAATAGGCACTGAAGGGTCATCCAATTTCAGAAGTGATGTGTTAAGTTTCTTTTCACTCCCAGATTTGTTATAGGCTTTAACAGATTTTAATATACTCTCCTTCTTAAGGACGGATACAAATTCGACCACGATAGGTTTATGCGAATGGGGTTTGGCGTATCCTCCATGTAGATCTTTTATATCCGTCGTTAGAATTGGGGTATTTATAAGATCTCCAATGCTCTGTACCACCCTAGTAAGTTCTAGTTTTGACTCATTTGAAATTTTAGGAATATTACGTATTTCAATTTTTGCAGCACAAGTGTTATTTTCGAAATTATCAAGCCAGTTTTCAAGTATTTTTATATAAGTAGTTACGTTTAGCAGATCATTTAAACATAGGTACGAATTTATGAAACGTCGTTTATTAATGAAACACTAATCAAAGTAATTTACTACCCCTTAAAAAGGATTAACTTATTACATAATGGTCGGTTTGATTGCTTGATAGATAGATAAAAAAATTATTTGCTTAAAAACATGGTACATAAGATGGTCAATGATATGGAACTGACATGTTTTGCCATAATCGGCACGCAAAAATTATATGAAATACAGCTAATTACACTAACCCAATGTTATATTTTAAAATTATTTCATTGCTTAAAAGTTATGTACAAACATTCTTTTTAAATTCAAATATTATATACAACTAGCTTGCCAGGCAGACGTTGTTCTGCCCTTTTCGACGACCCTTTTTCATGTGCTATTAAAAATCCTTAAATTCGCAAAAAAAATTGTGGGTCACTCATGGGCAAATAAACTATCCTATCTCTCAAGTTGGACCAAACTGCACACTGTGTGCAAATTTGATTAAAATCGGTTTATTAGTTTAGGATACCATCGCGGACAAAGAATGTGACACGTAATTTATATATATTAAGATTAAATACTTATACAGATCCACTCTATTTGAATTCTTGTACAATAAATTGTTCATAAATTATTAATTGAATAATTACATTATTGTCACATAAATAATATTAAATATTATAAGAGATTAGTTAAGCTATTATTATTTTAATAATTACACTACAGTATAAATTAATTCATAATTTTAATTACAATAAAATTATAATTTACAAATCTCAGGTTAATATGCAAATATTACCATTTAACTTAATACATTATTTTACATTTTCATAAATAAATAATCAATATGTGTTACTAATTGTTTTTAGAAATAAAATGTCAATATTCATTAATTCCTTAATTTTTTTATATAAATATATAAAATTTAATTTAAGGTAAAGTAGATTATTTTTTTTATAAAAAAAAGTAGCCCGATTTCGACTACTGTGGAGAGCTCAGGCATTCCTTTAAAGAATGTATTAAAAATCGCATGCCCCCGTTTGCGCGACGTGCAAACGTTTTAAAAGAAAATGTGAACACAAAACTGGTGATGAAAGCTGTCCAGCACGTAAATTCGCAGAGGATAAATATATCAACTCCATATTCTATGGGGACGCCTAGGAGCGCCGCGTATTATTTTATTTACTTAGCTCTTAAACACTAGTTTTGGTTTATCTTTAAGTTTTATTACGACGAATCAATTACTCCATGATCTAGACAACTTTTCTGTGTCTGACGCTAAAACATGTAATATTGAAGACGGTAAGCACTTCCTCCCTTGTCCTGAAAATAAGTTAATCTTACTGATACAAAACATTAGAAGCTTAAATGGGAACATAACCGGGTTTGAAGTTTTGTTGCATAGACTGGATATAAAATGTGATATTATTGTCCTTACAGAATGTTGGCTGTCGAACCTCCCACCCCACCTACCGCTCCAAGATGGCTATTCGTTACACAAAACTGAGAAAAACATTAACCAAAATGACGGTTTAATAATCTATATTAAAATTATTTAAAAGTAACTGTCAGTTTTTTACGTGGTAGAGCCATGCTGCAGTTATATTAGTAGTATAGTTGTAGCACGAATGGGTCGGCTCGACCGGGGAAGGACCACGCTCTCACAGAATACCAGCGTGAAATAGTAGCTTAATGCTGCTGTATTTCGTATGGTGAGTATAGAGAACCGGAGACCCTTTTTACTGGAAACGAGGCATTCCATCTTAGTCCTCACGGGTGACAACACATCTGCATTTTGATTCGTAATCGAGGATAGATGTAGATGTCTATGGGCCACAGCAACCACTTACCATCATGTGGACTGTGTGCTCGTTTGTCACCCTATCCTATAAAAAAAAAACAGAGCCTACATTACATGATGGTAATTGCTTAATCTTTCGAATTAATGCCAAAAAGATTGTTATTGCAATTTACAGACCTCCTTCTCAAAATATTGATAGATTTCTGGAGTTCCTTGATATTACCTTTTACAAACTTAGCACATATTATCTGGGGGCACTGCCGTGCCCCCGCCAAGTCGAGCGAGAAGCAAACACTGCCGTACCATCCTTTACTGGAACCATTTCGCCGCATTTTCAGATCCCTATTTGAGTACCTCTGGATAATACCAGAACGCAGAAATTTTCGTCATCCAGTAAACTATAATCACATACTTAAAATCCAAAATTTCAAGTCTGTAGGTCATTTAGTTCCGAAGTTAAGCGAAAGCAAAGTTTCGCATTTATGACACTCACTCACTCACTCATGATCATCAAAATAGAACTAGTACTTCCCATAAACTCAGAGAGCTGAAATTTGGAACAGAGTTAGGGTTTAATGGTCACATAAAGGGAAAACTTTAAAAACTAGGATAATCTAACATCTGGAGTACCTGGTGACCCTGATTAGAAAACACAAGAGCCCAACCAAACTATTAGAAGAGATCGACATACCGCCTTTACAAAAAATATTCAACTTGGTGGGCCGCTTCATTTGATGTCAAAAATCGAAGGTCTAAAGTATCTGATGAAGAACCCTCAGCTGGTCTCAGCTGTATTAGAGATATGGTAATGCCCCCTTCTACCATTGGTACATAAAAATCTACTGTCATTGCAAAAATCCAGCGTAGTGGGACACATCTAATTTAATCTAGCCTATAGCGTCCCACTGCTAGGCTAATGCCTCCCCTTCTGCTTTTAATACGCATATAAATAAAATTAAAGGAAACCTCTGGATAACACTAGATTGGCTTTTATACTTATACTTACAAGTTTACAAGAAAAAATAGTCGAACGATTAACTTTATTCTACTCGAACATTACTCAAATTCCTTTAAGGTACCGCGGACATGAATTCATGTCCGCATTACGTGCTGCTATTTTCTTCATTAATTGATATAAAAATACGGTATATTTTCAATTGAATACTATTTCATTCGATTCTGAACGAACTAAAGAGTATTCTGAAGAATTATATTCACTCGGTTACATAGACAAAATCAAATATAACAGCCATTCGCTTTTGTGCTGTTGGTGCTGTTAGTTAATCGTTGAAGTTTTGTGATTGTGATTTTAGTTGGATTTTCTTTCAAAAAACTGTAAGTAATGTTATTTATCTTTACTACGTAATGTTTTTGAATGATCTAAGTTACAACAACAGTAACTTTTTATGTTTCAATTGATAAAAAAGTAGAATCAAAAAACCTTTTTTTATTTTTTTATAGAATAGGCTGACAAACGAGCACACAGTCCACCTGATGGTAAGTGGTTGCTGCGGCCCATAGACATCTACATCTCTCTTCCATTACAAATCAAAATGCAGATGCGTTGTCACCCGTGAGGACTGAGATGGAATGCCTCATTTCCAGTAAAAAGGGTCTCCGGTTCTCTACACTCACCATACGAAATACAGCAGCATTAAGCTACTATTTCACGCTGGTATTCTGTGGGAGCGTGGTCCTTCCCCGGTCGAGCCGACCCATTCGTGCTACAACTATACTACTAATATAACTGCAGCATGGCTCTACCACGTAAAAAACCTCTACGCGAACAATTCATAACGGTCAAGATTTCTAATAAGATAATAATAGTATATTTCTTATTCGAATACCATAGTAAATACTTTTACTAGGAATTGCTAAATGTTATATCTATATGATTGTATAAGAAAAATAAAGGAAGACGCTATAATATATACATAAAAAGGTTTTGAAAATGAGGTTACAAAGCGCGCGCAAACTGTCTATTGTCGAATTTTTAGCAAATGTTTGCAAGTGAAAAAGTAGAATTATTATAATTATTACATTCATAATTTCGGAAGAATATGTTGTATTGATTGTAAGGACATAAAAATAAAATAAAAAATTATGATATTTCATTCATAAAATAAAATTTGTTGTCAGTAAGTACACTTTATCAAGATCCGTTAGAAACAAAGTGCTGTCCAAAATAAAATAAACATTTAAATGTTATGGTTATTGTTTCTAATTATCGAAAATCTTATCGGCTTTAAATAACTGTAACAAAAACCTCTTTAAACATAAGTGAGAAACATAAATGTTTATAACAAGTGCCGCCAGCTGAGGTGACAAAGCTGTTTTTTGTTACGGCGGGCGCAGTAAGAGAAAGGTTAAATAAACAAATTACACTAGACTTACCAGAAGATACTGTTTGTTTACTACCGACTAGAAATATGTGTATGCAGTTAAATAATGCTATGTTAAAAGCGATTCCGCACCCCGAGATGATTTTAGTTGCTAAAGATTCCTTGGATTGTTCAAAACGTATGAAAATGAAAGCCCGTGCGTGTTTACAAAAATATGAACATGATGCGTCGATGACTGCTGGACTGAAAGAAACTATAATCATTAAAGAGGGAGCTAAAGTAATGCTTAGGAGAAATATTGATGTTAGTTTAGGTTTAGTGAATGGGTCATTAGGCGTTGTACAAAAAGTGAGGTGGAACCCGGAAGACCAAACAAAGCCTAAACAATTGGGAGTAAAATTCGCTTATAATTTGATTCACGAATTATTGCCTATTAAGTCAAAATTTGAGATCATACCCCGGGCATACGTGTACAGGGAACAATTCCCAATCTGTGTGGCGTATGCCCTAACAATTCACAAGAGCCAAGGTCTAAGTCTAAAAAATGCCCTCATGGATATTGGCACCTCCATATTCACTTGTGGCCAAGCCTACGTGGCGCTTTCACGAGTAACCAATCTTCATAGGATGCACCTCATAAATGTTGACTTCAAGAGTATAAAAGCTCAAGCTTCAGCAATCACCGAACACAACCGACTTAGGCGTAAATACCGCGCCGATCTTTCAGATTTTAAACCGTCTAAACCGTCTAAAAGATTAAATAATGAACGCGAATGGGCAATACGAAAAACTGTTGCTACTGTACAAGCATCAGAACCGGAAAAAAAGAAAAGAAAGATTTGTAATAATAAAAAAAACTACTCCTAAAAAGAAAAAAAAATGCGTCGAATAAGAAAATCTAATAAAATAAATCAATGTGCCCACGTTTCTACAAAAAGAAGTGAAATCCCACCAAAAACATTCTGTAAAAAACTAGCCAAGTCTCGATGGAGCTGCTTGTTTATCTCTAAAAAGTAATGAAATCTAGACAATGTCGTGCCAAGTCTAAGGTTCCTTACTGCGATTTCTTTATTATTATAGTTAATGTTGTGTGACTTGGCCATTGAAGGGTACACAAGGGTACAAAACCAGGTGCTACATGACACCCTTGCATAAATCTGTCGCCAGAACCGCTACCCATTGACGATGGAAAATTGCCACTTGGAAAACGTTGATTGAATAACCAGTCAATTGTAGGCGTCAAATCGACCACCGATCTAACATAAAATAGACGTACAGACGGGCTTCTATCAATGATTCGAAGTCCGCCTGTACTGGAAATAATTTTTTATATTGTTTGTTTCAGGCTCGCCTATACAAAAGTATTATTGAAATACGCAGCTTTATCAAGCCTACAATTGACTGGAAAGTATCAATACTACTTGGTATCGAATACATTCCGTTAATTTTGGAGACGAAAAATTATGACAAAACAATTAGATGCATAGGAAGAGCTGATAAGTGCAGTTATATATGTATATAAAGTAGAATGAATTTTACTCTATTTAAGTTCCACCTTAGTACTTGTATTTCATTGTTTGCAACTTGTTTGTATTCCTTAATTAGTACAGCTTTTGTACTTTTATTTTATTGTTTGCAACTTTCTGTATTATTTAATTCTTACTACAATAAAGTGTTTACTTACTTATTGACTTACTTATTTAATATTCAAAAACCACCCAAAACCGAATCAGAGCACCCCACTATCCACGTGGTCTTGTCTGCCCTACCCCTAGAGTGTATATAAGAGCCCGGAGGCGCGGAGGGAGAGCAGTGCCCGCCCGCTGTAGGGAAGCGCAGGCACCGAGATCCAAAAAGCCGAAGCTGCGAAGGCGAGCCCAGGTGCCTGTGCTTCCCTACGCTAGGGTGGAGGCACTGCTTATCCCGCAGCGCCGGAGCTGCCACGGAGCGCCGGAGCACAACTTCCCGGCTTCTTACCCCCCTAGTCTCCAAAATTAACGAAATGTACTCGATACCAAGTAGTATTGATACTTTTGATACGATACTTGGTATCGAGTACGTATCGATACTTTCAAAATATTCGGAACCCTACACTAATTGACGTTTGACATCAATGATTTGTCAAATTCATTTTGTAATTGGTGTAATTGCGTGTTATTTTCCAATTTGTATGAAAAGTTTAAAAAAATATATCTCATGAACCGTAAGTTTCCGCAACCTAAAACTTTGCAACACGCTTTCTTTTAGTGAGTACTATCTACAAAAAAAAATGTGGGCTTTGAAATCGATGGTCCATATTGGAAATATTAACCAAAATGACGGTTTAATAATCTATATTAAAAATTATTTAAAAGTAACTGTCGTCACAGAGCCTACATTACATGATGGTAATTGCTTAATCTTTCGAATTAATGTCAAAAAGATTGTTATTGCAATTTACAGACCTCCTTCTCAAAATATTGATAGATTTCTAGAGTTCCTTGATATTACCTTAAACTAACTTAGCACATATAAATATATCATCCTACTGGTGACATAAATATTAACATTACCCCTGGGAAAACAGATAACCACGCACATAACTACCTAAACATCTGCTCTTTTCATGGACTATTACCAACACATTACCACCCTACAGTTCAAAGCGACTCACGTTTAGACAGTTTTGTGATTAAATCAAATAAACCTTCTTTAAAATTAGTTACTAATTCCTCGCTTACTGATCATCAAGCAATTTTAAAAACATTACAATTGACCTTACCAAGAAAAAACTGCATACGCAGTTATATTAAAATCTATATGACGCACCTTGAAAATGACATTCATAGCATTAATTTTGACTTTATTTATCGCTCTGACCATGCAAATACGTTCTTGAAATACTTTATAATTTCTTTACAATACGCAATAAAGAATAATACATCAACAATAAAACTATTACGTAAGAATTATAATATTAAACCTTGGATAACACCAGGTCTCGTCCGCTGTATAAGAAATAGAGACAAACTACATTTACAATCAAAACTTTCTCCGGATTGTTGTCATCATCTCAAACACGGGGATTCGTAAAACAAAGAACAAATATTCCACATAATCACATCTTATATTTCCAAAAAATAATACATCACAGGGTATACATAATATCATAGCAAACAAGTTCACACGTACTTACACTTTCAGTCTTCCAATAATTAAATATCAACCACTTCTTAGGCTGAGCGCAGATTGTTTTTTTTTAATATGGCAACCTAACAATTACTGCCAACCTCCAGTCAATAAAAATACATGTAACTTGAAACGAAACGACGGACAATCTAAAGAGAAACTACGATTCTGATTAAAAGCCAAAATCATAATGTTAAGAACCATAGAATACTATAATAATGAATCATGAAATGACTTTTACTGAAGTATATTAAATAAATGATGGATATTAGGTTGAATTAAAATAATACTAAACTCAATACCACATTAAAAATAATAAGTATTACTAAATAAAGACGATTGATAGCTAAATAATGAATAAAATTTTATAATCTAATATTATTTAAATCTAAAAATTCCATAAGACAATTGAAAACATTTTTACTTTTTTTAGAAAAAATTAAAAGAGAACAAATTTCTGTAGGAAGAGGAATTTTAAGATTTACCAAAGTGTTAAATAATGAAGTATGATCATATAACGGACACGAGAAGAAAATATGGTTGAGGTCACCAATATCCAAACCACATTCACATATTGAAGAATTTTTAATATGAAGCCTAGCAAGGTGAACCGAATTACAGCAGTGACCCAAGCGCATTCTACATAACATTGATGTATGTTTCTTATTTAAGGATAATTTATAAAACCAAGGCTTAGAAGGAATGATGGGTTGAATTTTTGCATAGTGACCTTTTGTCGTTTTGGTTTTGTTCCAATGTTTTGACCATCTATCTCTATATACTAATTTCGTAGTTCTTATAAGGTCATAGCAATAATTTTTAAATAAGAAAGTATCCCCACAGACTATAGCTTGTTTAGCAAGTTTGTCAGCATATTCATTACCAGATATACCAATATGACTCGGAATCCAAACGAGAGAAATGTTGATGTTTTGGAATTGGTATAAGAATAGAAGTTTCTTAATTTCAAATATCAAAGGATTGCGGGAAATGTCATAGAAAGGATTACATAACAATGCTTGTAAAGAACTAAGAGAATCTGAAAATATCACGCTTCATTTTAATTTAAAAAGATAGCAATATTTTATTGATTGTAAAATGGCTAACATTTATCCAGTAAAAACTGAAGATTTGGGAGGACTTTTCATTTTTTGAACTATTCTCCAACTTTGATGGTATATTGCATATCCAGTACAACCTTTTGAGTTAATCTTAGAAGCATCTGTAAAAATATAATGACAATCTGGGAAATTCTTGTCCAACGTAAATACAAATCTTTTATTTGATTCAATAGAAAATTTATTTAATCCTATATCTAATATAACATTGGGTTTGAAAAGTGCAACTTCAAACGAATTGGAGAAAAGAGGCAGAGTCGCCGACCTATAAATAGGATCTAGTAAGGAATTATAATGTTCATAGCTTTTAACTAGGTTAGGAGTTTCTTTATTACGCCAGTATTTTCCTGAATTAATTGAAATGTACTGAGAAAGCAAACGAATTTTAGGTAGTAATGGATGGTTTGAAAATTGAAGAGCCCGATAAAAAAAGGAATCCGATAAATATTGTCGTCTAATAAAAAGTGGAGGATCACCGCATTCAATCTGCAAGGCATTGATAGGCGACGAATTCATAGCGCCTATAATTAATCTTAAAGACTTGTGTTGAATGATATCTAATATTTTTAATCCTTTTTTACTAGCTGGTTCAAGAAGAAATGAGGCATAATCTAATCGACTTCTTATAATTGCATTATAAATTAATTTAAATAATATGGATGAGCGCCCCACCATACCCCGCACAAAGCTCTAAGAATGTTTATATTTTTTTCGCATTTTTTTTTGGGTATAAATTATATGAGGCATGCCGGATAATTTATTATCAAGAATTACACCAAGGAATTTAACTTGTTGAATATTTACGAGCGGATAATCAAAAAGGCGAACTTGGATTTCAGGTAAAACTCTTTTGCGCGAAAAAATTACTGTATTACTTTTATTTGGGGAAAGATCTAGTACAGGATCATCTAACCAAGAGGCCATAGAGAGGAGATCTTGTTCTATCGCATTAGCACAAGATTCTATACATTTATCATTAACATAAACTAAGATATCATCAGCATATTGCAAAATTCTACACTTTGAAATAGACTGGTCCAAATCTGACGTATAAATATTGTATAATAAAGGACTTAAAACAGAGCCTTGTGGAAGGCCTTTAAAAACCTTTCGAGTATATTTTAGATCATCATCAATTTTAATATGTATATATCGATCTAGAAATAAATTGATAATCAAATTTGTAAGTTTTTTGGATATATTAAGCTTAAACATCTTTTCTCTAAGGATGTTGAGTCTGACATTATCGTAAGCAGAAGAAATGTCAAGGAAAGCAGCAAGGACCGATTCATTTCTCGAAAATGCTAGTCTAATATCTGTGGTGAAGATAGAAAGACTGTCATATGTGCTTTTACCTTTTCTGAATCCATATTGGGAATTTGATAACAATCCATGACTTTCTACATACCATTCAAGACGGTTCTTGATCATATGTTCAAAGGTTTTAATTAGAGTTGAGGATAGAGCGATCGGTCTATAAGAAGAGCCGTCGTTAGGATTTTTGTCAGGTTTCAAGATAGGAATAATTACTTGAGTCCGCCAACAGTCAGGAACAAAGCCTATGTCAAACAAAACGTTAATGATATTTAAATAGTAGGATAAAATTTGATCATTAAATTTGGCAAGTAGTGAATATGGAATACCGTCTAAACCAGGAGCTGAATCTTGAACGTGAGAAAGGACGAGCTTTAATTCATATAAAGAAAATGGACGTTCTAAGGGATCAAAAAAAGAACCACATGGAATACTTTGAGGTAGCTCCTCTCTCAAAGGAGCAGAAGAGGGGGCAAGTTTATCTAGAAAAGTGTTTATAGATTGAGAGGGAATGGCACCACTGTAAGAACAAGATGAAAAACAACAGCGAAATTTTCTAATATTACGCCAAACAACTGATGAAGGTATTGAAGGAGAAATTGAGGAACAAAAGGCATGCCAACGTGTTTGTTTTTTTGTGCAAAGAGTATTTTAGTCACTTCTTGTACACGTTGAAGGTATGAATAGTTTTTCGAACTCATGTCTAATTTATATTGTTTTTCAGCTTTTTTCCTATTACGAATGGCCTCAGTACATTCAGAATCCCACCATGGAGGGGAGGGCTTACATTTATTATTTAGAGTTTTAACAGGAATTGTTTGATCTGCTGCATTTATAACTGCGTTTGTAAATGCTTCAACAATAGAAGTTATATTATTTTCAGCAATAGGAGCGATTTTTAGAATTTCATTGTAAAGAAAAATATTGTACAGGTTCCAGTCTGCTCTGCCTAATTTGTATTTAATACATGGTTTTTTGTTAATTTCTGCCAATTCTTTGTTTGGAAAGGAAATCAGAATGGGAAAATGGTCACTGCCGTGAGAGCTATCTAGAACTGACCAATTTAGAAGAGTGGTTAAATCAGGAGTACAAATTGATAAATCTACAGCACTTCTAGACTCATTAGGACGAGAGCGTTTGGTAATTTTACCAGTATTAAGGACACAAATATTAAGTTCGTCAATTATTTCAACTAATAAACTACCGTATTTATCAGTATTATCACCCCATAAATAATGATGACAATTAAAGTCACCAAGAATTATAAATGGTTTGGGTAAGGAGGCTATTAAAGATTTTATTCTGCGAAACGTATGGACAGAAGGAGAGGGAACATAAATAGAAACGAAAGTTATATTTTGAATTCTTACTGCAACAATATTAAAGTCAAATATTTCATCATAAACATCTATAATGGAATAAGTTATATTATTTTTTATAAGCAAAGCACATCCAGCATAACCATCAGATCTGTCACTTCGAACAAGACAAAAACCAGGTACTCTGATATTCGAATCCGGTTTTAGCCATGTCTCTGAAATAGCAGCGATACATACATTGTATTTTTTTTAATAAATAGATTATTTCAGTACGTTTATCTAAAATGCTTCTACAATTCCATTGAAGGATCTTTGTGAGTGAATGTCTTGGAGAATTTTAGGTATAGAATTTAGTAAGCGAGCAACGTGGGACGGTAGCTTCGACGAATACGAAGATATGATTATGTTAATAAGGAAACTTATAATGCTTTCTACAGAATCAAAATTACCCTGTGAAGTAACTGGTGAAACCCGAAGAGCACAACCATCCTCAGGTTGCGGAATTGAAAAATCTTCAATAATTTTTTGATGACTTTTTTTGTCGTATCCTGTTTGTGAATGGTGACGTAATGGTTTAGGAATATATAATGTTTTCTTATAAGAAGATTTATTAGATGTAGCGGGGTTGGAAGGAAAATTATTCACTGTAGGATTAGTAGAAAGCGAAGAATTTTCAGGGAATTTAGAAATCAAAACATCAGCATATGATTTTGAAGAAACTTGTGGATATTTTTGAGATGCTTCTAGGTATGAGATAGAGTTCTGTGCCATTTCAATTTTAATATTATTTTGTCTTGTGTGTTCAGGACATCTAGAATCTGTGGCTTTGTGATTACCTGAGCAAAATAAGCAACGAAAAGATCCATTATCTTTGTCGCAAGAAGAAGAGGAGTGATCACCACCACATTTTGATCATCTTGGCTTGGAACGACATAAATCTTTAGTATGTCCAAATCTGCAGCACTGAAAGCATTGGATCGTTGGAAGCTTATAAATTTCAACAGGAATGGAAGAATAGCATAAATAAACCCTCGAGGGAAGAATTTGACCGTCAAATGTGATTACGACACTTTCAGAGCTTTCATATCTGACTTTGTCCTCGTTGCGAACTCGGTAATTTAATCTTCTTACTTTTAATACAGGAATGGTATTTGGATACGAAGATAATTCGGAAATAATCTCTTCTGGTGTCCAATCTTTTGGTACACCTTTTATAACTCCCATACGAGATACGTGAAATGATGGAATAAAGGTTTTATATTTATCATTTACGGATGGATTTTCTAAAAATAGATTTGCATCAATAAATTTAGAGAATTCAACCGTTATTCTATTTCTCCCGATACGTTTTAGGCCTCCATTAACTATATTTTGTACATTTAATTTTTTCAAAAAGTGACCAAATGAAATGGCATTTAAAGTTTTACCAGAATTAGGAGAGTCTTCTTTTACTTGAACATGAACGATAAAAGGACCTGAATCTGTAGAATTATAAGAACGAAGAGATTGAAATCTTTGTGACTCTATTTTTTTTATTATCGCTATCAATATGCGTGTTAAGAGATTTAGAAGAGATATAACTATTGGCAGAATTTAATGTTTGTGATAGAGGAATGCCAGATGATTGTGAAAGATGGATTTCAGATGATTGTGTACAAGCAATATTGGATGATAAAGACATGGGAGATTCATAAGCACGTTGTCTTGACATATTGCTTTTGATAGAGTGAGAGCCTACAATTTTAATTTTAGATGATGAAGTATTACCAGTATCGCAGTCCGATTCTGAGAATGAGGAATTGGTGGAAAAAGCTGAAATTCTTCTATTTATGTCAACCCGATTAGCATGCTCTTCCTTCTTCTTTTCCTTCGTTTTATGTTTTCTTTTCTTTTTGTTTGAAATAATTTTGAAGTTCATCATCATCATCATCATTACAGCCCTTCACAAGTCCACTGCTGAACATAGGCCTCCCCCAAGTAATGCCCAAAGCACGGTCCTGAGCCACCTGCATCCATCGACTTCCTGCATATCTTACCAGGTCGTCACTCCATCTAGTGGGGGGTCGCCCTACACTACGCCTACCGGTACGAGGCTGCCACTCAAGAACCTTTCTTCCCCATCGGTTATCGGTTCTTCGAGCTATATGGCCGGCCCATTGCCACTTCAGCTTACTAATCCGTTGGGCTATGTCGGTCACTCTGGTTTACTGCGGATATCCTCATTTCTGAGTCTATCACGCAGAGAAACTCCGAGCATAGCCCTCTCCATAGCTCGCTGAGCGACCTTGAGCGTCCTCATATGGCCAGCAGTGAAGGACCACGTCTCAGATCCGTAAGTCATCACTGGCAACACGCACTGGTTGTACAATCTAGTTTTTAGAGATTGAGGTATACCTGACGAGAATATATGTCGTAATTTCCCGAACGCTGCCCAGCCGAGTTAAATCCGTCGATTGACCTCTCGGTCGAAGTTGGACTTACCTAGTCGGACTATTTGTCCCAGGTAAACTTACTCGTCAACAACTTCTAGCATAGTGCTCCCAACAACTACCGGCATAGGTGTGACATGGACATTGAACATGATCTTTGTTTTGTCCATGTTCATCTTAAGACCTATCCGTTGGGAGGCACTATTGAGGTCATTGAGCATAGTGCTTAAGTCCTCCAGCGATTCTGCCATAAGGACTATATCGTCAGCAAATCGAAGGTGAGTGATGTACTCGCCATTGATGTCAATACCGTATCCTTTCCAGTCCAGTAGCTTGAAAACGTCTTCCAATGCAGCGGTGAAGAGTTTCGGGGATATAACGTCACCCTGTCTTACACCTCTCTGCAGTTGGATAGGTTTCGAGCTCTGGTTCTGTACTCGGATAGCCATCGTAGCCCTACTGTACAAACACTTCAGCACTTCGATATACCGACAGTCAACTTGGCACCGCTGAAGGGACTGTAGCACCGCCCAAATTTCGACGGAATCAAAGGCTTTCTCATAGTCCACATACGCCAGACAAAGTGGCAGATTGTACTCTTTTGATTTGAACGATTTTGAAGTTGTCATCAAAAATTTGTTGCGATAATGACTGCCGTGGTTTTTTAAATGAACCTTCTAAATCATTTTCAATTTCCACATAAGCAGCTGGTGAGGAAATAATAATAATAATAATAATATAATAATATTCCACAACTATCACACAACGCCATCTAGTCCCAAGCTAAGCAGAGCTTGTGTTATGGGTACTAGACAACTGATAAACATACTTATATATTTCTAAATACATAAATATTATAGATAAATTACACCCAGACACAGCACAAATGATCGTGCTCATCACACAAACATTTGTCCTGGGTGGGAATCGAACCCACGACCTCCGGCTTAGCAGTCAGGGCCACTAACCACTAGACCAACAGGCCTGTCAATATGTCAAATAATGTTAGTGTCAGAATAATTCGGATCCGGTGGCTTAGGCGGAATTGGATTAGACATGGCGACCGAGAGACTAAGGCTACGTTAAACTATTTTGTGATAGTATGAAATTGTCGCTAAATGAGATACAATATGAAAATGCAAATAAATATTATTAATATATACTAAAATATATAAGGAATGTAATCAGAATATTACAAGAAAACTTAAAATAATTAAAATGACACCAAAAACGCGTAAAACCGTTATTGACGTTCAGTTGACAACCAGGTATATATAATGTACTCTGTGGTTGACAATCCGAGCCACAGACTACTAAGAGGATACTACGCATCGCATGATCCGAGCGCAGATTGCAGTCACGACAGTTTTAAGACAGTCTTGCCTCACATAGACAAGTCTGCTTTAAAATAAAAACGAAACTTTTTTGTCTACGATGCGTCGCACATTTAAAACAAAACTGTTTTGTCTATGACGACGCGTCGCACGCCGCGTCTGCGTCACAGTATCAAAATGGACTTCACTGATACTGTTGTAATAAGCATCCTAGTTACACGTGCACTTGCAAAACGACGCAAACGTACCTAAATGTTTGGTGCATCCCATTTGTTTTAAATTGAAATCTGAATATTCCTTACATAATTTATTAAAAATACAGGTCTCTTTTCAACCTCGTCAATTAGTTTTTCTACGAGTTCTTCGTCGTAAACATGATGCGACGTGTTTACTCTGAACGCTTGGACGAGACTAGAAGAGAGACAAGAGAGGGTATGTAGTCAAATTTCGGGAACGTTGAAAGGATTTTTACAAACTAAAATACAATTAAATTACTATGTCTCACCGATTTGGAGATGGCTTTAATAATGAATCATATTCAAAGAACCTGTTCGTGCGCGGTGTTAGTTTTATTGCTTAGCCTAAATAATACAATATTACATATTTTAATATTCTAGTCTAAAACATAGGGACGGAGTGTATCCATAACTATGTCGCCAGACCGTTTTGTTGTTGCTGTGCGCGCTCGCATACATACAAAACGGAAGCCGACAGTCGCTAGTCAGACTTGTCGCCGAGCAGTTCTTGTAGGCAGTAGACTATTCTGTCTGTGAGACGTTTTGTTTGAAGTTTGGGCGTCTCCATATATTTTATAAAGCAATAGTCTATCTTAAAACTGTGACTGCAATCTGCGGTCAGCCTAAGACGTGGGTGTTATTTCACGTCACTATATACAGTAACTGGCTACGCGGCATGTAACCGAATCACTAGTTTCGAGTCATATTACAACTAGTGATTTTTGTAAATGCGTTACTTATTACTGTTAACCGTGATTATTGCGAGAGTCGACTGTCGGCCGGTCAAACGCAAAGCGCACATGTGGCATACAATAACAAACAAAACAGCGTTTGTAACAGTATTATTGTACTTTTAATTTTCGTACGTAAGACTGTATACATAGACAGTAAAATAGAGTAATCTCTGTTTGTAAATAACTTCAACGGTCGATTCCGGGAAGCGGTAGTCACATTGAACTTAAGTAAAATAATTTTTAAAACATTTTTGACGCAGTCATGAACTCGTTTATTCATAAAATCAAAATAAAACTAAAAATATATACAAAAAATTTAAATGTTTATAATATTATAAAACTTAGAAGAAAAAGTGCAAAAACAAATGATAGTGAAAACGTTGAAAAAGTGTAAATAAACTATAAATATCAATAATCATTGTATAAACATTCAAATTGACTTGCCTGCATTAATAATTTTATGAAAATCTTAGTTTCATAGTAAACGCAAATCAATCATAAATACATTTAATGCAGTCAGTCCTAAACCTGAATGAACGGAAGTTAATTTATTGATTTAACTGTATAGCTACAAACACTTAGATTGTGATTAAATTTATTTTCGTTTCGTGTGTAACTGTATAGTTGGTGGTGATATTTATCCAAACAATCACAGTAGCCGAATAAAAATAGCCAGTTACAAAAATCACTAGTTTTGAAACAGGTGACGCCGACCAAGTCACTGGTTCCGTTACGTTTCTTGAAAATGACGTAATGACCCACGTCTACCACTTCTGCGCTTTATTGCTTACGACTTACTTCGTCTTCGTCTGAGCCTCGAACCAGAACACAGACTACCACAGAATACATTTACCCTGACGGGCAGACTACTAAGCACAGACTACTATAAGAGGATACTACGCATCAGACAGTAATCTTAGAACAACCAATACGGAACCAGTAGTTTAGAGTTTGACTTTTGTTTACTTCTAATTTTGAGGTATCATGCAAAAGTACATCATTGATAAAGCCTACTTACGTTACTTTTAAATTTTGTAGTTATAAGGCAAAAGCACATCATTGATAAAGCCTAATTTCATTCCCATATCTACAGCTATTCACCATTAAAAGTTGACAATTTTAAAATCTTTATAACTTATAATACAAAAATAAAACAACTAACAACAATAAAACAACAAGAAAAAAATAAAAACTTGAAAAACTAATATATAGTTTTTCAAGTTTTTATTTTTTTCTTTTTAAATTATTTATAAACTTTATCTAGCATTTGCGGCCATTGGTTACGTTATTTTAATCTCACAATATCAAATTCTTTTAAGATTTTAATAATGTTACACCAGTTCCATTTCCGTTCCAATATTTGGATTTAATTTCCATATCCTTTTTTTTTAAATTTCATAAGAATTTGGTTTCACTTCCAAATATTAGTTTGTTTCTTTTACAACGGTTGAAATATACCTCACTGCATATTCTGAGGGATAGGTTGATTTTTGTTTTTATTTTAAGTATCTATACTCTCTGTGAGAAATCCATTGGTGGACTGACGACTGACTTTTTTAGAGGACACAATACACTCCTTGTCCTCTTTATTAACAAATCTCATTACCTCTATTTTTTTTATGGAATTAGTCAAAAGGGTTTGTTTCGTGCTCTGATGAATTCGTTACAGCTTGCTTTAAGGGCTTCACTTTGTTTCTCCGTCTAAGAGCTGTTTCCTTACATAAATCAAATGACAAAGCTTCTGAAGTATTTTTTGACGTCGAGTTTACAGGTTTTCTATCAGCTTAGCGAGCTGTAACATAAAAATAAATATAATGTTAGCCATAGAAACCCTAAATTAATGTTATTTGTTTCTCTTTTATTCTTATATATTTTTTTACTTTTTATAAGCCAGTGCTTGACCACAATCCCACCTGGTGGTAAGTGGTGATGCAGCCTTAGATAGTAAATCGCACTATACGCACGCATTAGAGTACCTCAAATGAGGAACATTAAGGCATGGTCGGCATAGTCACAGTAACTGTGACTCTGAGTAGACAGTAACTCTACAAGTCCACAGATATTGTCATTGTATTTGTCATATGTAAGACCTGGCTCTATCGAAACTTCACCAAACATTAGCGAGCAATATTTTTTCGATTCTTGCCGATTTGCAACCTAGGAATAAAATTTGTGAAGAATTTATGAAGATTTTTACAATTATATATACCAGTTTTGTCATGATGTAGACACTGCTGTTTGTCCTATCATTTTAAAATGTTTATAGATGGATGGTGGTTCATTGATATCTGGAAACAAATATGTATACTTTTTATAGTTAACAGTGAACAGCAGGCCCATTCCTTATATATTGATATTTTATGCCATCAAAATGATAGTCACTTGGTAGCACATTGTGTGGTATACTATATAGCTTTTTTAAGAGCATGAAAACACAATGTATCTAGCAAATAATACAAATGATATTAAATTAGATCGTTTAGTGTGATTGCCAAGTCAATCTATTTATTTAAAACATAAAAGGTTGTTAATATTGATATGGCCAACATAAGATGTTAGGCTGGCTAATTACGCAATAACTTAAAACAGAAGGACCCTAAGTAAGTAAGGACTGAATAAATTAACCGACTTGGTTCACACAACTTTTTACGGTAGAAGAACTGAGTTACGAGACTTGGTTTTTTTACATGTTATGTTTTGATGGCATCTCATTTCTTTTTGTATATAGCCCTACTTTTTTCCTTTCCAGTACCATCTACTTCTTGAATACCAACAAAATACCTATCTTTACCTTGTACCTATTATTCCATTATATTATACATATACAGGTAAACTGATTATTTTACTGCAAATGTAATTTTGTAATCCTTTATTTATATGGGATTACAAAGTTATTTATGCAGTTAATGTATCTAGAAAACTGGACCAAAATTGCAAAATATTTAAATTTTTATAAAAAAATAAGTTATATAAGATACTTTCTTATTCATAGAAACAATCTTGATCTAAAGATGTTACTGACATAAGACTAACAAATATTAGTTGATAATGTCTTAAAATTGTTTACTTAAATATCAGAAAATTACAAACATCAAAAAAAATGTTAATTTATTGTTATAAAGGACTTAGTCGCTAAGCTACCACATCATCCCGTTCTGACTACAATTATCAAATACAAAATGTATTAAAGTAACAATGGTTATGTGCATTCTGACTACAATTACTTAATCACTACAATCAAATACAAAATTTATTAAAGTAACAATGGTTATATGCAATAAACACAACTATAAATATTCACACCTGAGGAATAAGTGGAACTATAAATAGTCACACCTATTCCCTACACAGAAACAAGTCCGCTAGCTTGACCAGCATTTTAGCCTCCTTTGACATTGGATAAGCCAAAATACTGTTCAAGGTGCCAAAGTGAAAATTCCTATCACTACCAAAACATTCTCATTGCTTCATTCAAGACACATTCCATCAAAATATGTTGGAAATTTTCAACTATTCCGCATATGTCACGATTTGGTGTTGGCACATTTTTCATTAAAAAAGCAAACTTGTTCGATGGAATACGTAATCCAAGAATAGGTCTTTTTAGTGGACAATTATCTATTCACAAGTTACAGATTATTTGTGGCTGAATTGTTCAATACCAGATACTCTTCAACAGACTGACAGTTACATGTAATAACTTGGCAGACGGCAACCTTTGAATAATAATTTTGATATTGCAATTATAAGATTGATTTTATTATATCATAAGCAATCTGTTCACCTCTCACTTGAGAGGCACAGCCACATCCTATAAAACATCAATACATAATGGAATTTAGTTAGATAACAAAAATTAGGAAAGAATTATTTCAGTGATATTGACAGATTATTCTGCAAGAGCCTTACAATTGTGATGGAGAGTTTAAAAATACAAGATCAAGCAAATGTCCCTAATAGAAAAATAAGTAGATTACCATAGTTGTCCATTTCCAGAGCAGGTATTCCAGTATTTATTTTGTCAGCCGTAGATAAGGTGGTAAGGCAAAATGGTGAAGAAGCAAACTACCTACCGGTAACAAATCTCGACCCGAAGTGCTTATGACACACAAAAAATTATGTAACTCTTCTACATTCAGCTGCTTTAATTTTTCACAATTTATTTTTTCCACACACTTGAGTCATAGCTCAGTCTTTGGAAAACAATGTAATTTACATTATGATGCTTGCTTTTGCAATGCGAAACACAACAAGCATTCTTCATGATGAGTACACAATTTGTAACGTGAGAGGATAAGCATGGAGTTTTAACACTTCAAAGTAATTTCATTCGATCAAATCCAAATTTCCAAAACTCCAACAAACTGTAATGAAATTGAATAGCTCCTCTACACGATGGGCCAGCGTTGGCCCAGCGTGATGGCCATGCGATGGCTGCAACGCAACTACACGTTGGCGATATTCAGTTGTGATCGAAACGTTTATCGAGATGGACGTGGAAGCATTAGCCGCTGCGGTAATTTATCTATACAACACGTACCGTTATTTTCTAAATGTGCACAAGAATAGAGTTATTAAAAAGAAATAGCGTAGAAGAAGACCTAAAATAGTACCCCTAGTACCTAAAATGATTATTTTTTTAAAGAATAAGAGTGACAAACGAGCACAAAGTCCACCTGATGGTAAGTGGATGCTGTAGCCCATAGACATCTACATTTATCCTCAATTAAGAACCAAAACGCATATGCGTTGTCACTCTTGAGGACTAAGATGGAATGCCTTGTTTCCAGTAAAAAGGGTCTCCAGATCTCTACACTCGCCATACGAAACACAGCAGTATTAAGCTGCTATTTGCTGGTATTCTGTGAGAGCATGGTACTTCCCCGGTCGAGCCGACCCATTCGTGGTACAACCGTAATATAGCTGCAGCGTGGCTTTACCAAGTGTAAATAGTCTTTAAAATTGTACTTATCATCTGTGTTGGGTTTATAATTACTTAAAAATGGTAACTTTATTCATAAACCTATTAAATATGTACCTAACCCTAAATTTAAACCCTATTATATATATGTATATAAAACTAAATCTTTCCTTATTTTTATCTTTGTGTTTTTCCATATCACGTTTTCTCCCCGATATAATTCAAAAAATTTTATAACTTTTATGAGGCCACGTATTCGTCATTTTAATTAATTTTCGCTAATATATAAACAAAGCGCGAACGTCCACACTCAACAGTCGAGCACGCACAACTGTGGAATGGGCCACGTGTAGATGCGTACCGCCATCGTTGGCCCACTACCCTTTGATGTGCGGCGGAAAAACCGACACCGTTGCCAATCCCGAGACCATCGCATGCGCCATAAGCCATCCGACACAACTACGCCCTCCACACGTTGGTCCATCATAGTGGGCCATCGCGTTGGCCCAACGTGTAGATGCGCTGAGGACGTGTGCTCCAGAGTTGGCACCGGTTTTAACGCGTCTTTTCCGGTACTCCTACTCCCTAGGCGTAGTCCCAAAATCATGGAAGACGGCTTTCGTCCACCCGATCCCTAAAAAAGGCGACCGCTCAGACCCGTCCAACTACCGGCCGATCGCCATCACCTCCTTGTTCTCCAAAACAATGGAGTCCATTGTAAACTGCCAGCTCATGGGGTACCTTGAGGATCACCAGCTGATTAGTGACCGCCAATACGGTTTTCGCCGTGGTCGGTCAGCTGGTGATCTTCTGGTCTACCTCACTCACAGATGGGCGGAGGCAGTAGAGTTCAAGGGGGAGGCATTGGCCGTTAGTTTGGACATTGCGAAGGCCTTCGATCGGGTTTGGCACAAAGCGCTTCTTTCGAAGCTCCCTTCCTATGGGCTTCCCGAGAAACTGTGCGATTGGATCACCAGCTTTCTTGCAGATCGGAGCATCAAGGTCGTTGTAGACGGTGCAAGCTCCGATTGCAAGCCTATTAATGCTGGTGTTCCACAGGGCTGCGTGCTATCGCCAACGCTGTTTCTTCTGCATATCAATGATATGTTGCATACCCGTAACATTCATTGCTATGCAGATGACAGCACTGGTGATGCTCTTTACACCGGCCGAGCCAATATTTCTCGGGAAAACGTCTCCGAGTGCCGGGACAAACTTGTGTCTGAAGTCGAGTCTTTGCTGAACAGAGTCTCGGATTGGGGACGACTAAATCTAGTCCAGTTTAACCCCCAGAAGACACAAGTTTGCGCGTTAACCGCTAAAAAGAACCCCTTTGTCGTATCCCCTCAGTTTCAAGGCACTCCCCTTGTTGCCTCAGCCAGTATCGGAATCCTCGGCGTCGACATATCGAGTGACGTGCAGTTTCGTGGTCACTTGGAAGGGAAGGCCAAATTGGCCTCTAAAAAGCTTGGCGTGCTCAGCAGAGCGAGACAGTGTTTCATGCCGGCACACCGCCTGCAACTTTACAAGGCGCAGGTTCGGCCGCACATGGAATACTGTTCCCATCTCTGGGCTGGGGCTCCCCAGTACCAGCTCCTTCCACTTGACCGCATCCAGCGCAGAGCGGCTCGAATCGTCGACGACCGAGTGCTTTCCGATCGGCTCGATTCACTGGCGCTGCGAAGAGATGTTGCATCTCTTTGCGTATTTTATCGCATCTATCACGGGGAGTGCTCTGAGGAATTGTTCGGATTAATCCCAGCCGCCAAATTTCGTGAACGCACTACACGGCAAACGTCCAGATACCATCCACACCATCTGGATGCTTGGCGGTCCACCACTGTACGTTTCACAAGGAGTTTTCTTCCGCGTACAACCTCTCTGTGGAATAGTTTACCACCGGCGATTTTTCCGGACCGATACGACCTGGGGACCTTCAAGAAAAGAGCTTACTCCTTTCTAAAGGGCCGGCAACGCACCCGCAATTCTCCTGGTGTTGCGGTTGATCATGGGCGGCGGTAGTCACTTAACATCAGGTGAGCCGCATGCTCGTTTGCCCCCTCTTCTAAAA
This sequence comes from Parnassius smintheus behrii, assembly GCA_036936625.1. Taxonomy (NCBI): domain Eukaryota; kingdom Metazoa; phylum Arthropoda; class Insecta; order Lepidoptera; family Papilionidae; genus Parnassius; species Parnassius smintheus. The sequence goes on from JAUPFT010000018.1 coordinate 25,738,882, forward strand.
AAAAAAAGGGGCTAGAAAATTTGAAATAATGAATACAGAGTATCTTTGTATAAACCACAGAGTACTTTTTTATAAATAGGAAGTATAAACTGAAAATAATGAAAGGAGTATCCTGTTTCTATACTATATCCTCTTAATGGTCTCTGTTCTCTGTGAATAAAAGTTATGGAAGTTTGGAACTCAATCTGTGGTAATAAGAAATGTCGTATTCTAAACTACCGGTTTGAATCTATGGTTGAAAATAAGGGCTAATTTTTTTGTTCTAAGATTCTATGCCGTGCTACTAAGCTACTAAGAGGAAACCAAAATGACTTTCTCCTTTTGCGTATTAGCTTCCCTCCCTTCAATCCCCTCCACTTGTTTAGTATGCATTAGAATGAACGACCGAATCTATGGTTGAATGATTTAATAACTTTGGGTTGCCATTGTACAAGTACCCATCATAAATGAGCAGTATAAATGCCGTAGACAGAGAAACCTATAGACTATTGATTAGCGTGGCCTCGAGTAAGAAATGACGATAACGTAGTTTTAGGTTATACAATAATCTTTATGACTTTTAAACATATTTAGATAAAAATTTTATAATTGTTCTAAGAACTGAACTGAACAAGATTCACCAATCTTAAGCTCACAAAACACTTTTTTCTCACTTAAACGAACTTGTAAACTCCTTACATTGCTACGAACTGTCAAAGTTGTTTAGCAAAGTGCAGTTTGCTAAACAAAAAAACCGGCACAGAGAAAGGGACAAACAATCACACTGCTCTATCTCATTTCTATACAAGACGTATGCATAAATTTATCTTTTTCGTGTGCGAATGCGAAAGAAGGTGTCAATTTGTCTATAGGTTTCTCTGTCTACGATAAATACAGACTTATTTAGGGTTACCGGAAAGAAGCTAACAGTTCGGCCATCCTGTTTCAAGTGCACCCTCGCACTTAAATAAATTTATAATTATGCACATTACATTCTTAATTCACTATAATACTGTGAATACAAAGTGACCTACTCGACTAAAATAATTTATATAATTCTAGTATTACATTATATTATATTCCATTAATAATTTTGTCATACCATATTACATACAAAAAAAACATTATACCTTTATATTTATATAATCGTAACTTATTTTGATTACACAATTAATTGAAAATATTTAACATAAATTAAAATAAATAAATTGCCATCATATTTAACTACAATGTACTGAAGGATTTGTGTCCTTATATATTTTAATCTTATTTAGTCCTGTTTTACAGATAAACTTCAATTAATTAAATTTATATAATTCTAGTATTACATTATATTATATTCCATTTATAATTTAGTCATACCATACTGCATACAAATTAGTCATATTTTGAAAAAAAAAACATTATGCCTTTATATTTATATCATGACTTCTTTTAACTACACAATTAATTGAAAATATTTAAATTTAATCAAAATAAATAAATTGCTATCATGTTGGATTACAAATAATGTACTGAAGGATTTGTGTTCTTATATATTTTAATCTTATTAGTCCCGTTTTACAGATAAGCTTTAATTAATTATACATAGCATGAAATACGATATTAATTTTCTAAATATGACTATGGCTACATTTATTATCACTACTTGACAAATCTCGAGAGAAATTCAGCCAAGGCTGCATTTTGTCTACAGCGATTACAGCCTCGTAACGGCGGCCATTTTTGCGAGTCAGTTAGGTGTTTTCTATTTATTATCTATCGTTGGACAGCACTTTTACTACGCGATAAGTTCCTTGGAATTTAGTCACAGTCTGGGATTTATCATCATGGGGCACCACCAGAATTGAGAGGCAATTCTGATTAAATCACATGACCCATAAGTTTTCCCAGGTTTCCTATGTTTATTAAACCTAGTAATGTCTTTAAACTGCTGTACCTTTATATTCTCTCTGGCCCTATCCCTTATATATACAAACTTAGTAAAACTGTCAACTAAAACAAGTAAATAACAATTCCTCTTTCTACTTTTAATAAAAGGTCCTAAATGATCCGCATGCACAGTGTGAAAGGGTATACTAGTTTTTTCAATGGGGTGCAATCTACCTTATAGCTTACCACCCGGAGCTTTATGGTGCGCGCATTCTAGGCAAGACTGTACGTACTTTTTAACAAAAGGCCGCATTTCATTTCATCATTTCAACACTTCCCTCGGAATCAGCCATCCTATTTCATTTCTAAGCTGTCGATATACCCGTCCGTTCTTTAATTTATAGTTTTTGTGTATATCTATGACAGTTTTAGTGCTAGTACTACTAAGATTTTCTTTAATTGTTGACACTTCTTCATCCGAGCCTTGCACGATGGCGATCCAATTCTCATCAGAACTTTCGACTGCAAGTATGTCTAGAATATGGGTCTGTGGTACAGGTCCCATAGCCTATTCGCGAATTAACGCATCAACATGCGCCATACGAGCGCCAGGACGATATTCTATTGTAAAACATATTCTTGAATCTAGATCCACCAACGTGCAACCCGCGGACTAAGGTCGCATTTAACTAACGTAGTTCGCAAGGCATTGCAATCGGTATAAATTACAAACGCTATCCTTAGTAAGTATACACGGAATCTACATAACGAAGCTACTACTGCTAAAGTCTCTAACTCATAAGAGTGAAATTTGCGGTCATCGCAAGTGGCTGTTCGGCTAAAATAGAAGATGGGATGAAAAGCGCCCATAGAGTCACTTTGCAAAAGAATACCAGCTACTCAGTCTTTACATACGTCGGTATGAAGCTGTGTTACTGCTTTAGGGTCTTTAAGGGCTAACAATGGTCGTTGTGTAAGCAGAGTTTTAACCGAGCTAAATGATTTTTCTTGTTCTTTACCCTCAGTCCAAGTTTCTTTTTTTGAAGGTCGGTTAAGGGAGAAGCTAAAATAGCGTACTTTTTTTTATAAACCTTCTAAAGAATCCAGATATACCCAAAAATTGTAATACAAACGTAATACATGTTGATTCTTAGGCGTCGGAAATTTTGATACAGCCTCTGTTGTTACTCCCGGGTCGAATGCCCTTACAGTTCACCTCGAACCTTAAGAAAGAAGCTACATTTACTGAGTCTTAGCGAACAAGGGGGACTTGTTCGACTACCAAAGTCTTAAAAACTTCCTCTAGCCGTTCCAACCCTTTATCTACATTTTTACATGGAATGAGAATACCATCCACGTAAACTAATGCATATTTTATTTTAGCATTATGCAAAATCTTATTAATCACCCTCTGAATACTGAGGGTCCGTTGACGAAACCAAATGACATGCGGTTATATTCAAACTGTCCATCCGGAGTAACAAAGGCAGTCTTATGTCGGGATTCTTCAGATATTGGTATTTGATAACAGCCGGAAGCCAGGTCAAGAGACGTAAATAATGTATTGCCTGTCAATTTATCAAGTTAATCCTCAGCAAGAGGAAGAGGGTAATGATCCTTTTTGGTCTTTCTATTGAGGGCTCGGTAATCGACACAAAGGCGTTTTCCGCCGGTCTTTTTCTGGACTAAAACGATTGGGCTCGCATAAGGCTACGGTGATACTCTGACAATCCCATTATCTAGCAATTCATATACCGATCATTTCATTTACCAACGATCTCTCAGAATGTAATAAACGGTACGGTCTACACACAATACGCACATTGTCTTCAAGCTCTATAACCATTTCAGTTACATTGGTAAACCCAAGATCAGGAATTCTTTTTACAACAATCATGATGTTTGTTTAATAGTTTTTGCAAACGATCATTTTTATTAAGTCTTCTGTCTTCTCTTGTCTTCACCACAATTAATTAAATTGTCAGGATTAAATGAATCAAAAGACATCAAACAACAATCGAGAATAGGCACGAAGTCGGAATATTTACAGTTAATTGATCGAGAAAGTAGATTATCTTTGGAAATAGTTATATCACCTTCAGCCACGTAATATACTAAGTAATACAACTCCATTTTTGATAGTGTATTCGCCTGCAAGAAGGTAATATTCTTTACCATCCTTTCCTCTAAGTGACCCTTATGATTTAACGGATATTAAACTGAACAAGTTACTATGAATAGACACGTCACTACTGGAGAGTAAATTAATTTTATGACTATTCATCTTCTCAAAAATTAATTTGGAAGGAATTTTGGTTATTATAATATCCGGTAAATCTGTAAACGTGTGCCCTAGAAGAAGAGGGTAACTTAAAACGTAATCATCTACTGCATATATTATGTCAATAGTTTTTCGGATGCCCTGAACTTCCACTTCAGCAGCCACTACGCCCAAATGATAAACAAGATTAGCCCTAATCCCTCTAAGCACTGGGAGGTAATTTGAAAACTTTGTAGTAAGATTTAATACTGTTACGAGCTTGAGGTTTGTTATAATAAAAACGGGCGATTGAATCACCAAAAGGAGGATGGCCAAATCGTACCAGACAATGAAACGATATCGTCCCAATATGAAATAATTACGTAAAATACCTTTTTTGTTTAAAGTGTTAAAACACAAAAGAAATACCTCTCTAAATAGCCACAAAAAAGTTATCCATGTATTTCTGTTTTTGTAACTGTTCAAAATTAATTCGAATAATGGTTTCAGAACGCACCTAATGACGACCCACTTCGTGTATGAAAAGACTGGGTATTCAAAGACTATAATTGGTCGCGTTTTTATAAATAGTTGCTAATTTTAATTCAATTAAATTAGTATGTAGACATCAAATCAACTACTATGCTGATTTATTATGTACTGGATTCATGTCATAATAAATAATTATGTAGGTCATAGTAAGCTAAACGTTTTGTTCAATTACATATGTACAACGGACAGGCCTGTTGGTCTAGTGGTTAGTGACCCTGACTGCTATGCCGGAGGTCGTGGGTTCGATTCCCACCCAGGACAAATGTTTGTGTGATGAGCACGATCATTTGTTCTGTGTCAGGGTGTAATTTATCTATAATATTTATGTATTTAGAAATATATAAGTATGTTTATCAGTTGTCTAGTACCCATAACACAAGCTCTGCTTAGCTTGGGACTAGATGGCGTTGTGTGATATTTGTGGGCCACTGCACATATGGTCACAGCCATATGCCTAGCTAACGTGAGTTCATTGTTCAATGTGACGCCGACGGAGTTGAGCCACGACAAAAATGGGTAAATGTGTAGTGAAAGAATGCTATTCAAGGTCACAAAAAGGTAATAAATCAAGCGGCATCACTTTCAACACATAATTTTTCGTTCTTGTTTTCATATAAACGTAAAAAACCTCAAATAATTAAATAAAATTATCGAATATTGCCATTTAGGTACAATGTTGCCACTTTTCCGCATTTGTGATTATCCTACATTAATGGGAGACTATATAATTAATGGAGTAAGTTAATTTGTTACCTCTGATTTTAAATATTTCGGAAATTATAATAAAAACTACGTTTTAACTTTCATACAAAATAATTAATTATTCTTATTTTAGTTTATTCATGAATTATCTATTAAATATATTTTATTACCTATTTTATATTAATAATTTTATATTATTTATAATTTCATATAAATTTTATATTAATCATATTTTATTAGATACCTATTTTATATTGTTTGATTTATTAGAACCATAAAAATACGTTTTATTTCATCATTATGTTTACTTCTATTCATCTGATAAGATTTGTATCCCTTTTTTTCAAAGGGGATGTAATAAAGATTTTGAAATAAAATATACTTTTTTAATATTGAAACAATTAACTGCAGCTTAAAAAAACTCATTTTTATTGCGTATTTTAGGTAAAATTTTATATATTAAGCCACGCCAACCCGCCATTGCATGTTTGTGTGTCTATCTTTATCTTATCTTACGACGACGATATTGTTTTCGCAATTTGTGTAAGTGAGATAGATATATGTTTACTTAAAATTGTTATTAGTTTCAAAGCTACGTCGTCGCGTTTGGATAGTGGTTTTTTTCGACGCGCGGTAATGTGGTTTGCTCCTCTAGTGTTGTATTCTATATCTATTATATCTATTATATCTATATCTATTATAGTAGTTGTAACTCAATGTGTGGTCATCGGTCCGCGCCATTATTATCATTTCCTTCTGTTGTTTTGACCTCGGTATTGTTAACGGAATGATTTTTTCGCACCTTGGATAATTGTGAGTGACGTCATACAAACTACACTACAAAGACAACTAGGCGTGCGATTGTTGTTTTAATTGTAACATATGCATTGATGCACTTCGCCGCCATCTCGTTTTTGAGCTTGATACCAGAGTAATTTCTAAGATCTGCGATTGCAATTCTTCAATAATAGTACGTATTTACATACCTATTTATTTTATTACACTAACATAATAATCTAATCTCTCTCTAATAAATAGATCATCATAATACAGCTCTAATTAATCATACATCATAATACAACTCTAATTATTACATACAATAGCAATACAATAGCAAAAGCAATACATGTAGAGCTTGAAAATAGAATTGCCCCATGGCAGGTAATAATTACGTTTTTATTTTGTACTTTTTTTGTAGTCTTGGTATCAATGTTTAGTGAATTTATCACTGCCATTTTATATCGTTTTGTAAAAATGTTTCTATTTGCTCGGGTTTAATAATAATGAGCCAAAGCATTTATATTAAGACAAGGCTGTATGGTTGTTTCAGGCAACTTCAATAGACCATGTTTGTCATCCCTGTTGGCCTCAGCCTCAAGTCTCACTTGAGAGAGTTGCATCACATAATATGCAACAAAACATTGAGCAGCAGACAGAGCCGGAGCAGGAGCAAAAGTCCCAACCCCAAGAACCTTGAAGCCCTTCAAATACTGACCAGCAAGATGATGAAGTACCTAGGATGATTAGATGGCTGCAGTATAAACGAGATACTTGCTAATAAATAAACAAAGGGCCCGCACTGCATCTGTCTGCTGTGTTATTTTTAAAAAAGGACCTGTAAAATGCCGGCGATTTTTATAATAATAAATGCAGTGATGTTATACATATGATATTTGGGATTTATAGGACAGACGCAGGGTGCGCTTTGAGAGATTGGGTCATAAATAGTTGTTGCATGTAGTGCTTTAAGCTGTGCGTTGCGTGTATGAAGTTATATTATTTGCCTTAGGAACATATCAGATTCAACAGGCAAGGTCCTATTTTGCTGAACATGTCGGGTTTAACGGAGGGTATCGAATCGAAGGACAGTTGGGTGATGTGCACATGTTATAACGCTTGTGTGGAACTTTGGGTGGACCAGGCATCAGCCAACAATATCGCGAGTGCCAGCACCACTCCTTGATGTTGTAGTTGTAAGAGGGGATGATGAATAAAAAGTAATTTTGTCCAGCCTACTCATTTCATTAAAGTACTCTTAAATGCTACCATTACACTTCATTTACTCCTGTAACCTACCATTACTCGATTTTTCAATACATATGCAACTTTAGTATTGAAGACTGGAAGACAGTAGGTATCTTAGCGACTAACTCTTCAGCTAGAATTGAAGAGGTCAAACTACAAAAAAGCCTTGAAATATTTCAGGCAAGACTTCACGTGTGATAATAATTGCGCCATCCTTGTTTTTTACACTACATACTAGTACTGTGCAAGCTAGTGGTATATACGTGGGTGTAGTTTTTATTGAATTATCGGTCATAATCTGTCGTCGAAACGGTCAACTTCACAGACGGCCCTAGGGTGCGCTTTGAGAGATGTTCTATTATTGGGTAATAAAATTATTTTAGTGAAATATAAAATGGAATCGAGATGGCTAATTACCCTCCTCACTTATCGCTAACTACACTTTTAGGCTACGGTGCAGTTGGATAAAGCGTCCAAGCAAGGTTTTTCATTAAAAATCGAAATGTACAATAAATTGCCTTTAGAAAGAACAAGCCTTCCATTAAACCCGTTTCGGCAAGTAACAAAAACATACTTTTTGAATCACGCTTTCTATAATATAGAAGAATACTTATATGAAATGTTCATTTTCTGACTTGCTTGACATGTAAAATAATGTAAATGTAGATGTATTTTAATTTGTAATTTTAATAATCTAATGTAATCTTATATCATTTGAATTGATTGTAATTTTGACATACCAATGTTATATTTTACGAAATGCCCAATAAAAAAAAGTAAAAGGTATTTGTTGATTCAGCCGTAAAAATATTGTTGACCTTATTATAAAAAATCGTAGATATTATTTTTAAACGTGATAGTGTTTACAACATTAAAAAAAACAATCTAACCATAGTTTGTTCTGGGACATGAAAAAAAAGTCAAGTCCAGCTCCTATAGAGATTTGGCCATCCTCCTTTATTAATGTAGTAGTATTCTTTTTACGTTTTTTCTTTAGAAATGACAACGGAGCCAAAATGATGTTATCTGTTTGAAATAAAATTGCCTTTTTCAATGTTAATAAATATTTCGTAAAACAATCTTAAGCTGTGTACCTAGTAGTGTTTTCTTTTTTATATAAATTTCATGTCATGAAAAAATGAGTTTTCGAAATTATAAATAACTTAATTAATGATTTTTGTTAATGTACAGGGTGGGCCATACAAGTGTTAGCGATTTAATTCTTCAATTTCTCGGAAACGTGTGGCGCAGGGTTCGGGGGGGATATGTTGTTAGCTGCGCCGCTTCCTGGAAATTTAGTCGCCATGGAGCCGTACACGGGAGTGCAGCGTGCATTTTGTGTCCGAGCGTATTACGAAAACAATAAATCAGTGATTACTGCACGACGTTTGTATCGACATGAACACGGTTTACGCGATTTAAGTGAAGTTCCAAACGCCAATGTGATACGAAAATGGATCAGAATGTTCGAAACAACCGGCTCGACAGTACCAATTACGGCTCGTGGTCGCCCAGTTTCTGCAACATCAGCCGACATTGTGGAGCGTGTTCGAGTTTCAGTTCAGCGAAATCCGCAACAGTCAACACGTAAGAGAAGTCAGTCTTTGGGCATCAAAAGAACGACTTTGCGACGAATTTTAAAGCGTGATTTGCATTTGAAGGCTTATAAGATTCAGATAGTCCAAGAGTTAAAACCAGATGATGCCAATAACCGACTTAACTTTGTCAATTTTATGCTCGAGCGGTTCAAAAATTTTAACAACGTGATGTTTAGTGATGAGGCCAATTTTCACCTTAATGGCCATATGAATAAGCAAAATTGTCGATTCTGGTCCGAAACTAATCCCCGACGCTTGCATGAACGTCCACTTCACAGCCCTAAGCTTGTCGTGTGGGCTGGGATAACGTCAACCGGTATTATTGGGCCATACTTTTTTGAGAACGAAAGAGGGCAATCGATGACGGTTAGAGCTAACAATTATTGCAATATGATAACAGACTTTTTGGTGCCAGCTTTGCAAGAACTTCAAGGCAATACCTCGAGGATGTGGTTTCAACAGGATGGCGCTATATGTCATACGGCTAGAGTATCCATAGAGCTGCTGAAAAAGGTTTTTCCCGGAAAACTCATTTCGAAAATGGGGGATTGAATGGCCACCACGTAATTTATATTTACAGGCGCTGCAAGATGCGATCGGGGAAGTATTGAAGTTGGCGAGACAAGCGAAGCTTCGGAGCGGAATAAAGTGAATCAGTGTGATTAATTATTAGTGTTTTTAACTTTAATTAGTGTAAAGTGAATTAAAGTGTTAATTTAGGTAATTCTATCGGCAATTTTTATTGTCACGAACCTCAAGCTCGTAACAATTGGTGTCAGAAGTGGGATAAAATCATGCCGATTTTACCTAAGGAGGAAACGGTGGGTGTCCGTACCCGAAGTCAACGCCAGCAGGAGACGGACCAAAGAAGATTGGTGCAACGCCGCAGACTTTGGAACCAGCCACCGGCTGCAGGCCCGTCAGTAGCCCCTACATCTGCAGCACCTGACTTAGGTGCTCTGATGGTGATGCTGCAGGAGCAGGCTCGCTGACAGGAGGAGCAGGCTCGCCGGCAGGATGAACAGGCTCGCCGACAGGAGGAACAGGCTCGCCAGCAGGCGGAACAGGCACGCCGATTGGAAGAGCAGCTGCGGGGCGGACAGGAGGAACAGGCCCAGGTTGAAAGAGCAGATGCTCCTCATGAAGGACCTTCACGCTACCTTCGGGAAGGAGATAAAGGAAGTGAAGGATAGGGTTGCTAAGCATGACAACCGCCTGTCGGAAGCTGAAATCCAAATCGCTAAAGCTGAAAAACGAATCGAGAAAGCTGAAACCCGAATCGACCAAGTAAACAATCGGGTTGATTACGTGGTGGCTGACGTGAAGAAATCACTGGACGAACTCAAACTTGGAGATGGAGCTACAGCTCCCGTAGTAGCTACAACACCTTCGGTACGTGGGTTCAAGGTGCCATCGTTCGACGGTACCTCTTCCTGGTCAGCCTACAAAATCCAGTTCGAGGCTGTTATGAAGGCGAACGGCTGGAATAAAAGTCAGGCCATGACTGCTCTCACACTAGGCTTGCGCGACCAGGCCTTAACAGTTCTGGAAGCTCTCGGTGAGGAAGTGACTTATGAGCAACTCCTTGAGGTATTGGAGGCGAGATATGGCGAAGCTCACCTGGAACACGTCTTTCGTGCGCAGCTTAAAGATCGCGTGCAGCGCATCAACGAAAACCTGCAGCAGTGGGCTCTAGAGGTGGAGAAGCTGGTGCGAAAAGTATACCGGTCCGTACCTGCGCTCATTGAAGGGAACCTGGTGCAGACATTCATCGACGGCATCCGCGACCTGGAAGTCAGTGCTGCTGTGAGGCTCAGGCATCAGGAGACGCTTAAGGACGCCTTGGCCCATGAACTGGAGGTGAAAGCCGTGCGGCAGGATCATCGTTCCCATCGCATCAGGGAGGTTGCAGCAGCTACAGTTCGCGACCGCAACAAAGGATACAGCCCTAGGTGCTATGGCTGTGGGGAAAGGGGCCATCTTCGGTCCAGCTGCCCTAAGCGAACCGCAGAAAGGGAAGGTGAACGATATCAGGAGGGTAGTGCGGCCAACAACACCGCCCAGCAGCAGCAGGGAAACGAGTAAAAGCCAGAACTGCGGGGCGGGTGCTGGCTGATGTTAAAAGAGTCCCAAGGATCTCGATCTCACAAACCCACGATGGGAACAGTCTAATCATCAAGGGCGAGGTCAACGGAATGCCGTGTAAACTGACCATAGACACTGGAGCCTCTCGTACGGTTGTTAGTTCCCAACTAATAAGTCAGTTCCTTGGAGACTCCGCATTAATTTGGTAACAGCCACCGGTCAGCGTATACCCGTCCGTGGAGAGAAATAGATGGAGTTGAAGCTAGGCAACATGATCTATTTGCATATTGTCATCGTGGCTGATATAATGGACGACTGCATCCTGGGCCTAGACTTCATGAGGAAGAATTGTTGTGCGATTGACGTTAAGCAAGGTGTCTTGAAATGTGGACAAGAGGAACTTTTTGTGGAAGGAGCATTACAAGGAAACGTGTACAGCCTTGAGAAGATTGTTCTTCCGCCGAGATCGGAAACGATTGTGCCGGTTAGTCTTCCTCGGAATCCTTGGCAACCTCATCGTTGTGTACTCGTGGAAAGGTTAGAAAATGACCTTCCATGGAAAGTGGCTCGAACCTTGGTCAGAACCACTAACATCTCAGGAGTACGTGTGCTGAACCTTTGTGGCCAGGAACAGATTATAGAAAAAGGCACACTGGTTGCTACTTGTGAGGAAGTGGATTGGTTACGTCGGTGCCAATATCTATCGACTGGGACCCCCAGCAAGGATGTACAAACGAGAGTGAGCACACTTTTAGAAGACTGTCGCAGCGTTCTCTCACCGAATGAAATGGTCAAAAGGAAGAAGTTGTTACTCAAGTATGCCCATGTATTCTCATCAAACGATGCTGACATAGGAAAGACTGGCTTAGTTCAACACAGAATAAACACAGTTGAAGAATTGCCTATCCGTCAGCGGCCAAGAAGATTGCCGGTAGCACGTGAAAAGGAAGTGGAAACCATGATTGAGGGAATGGTGAAGGATGGTGTTATTGAACCTTCATCTAGTCCATGGTGTTCACCCGTGGTACTGGTAAAGAAGAAGGATGGCAGCATGCGATTTTGTGTTGACTACCGCCGTCTGAACGACGTTACTAAGAAGGATAGCTATCCCTTGCCAATAATGGCGATACGCTGGATATGCTTACAGGAGTAAAGTGGTTTAGCATGCTGGATCTAAAAAGTGGCTGGCACTGGCAAGTTGAAATTGACCCTAAGGACAAGGAGAAAACTGCGTTCTCGACGGGAAAGGGTCTGTGGCAATTCAAAGTAATGCCGTTTGGATTGTTCAATGCTCCAGCAACGTTTGAAAGGCTGATGGAACTTGTACTTACCGGGCTAATTGGCAATGCCTGTCTGGTCTACTTGGATGACATCATCATCGTGGGCCGTACGTTTGAGGAACACCTTCAACACCTGGAACGCGTGCTCATGAAGATTCAGAGTGCCAACCTCAAGTTGAGTCCGAAGAAATGTTCACTATTCAAACGGCAAGTCAACTTTTTGGGGTATGTAGTGTCGGAAGAAGGTATCCGCACGGATCCAGAGAAAATCGCAGCTGTAAAGGATTGGCCGGTTCCAAAAGACAAGACGCAGGTTAGAGCATTTTTGGGTTTGTGCTCCTATTACTGGCGATTTGTGAAGAACTTTGCAGATATAGCCAAACCTCTGCATATGCTAACCGAGGAGAAGCGACATTTCTGCTGGGATGAAAGTTGCAATATCGCATTCCAGGAGGTCAAGGACCATCTGTGCAAAACACCTATTTTGGGATACCCTGATGCAAGCAAAAAATTTATAGTTGACACAGGCGCAAGTGATATAGGAATTGGCGGTGTGTTGTCTCAACGGAATGGAAGAGGTCCTGATAACGTACTTCAGCAAGTCGTTGTCAAAACCGGAAAGGAACTATTGTGTCACAAGACGCGAATTGCTAGCTGTGGTAAAGTCGTTGCAGCATTTTGCAGATATATTCTGGGGCGAAAATTTCACTTACGAACTGACCATGCTGCACTAAAATGGCTATTGCAGTTTAAAAATCCAGAAGGACAAGTTGCGAGATTGATTGAACTACTGCAGGAATACGACTTTGAGATCGAACATCGCAGCGGGAAATCTCATGGCAACGCAGATGTATTGTCAAGAAGACCTTGTCCTGAAGATTGCAAACATTGTACTAGGCAAGAGAGTAAGGAAGTGGTATCCGTGAGGCTGCTCAGGGCAGACCACCTCAGCAACGAGTGGAAGGACAGCTTACAACGTGCACAGCAGGAAGATCCGGACATTAAGCCGATCCTGGAATGGGTGAAGGCCAGTGCTCCCAAGCCCAAGTGGAGCGACGTCTCAGCGATGAGTTCGACCACTAAAAGCTATTGGGCCCAGTGGAGCAGCTTGCTGCTTCAGGATGGAGTTCTGTGCCGTAAATGGGAAAATGTTCGGGGAGACAGCTGTCATTTACAAATGGTTGTTCCTAAAGCTAAAGTACCGGATGTTCTACAGCTGTACCATAATGATTATTCAGGAGGCCATCTGGGAGTTAAACGAACTCTACTGAAGATCCGAGAACGGTTTTACTGGGTCCACTGTCGAAATGATATCGAGGACTGGTGTCGCAAATTTACAAGTTGTGCGGCTGTAAAGGGACCTCAGACTCGTAGTAGAGGTGTATTGAAGTTGTACAATGTTGGTGCACCATGGGAGAGAATAGCCATTGACGTGGCGGGGCCGTTTCCGGAGAGTGAAAGCGGTAACAAGTATTTCGTGGTTGTGATGGATTACTTCACTAAGTGGCCAGAAGTCTTCGCCATTCCAAATCAAGAAGCTTCAACAGTTGCAGATAAACTAGTTCATGAAGTCTTCTGTCGTTTTGGAGTATCTTTAGAGATTCACAGCGATCAAGGAAGGAATTTTGAATCTCAAATATTCCAGGAAACTTGCCGAGTTATGGGTACTCGTAAAACAAGAACGACTTCTTATCATCCGCAATCTGATGGAATGGTAAAACGATTTAATCAGATATTGGAGAGGTACCTGGTAAAAGTTGTAGACAATCGGCAACGAGATTGGGACAAGCACATACAACCGTTTTTGTTGTCATATCGAAGCGCTGTTCACGAAAGTACAGCAGTGACACCAGCTTTCGCAAACTTTGGAAGAGAATTACGGCTGCCTGCGGACCTGATCACCGGGATACCACCTGATGCTCCACGTAGTATAACCGATTATGCAAATGACTTGCGGAACAAAATGAATGACATTTATGAGCACGTCAGACAATCGGGCCAGCAAATGTCTGAAAAGATGAAAATCCGGTACGACCGCAAAATGAACAACAAAGGGTTCGACGAAGGTTCACTAGTGTGGTTGCATAATCCCGTCCACAGCAAAGGGAAATCTCCTAGGCTTCAAGCTAAATGGGACGGTCCGTACCGGATTGTGACCAGGATCAACGATGTAACCTACCGGATACACAAAGGCGCAAGAGGGACTCCTAAGATCGTCCATGTGGATCGCCTGGCGCGTTATTATGGGGCCGATAATGCTTGGGACGAGCATGTCTTAGGAGGGGGCAGTGTTACGCGCCTTAGTCGACGGCACTAGCGCCATCTAGTCTCGAACCGAAGAACTAAACTTCTAGAAGTTGAAACTCGAACTCTTGGTACCTTGCGCGTGTTTACTTGAATATTCTGGATTATTCGGTACTAATTTATATTTATAGGCGCTTCAAGATGCGATCGGGGAAGTATTGAAGTTGGCGAGACAAGCGAAGCTTCGGAGCGGAATAAAGTGAATCAGTGTGATTAATTATTAGTGTTTTTAACTTTAATTAGTGTAAAGTGAATTAAAGTGTTAATTTAGGTAATTCTATCGGCAATTTTTATTGTCACGAACCTCAGGCTCGTAACAATACTTAGAAATTAAAACAAAGGTGTCACAAACCGCTTACGCGGCCGAGATTGTAAGTTGTATTTGATCCCTGTTGTTATGTTAATAATTCTGATTATGTCGCACTAGGACCGCCGTGTGACAAAACATGTAATATTAAACGACTATCATTTTTTATCAACTAACGGTCACGCGCGTATAGGCGAATGATAAACAATACAAAGAAAAGGTTCTTTTGACCAGAGTTAGAGACTATATAATATACATAATTAGTAACATCCTACTAATTATGTAAATCGATGAGACAAGTGTTTGCGATATAAACTCTTAAATAAATGTATAAAGGAACCAATGGTTATAACCGATTTATGGGATATTCCACTTTTCATAGAGTTTATTCAGATTTAGTAGGGCCCTTATGTAAGCATAGTGCTAGTAATGTTTATATACTCACACACTCACAGTGTGATTTAAATAAGTATGCTGAAGTTTATCCACTTAAAAGTAAGGATACTATTTCAATGGCATTAGCTTCTTATAGATTTGTTAAGATTTAAAATGAATAATATAGTTTAAGTTTAAGAATATAAAAAAAATTGTAAACACCTTATAATATTTTTGATAACTATAATTTTGTTTTAAAAACTGTATTTTCAGTCTAGTGAATTAATAGTTATATAATAGAAAATTTTAAAAGTTATGCAATAATGATAGGCGAACTAAAATTATTTCACAACAAAAACTTAAAGATTCAATACAATTACGTAAGGAATTTGATGATTGTTTAAAAAATTGAAATACAGAGATAGAAAGTTATATTTTTTAAATTACGGTGTTTACGATATTTTATTTTTATTTTATTATGTTATAAATATAATATAGTAGGTACACGTTTTAATATTTTAAAATAATGTACAATTTTTTGATTTTTACACCAAGTTGTAATTCATTGAAAAAAATTTTTTGTAATTCATTACCGAATGTTTATTAGGCTATCATATATATATATATGTATATATATATATGTATATATATATATGTATATATATATATATATATATATATATATATATATATATATATATATATATATATATATATATATATATATATATATATATATATATATATATATATAGCCTAATAAACATTCGGGCGTGATAAACCTACATTCAAGACCAATAGACGTAATATTCATTCCCCGGACCTCCCGACATTACAACAATAAAAACTGCCGATTGAATTACCAAAATTTACACTTTTATTACCGAACACACAAGCTTAAAACACTAATAATTAGTCACACTGATTCACTTTATTTCGCTCCGAAGCTTCGCTTGTCTCGCCAAATTCCATACTGCCCCGACCGCGTCTTGCAGCGCCTTCAAATAAACATTTTCACCGAAACGTCCAGAATATTCAAGTAAATACGGGCGCCGACCGACCAGGCGCAGAAAGTTCGAGTGTGGGGCTTCCAGAAAGCTTAATTCTTCTGTTCGATACTAGATAGCGCTGTTGGTCGAAAGTCAAGATTGATATTTTCTAGGAAGCCCTCCTCGCTCTCGTCCCCGACACTAGATGACGCTAGTGCCGGGTACATGACGTCAACTTAGGTGCGCAACAATACTTTAGCCTTTCTCATCCGAATGAGCGAGCATTGGCTTCCCAAATCAACGTGACACGTTCATTTCGTACCGTTAATTTTAACATTCAAAACGTATTTATCATTAGCATTATCTTGCTTGGATACCAATTTTTGTTTTTTTTCGCTTTGTTCAGTAATTCAGTCTTATAAGATCAATGCCGTTCTTATTTCGGAAGCAACTAGAGGAATTATGTCCTACCCTATCGTATAAATTATATTTAATTAAAGGTTAATCGCATTTGAACCTAGGGTGTCCGATCTCAATACAATTAAAACATCTTATATTCGAATTAGACGATGCAGTTTTTTAGTATTTGTAAACCGTTGGTTTGTATTAAACTGAGCTTTGCGTTCATATCGGTCTCTACGACCCTTGTCCTTTCCTAGTTTGAGCTACTTTTACGGTACGAAAATATTTTTAAAACCTACTCGGGTTCCGTGAATTGAGCTGCTTGTGCCGCTACTTTTATGGCCCGGTCATCTACCCCATAGAAAATACAACCTACCGCTTGCCTACCCTGTATTCTACATCTTTTTTAATAAATTTATTTTCGCTTAATAATAGTGCTGCAACGACGCATCATATTTCACACGTTTGCTTAGCATTTCCGTCAAAAGTTCAGAATAGTCTTCACGATAAGGAAATGATTCGAGTAACCTTTTTTTTTCATTCACCCCATGTGAGCAACAGCGATGTTAGGCCTTGGTACCAGGTCTTAGCGACCCCTGCAAGTTTCGGTAAAGCATAATGTATTATTTCGCTCACTGCCCACCTATAAATCTAGGTAAGTAATTTATCTAAAATATTTATGTATTTAGAAATATATAAGTATGTTTATCAGTTGTCTAGTACCCATAACACAAGCTCTGCTTAGCTTGGGACTAGATGGCGTTGTGCGATAGTTGTGGAATATTATATTATTATTATTATCTTAAACGGACCAGCAAAGTCAGACCCGGTGTGCATAAAGGGTTTTACGGATTGTGTTACTCGACAAGACCTAAGGAACTTCGTGATGTCGTCTACAATGTCCTGGGGGGACAATGCAGGTATCGGGCCTCGGGGTAGCCCCCATTACCCGGATTTTCCTCATGTCCCATATCTATGGGACAGTCCTTGTAGCCTGTTGGCTAAATAGTGTTAGGCGGATTTTTCCGCGATGGTAAATTAAAATAATTTTTTCCGTGGTTGTCCGACTACGGAAAAAAGAGGTTGTCTGATATAGTCTGGGTTGGCCTTTCAGCGGCATTGTGGGTTGTTACTCGACTCTCTAATCACATATAGAGAGGAGTTCTGTTGGAAGAGGTCGCCCGTCCGGTGGCCGGGTGTGCAACGGCGCAAAGCCGTTGAGGTGTTCATGTGGCCCGTTATCGGCACGGTCAAACATGCCGCGCGCTAGCCGGGCCACGAAGTCGATGATGTTCTCGACCTTCAAGTCCGCCGCTATTACGTCGTTCCGGACGTAGCGACCTTCTCCGACGATCGTCCTTAATGTCAGATTCTGCTGGGCCTGCAGTCGCCGCCTCAGAGGGTCGCTCAGAAGTGCGTACCAGGCCGGTGCAGCGTAGGTGATGATGGTCCGGATATACATCTTGTATATCCGGAGCTTAGTTCTTATCGGCAGCTTGGATGCCAGGACCGGCAAGAGCGTCGCCCGCGCACATCGGTCATGCGCAGCATCCTGTCGATCCTGTACCCAAGGTAAGTTACAGCCTTCTGGTACGCAATCTTGTGGCCGTTGAGGGTCAGCGCAGGTGAAAATTTCCTGAGACGGCGAGTGAGCAGAGCGGTCGTCTTACCAACGTTGACGACCATCCTCCACTCATCCAGCCATGGTGGCAGCAGGTCCAGCAGACGCTGCATCTTGGCAGTGGCTATGTGGGCTCTTCTGGACGAGGTGAAATAGGCGCTATCGTCCGCGTATAGCGCCAGCTCAACGTCGTCCTCCCACTCTTGAAGCCTGCCTGCCAGTGTAGGTATATCATTGGTGTAAGCCGCGTACAGGACTGG
This sequence comes from Parnassius smintheus behrii, assembly GCA_036936625.1. NCBI lineage: Eukaryota > Metazoa > Arthropoda > Insecta > Lepidoptera > Papilionidae > Parnassius > Parnassius smintheus. Next base: position 25,757,493 of record JAUPFT010000018.1, read on the forward strand.
AGACAAACAGATGCCCTGTGGGACGCCAGCTCTAATGGTTCTTGTCGCGGACTCGGCGCCCTCTACGCAGACGTAGAACTTCCTGTCTTCCAGGAAAGACGCCATTAACCGCAAAATAGCAGGGGGAACACTGGTCTGTTCTTCCAGCTTGTATAATAATCCTATGTGCCACACCCGGTCGAACGCCTTCTCGATATCGAGGAAGACGCCCAACGATATGCGGCCGCGATTGTACTCAGCCGCAAGCAGGTGCAGCACTCTAGTCAATTGTGTGACTGTAGAGTGACCCTTCCTGAATCCGTGCTGCTCCGCCCGAAGTTGGATGCACGGACGGAGACGTCTCAGCAGCAATCTTTCAAACAGTTTAGCTATATGCGGTAATAGCGTGATCGGCCTGTAGCTGGCAGCTCTACGCCTGTCCTTCCCGGGTTTAGGCAAGACGATCACTTTGCCTTTTTTCCAGTCCTCCGGGAAGTGGGATGTCCGCAATATCCCATTGTAGAGTCGACCAAGCTCTACTAGGACTCTATTGGGCAACTGTCGGAGTGCAGCGTTGGTAATCCCATCGTGCCCCGGCGCCTTCCTCGGTTGCAGGCAGATTACTGTCCTCCGCAATTCAGCGGGGGAGATGATCCAGTCTCCTGCAAGAGGAGGGCAACGACAGGAACTCCTGTACGCGACTTTCCTTCCAGGCATGAAGCTCCATGAACTCCGCACTTGCTGGATTCGGCATAAACTGCTCCTCGAAGTGCTCGACTAGGATATCCGCTCTGCCCTTGGCATCGTAGCAGCGATTGCCCGCGTTGTTGGTCAGCGGGCAAACGGGAGGCTTAGTTTTGGTCAACTGCCGGTTCAGTTTGTAAAGCGACGCATCATATTCTTCCGCCTTCCTGATGCGCCGATCCCAGGCCTCCCCTCTGAAGGCCTGGACTGCAACCGACAGTTCCTCCGATAAGGTGTTTAGTTGTTTCTTCAATCTGGGGCAGCGAGTACGCGCCCAGAGCTTTCTCAGCGCTCTTTTGCGCCTGATCTGCACGCTTATCTCACGCGGCAGATCGTCTTGCCTTGCTGTAATCGGGACGATCGTAGAGGCCGCGTGGAGGGCCTCCTTGATGTTGTTGGTAATTCTAGTAGCAGCGGCATCTACGTCGTCCGCTGTGCTTATCGGCTGATGTGCTGGAGGTCTCTGCTGAAGGTGTTGACAGTAGAGCCTCCAGTCGACACGAGTTTTAAAAGCTCTGGGCGGTGTAGTCACCGCCTTTAGGCCAAGGGTTATCAGTAACGGGAGGTGCTGTGAGGGGAGGTCGTACAGCACTTCTACCACTATCGGGTAGTTGACGTTCCTAGTGAGCACGATGTCTAATACATCCGGATGCCTCCGTGGGTCGGTAGGAACGTGTGTTGGCTCTTCGGGACCTAAAACGTCGAACAGGTTTTTCTCCGCGTCTTCATATAGTTCAAGACCCGGCGGGGTGATCACTCTGGACCCCCACGCCGGGTGTTTAGCGTTCAGGTCCCCGGCGATGATCGTGGGTGTTTCACCTTCCATCACCGTCCGGATGTCTGAGGAGCAGAATGGAGTCCCTGGCGGGCGGTATGCTGCATATATCCTTAGTTCCTCGCCCGCCGCCTCCATTCTTATGCCGATAGAGCGCATAGACTGGTAAGATGGTAGATCCAGCTCTTGATGGACGATGTCCCTCCTTACTAGAACCGCCGTCCCTCTGTAAGCGGCTCCTTGAGAAGTGACCTCGTCCCTTCTGTAGATACGGAAGTTCGGCAGCTTTATGTGCGTCTTTGGGTTCAATTTTGTTTCGCCCAGCAGTATGATATGTATGTCCTGTTGCTAGGCGATAGTGCGGAGTTCATGCAGCTTCTGCTGTATTCCGTCCGGGTTCCAGTACATTAGGCGCAGGTTATTCTCCTCCATAGTGTCTGGCCAGGAGGTTTGCCAGCGCCTTCATAATCGCTGTTACTGGGTCAGTCCTGGCTCTGATGTCGGCCAGGACTTGTGTGCCGACCTCGATAGCAATACCAACTAAGCGCTGGATTGCATCAGCTGTTTCGAGGCCGGCAGCCGGTGGTCTCCTATATGAAGGCGTTGGCACTGGTCTTGGGCGTTGGTCTTTCTGCTGTCTTAGCTTCTGGGTAGAGCGCGCTCTATGCGTAGAGCGTGCTCTATCTTCAGGTAGAGCCCTTTCTTGCACTCTACCCATGCCCTTATTGGTGGCTTCCTGTGTAACCTGCGCCTGTGAGGCTGCTGGTCCTGGTGTCGGGGTAGAGGTGACAGCCCGAGGAGGCTGCGACTTCTTCCTGCTTCTCTCCCGCCTCCTCTTTTTGGAGGGTTGCCTTTCTGTGGCAGGGTTGGCGGGAGGCTGCAGAGTCACCCCGGTGGTTGCCCTTACCTCTACGGGTTCTACCGTTTCCTTATGTGTTACGGGTGGGGGGGGGGGGGGCTGGTTGTCTGCCCTTCCCCGTTATGGTAGCTCACCCGTTTTTCTGGATGGTAACGGCTTTTGGGCGACTCTGGGGGATCCTTTTCGGGTCCTCCGGGAGTAGCTTACTCCTTTCTAAAGGGCCGGCAACGCATCTGCAATTCCCCTGGTGTTGCAATTGATCATGGGCGGCGGTAGTCACTTAACATCAGGTGAGCCACATGCTCGTTTGCCCCCTCTTCTATAAAAAAAAAAAGTAGCCCCGGTAAGGTGATCCCCTGCCTTCGAGCAGTCCTCCTCAGGACTGGACAGCGGCGGTCATTGGCTGTGTGACTCTTGCCACAATTGGCACACGTGGGTTCTTCTTCCCTACTCCGAGGGCAAAGGCTCGCTATATGCTCCCCGGCGCAGCGCACGCACTTCACCGGCCTGATGCAGTTAGCTGAGGCGTGTCCGAAGGCCTGGCAGCAGTGGCATTGGGCCGGTCCTGCTTTCCTTTGCCAGGCCTCAATGACTACTCCTCTCATGAAGAGTAGTTCATCGATTTTATATAATTCTTTGAGCTGCTCCAGGCTCAGGTGGTTAAATTGGGCGAAATAGACACAACCGGGACCGGGAAGCCCTTTGCCTTTATGGCCTCCTCTATGGTACTGGTATCAGTGCCCATTGGTAGGCCCCGGATGCCCACTTTAGTGGGCTTGTCTTCATCCGGGGAGTAGCAGTACCACGACAGATTTGGTATCTCCTTGGAAAGTTCAACCATATAACGTAGTCAAGTTGCGGGAGCTGCCGAGAGCTTTTTTAAAAACTAATTTAAAACTAATTAAAACTACGTGTTCACAGAGTGAGATGTGAATTTATTCTGACCATTGTCTTTTTACAATTCTTAATCCTAAGCTTACAGTCTACTTAAATTACTACATACTCAGCGTTTATGTATTTATGCTGATGGACGCTTTATACGTATTATGGGTGGTGCTGGTGTAACCATAACTCCTCCCTCCTCAACTGCAAAGTTATCGGCAAGATTTGGATTCCGATCACTTTGCATACAATGTAAGAGCTTAGACTTATTTTTCCAAATAACAATAATAAGGCCAATTAAAACTAATATAACATAGAGTAGTACAGTAGCTAAACTAACACTTTTCTTATTCACTAAGATTTCACTTTCACTTTTCACTATTTCACTTTTCAGTTTGTACGAGAGATATTTTAGTTCATCCAAATTAACGCGATTTAAATTCACTGTTTTCTCCGCATTTGTGGGCTGCTCTATCAATTTCGGTAGAGTTAAGATAGGTGTCACCTTATATTGCAGTTTTCCTGAATAGTATCGTTTCCGGTGTATTTTAATATTGCCTAATTTTATCTCACAGTTTTCACCGATTTCCAAGAGGTAAGTGCCCCTTATAGCATTTCTTTAAGTGTCATCGCCACACGTTTTTGTAAGCACTATTTCATTTTGTGTAAATAGGATCCAGTTAATAGGACCAATAGACTGTATCTTAACACTTTCCAGCTCTACTATTGATAGTTTACAAAGGCTTAGATTTGATGCGAAGTTCATAAGTTGTTCTATGCATGTGTTTTCAGGATACTGCACGATATCATTTTCCTCACACAGGAACTGGTTTGCTGCTATCTCCTGACATGGGCCATTTAAGGGTAAGTACGTGTGATCTTTCACCATGAGGTAAGGATATTTGGGAAAAATAACAGTTGTTCTATTATAGGTGGGATCAAACATAGGTAAAGCATACATTTTAAAATAAGTGTATGTAATATTATCAGTCAGAGGGATTTCCATAATGAACGTTATTTGGTTTTCTTTTACATAGGCTTTAACAGACATAGATCTTTCTAAATTAACTAAATTGTTTTCAGTGATAGGATACAATAAACTATTTGTTTGAGATATAGATTCTAATATAACTAATAATTCAGTGGAATTAACAATGGCTTGATGTAAAACGTGAAGTTTAGTAAATGCTAATGCCGTTTCAATTTCGCTTAAAATTAAGTATATAGTTCTAAAATTATTGACAAACATGTTAAACATACTTAAAACATATGTGGAGTATATGCTGTTATCCTCTTTAGTAATTATATATTTTACAATTCTTTCTATACGTTTCATTCGTTCATTTACAATATTCATATTTTCCTGTAGAGATCCAGTACTATTTATAAGGGAGTCAAGCATCTCCGAGATTATTGTTATTTTCTTATTAGTGTGCGTTTGCTGGGTCTTTAATTGAGATATGAGATTGTCGTATTCTACTGCATCATTGTGGTCTAAGTTTCCTGTAAGCGCTTTGATAACAGAACCTAATGGGTTAATAAGACCGCGCTTGAAACGTATCGCAGGTATGAGTTGTTTAAACTTTTCTACAGCTAAGTTACTTAAATAATTTACTTGTGTGTTCATATTTTGGAACTCATTTACGTATGGCTTATGAATATCTATTAAACTGCTAAATTCTTTATATTTATTGATATTAAAATTTAAATCATCTTTTATGCTACTAAAGTCCAATTGCTTAACTATAACCCACTTATCTACTTCCTTGTATGCTTGTCCTTGCTTTACGGGTAACATGCCTGGATTATGCTCAACCTTTAGAAGTCGAAGGCCCTGGGTCTGGATCATCAGATTCAGGTTCACGAAGATCGCCAACAACCTGTGGAGGGCGTTTCACATTTTTGAGGTGCACTTTAGTTTTTCTTTTCCCTATCGTTACAGGTATTATGTTTCTTTCAATATCCCCTTGCACTTTCGCCTTTTGATACCTAGGCTTATCCTTACTTTTTCTTATGTTAATATCTTTAATAAAAACCGTATCGCCTTCTTTAAATTCAATTCCAGATTCCCCGCTTTTCTTTTTCCTAACCTTTTCTTTATCTGTATGGACTTTTTCGGAAATATACTTATATAAGTATTTGGTTCGTCTCGCGTGGTCTTTAACGAGTTGTTGTGTGTATGCCTTTTCAAAATCTACGTCGAATATTTTACCAGAATCGGTATGACCAAATGCTACTTCAAAGGGTGTTAATCCTGTCGTTGAATGAATAGTATGATTATATGCCATGACTGAATATGTCATGACAGATGCAGCGTCTGTGCATTTTTGCTCATAATTTGCAAGTCTGTATATTTCAATTATAGTAGAATGAAATCTTTCGATAATGCCTGTCGAATTGGGGTTATTGGGAGTTGTGATATGAGTTTCTATTTTATACATAGATAGGAGATATAAGTTCGTTATTAAATTCAGTGCCTGGATCAGATGATATTTTCTTAGGAATTCCGTACATAGAAAAATATTTAATTAATGCTCGCGCTACTTCAGCGGTTTGTCGACTTGCAATCTCTAAGGCCTGCCCTAATTTGCTAAAAGCATCCACAACGGTTAAATAATACTTCTTCTCAATAGTAAATAAATCTATAAATAGTTCCTGAAAAGGCGCATCCTGAGTTGATGTGAGTTGTAGTACAGGTTTTATTGGTTTCCTATCGTACTTCATTAGTCTGCAAGGTTCACAAGCATTTATAACGGCAGCTACAGTGTCTTGCATATTGTCCCAATAATAGTTTCTGCGTATTCTTGTCATAGTTTCTTTCACACCGCGATGACATGCTTTTCCTTCATGGTGTTTGAAAATGACAGCTTTTTGTTCTTTTTCATCCTCCACATATACTACACGTTCTGTACATTCAAAGAATTGTACTGCATCCTTCTTAAAGAGTTCTATAATAACTTTTGTAAATAATTTCCTGTGCTCAGCATTCTCGAAATAAATAAAGTATCGACTCTTAAATTTTATATATTCCTTTAAAAATTGTTTTATTAATTCTTCGTTTTCTAGTGGGAGAAATACCTCTAATACTTTTTGTTTTGCTCTAGATAAATTTCTGACTTGTAGTTTATTTTGGAACCAAGAAAATACTAGGATCTGATTTGGTTTGGTATCTATTGCCTCGCTCAAAATTGGGATTGCTTTTGACTCAGGTTCAATATTTGAGTGTATCGTGTCTGTTCTACTACTGTTAGTTACCGATGGTACAGGGTAATTTTCTTCGAACAATTCTTCGGGTTCCGTCACACTCGAGTCTGAGTCTGAAATTATCACTGTCTCTGGTTGGGGCTCAGGTCTGTATTTTTCTAGTTCTTTCAGTTGGCGTATTACTTTTTGTATCTCATCGTCATCCACATTAACATCCATTGATGCGTCGTCTAAAGCATTAAGTTTTATGCGAGACAAGGCATCAGCATTGGTATTTTGTTTGCCGTTTTTATAGATTATTGTAAAATCGTATTCCTGAAGACGCAAACGCCAGCGTGTTAGTTTGCTGATAGGCTCTTTAAGAGAATAGAGCCAAGCAAGGGGTTTATGGTCTGTATAAATTTGAAATTTCTGTCCGTACAGGTAGGGCCTAAAATGCTTTACAGCCCAAATGATGGCTAAAAGTTCCCGCTCTATTGTGCTGTATCGCGATTCGGTGTCACTAAGTGTGCGGCTGGCATATGCAATAGGCTTATCCGACCCTATTGGTCCCTGTGACAGTACTGCACCAAGAGCTACATTTGAAGCGTCGGTAGTTAATATGTATGGTTTAGTCGGATCCGGGTATTGTAGTAGTGGGACACTGGTCAATATTTCTTTACATTTATGAAAGGCATCTATATAATTTTGGTCTAAAATTATCTTATTTCTTTTCTTTAAACACGCCGTTAAGGGCTGCGTGATTTTCGCGAAGTCCTTTATAAATTTTCTATAGTATCCAACCAGCCCAAGGAAACTTTTGATTTCGGTGGTCGTCTTAGGAAGAGGATAGTTCTGTATTACTTTAATTTTGTCATCGTTTGGTCGCAGTCCGTCTTTAGTTATGGTGTGTCCAAGATATAAAACTTCTTTTCGGAAAAATTCGGATTTGTCTAATTGTATTTTCATGTTAGTCTTTCGAAAGCGGTCAAAAACTGTACGGAGTTTCTCCATGTGTTCTTGTAGACTAGTGGAAAAGATAATAACGTCGTCTAGGTACACAAGGCAATGGATTCCTTGCAGACCTCTTAAGACGTTATTCATAGCCCTTTGAAAGGTGGCGGGGGCTGTCTTTAGGCCAAATGGCATCCTCAGGAACTCATAGTGTCCATTTTGGGTGCTGAAGGCAGTTTTCTGTCGGTCATCTTCATTGAGTTCAATTTGATGGTAGCCGCTTGCCAGGTCGAGTGTCGAAAAGTATGTGCTCTTACCTAGCTTATCGAAAAGGTCTGCGATATTTGGAAGGGGGTACTTATCATCAACTGTAATTTCATTTAGCCTTCTGTAATCTATGACCATTCTGTATTTAACTTCGCCCGAAGCATCAGCCTTTTTCGGGACAAGATGTACGGGAGAATTCCATGGGGAGAAAGATTCCTGAATTACATTATCTAATAGAAGTTTATCGACCTGCTTGTTTATCTCTGTTACTTGTGCGGGGGCCTGTGTGTAAGGTTTTGTGAATATAGGGTCCTCGTTTTTAGACCGAATGAAGTGTTTAACCTGATTACTAAAACTCAAAAGTATCTGTTCACAATAAAATATATCCTTGTATTCCTCACATAGTTTACGAATGCTCTGTCTTTCCTCTTCATTCATATGGTTTAGGCGTAACTTGTTTAAATTTTCGAGCAATAACTGGTCCGTTTCTGGATCAGAGTGATCTATAGAATTAACATACGATTTATCATCCACACATTCACAAATTTCAAAAGGTTTCTTAATAGATAATTCCATTTGTTGATCCAACGTATTTTGTATAATTGTAGTGGCATATCCATTCTCACATTTTACCAATGCAGAAGGCATGCACACTCCATCACAGAATCGGGTATAATTTAATATTCCTTCGCCATAAAACATGTTAGCAGGTAATTTTGCTCTAACTTCAGAACGTGGTGGAAGTATTACAACATAATCTAAGCTATTGTGTATTAAAGGTATTCTAGAAGAATTTGTGGTAAGTACTTGTTTCTTTAAATCTATTACGGCTTCCAACTGCTTTAATAAATCATTCCCAATTAACCCATCATAACGTGAATCGACATTATAAAGATAAAATTTATGTTCGTCATTACTTTGAAATATAGAAAATAGTGGAATTTTAATTACCTGATCGTGTTTGCTAGATGCATGAGTGCTTATAACTTCAAAGGGTTCATTTGTTATATAATTTTGGTAGTATTGGTATGCTTTATCGGGGCTTATAAAAGAACGGGTGCTTCCTGTGTCTATCATAAAATTAGCATCTATTTCCGGTATATATATGTATGGTAGTTTTAGATTTATGTCGCAATTTAATTCTATTATTTCGCGTGGTTTTCGGAGGCTTTTACTTGAAAATTTTCAGTCTGTGCAGACATGTCATTATCCTCTGAATCATTGTTTTCGTCGACCTCTATTATAGAATTTTCTTGTACGGATTCATCTTCATAATAATTGTCATATGTTTCCTCATACATGTAATTTTCAGGAAAATCGTAGGGATAGTATGACGGATAGATTTCTAATTCATTTAGACGGAAACCTGGCTTTGGAGGGGCAGTTCTCATAGAAACATCGGTATCATTAGAAACCGGCTTATTATGCACATTATTATTACTAGGATAATTAAAACGCTGAGAATTACCAAACTGTTGTGGTAACATTGGTTGCATGGGGCTATAGCCCTGGGGTCTAAATCCAAAGTTAGGTCGGTATCCAAAATTAGGTCGGTATCCAAACTGAGGTGGGTGATTTTTATATGTGGTAGAGCCATGCTGCAGTTATATTAGTAGTATAGTTGTAGCACGAATGGGTCGGCTCGACCGGGGAAGGACCACGCTCTCACAGAATACCAGCGTGAAATAGTAGCTTAATGCTGCTGTATTTCGTATGGTGAGTGTAGAGAACCGGAGACCCTTTTTACTGGAAACGAGGCATTCCATCTTAGTCCTCACGGGTGACAACGCATCTGCATTTTGATTCGTAATCGAGGATGGATGTAGATGTCTATGGACCACAGCAACCACTTACCATCAGGTGGACTGTGTGCTCGTTTGTCACCCTATCCTATAAAAAAAAATATTGCTTAGGGAAACTCATTTGCTGTTGAGGCTTATTTTGTGGTAATGGAATCTTCATTTGTCTACTATGGGGAATGCCAAATTTAAATTGAGGTGGTGTTCCGAAATTCTGCCTAGGGGGTTGGTTTGGTGCTAACATTGGTCTAAAACCTGTAGGCTGTGTTGGCATTGCGAATTTAAACGATGGTTGTTGTACTGGTATACTACTAGACTGTGACTTAGACATATGGCTAGACTGTAACATTTTGCTACGCATCTGATATTGGTCATAGAAGTTTACTTCTTCTAGAACCACACTTAGTGCTTCCTCTAGTGTACTGGGTGTTTTCAGCCTAACAATGCGCACCATATTTTCAGGTAAATTATATAAGAAAACCTGCAGAGCGGTGTTATTATAAATAATAGTTTTACTTATTTTTAAGTTTTTATCACCAATTTGGTTAACCTTCGATAATAGCACTGATTTAACGGATTGTATTCGACCACAAAAATCTGTATAATTCTTATTTTGGTGTTTCTTTAAAGTTTCTAATTCAATGGCTAAACATTCTTCGCTACGTGGGTCGCCGAAGTGAGTTAAAAACAATTCCTTGAATTCCGCCCACGTCTCTATATCTTCCCGTTCACTGATAAGCGACGCGGCCTCACCCGTAAGACGACTAGTAATGATTTGCATTATATATTCATTTTGCACATCGGATGATTTAAAGTTACTTATTATATATTCACATTTACGCAAAAATAAATTTAAATGGCGTTTATCGCCGCTAAATGTTGGTATTATTTTAGTTAATTCATTAGGGATAAGTTTAATTTCCGACATTTTTAATTATTTATTCACTGGTTCTACACAAAAATAAGAAATAAAATAAAATATTTATTATAACTCTACTAGTTCCACAAATGTTGTATAAGCAAAATTCAAGTATAAGTACTGACCTGTTATGTATTAACGTGTCGAGTAATCTTTAAATTAAGAAACACATGTAGACACAATAAGAACTTAATATAATGTACTATAATACTTAATATAATATTACTCTATAATTTCATTGAGTAATATGGGACTTAATATTATGTACGTATTACAATTAATTTAATATTACTTTTAATTTTTATTCATTAATAATTATTTGTTGCACTTAATACTTTATAAAATTTACGTAAGATTAGTATTTGAAACCCAAATAACAGTCAAAATGGAAAATGTCTAATTCCAAGTTCACTAAGGGATATGAAGGAGGTGAAGAGTCGTACTCACCAGCCTGCAGTGCCCATTATCAGCTTCACGGCTCCTTATTCTCGACGAATTTGTTTGGTTCGCTGGATCACCACGCTGTATGAATCGCCCGCCGATGCGCGAAAATGGGTAAAATTGTATACGCGATATTCACGTACGGTGGCACAGCTTTTCCGGCGATCCTACCGGCTGCGCCAGTCAAGTTGCGGGAGCTGCCGAGAGCTTTTTTAAAAACTAATTTAAAACTAATTAAAACTACGTGTTCACAGAGTGAGATTTCTTAATCCTAAGCTTACAGTCTACTTAAATTACTACATACTCAGCGTTTATGTATTTATGCTGATGGACGCTTTATACGTATTATGGGTGGTGCTGGTGTAACCATAACTACGTTGAACAGTCCGGAATTCGATGGCACTCTGCGGTGTAAAACGTACTCCCCTCCCGAACGGACGGGCATTCAATGGGTGGCCCAACATTCTGTTGAGCTCCTTGAAGTGCCTCGTCCAATCCGGGAGGCATTCAGCCACTATGGGCGGGTATCTAGTTTTCTCCTGGTCAGCAGGCTTATCAGAAGGCGCTGCCGCCGGTTGTGGTAGCGGTACTGCTGGCGCAGCTACCATGTGGGAGTAGCTAGTAGATGGCCGTTGGCCATCATCCTGCGGAAGCCCGGACGGATTTGCGGTTGTCTTCTTAGGAGACGCGGACGGTGAGTGTCCAACCGAAGTGTTAGGTGCTAGGGTCGCATAGGTTGTTGCACTCCACCCATATAACCCTTCTCCTCCCTGCTCTAGATCGACAGCATCCATGCTGGAGTGGTGTTCCTCTGATCTAGGGGGGTGGGTTTGCTCGGCGATGGCGACTTGGGTGGTGATCTCCTAATTGGTCGATTCGGTTGGTCTTGTTCCTCCTCGGATTTCGAGTATTCCGAGGAGTTAGAGGATCCGAAGTATTGCCTCTTCTCCTGAAGTGATTCTGCAGTTTCAGGTGGAGTGTGCCTTCTCCATGACTTCTTAGCCCGTTGCTGCTGGGGGAACGGTTCTAGCCCAGTCGTACCTTTAGGTACGATGGGCGAGAGCGCGGTCCTCGGTGCGGGCTTCTTGCCTGGAGATGAGGGTTTCCTGGTAGGGATCTGCGAGTAGGAAGACACTACTCGAGTCCTCTCCGGGTGGAAGATATCCCGGTATGCTATCGGTCTGTCTAAACCTGGTCGGTCCGGTGGTTTCCTGGATCTAGGTGGTGGCTCCCCCTTATCGTTGTCCTTATCGGACATGGTGAACCTACCTAGTGAGTCAGTAATCTAACCTAACGGCCCTGTCTATTTCCAGCCGATCGGCAATAATGCGCGACGCGGATGGAGGATGCAACTAAGTTGGCGTAGTCACTTTGGGCACTGCCTACCCCTTTTGTAGCAAAAGGGTTGGGGGAAGTGCGGAGGTGGCACTTTGATGCGCGACTAGGCACAGAATGCTCGGAACGCATAAAGTGCCAAGAATCACCTAGCGGCCGGTGACCTCGACGCCTCACGGAATCACGGGACTCAACGTTCGGCGGAGTATGTCGTACCGGCGGTCATTTGCAGCCACTGCTAACTACAAAAGACGCACACCTAGGAGATCCTGATAGACCTAAGGTCCGCCATTTCCGGAAACGACGGCTTAGGACGTACTCGAAAGCAAGCCATACATCTGTGCACCCGATTGCGGATTAAATTACGTGCAGAAAAAATCCAATAATTCTGACGCAAGATTGACATCAACAAGTCAATCAACAAATAAATTCATAATATGTCCTTACGCGGTAAAACTATAGGGTGCCGTTGATTGAAACTCAACTGCGAGTTAGACAAGCGCCCACCTACCCTAACGATTCCATCTTGTAAAAATGGCTTAAGACGTTGAAAAGCGCGACTACAAGTTTTATTCGATTGTAATCTTGTAATTTCATCAGAAAAATGCGCACGTTGAAGTTCACGCAATACTAGCAACGCGGCATAGCTGTAATCGGACGCTACGATATACAAACGTCGCGGTAGAAGCTTCGCGAATCGACAAACGCTATGCAATAAATTCGACCAAGAGGATGAACGGTTCGCCAAAGCAATGATTGGAGAAACCTCGCTCGAAACGTTCGCAACCAGAGCGTGCCTCTTCTCTTCAGGTGGTTGGGACACTGACGAAATGTCGAAATCGGTTATTGGCCACTGCGAGGGTTCCAAGTGAACCCAAGAAGGTCCGTGGAACCAAAGCGGGTGGTCCATTATTTGCATCGGGGTGAGTCCACGGGATAGACAATCGGCAGGGTTTTCCGTACCGGACACGTGATAATAGTTCCGTGATCCTAACTCGTCTTGGATCTTGGCCACTCGGTTCGCGACAAACGTATCCCAACGGTGGGGTGAAGAATGAACCCAACATAAAGCGACGGTTGAGTCAGAAAAGGCAAATATTCTTTCTATGTGAACTCTATCACTACATGCACTGGTAACTGCGGTGATAAGTTTGGCAAGGACTAATATCGCGCAAAGCTCTAAGCGCGCGAGAGAAATAACCTTACGGGGGCAGACCCTTGACTTAGAGCTAATGAGGCTGATCGAATTTCTACCACTATTCTGGACGTGAAAATATACAACGCCCCCGTAAGCCTTCTCGCTAGCGTCTGCAAACCCAACGACAGTGATGACGCTATTTCTATCGACGTTTATATGACGTGGTATTTTAATTTCGCTTAGTAAAGGAAGTTCTTCTCTAAAACGAACAATGCTATCAAGCGGCGGGTCATCCCAATCGCATTCACATAACCAAAGTTGTTTAATCAAAAGCTTAGCGTATAGCACCACCGGGGCTACGAAATCCATGACATCCCATAATCTAGCAACGCATGACATCATTGTGCGCTTTGTGCACGTTTCTGCGGGCGGGTTTACCTTAAGGCTAAACACGTTGGACTCCGGTGACCAACACAAACCGAGCACCTTGTACGTATCAGAATCGTCGAATTTCTTTATCGCCGAAAGGCGGTGTGTTAGTGGGATTGTATCCAAAACCGTACGCGAATTACTAGTCCACTTAAAGAGATCGAATCGACCCGATTTATAACCTCGGCGGTGGTTAGGATGGCCTCCTCCACGCTATCGACCGAATACACAAAATCATCCATATATAACCCACTCTCAATTGCCCTCTTAGCTTTAGGATAAAAGGGGCCCTCATCAGAGGCGAGCTGTCTCACCGTGCGTAGCGCATGAAATGGGCTCGACTTTAAACCAAAACAAACGCGATTAAATTCAAACACCATTAGAGGTTCATTTGGGTCAAAGTGATATAAAATGCGTTGAAATCGATGGTCGCATTCACGGACCCCTATGCAAAGAAACATTTGGCGAATATCGGATATCGGAATATGAACAAACGAAAATTTGCTATTATATTAAATAAATTGCACTGCAAATTTTGCCCACTATAGAGAATATCGTTAAGAGAAAGGTGAGTGCTAGTTTTAGCACTAGCATCGAGCACTACACGTAACTTGGACGTAAGTTTGTCTTCCCTAATGACATCGTGATGCGGTATGAAATACGACAGCGCGTCTTCGTAGTTATCTAATTTTGGAGTCACAAGTTATATGTAACCCTCCCTTATATATTCATTAAAGACGCCGTCATAAGCCACTTTCAATCTGGGCGAAGCGAGCATCCTGCGCTCCAAACAATAGGAACGTTTTTCCGCCATTTGACGCGAGTCGCTGAGAGACAAAATATCCCTTTTAAAGGGTAGCGCTACTCTATATCGACCGTCGCGATCACGAACGGTCGTGCGGACGTAAATTTCCCTCGCATAATCTATCATCAGGGCTAACTAAACGAAACGTTCACCTCCTCCATCTCCCAAAATTTACGAACTAACGACTCGAGCGGTTCGACAGCCATACAACAATAAGAGGTTGCCGAAATATTATCCATGATAGGGGCGTAACCAACGATGAGGTAGCACAAGGTGGTCTCCAGTGCGTAAGGCGCGGTTTACGAGGGGTTGCCTCTGACCTTATTGTGTAACAAAAGATAAGGGAAAACCGATGCTCCAATGAGCATGTCTACATCTCCGGGGAAGTATCGTCTGCCAGAGTCAAATTCTAAAAAATCAATCATTGCTGAGGTGTCGACCGAAACGGTTGGCAGACGCTCGGTGACTTTATCTACTACTAATGCATTTATATTAAAGTACGATCTAGCCGAGAATAAAATTTCAAATTTATAGAGCCCTGGGTAATTTCATTAGCACCTCCGATGCCTCTGACTACGGGACATGAAGGTGTCCTATTTATTGGCAGCCCTAAACGCTGACAACATTGCCGCGTTATAAGGCTACTTTGAGATCCGCTGTCTAGCAATGTACGGACACTTTGTTCGTTTCCATGCGAATCCCTAACTACGATACGGGCTGTACCCAGCAACACGGTGGAAGGAGACTGCGTTCCCGTATTCGACAGTGAGCACAGGGCGACGTCACCCGGTCGACCGTTAGAAGCGTCGACTTTTGTATGTGTAGTTTCCTTGTCCGATTTACTCGACGCGAATATGTTGCCACCTTCGAAATGTAATAGCGTGTGATGTCTGCTGGCGCACTTGTTACACACGGAACAAGAATTGCATTTAGCAACTAAATGTCTATCGCTTAGGCAATTTAAACATACGTTGTTCGTCTTTACTATTCTATAACTTTCGCTGGGTGAATGTTTACGGAAGGTCGCACAATTATACAAATTACCGTGTTGTTTATTCTTACATAGAACACAGGCGCTATGAGGCGGTGTAGGTGCAATGGTTACGTACGTCAGAGACCCAGTGGTCCTAGTTGATGAGATCGATTTGCGCTCGACACATTTCTTAACTTCTTGCTTGACATTCGAGGAACGCTGTATCACTTTAATTTGATCTCGTACAAAGGAAGCCAAGGAGTCGAATGACGGTAACTCAGAGCAACGATGCTCCATTTCAAACGCACGCACGGTGTCCGAGTCTAGCTTCTTTAAGGCGATATGGAGAAACACAACATCCATAAGGTCATTAAATTTCAGGTTCTTGAGCGCAGCCACCGATGCTACGAATTTATCCAAAAACTGCTCTAAGCCAGTGATGTTCGCGGATGATATAGCTTTAAGATCGAATATCTGGTCTAAATATGAAGAGGCTAACATTCGCTTATCTTCATATTTGTTTTTAAGCGTTTCGGAATTTATTAGCGAATAATTGTTTGCTGTTGATGTGAAATCCGAACAAATGGACTGTGCTCTACCACTCAATTTACTAATTAAATAATACAATCTTTCAGCGTCCGATAACGATGGATTGTTATGTATGGTGTTTTGAAAGCTATTAATTAACAACGGTCATGTTTTAATATCTCCATTGAATACAGGAATATCAAAATTTTATTAAACTAAGTTTGTATAAAAAGAGTTAATATAATATTAAGGAATTTATGGATGATAATAACCCCTGGGAAGGGTGATCGCTACCAAGCTATTTCTAATTTGTCTTGTGTTGTTAATTGTAAACATGATTATAAGCTGTTATTGGAAAAAAAATAGTCCCGCTGGGTTTCTTGCTGTTTCTTCCCAGGACAGAGGTTTTTTTGCGAACCAGTGGTAAATTAAAAAAGTGACTTTCAATAAGTATTGTTATAATCTACATTGAATAAAAAAGTTCCTATTTCTATTTCTATGGGGGGCAATCTAAGTGATTCACGTGGGCGTACCTGAATTTCTGGTTTTGCTTCGCTCTGGGCTGGAGACTGTAAGAGATTTGCCGTCCTTTTTATGCGACACAACATATCTTCAAATGATAGAAGTGATTGATAGTTCACTGTATACTTAGGGTCGATTTGTAACTCTAAACTATTAATTTTGTCTAATATATTTTCGGAATCCGATCGCAAAGAGTCCACCGTTTCAATTTCACATAAAAACGTTTCCGGCACTGCTTGTACGTTAATATTTTTTATGTGACCACTTATATAGTGTATACGTGAAAAGAGTACGTCCCTCTTGGCGTAAAGAGTTTTAAGTTTAATTTAATTTCCACTAACCGCCATCTTGAATCATTATAATTAATATTAGATTAATCACGAACAATATCGTACAACGTTGGAAGATGAATACAATGCGCCACAACTATATCTCACAATACAATACAATACAATACAATACTCTTTATTATACACCAACAAAACATTAATAAATAATGAAAAAAATAATGAGGGATAAACAAAAGGCGGTCTTATTGCTACATAGCAATCTCTTCCAGACAACCCAGAAGAGGAAATTAATAAAAATAAAAATAAGAATAATGGGTAGGGTGCACTAAATTAGACAAAAAAAATATAACTTATATACTATATAATGACAACATACTTAAGGTATATTAGTGACCATAACTAAGAGGAGAAAGAGAGAGGAGTTAAAGAGACAAATAGTGTTCCTTAATTTGTTTCTTGAACACATTTAAAGATTGAGCACTTTTAATGGACTGGGGTAAGGAGTTCCAGAGTCTTACTCCAAGAACAGCAAAAGATTTATCATAAAATGTCGAGGAGTGTATAGGACATTGGAGCGAAAGGTTTTCTTTGGACCGTAAGGAAAAATCGTGACAAGAGCTAAGAAATTTAAAACGTTCTTTCAGATAGGGAGGACTTGATACATTAAATAAGACGCAGTAGAGCGCAGAAAGTATATGAGTATTCCGACGAAGACGGATTGGGAGCCACTTGAGTTTAGTGCGGTATTCAGAGACATGGTCATATTTACGAAGCCCAAATATGAACCGTATACAGAGATTTTGGAGTCGCTCAAGTTTATTAAGTTGCTCCTCGGTGATATCAAGGTAACAAATGTCAGCATAGTCGAGGATAGGGAGTAGCAAAGATTGTGCAAGCGTAATTTTGGTGGAAATGGGTAAAAAGTATTTAAGCCTTCGGAGTGAAGCATAAGCCGCAAACATTTTTCGGCTCACTGCATTAATTTGGGGTGTCCAAGACAGACTGGAATCCAAAAAGATACCTAAATTTTTAACTACTTCATTATATGGAATAAGAATACCATTAAATACAACGGGTTGAATTTGACATTTTTTAATTTTGGAAATAGTTCTTGAACTCCCAATAATTATAGCTTGCGATTTTGAAGGGTTAACCGTCAACCCATAAGATCGTGTCCAGTCGAGAATAAAAGCCAGATCCTTGTTGATACATTCAACAGCTTTGGCAAGATCTTCGATGGTTGTTTGTAAATATATTTGAAGGTCATCTGCATACAAGTGGTAGAGAGAAGATATTTGGGATGTAATCGTATTAATAAAGATTGCGAATAAAAGAGGAGATAAGACACCACCTTGTGGAACGCCAGCTACGGTATCAAGCCACGAAGAAAGTCTATCTTGGACACGAATACGTTGCCGGCGCCCGTGCAAATAACTATGAAACCAGGAAATTGCAGTTGGAGATATGTTAAGAGAACGCAGAATCCCTAACAGGATATCATGATCAACAGTATTGAAGGCATTGCTGAAATCCAGCAACACCAATACTGTGACTTGATGATTCTCCATACCGTGACGAATGTCGTCGGTGATTTTTAATAACGCCGTAGTCGTACTATGACCAGATCTAAAGCCAGATTGGAGAGGACTAAGGATGCTATTTCTTAAACAAAAGGAATTAATTTGTTGTTGGACAAGGCGTTCTAAAACTTTGGAAAGGAAAGGAAGAATTGAAATAGGACGATATTCAGAAAAACTTGAAGGATTTGTTTTCTTAGGTAAAGGTATGATTTGAGCGTCCTTCCATTGGGAAGGGAAAGAAGATGAGGAAATGGAAAAGTTTAAGATATGGGTTATAATAGGTGTTAAGAAGTCCAACAAGGGAATGATCATTTTACGACTGACGTCGTCACTTCCGACAGCGTCGGAATGGATAGAGACTCACAATGCGTTACTGTCTTATCGTGCCGTACTACGACGTTAAATTGAACAATTTGTCAGTAATATTTTTTTCTTGCGTGATGAATTTGCAAACAAACGAGGTAACACACGCGTCGACTAGGTAGGAACTCGTATAAATGTTACAAATAGCGATTAAGGTAAATAAAACTAAGCGGGTCTAACTATTTAAATAAATAATATCTATTTACCTATGCGAATAAACTAACCAAAATTCTAATTTAAACTAAAACAAAACTACATAAAATCTATCCAATATTAAGTTAGACTTAGAGTGTATTGTCCAAGGAATTGGTTCAGCAGTTCGACTCTATGAGGCTACAGGACACCAGTTCCAAATCCGCTCGAATGACCAGAAAATGGTTGGCTGGCGGGCCTAGGGGTTCCCGAGTTCGATTCCCAGGTCGAGCCTTGACCTTATTATGCCAGATGTTATACTAGAAGGACTGTATACGTGGCTTCTTATGCCTCAACAAGATGGCGGACGTAGCTCGCTGCAACCTTGGACAATGCACTCGCTCTTCCAAATCTATTGCTTGCCAAGGTTAGGATGGAAATTTACTTGAGCACATTAGGAGAAACAAAATGGGACGGTTTAGTTAATGAACAAAAGCTCAAGTAGCATTATACTTGGAAAAACACACTTACCGAGGTGTGATTCTGATGTGGCGGACGACACTTCCGTTGCGGTGATGCGACGTAAGGTGGTTTCTTCTGGGGCGCCCCAGAGATGCGATCCAGGCTAGCGGTACTAAGGAAGGGAGCGGTGCGCGACGATATTTCACACTATGTGAGGCGGTTACTTCTGGGGCGCGACTGCCCCAGGTGGTGCGGTTCAGAATAGCGGCGCGAAGGCAAGAGCCACTCGAGGGCAGCGCGCGAGCCTTTATTGTCTCGGCTTTCCCACCAATGCACCTCGGTCGGGCGCTCGTCTCATTGGTCGAAAGAATCGCTTCATCGAGAGTCGAGTTGGACGCAAAGAAAGAGCCTAGCAGATCAGCTTTCTCCTTTAAAATATGGGCCAGTGAGTCGTCCTCCCTGTGCAGAGATGGAAGAGATGGCTGGCAGAAATTCCTCTAGACAACCTGCGAGAGACCAGAATGCACGGGTTCCAGAAGGAAGGCGAACTAGTTTCGCCTTCCTTCTTGCTTGCTTGCTTTCTTGCTTCCTTCTTCTTCTTCTTGACTTTGCCTTGGCAATCACTCTTTTGAAGGACCTAGAGGCGGAATTATACTTCTTTTGTAGAGCGCTGGTGTTTACATCCCGGGACGTTGATGCGTCAGCCCAGGCTTGGTAGCACTCCTGCTTATAGCATGATGCTATTTTACAGGAGCGACCAAACCATGGCTGAGATTTGCCTCCAATGAACACAGAGGAAGGAATAAAAAGTTCCATACCCTGAAGTACCACATCAGCGACAGAATCCGCAACAACATTGGGATCGTCCGGCGAGAAGCAAACCCGCCCCCAAGGGTAGGATGCAAAGAAAGACTGTATCCTATCCCAATCGGCTGACCTATAGTGCCAAATACGGTGGCAGCCTGCTGAATACGACTGCGATTTCAGCGTGAGTGGCACCACACTCCGGACAAGACAATGGTCCGAGGAGCCTAAATGGGCGTCGACGGAAATCTGATACCCGTCCGGGTGAGAGGTCAGCAGAAGGTCCAACAGGGAAGGTGCATGATCCTCCACATCTGGAATCCGCGTAGGCGAAGTAACCAGTTGTGTCAGACCATATGCCGGAGGGGATCTGCTGTAGCAACGAATCTATAGCCATTTGGACGTGGTCGAAAAGTCGGTCTGTTTTGGCATTACTGCTATGGGACCTATAGAGGCACCCGTAGACGCGCGGATGGTCGTCGCTCTCTACACGTAGCCAAAGGATGGTCAGGTCTGAACCTTCAAGACTGCCGAGGCGTCGAGAACAGATATCCCCTCTGACGTAAACGCAAACGCCAGCCCGAGGTACAAAGGAGTGTTCCATTTTGTACCCCGGGTAGGAGAGATACGAGACATCAGCCGGAGAGGACACCTGCATCTCGGTCAGAAAGAGCAGAGCTGGCCTCGCCGTCTGGAGATGGTAGTGGATGGCGTTTAGTTTAGAGTGAATAGAGTGAAGTCCTCTGTATATAGTCTGTATTTAGTGTATATAGTCCCCCCTATATATATATATATATATATATACATAAAAATTGAATTTCAACCTTCTATTATTGTTAGCTTGGGGTATGAAATATGATTTTTGCCCACGTTAAAAAAGGTATCCAAGATTCTATTAGGTTTCTACAAGCTTCATCCCCAGTTTGCCGCCTAAGAGAATCCCTTGGAAGCCTGTAAAAACAAACCAATAATAGAAAAATGTACTACTTTTTGTAATACTTTATTATAAAATCTAAATAAAAACTACAAACTGGTTCGATAGACAAACCCGCATAGCTTATTAATTTATCGATAGCTAAAGTTGTGGCGCACATCAATGAGTGTGTTTGGCAGAAAAAGCGCTAGCAAGCGCTTGTAAGCAAAATGGCGATCGTAAGCGGTAAGCGCTGTCAAATCGTAAGTAGCTATTTTCCTCAAGGACACGAAGTTAATTTTAACCGGGGAACCTAACTTAATTTACATATATGTTTGTAAAGTATTCATATTAAAAACTTACCAATCATGAATTTTTAGTAACATGTATAAGTTTATTCATGTCATTATATTACTTAAAACTAATATTGCACAAAACAACTTATAAACTCTACTTCAAAACAAACAAATTAAATAAGCAAAATGGCGGATTGTGTCAGCGCTACTGAAGTTAGCAAACGTGTCCTGGCCGAAAACTGTTTAGTTTCGCCATTTTGCCTACAAGCGCTTGCCAGCGCTTTTTCTGCCAAACGTACCCAATGTAGTGCAATACTTTCGGTTGCAGTGATACCAGTTTATTTTTACAAAAATTGCACACTTTTGCTGCGAGGTAGCAAGTTTCGATTTGACTTATTTGGCCTTTATTTTGTATAATATTTAGATAAATAATAGTTATCGATTATATTAAATTACACAATATTCAGAATAGCGTTGAAATTGAGCTGAATATATTAGGAAATACATTTTATTTAATATTGTGTAGTAAATTATATTTATTAAAAATAGATTATTTTTTACTTTATGAATTATGATAACCACAATACAAAGTTTTAATGATAATATTTCTTTAATATTATGTTAACTTTATTATTGGTAACGTTAAATTAGATGAAAAGTCACGTTGTCCTTTTGTAGATTTGAAGTTTTTGATTGTTTTTTGCATGTAAATACAATGCAATACGGCATTTTGTCGGAGCTCGATTTACTAGCACGATCACTTGCGGTATGGCGCACGACGCGGAGCAAGTAATTTTATATAACGGGCATGAGTCGGACCCTCGTACTTTTTACACAGGGGTATGCGTTGCGATGCCGCCTTCTTTCGTTTAATACTCAAAACCGCGGCGCAATTTTTAACTTCTAAATATTATAGTTCGGAGTTCGCTCTCATCTTAGTTGAGAACCGCATCGAGTGGTCGCTAAACATCACCGCCGCAAGTCAGTTTTGGGGAAATTTGGAGACTAATATTAAAAGTCTAAAGAGTCATCTATATCGCGTAATCAGAGATCAAATTTTATTTTTTGAAGAATTAAGCACTGTACACAAAATTGAGCCGTTTTCATTTATTGTTTTTCCCAAAGTAAAAACTTACACATCAAAAATTAACCAGAATCAACATTTATGCTTGATGTTGTTTCAATGATGTTATCCTTATGTAGTTTACCGTAATGGTTGGATGATTCAAATTCATGCTAATTCTAATAATCCGTAAAAATATTTAAATATCAAACCTTTACATTTCTTAATTTATTATTTGTTTACTTAAATTTTTATTTTAAGGGTTGCGTAAATTATATGGATCATGAATTAAATAAGTGTAATATTTTTATAATTTCTGTAATCCCACTTTTAAAAAGGAATTGGTTTATACACATGAACGCTAATTATAACATTTTTATGAGCCATTAAAATATAACCAATTGGGACAACGTTATATTCAATTATAAATCATGGCTAAGTACCAACCACGCAGTGCCGCAGGCGTAGACAGATGACACGAGCCAGTGGGAAAAGGTCGGCGCTTCATAATCTGCAAAAGCAATCACTGGGCCATTCTGGGGATTAGAGACATTCATTTTGAATGGATTAAAGAAAATCAAATAATAATTCATTTAAACAACGATGATGACGACGACAGCTCAACAAGGTGTGAAAGTGAAAGTAAAAGTGAAAGTGAAAGTGAAAGTGATTGAATAAATTTATTTTTAATCTTTATACATAACTTTATCTCTAGAAATTAGTAGTCAGCTATAAATATGTATCCACCATACAAATACACACATAATTAAATATCGACTACCCCATATCATCCCGTGTGTATCATAAGAGGCGACAGAGGGAAACTGATACAGGTGATGGGTAGCAACATCTTCCTAATAAAAATTCAAAACAAGAAAAAACTGCAGTTACTGACCCCTATGCCAGGCGTGGCAACTATGGCAAAATATTTGAGGTAGTTTATGGGAGAGGCCTATGTTCAATATTCAACAGTGGCCTTTTTATATGCTCTAATAGTTGGAATAAATTTGGAAAAAAAACTGATTAATTTTGTGTCGAGTTATCTGTTTTTAATTTATTCTGATACTAATTTACATAATTGAATGGTTTAAGCATAAAATTAATGTTTAGATATCAATTCGAAAGAATCGGTATCAATATCTCTTAAGAGTCAAACATTGTTGGTACCGATTTTTCTGTTAGAAATTGGAATGCCTAGTTCAACGAATGCTTTGGGCATAGAAAATTCTATGCTCAAAAAATAAATGTGAGTGTGACAGCTCTGGGAGTTTGGCGGGATCTTGGCCGACGACGGACTGTCGCTCCTGTTTTGTCGCTTGAATAATGGTTTGAAGTGGATTTTAATTAGTAACCACTTGAACGTCCAAGCGACGCGGCAACAATACCCTTGAACGTCCTGGCCCCAGTTGTTGATGTTTTTATACGGTCGGATCGCGACCAGTTCGACTAAAACGGTTTCCATGGAGAAAGTTCTTCACCTATATCAGAATAAAAATCACCCACAAAAAGCTAATAAAATGCAGAATTTAGTTATGATAATGTTACGCGCCTAAGTTGACGTCATGTACTCGGCACTAGCGCCGTCTAGTGTCGGGGACGAGAGCGAGGGGCGCTTTCCAGGAAATGACATCACTAATCTTTTAACCGACAGCGCCATCTGTTGTCGAAAAGAAGAACTAAGCTTCTGGAAGCTGATTCTCGAACTTTCGGCGCTTTGTCGATTGGTGCGCGTATTTGCTTGAATGTTCTAGATGATTCGGTACTATGTGTATTTATAAGCGCTGCAAGGTGCGATCGGGGAAGTATTGGATTTGGCGAGACAAGCGAAGCTTCGGAGCGGAATAAAGTGAATCAGTGTGATAAATTTTTTGTGTTTTTAGTTTTAATTGGTGTAAAGAAAATTAAAGTGTTAATTTAGGTAATTTTATCGGCAATTTTTATTGTCACGAACCTCAAGCTCGTAACAATAATAATAATTAACTCAATTGACGTACAACGGGTAAAAAAAATGATTAATTTTAGAAATTTGGACAAAAACCCTAACATTTTTTTATTTTCTTCGTCAATATCGCAGTATCATTTTATTTATATATACTTATTGTAAATGATCTACCCTATCCAATAATGCCAATAACGTTATAAGAATGTTAATTATTTCAAGGTAAGAATACCTGAAATATCGACATACATACGTTCTGGAGTATAATCTCCCGGGCGGCTATAAAATGTGGCAAGATTAACAACGCTATTTCAAATAATTAGCGAAATTTTTCCAAAAATTAAAAAAGATGTCGGATCCCAAAAAGAATTGTTTCGGAATATATCCTGATACTGATCCTATCGCCGGAGTTTCTGTAATGTTGTATAATGGTGCAGTGCCAAATTAAATAAAAAAGCAGCCATATATTGTTTATAACTATACCTATAAACCTATAAAACAACAAAGATTTATATGTTAAAAAGGTGCAGTGACAAATAAAATAGAAAAGCAGTCACGAATAATCATGTTAAATACACTCGTAATTTCTCATTTGTACGAACCCTTAACATGACACATATCATAAACTTTATGGGCGGCTGTAGTCACTCTTACATTAAACCTGGAGTACAAAATACAAAAACGTCAAATCCGTACTACTTTCACTACTTTCCTTTCACGTAAGTGTATTTAAATATAGTTAATAACTTGTTTTACTAATTATAAGAAATATTTTATTAAAATAAATATTGTACAATACAAGAACTTAACGAAAGACCGACACACAAAGGCGAAGTTATCGCATGTCGACTTCATCACATATAAAAACATCATACCAGACTTTGGATTTATAAAACTTAAGGATAAAAGAAAAAATCTTGAGGATTATTTTCATATATAACACTAGTACAAAAGTAAAATAAATATATTATTACTTACATTTTAAATTTTTTAATTACATTCATAAAGCTTTTTGTAACATTCTATAGGTCAAAAGTCGTTTAAAGTTTAGAAGTCAGAGAGGCCCCTCTAGTCGCCCTAACGTTCAACCGGAAAAAGTTTTAGGCGACTATGGTCAGCCGGACGTTAGAGTGGGTAAAAGTGATGTGATTTTGTGAATTAAGTGTCTGCGCGTGTGAACTATTAGAGAAAACGACGAAACAAGTGCTTTGATGTTGATATAAACCTCAAGTTAATTTGATCGCTTGGGCGCCTTATGAACTTGTGTGGCTGTCATCATCAACAGTCCGCTGATGTATTTGGTACAAGACGGTACAGCCACATCCACCGAAAATACCATGGATTGATAACCATAAGCTATCGTGACAAGATGCAGTAGTGATAATGAGGCTTCTTACTGGACACATTCCATCTAGAAAGTTTGCATTCCTTATGAAAAAGGTCCAGTCACCGAACTGTGATCAATGCGGTGTTCCAGAGGACCTATAGTACGGCCGCTGAGTTATTACCGATTTGACAGATTATTCTTAAATTAATCGATATAACCTTGCACGAGCGACACATTTGCCGAATGATTTAGAATACCTCTTTAATATAAAACTTTATGTCAAAATGTCAGAATCAAGTAATTTTCCAATAAACTCTGTTTCAAAACTTAAAATAGTTTATAAATAATATGAAAACATTTATTTTTTGTTCTTTGGCGCGCTTGTAAAAAGTTACATCGTGCGTCTAATTTTCATAGTGATGTGCTTGATAGTATTCGGTCCGAATTCATTGGAATAGATATGATATTTATTTTATTTGGATATTTTTATTTTACTTATTCCTTCGAGCAACTAGACTATAATGCTACCATTTTTTTGCGTCTCCGAATTGCACTGTGTTGCCAGTATCTCTATGATTTTTAAGATTTATGTGTGATCCAAAGACAGAAATACTGTTTTCTATGATTTAAAAATAAATACAATTAAAATGATTATGTATAATTTTTAACATTCATAATATATAAAACAACATTTAATAAATATAATTTTCTCCCTCAATTAAGCAATGTTATAGGTGTATTTTTTTAAGTAATTGGCGATACTATTCTGACAACACCCTTACCACCGCTATTTTAATCTGTTTAGTAGGCATGTCGATTCACTCTTAAAAAAATCGATCTCCGAATCGATTTGAATCGAAGGTACTTGAATCGATTTTCGATTAAATCGAGGATTGAAAGATCGATTTTCGATTAATCGCGACATTTTCAAACATGAAATTTCAAGAATTTTCTATATTTTTTCTTTAACTTCTAAACCGTAATGTTTTTTTTTAAATAAAATATTAGTAATCTTATTGATTAACATTACTAATATTCCTTTTAACCACTCCTGGTAAGCTTAAAACGCTTGTGTTAGGAGTGGTTCGCACATACTCCACTCGATCCTTTGTTTTACAAAGTGATTCCACGTAACACTTTTATTTGACATTTTAGGCTAAAAACAACAATACTTTAACAAAAGTGCAAACTGCATGATTTCTCGATAAATCTGTTTCAATCTAATAACTCACTATTTATCATATTGAAATGAATACCACACAAACACAATACTGGTTATTTCCTTACTGTAAACCTCTTTAAATTTCAACGTACGGTATAATATTTATTTACAGTATCTAGGTATTTAAAAAGTACTCTGTATGTACTTACAGCTCACAGTATGTATATTTTTGATAATAAATAATGTAAATTCACAAGTTCACAGTTCAAACAGTTTCACAGCTATAATATTTTATTATATTATAGTACAGCAGATGAAACATAATATGAAAATATCGCTCGGTCGATCGAAAAAATATTTATAGTTTCGGATGTAATATATATTACATCTCAGTGGAAACGGTTCCATTTAAAAGTATGGTGAGCGATATCAATTTATCTCGAGATGTAATATAAATTACATTATATCCCTTAGTGGAAAGTGGGCTTAAGAATTTCGGAAATGAAAATGAAATGACAACTTTTCGATATCGTTGGATGCGTTCATAAACATTTATTTTATTCAAGTATATATTGCGTTCAAATTATCAACCAAGTACGACCGGTTGTTTTTGCGTCCCCCAACAGTAAGAAATTAAAAAACTGTGGTATCTTACCCCAGCCAGTTTGGGAATTTTAGCTAGTTCTTGAATCAAATGAATCAGTCCGATTCAAGAGGTTTTTGGATCGATTCAGTGAATCGATGCGGTGCTTCGAATCGATCTAAAAAATCGATAATTTTACTCCAAAGAATCGATTTTTCGATTAATCGATTTTAGATCGACATGCCTACTGTTTAGTCGTCTTCCGTACTCTCGTGCGCACAGACCACGTTCTCTTGTGTAACCGTTGTTTTTTGACTCGGCTTTCTCCTGTTTATCGTTGCGCTTTATTGGACTAATTTTGTTTGTGTTTGGTAATTTTGTTGAAAATGCCGAAACGAGGAAAAACATTGAATAGTCAATGTTGTGAGCTTGTACTAAAGCTACAGGATTACTTTGAGCGTGAGTCACAAAATGGCGGCCCTTTGATTCCTGTCACTCAAGTGAAAGATCGGGTTTCACAAGCTCTTGGAATTGGTGCAAAAACACTATATAATATAAATAAAGAAAAATTTGGTGCTTCTGGAAGTGAAGATAATGTTTTACGCACTCCTAAGAAAAAACGAAGACAAAAGCCCGTGACAGGTGTTGATGTTTTTGATGCAGATACAATAAGAAACCACATATATGGTTATTATACTAGGAACGAGTTTCCAACTAGACGTTTGCTTTTGGTCTCTTTAAAAGAAGCTGGCTTGTTTAAAGGCGGTAAAACGGCGTTGTCAAAACTATTGCACGAAATTGGGTTTGAATATAAAAAAAACGAATAAAAGGAAAATATTAATGAAAAGATTTGATTTAATAATTAAAAGGAGCGAGTTTTTAAGAGAAGCCAGAAAAATCGAGTCTTGGGACAACGTCGTTTTTGTTGACGAAACATGGTTAAATGCGAACCACACTATGTCACGCTCTTGGACTGACGAAACAAAAGCATCAACCTCCTCAACCTGCTAAAGTCTGACTTAGTAAAGTTGGTACGCGAAAATAAAACATCAAGAGTCCGTTATGAAGTAGATGAGATAGCTCTAGCACATGGACATCGGGTACTTCGAATTCCGCCTTATCACTGCCAGTACAATGCCATTGAGCTAATATGGGCACAAATCAAAGGTATTGTTTTTTATCGCATAAGTTATGAATATGAATAATTTGTACTATTATAACATCCAATATTCAGAATATAAGTAAAAAGATACATAACTAAGAAATAAATATCTCATGTTCCTTACATGTAGGTAATTGTGTAACATTTCGTTTATTTAATGTAATAAATTAACGTTATTTAATGTTTACATTACAGGTTACGCAGCTCGTAATAATACGACTCCGCCATTCAGTACTAATAAAATGATGGGTCTATTAAAAGATGCTTGCAGCAAAATAACGAAAGAAGATTGGGTCAAGGTCGTCGAAAAGACTCGAAAACTAATAACAGAAGATTATTAACGCGATATAAGAGTGGACACCATTATAGATAATGAAATTGTCATACAAGTGACTGATAGCGATGACAGCTCTGGCGAATCTGGTTCAGAGTCTGAATAATTGTTTTAATAAATGATAGGTAGTCATTTATTAAAACATCTTGTACCTACTCTGTTCATTAAAATGTGTAACAGTGTTTACAAATTTGTTTTATTTTGATATGTCCTCGACCAATTATCTACGCCCATCAAGGATACTCCACCTAATAAAGAACCTGTGTCTTTAAATATTATTGTTTTGACTTTATTTAATTGCACACTATACTAGAATATTTAAAAACAAATTGTTCCCAAATGATATTAGGGTTAGTGGTTCAGTCACTTCACTAGTATTGCCAATTTGTCATGTGTCAAATCGGTAATAACTCAGCGGCCGGAGTATAATGCATGTCTTGATGGATTATGCCTACACTTTCGTATTAATAAGTGCCACCACATTTAAAAGATTTCGCTGATTGTAATATAATTTTAGCTAAGCCACATTCTGACGATATAAAAATATTAGTCAAACTTTACAAGGTGAAGTTCTCGGATCCATCACTCACTTCTCAATGTGATTGATCTGGTAACTTTTCATTTTACTTTTTGTGACTTAATGCATATCTTTCTGTAATTAACTATTGATTTGAGAACTTTATAATGTAATAAGTTTAAGTATACCTAATGTAATTGTTTTTTGGTGATGTATTAACGGAGCGACATATTCATATCGTGATTAAGCTCATTAATAAAGAAATAAAAAAAAACAGTCCACTGGGTTGAGCTGTTGCCAAAATCTCCCAAAAACTTCACAATGTGACTCACCAGCATATTGTGAAGAAAAAATATATAAAATGAAGATCCTGAAAGAAATAGAATAAAGAAAGCCTGGGCTGATGCATCAGCGTCCCGGGATGTAAACACCAGCGCTCTACAAAAGAAGTATAATTCCGCCTCTAGGTCCTTCAAAAGAGTCATTGCCAAGGCAAAGTCAGAGCACATAGGCAGAATTGGCGAGAAACTAGTTCGCCTTCCTTCTGGAACCCGTGCATTCTGGTCTCTCGCGAAGGCTGTCCAGGGGAATTTCTGTCAGCCATCTCTTCCATCTCTGCACAGGGAGGACGACTCACTGGCCCATACCGCAAAGGAGAAAGCCGATCTTCTAGGCTCTTTCTTTGCGTCTAACTCGACTCTCGATGACGGGGGGAGTATGCCGCCGACCATCCCGCGGTATGAGTGCTCCATGCCGGAATATAGCAATAGCCAGTATTTCTCGGGAAAACGTCTCCGAGTACCGGGACAAACTTGTGTCTGAAGTCGAGTCTCTGCTGGACAGAGTCTCGGATTGGGGGCGACTAAATATAGTCCAGTTTAACCCCCAGAAGACACAAGTTTGCGCGTTAACCGCTAAAAAGAACCCCTTTGTCGTATCCCCTCAGTTTCAAGGCACTCCCCTTGTTGCCTCAGCCAGTATCGGAATCCTCGGCGTCGACATATCGAGTGACGTGCAGTTTCGTGTTCACTTGGAAGGGAAGGCCAAATTGGCCTCTTAAAAGCTTGGCATGCTCAGCAGAGCGGAACAGTATTTCATGCCGGCACACCGCCTGCAACTTTACAAGGCGCAGGTTCGGCCGCACATGGAATGCTGTTCCCATCTCTGGGATGGGGCTCCCCAGTACCAGCTCCTTCCACTTGACCGCATCCAGCACAGAGCGGCTCGAATCGTCGACGACCGAGTGCTTTCCGATCGGCTCGATTCACTGGCGCTGCGAAGAGATGTTGCATCTCTTAGCGTATTTTATCGCATCTATCACGGGGAGTACTCTGAGGAATTGTTCGGATTAATCCCAGCCGCCAAATTTCGTGAACGCACTACACGGCAAACGTCCCGATACCATCCACACCATCTGGATGCTTGGCGGTCCACCACTGTACGTTTTACAAGGAGTTTTCTTCTACGTACAACCTCTCTGTGGAATAGTTTACCACCGGCGATTTTTCCGGACCGATACGACCTGGGGACCTTCAAGAAAAGAGCTTACTCCTTTCTAAAGGGCCGGCAACGCACCCGCAATTCTCCTGGTGTTGCGGTTGAATATGGGCGGCGGTAGTCACTTAACACCAGGTGAGCCGCATGCTCGTTTGCCCCGTTTGCCCCTTCTTCTATAAAAAATAATAGGCTCAGAAGTGCTAGTACCCAGAGCCGTTAAGCCAGTTAACGTTAGCTCTCCTCTAGGAGTAGTATTCTGTGGTGACAGCTGTCAATGTCAAAAGGAAAAGGTACTTCAGTAGCTTGCTACATATTTATTTATCTATGAGGTACTTCTTAAATTTAGTGAAGTACCAAAATAGTCCGAGAATTGCATATTTTTTAGGAAGTTTAGAAACGTCTACAAGCTACTATCAATAATTTTATAACCGTATTTCTGTACCGTAAATGTCGGAGTTAAATAATCTTAAATACGAAGATACGGTTCAGTGCTTTTTCTTTTCATCACATGAAAATGTTAATTGGGAACAGTTGTACGTAGTGATCAATGAAAAAGTTGCTGCATTGTCTGAGGACTACATTTGGCATAAAGATGAATTTAAAATCCGTCAACCATTGTTAAAAAACGACTGCGGTATGAAATATCTACATTTTTTTAAAAGCCTATCAAAAAATAACACGCCTTTCATGGGGAAGGAAACAGTTTATGGAGATTGCCTTGTAGGAGGATATTAGTCACAGTTGACATGGTTAGTAGGCGGGTTGACAAGTGGCAACAGTTTTTATTTACAAAAAATAACATAAACACTCACGCCTGTCACCCAGAGGGGTAGGCAGAGACTACGGACTTCCATTTGGCACGATCCTGATATACCTCTCTCGCCTCCTTTACATCCATATATCTACGCATAAATGCTCGTTGGTTAAGGGTACTTCTAATGTGGCCTATTTTAAATATCGCCAAATAGATAGATAAACTTTTGTCTAGGATGTCCCTCCTGACTGCCATTCACATCTGCCATATAAATTTGCTTTGTCACTCTTTCCTCATTCATTCTTTCTACATGACCAAACCACCGAAGCATTCCATGCTTAATCCTGGTCAAACATCATCTTGTATACTACATTTTTCTCTTATCACACAATTTCTCAACCTGTCATTCAGATTCAACCCTAGCATACTTCTTAAAGACTGCATTTCTACAGCATTTATTCTACTTTTGTGCTTCTTCTGCGACACCCAACTTTCAATACCATACATTAATGTGGGGATTAACAGAGCATTATGAATTACCATACGTGCCTTTTTTAACACATTCTGATTCTTCATAATAGAGTGTAGAGCCCCATTCACTCTATTTCCTGCATTCACTTATTGTTCTATATCCTTATTATATCTACCATCCCTGCAAATACAAATCCCAAATACACGAACTCATCCACTTGCTCAATCAATTCCCCTTCTATTCTTATTTCACATAATATTTTACTTTCTTCTCTTTCAAAAACCATCACTTTCGTCTTACTTGCATTCACTTTCACAACACAAATATGACTTGATCATTGTACAAAGGGCATTTGACGGTTAACTCGCCCATTCTTAACCCACATTCTTCATGTTTCAATGTTTGCAAACAATTGTCCATAAATAGGTTGAACAGCCATGGGGAAGCTACACAGCCCTGTCTGTTCCGAAGGAAGTAGGGTTAATGACGAAGGCGAGAGAGGTATGTCAGGATCATACCAAATGGAAGTCCTTAGTCTTCCTCTTCTTTCTTTTTTATAGTGCGTTTGACCATTCGCCAATGTCAGCGTTAAAGTGTTTATTGAGTAGAATAGCTCAGTTGATACAAATACTCTGCCCATGTACAAAAGATAGTGATAATACAAGTATCTTATATTTCTTTAAATCATTTTTTTTTAATGAATTCTAATGATTAGACTGTAGAATTACCTAGAACAAATGACAAACACAGTTGTTACAACTACATTAGTATGTTAGTATTGACAAACATATATAAAAATGGATACAATAAAAGTAGTCGGCGAATATGTTAGAGAGCGGTCGCGGTCGCGGTAAGTAGTTTGTACTTAAAATTTACTATAGTATACATACGAGGGCGGCACTGAAAATTTCGGGAATCAAGATGGAACCAATTATTGAAGCAACCGTTCCATTCGGAAGTTGGGGTCTCCAAAATGGCTGTTTTGCTATTGGTGTTAATGAAATCACACAGAATATATACAAGGTGAGCGTTTGTGTAGGTTAAAAGTTAATCAAAATTTATAGGACAAGGGATGTCAGGAGGGAGATGATCATAGAGGGAACAAAATTATTTAGGATAGTTAAAAAAAATATGGTCGGTGGTTCCCTCATCTAATCCACATTCACAGAGGGTGCTATCCCTGATCCTCAGTATGGCTAAATGTACTTGTGTGAAAGCATGGCCAATTCTTAGTCTACAAATAATTGATGTTGCATGTTTGTTGGCTTTATTAAATTTGAAATACCATGGCTTTGGAGGGATGGTACATTCTATAGCAGCATAGTGTGTACCTTTTATAATTTGATTGAATTTCCATAACCTATTCCAATTATTATTTAATCTCTGTTTTGCAAGTAACTACGTCTGAACAGTAAACTATATTACTTTTTTTTTATAGAAGGGGCAAACGAGCATGCGGCTCACCTGATGTTAAGTGACTACCGCCGCCCATGATCAACCGCAACACCAGGAGAATTGCGGGTGCGTTGCCGGCCCTTTAGGTCCCCAGGTCGTATCGGTCCGGAAAAATCGCCGGTGGCAAACTATTCCACAGAGAGGTTGTACGTGGAAGAAAACTCCTTGTGAAACGTACAGTGATGGACCGCCAAGCATCCTGATGGTGTGGATGGTATCGGGACATTTGCCGTGTAGTGTGTTTACGAAATTTGGCGGCTGGGATTAATCCGAACAATTCCTCAGAGCACTCCCCGTGATAGATGCGATAAAATACTCAAAGAGATGCAACATCTCTTCGCAGCGCCAGTGAATCGAGCCGATCGGAAAGCACTCGGTCGTCGACGATTCAAGCCGCCCTTGAAATGACATCTATACAGTGTGTGTTTAATTTGGAGGATCAAGGGTTTCATATATTTACTATGCAAATTGGTTTAACAGAATTGCTAACAAACAACTCTTGGAGTCAGTAAGAATTACTGACTTATTTAACTTATGTGATTCAATGTATATCAGAGCTTCATGAATTGCCGTGACCTCATCAGTAAAAGTGGAAGAAATAGCAGGACATTTGAAATTAAGAATTATTTTGTATCTGGGAATCCAACTTGCTGCTCCAGTACAACTTTCATCTGATGTTTTGAAGGGCATCAGTGTATATAATAAGCCAGCATTTATCCATAATTTATCTATGACTCTACTTAGTATACCTTTTGCTATAGGAGAATTTTTCTCAATACCAAGATCAAGGTGAATATTTGGTTGGTAAATAATTGCCTCATATAGGATAAAGAAAGATGGGACAGGACTTGTATTGTGATACTGGGTATGATAGATGGAGTAAAGTTACCAAACTGTTGGATAATCAGGGAGATTCTTTATGAGTCCGGTAATGATTTGATGAAATATATTCCACAAGAAGGTGTAATTTAGAAATGAAGAATTTCATGGCCATAGTACAAGAAAGACCAATGGGACAGTAGCTTGAGGGATCAGTGTAAGGCTTACCTGGTTTGTGAATAGGCAAGATAATTTAGGATTTCCATTCTTCATTCAGGAGGTCTTAAAAATATAAGTAACTGGATATTTGGATTTTTTTTGAAATAGTGTATTTTGGAGATTATATTTAGATACAAATTACATACTGATAAAAAATGAATAATATTTTTTGATCTTACCGACATAATAGAAAAAACTGAACTGGTTGTTTTAATAAAAAATCATGAGTGCAATTAGTTTAAATTAAATTTTCGTGTTTTTAAAAAAATACTAAAAATAGGTCTTGAAATAGATTTTCTCAAAAAAGAAGGGAACTTGAAAAAAAATAAGGAAAAAAGGTCGAACCGATGACAGGACACGAACCAGAGTACAACAATTTCGGGACCACCTGATATCCCATTTGAGCTATTTTAATTGTTAACGAGCCGCCAAAATTACCTTCTTATTCTAACGATGTTGTAGCAATTTTTTATTGTAAACTAAACTTTATGAAAATCGTTGGAACTGTTTCCGAGATTACGATTATATATATATATACAAGAATTGCTCATTTAAAGGTATAGGATTTAAAATAGAAAGAAGATAGGTTTTCGTAGCTTCACTGCTATTAGTAATGAAAGAATAAGAAATTCCATCAGTCCCATCATATGAGAAAGGCGAGTCAAAACTGTGTTGATACTGCAAGGTCAGTGAATGAAATGCTATACATTCATTGTAAGATGGCACTGAAGGGGGGGGGGGGGCAAATTTACTAGTAAAATCTTCCAGCTAGTAAGATTGATCTTTTGAAGCTGTATTTTCAGAGGCTAAAACCGCACATCGGATTTCTTAATGTTTTTCCAAACTAATGATGGATGAGTCTAGGAGACAGTGACTCACAGAATTTAAGCCATCTAGCCTTTTTTTCCCAGATGGTAATTTTAATGTTTCAGCAGCAACTTTTTTATAAAAAATATAGTTTTCAAAGTTCATAGAGTGGGAATATCTTAATTCAGCCTCCTTTCTCTACTTACATGCTACAGAATAATCTTAATCCCACCAAGGCGGTGTAGGAGCATTATTTTTATGAGGTTTTTTAACGGGAATTGTCTTATTGGCAGAAGATAAAATAACATTTTTAAAAGAAGAGTACACCTGAAGAACATTCTCTTTCTGAACAGGAGGAAGGGCTGAAAGTTCTTCTTACAGATGACAATTTGCTTTGGATTTGTTATATTTTAACCTGGGTTTAAATGGAAGACTGACTTTATGGGAGCTAGGGGAATTAATAACAATAGGGAAATGATCGCTGCCATGGGAAAAGGGTAATATTCTCCAACAAAGAAGGGAGGACAGGACAGGGGAACAGAGTGACAGGTCTACTGCACTTTTAGGGTTTTGGAGAGAGGATACTCTACATGTAGGTGAACCATCATTAAGAAGAGAAAGATCTAAATCATCAATGATATTTAAAAATGTAGAGGACCAGGGATCACAAAAAAATGGGATCCACATGAGGTATAGTGCATATTAAAATCACCAAAAATGACCACAGGAGTAGGCATGGAGGATATAATCCTCGTGAGTTCTGATAGGATATTTAAACTAGGTTCAGGGATGTAAATAGAGAGGAAAGAAATGTTATGAGCTCTAACTGCCACAGCATTAATTGAAGAACTATGAGGAGGAAGGGAAATTGATTATAAGTAACTGATCTTGCGATAAGAATGAGAGAGCCAGCATGACCATCATTCCTATCATCCCTGAGGCATGAATAACCTGAGACCCAGGTTTTGGACGGCTAGGATGAGGGGATGGTATCTGTTAATTAGATAGGTTAATTCGTTTTTCTTATTTTTAATCCCCCAGCAGTTCCACTGAAGTATTGGAGGGAAGGTTATTTGTTAATGAAATGAGTTCAGTAAATTTTTGGTGGAGGGCAAGTGGGAGATCAATATCACTGAAACGGGAAAGCATACTTATAAGTATGGAGACCATTAATTTACAGAGATTGTCATTAGGGGAAATACTCCACCCTATTAAAGCACAACTATTAGCGGTTGAAGAAGAATCTATATAAAGAATTTAAAAAAAAGTCTAAAAAAAAATAAAAATATCTATGATTGCCTCATGTGCAGATTTATCATATTCATAACTTGATGCTTGGTGTGGTATGGTTTTGGTGGGAGTCTTGGAGTGAATGTAGTCTTCCTGTAAGAATGAGATTGGGAAGGAGCAACTGAAGGTAAAGAGGAATTTGAAATAGGATAGAGACTCTGATGTCTATCTGAAGGAAGGGATCTAGCAATATCTGCATAAGTTTTCCGGACTTGGGGGAAGTGGGCAGAAGCTTCTAGATAGGAAATATTCTCCTGGGACATTGCAAGTTTGATGGATTTCTGCCTAGAATGTTCAGGGCAGAAAGGATCTTTAGCTGTGTCAGATCCTGAACAAAAAAAGAAAGTAGGAGACTGTCTTGTGCATGATATCCCTTCATGATTTTGAGCACACACAACAACATTTGTGTGGATTCAACTCAACTGATTCTCTATTAAATCGGCGAGCTTTAATTATTGAGCCAAAACCAGCGGGGACCTTGATTGACGAAATTAATTCCTCTAATGTCCACTTCACAGGGACCTGTCTCACTATTCCCATGAGAGTGACATTATAGGAGGGAATTACAATATCATATTTAGCACCTGCAAGAGCAGGGTTCTCAATAAAACAATTTGCGTCAGCTACACTTTTAAATTCCACTGAGATTCTACGTAGGTCACTCAATAAGTTTTGAGATGCTGATGAGAAATTTAAAAATGGAAGGCAATGAAATTTAAAAAAGAACAATTGAAATGTCAGTGTGAGAAGATCCACGAATCACATATGCGGACATCGAAAAGATTGTAGGCATTAGTTCATTCATACCATCCTACATCAACATCTTGAATTGAGGAAGTATTGTTGTCGATGGATCGCTCGTTTGCTCTCCGAAAGCGAAAAACAGACTCGTGTGGATTGGTGGCAAGAAATGCGTCTACGTTTTGAAAACGGGGCATCTAGGCGTGTTTCAAACATCGTTACTGGTGACGAGACATGGATCTATCAATATTATCCGGAAAATAAAAGGTAATCATCGGTATGGGTCTACTCAGAAGGACAGTTATCGACAAAACTGCAAAGTACCTCGCAACGTTAGCAAAAAAATGGTGGCTAGTTTTTTTTCGCGGAGCGGACTTTTGTCGACGCCAATGCTGGAAAATTGTAGGTCAGTCAACTCTGAATGTTATACTACAGTTGCATTACCCAAAGCTTTTCAAGCTGTGCGTGGAGAAGACCAAAGACCGGGCTTCGGGGAATCATGCTGCATCACGATAACGCCTCTTCACGTACCTCCCTTAGAACAAAAGTATTTATTGAGGAATCTGGTGTTGAAAATCTAAGTCACCAACCCTACAGCTCTGACTTAGCTCCATGTGATTTCTTTTTGTTCCCAAGAGTCAAAGAAAAAATAAAAGGCAAGTTTTTTTCAAGCACCGAAGAAGCCGTGGCTGCCTACGAAGAAGCAATTTCCAACTTTTCAGATCAAGACTGGCAAAAGTGTTTTCATAGTTTGCTTAGGTGAATGGAACATAGTTTAGAACATGATGGAGAATATTTTGTATGTATCTAGAATACTTTTTGTACATCTCAAAACTTATTGAGTGTATTTTCTTAACACAGTCACTAACAACATTTTTAATATTATTATGGTAGAGAAAATGACTAAACTGTATCGGTTTTAAAACTACTCCCGATGATAAATCGTCTACTATCTTACTAACATCACAGAATAAAAATAATAGCTAACATGTACAATAAAGGGCGGATGGTCATCATTAGAGTATTTATGCTTTTTAGGGTTCCGTAGTCAACTAGGAACCCTTATAGTTTCGCCATGTCTGTCTGTCCGTCTGTCCGTCCTCGCTTAATCTCTGTGACCGTTAGCACTAGAAAGCTGAAATTTGGTACCAATATGTGGATCAATCACGCCGACAAAGTGGTAAAATAAAAATTGGAAAAAAATGTTTTATTAGGGTAGCCCCCCTATATGTAAAGTGGGAAGTGATTTTTTTTTGATGAACTTTGGGTTGCCATTGTACAAGTACCCATCATAAATGAGCAGTATAAATGCCGTAGACAGAGAAACCTATAGACTATTGATTAGCGTGGCCTCGAGTAAGAAATGACGATAACGTAGTTTTAGGTTATACAATAATCTTTATGACTTTTAAACATATTTAGATAAAAATTTTATAATTGTTCTAAGAACTGAACTGAACAAGATTCACCAATCTTAAGCTCACAAAACACTTTTTTCTCACTTAAACGAACTTGTAAACTCCTTACATTGCTACGAACTGTCAAAGTTGTTTAGCAAAGTGCAGTTTGCTAAACAAAAAAACCGGCACAGAGAAAGGGACAAACAATCACACTGCTCTATCTCATTTCTATACAAGACGTATGCATAAATTTATCTTTTTCGTGTGCGAATGCGAAAGAAGGTGTCAATTTGTCTATAGGTTTCTCTGTCTACGATAAATACAGACTTATTTAGGGTTACCAGAAAGAAGCTAACAGTTCGGCCATCCTGTTTCAAGTGCACCCTCGCACTTAAATAAATTTATAATTATGCACATTACATTCTTAATTCACTATAATACTGTGAATACAAAGTGACCTACTCGACTAAAATAATTTATATAATTCTAGTATTACATTATATTATATTCCATTAATAATTTTGTCATACCATATTACATACAAAAAAACATTATACCTTTATATTTATATAATCGTAACTTATTTTGATTACACAATTAATTGAAAATATTTAACATAAATTAAAATAAATAAATTGCCATCATATTTAACTACAATGTACTGAAGGATTTGTGTCCTTATATATTTTAATCTTATTTAGTCCTGTTTTACAGATAAACTTCAATTAATTAAATTTATATAATTCTAGTATTACATTATATTATATTCCATTAATAATTTAGTCATACCATACTGCATACAAATTAGTCATATTTTGAAAAAAAAAAACATTATGCCTTTATATTTATATCATGACTTCTTTTAACTACACAATTAATTGAAAATATTTAAATTTAATCAAAATAAATAAATTGCTATCATGTTGGATTACAAATAATGTACTGAAGGATTTGTGTTCTTATATATTTTAATCTTATTAGTCCCGTTTTACAGATAAGCTTTAATTAATTATACATAGCATGAAATACGATATTAATTTTCTAAATATGACTATGGCTACATTTATTATCACTACTTGACAAATCTCGAGAGAAATTCAGCCAAGGCTGCATTTTGTCTACAGCGATTACAGCCTCGTAACGGCGGCCATTTTTGCGAGTCAGTTAGGTGTTTTCTATTTATTATCTATCGTTGGACAGCACTTTTACTACGCGATAAGTTCCTTGGAATTTAGTCACAGTCTGGGATTTATCATCATGGGGCACCACCAGAATTGAGAGGCAATTCTGATTAAATCACATGACCCATAAGTTTTCCCAGGTTTCCTATGTTTATTAAACCTAGTAATGTCTTTAAACTGCTGTACCTTTATATTCTCTCTGGCCCTATCCCTTATATATACAAACTTAGTAAAACTGTCAACTAAAACAAGTAAATAACAATTCCTCTTTCTACTTTTAATAAAAGGTCCTAAATGATCCGCATGCACAGTGTGAAAGGGTATACTAGTTTTTTCAATGGGGTGCAATCTACCTTATAGCTTACCACCCGGAGCTTTATGGTGCGCGCATTCTAGGCAAGACTGTACGTACTTTTTAACAAAAGGCCGCATTTCATTTCATCATTTCAACACTTCCCTCGGAATCAGCCATCCTATTTCATTTCTAAGCTGTCGATATACCCGTCCGTTCTTTAATTTATAGTTTTTGTGTATATCTATGACAGTTTTAGTGCTAGTACTACTAAGATTTTCTTTAATTGTTGACACTTCTTCATCCGAGCCTTGCACGATGGCGATCCAATTCTCATCAGAACTTTCGACTGCAAGTATGTCTAGAATATGGGTCTGTGGTACAGGTCCCATAGCCTATTCGCGAATTAACGCATCAACATGCGCCATACGAGCGCCAGGACGATATTCTATTGTAAAACATATTCTTGAATCTAGATCCACCAACGTGCAACCCGCGGACTAAGGTCGCATTTAACTAACGTAGTTCGCAAGGCATTGCAATCGGTATAAATTACAAACGCTATCCTTAGTAAGTATACACGGAATCTACATAACGAAGCTACTACTGCTAAAGTCTCTAACTCATAAGAGTGAAATTTGCGGTCATCGCAAGTGGCTGTTCGGCTAAAATAGAAGATGGGATGAAAAGCGCCCATAGAGTCACTTTGCAAAAGAATACCAGCTACTCAGTCTTTACATACGTCGGTATGAAGCTGTGTTACTGCTTTAGGGTCTTTAAGGGCTAACAATGGTCGTTGTGTAAGCAGAGTTTTAACCGAGCTAAATGATTTTTCTTGTTCTTTACCCTCAGTCCAAGTTTCTTTTTTTGAAGGTCGGTTAAGGGAGAAGCTAAAATAGCGTACTTTTTTTTATAAACCTTCTAAAGAATCC
This sequence comes from Parnassius smintheus behrii, assembly GCA_036936625.1. Taxonomy (NCBI): domain Eukaryota; kingdom Metazoa; phylum Arthropoda; class Insecta; order Lepidoptera; family Papilionidae; genus Parnassius; species Parnassius smintheus. The sequence continues at coordinate 25,798,811 of JAUPFT010000018.1, forward strand.
AGATATACCCAAAAATTGTAATACAAACGTAATACATGTTGATTCTTAGGCGTCGGAAATTTTGATACAGCCTCTGTTGTTACTCCCGGGTCGAATGCCCTTACAGTTCACCTCGAACCTTAAGAAAGAAGCTACATTTACTGAGTCTTAGCGAACAAGGGGGACTTGTTCGACTACCAAAGTCTTAAAAACTTCCTCTAGCCGTTCCAACCCTTTATCTACATTTTTACATGGAATGAGAATACCATCCACGTAAACTAATGCATATTTTATTTTAGCATTATGCAAAATCTTATTAATCACCCTCTGAATACTGAGGGTCCGTTGACGAAACCAAATGACATGCGGTTATATTCAAACTGTCCATCCGGAGTAACAAAGGCAGTCTTATGTCGGGATTCTTCAGATATTGGTATTTGATAACAGCCGGAAGCCAGGTCAAGAGACGTAAATAATGTATTGCCTGTCAATTTATCAAGTTAATCCTCAGCAAGAGGAAGAGGGTAATGATCCTTTTTGGTCTTTCTATTGAGGGCTCGGTAATCGACACAAAGGCGTTTTCCGCCGGTCTTTTTCTGGACTAAAACGATTGGGCTCGCATAAGGCTACGGTGATACTCTGACAATCCCATTATCTAGCAATTCATATACCGATCATTTCATTTACCAACGATCTCTCAGAATGTAATAAACGGTACGGTCTACACACAATACGCACATTGTCTTCAAGCTCTATAACCATTTCAGTTACATTGGTAAACCCAAGATCAGGAATTCTTTTTACAACAATCATGATGTTTGTTTAATAGTTTTTGCAAACGATCATTTTTATTAAGTCTTCTGTCTTCTCTTGTCTTCACCACAATTAATTAAATTGTCAGGATTAAATGAATCAAAAGACATCAAACAACAATCGAGAATAGGCACGAAGTCGGAATATTTACAGTTAATTGATCGAGAAAGTAGATTATCTTTGGAAATAGTTATATCACCTTCAGCCACGTAATATACTAAGTAATACAACTCCATTTTTGATAGTGTATTCGCCTGCAAGAAGGTAATATTCTTTACCATCCTTTCCTCTAAGTGACCCTTATGATTTAACGGATATTAAACTGAACAAGTTACTATGAATAGACACGTCACTACTGGAGAGTAAATTAATTTTATGACTATTCATCTTCTCAAAAATTAATTTGGAAGGAATTTTGGTTATTATAATATCCGGTAAATCTGTAAACGTGTGCCCTAGAAGAAGAGGGTAACTTAAAACGTAATCATCTACTGCATATATTATGTCAATAGTTTTTCGGATGCCCTGAACTTCCACTTCAGCAGCCACTACGCCCAAATGATAAACAAGATTAGCCCTAATCCCTCTAAGCACTGGGAGGTAATTTGAAAACTTTGTAGTAAGATTTAATACTGTTACGAGCTTGAGGTTTGTTATAATAAAAACGGGCGATTGAATCACCAAAAGGAGGATGGCCAAATCGTACCAGACAATGAAACGATATCGTCCCAATATGAAATAATTACGTAAAATACCTTTTTTGTTTAAAGTGTTAAAACACAAAAGAAATACCTCTCTAAATAGCCACAAAAAAGTTATCCATGTATTTCTGTTTTTGTAACTGTTCAAAATTAATTCGAATAATGGTTTCAGAACGCACCTAATGACGACCCACTTCGTGTATGAAAAGACTGGGTATTCAAAGACTATAATTGGTCGCGTTTTTATAAATAGTTGCTAATTTTAATTCAATTAAATTAGTATGTAGACATCAAATCAACTACTATGCTGATTTATTATGTACTGGATTCATGTCATAAAAATAATTATGTAGGTCATAGTAAGCTAAACGTTTTGTTCAATTACATATGTACAACGGACAGGCCTGTTGGTCTAGTGGTTAGTGACCCTGACTGCTATGCCGGAGGTCGTGGGTTCGATTCCCACCCAGGACAAATGTTTGTGTGATGAGCACGATCATTTGTTCTGTGTCAGGGTGTAATTTATCTATAATATTTATGTATTTAGAAATATATAAGTATGTTTATCAGTTGTCTAGTACCCATAACACAAGCTCTGCTTAGCTTGGGACTAGATGGCGTTGTGTGATATTTGTGGGCCACTGCACATATGGTCACAGCCATATGCCTAGCTAACGTGAGTTCATTGTTCAATGTGACGCCGACGGAGTTGAGCCACGACAAAAATGGGTAAATGTGTAGTGAAAGAATGCTATTCAAGGTCACAAAAAGGTAATAAATCAAGCGGCATCACTTTCAACACATAATTTTTCGTTCTTGTTTTCATATAAACGTAAAAAACCTCAAATAATTAAATAAAATTATCGAATATTGCCATTTAGGTACAATGTTGCCACTTTTCCGCATTTGTGATTATCCTACATTAATGGGAGACTATATAATTAATGGAGTAAGTTAATTTGTTACCTCTGATTTTAAATATTTCGGAAATTATAATAAAAACTACGTTTTAACTTTCATACAAAATAATTAATTATTCTTATTTTAGTTTATTCATGAATTATCTATTAAATATATTTTATTACCTATTTTATATTAATAATTTTATATTATTTATAATTTCATATAAATTTTATATTAATCATATTTTATTAGATACCTATTTTATATTGTTTGATTTATTAGAACCATAAAAATACGTTTTATTTCATCATTATGTTTACTTCTATTCATCTGATAAGATTTGTATCCCTTTTTTTCAAAGGGGATGTAATAAAGATTTTAAAATAAAATATACTTTTTTAATATTGAAACAATTAACTGCAGCTTAAAAAAACTCATTTTTATTGCGTATTTTAGGTAAAATTTTATATATTAAGCCACGCCAACCCGCCATTGCATGTTTGTGTGTCTATCTTTATCTTATCTTACGACGACGATATTGTTTTCGCAATTTGTGTAAGTGAGATAGATATATGTTTACTTAAAATTGTTATTAGTTTCAAAGCTACGTCGTCGCGTTTGGATAGTGGTTTTTTTCGACGCGCGGTAATGTGGTTTGCTCCTCTAGTGTTGTATTCTATATCTATTATATCTATTATATCTATATCTATTATAGTAGTTGTAACTCAATGTGTGGTCATCGGTCCGCGCCATTATTATCATTTCCTTCTGTTGTTTTGACCTCGGTATTGTTAACGGAATGATTTTTTCGCACCTTGGATAATTGTGAGTGACGTCATACAAACTACACTACAAAGACAACTAGGCGTGCGATTGTTGTTTTAATTGTAACATATGCATTGATGCACTTCGCCGCCATCTCGTTTTTGAGCTTGATACCAGAGTAATTTCTAAGATCTGCGATTGCAATTCTTCAATAATAGTACGTATTTACATACCTATTTATTTTATTACACTAACATAATAATCTAATCTCTCTCTAATAAATAGATCATCATAATACAGCTCTAATTAATCATACATCATAATACAACTCTAATTATTACATACAATAGCAATACAATAGCAAAAGCAATACATGTAGAGCTTGAAAATAGAATTGCCCCATGGCAGGTAATAATTACGTTTTTATTTTGTACTTTTTTTGTAGTCTTGGTATCAATGTTTAGTGAATTTATCACTGCCATTTTATATCGTTTTGTAAAAATGTTTCTATTTGCTCGGGTTTAATAATAATGAGCCAAAGCATTTATATTAAGACAAGGCTGTATGGTTGTTTCAGGCAACTTCAATAGACCATGTTTGTCATCCCTGTTGGCTGAGACTTGAGAGAGTTGCATCACATAATATGCAACAAAACATTGAGCAGCAGACAGAGCCGGAGCAGGAGCAAAAGTCCCAACCCCAAGAACCTTGAAGCCCTTCAAATACTGACCAGCAAGATGATGAAGTACCTAGGATGATTAGATGGCTGCAGTATAAACGAGATACTTGCTAATAAATAAACAAAGGGCCCGCACTGCATCTGTCTGCTGTGTTATTTTTAAAAAAGGACCTGTAAAATGCCGGCGATTTTTATAATAATAAATGCAGTGATGTTATACATATGATATTTGGGATTTATAGGACAGACGCAGGGTGCGCTTTGAGAGATTGGGTCATAAATAGTTGTTGCATGTAGTGCTTTAAGCTGTGCGTTGCGTGTATGAAGTTATATTATTTGCCTTAGGAACATATCAGATTCAACAGGCAAGGTCCTATTTTGCTGAACATGTCGGGTTTAACGGAGGGTATCGAATCGAAGGACAGTTGGGTGATGTGCACATGTTATAACGCTTGTGTGGAACTTTGGGTGGACCAGGCATCAGCCAACAATATCGCGAGTGCCAGCACCACTCCTTGATGTTGTAGTTGTAAGAGGGGATGATGAATAAAAAGTAATTTTGTCCAGCCTACTCATTTCATTAAAGTACTCTTAAATGCTACCATTACACTTCATTTACTCCTGTAACCTACCATTACTCGATTTTTCAATACATATGCAACTTTAGTATTGAAGACTGGAAGACAGTAGGTATCTTAGCGACTAACTCTTCAGCTAGAATTGAAGAGGTCAAACTACAAAAAAGCCTTGAAATATTTCAGGCAAGACTTCACGTGTGATAATAATTGCGCCATCCTTGTTTTTTACACTACATACTAGTACTGTGCAAGCTAGTGGTATATACGTGGGTGTAGTTTTTATTGAATTATCGGTCATAATCTGTCGTCGAAACGGTCAACTTCACAGACGGCCCTAGGGTGCGCTTTGAGAGATGTTCTATTATTGGGTAATAAAATTATTTTAGTGAAATATAAAATGGAATCGAGATGGCTAATTACCCTCCTCACTTATCGCTAACTACACTTTTAGGCTACGGTGCAGTTGGATAAAGCGTCCAAGCAAGGTTTTTCATTAAAAATCGAAATGTACAATAAATTGCCTTTAGAAAGAACAAGCCTTCCATTAAACCCGTTTCGGCAAGTAACAAAAACATACTTTTTGAATCACGCTTTCTATAATATAGAAGAATACTTATATGAAATGTTCATTTTCTGACTTGCTTGACATGTAAAATAATGTAAATGTAGATGTATTTTAATTTGTAATTTTAATAATCTAATGTAATCTTATATCATTTGAATTGATTGTAATTTTGACATACCAATGTTATATTTAAGAAATGCCCAATAAAAAAAAGTAAAAGGTATTTGTTGATTCAGCCGTAAAAATATTGTTGACCTTATTATAAAAAATCGTAGATATTATTTTTAAACGTGATAGTGTTTACAACATTAAAAAAAACAATCTAACCATAGTTTGTTCTGGGACATGAAAAAAAAGTCAAGTCCAGCTCCTATAGAGATTTGGCCATCCTCCTTTATTAATGTAGTAGTATTCTTTTTACGTTTTTTCTTTAGAAATGACAACGGAGCCAAAATGATGTTATCTGTTTGAAATAAAATTGCCTTTTTCAATGTTAATAAATATTTCGTAAAACAATCTTAAGCTGTGTACCTAGTAGTGTTTTCTTTTTTATATAAATTTCATGTCATGAAAAAATGAGTTTTCGAAATTATAAATAACTTAATTAATGATTTTTGTTAATGTACAGGGTGGGCCATACAAGTGTTAGCGATTTAATTCTTCAATTTCTCGGAAACGTGTGGCGCAGGGTTCGGGGGGGATATGTTGTTAGCTGCGCCGCTTCCTGGAAATTTAGTCGCCATGGAGCCGTACACGGGAGTGCAGCGTGCATTTTGTGTCCGAGCGTATTACGAAAACAATAAATCAGTGATTACTGCACGACGTTTGTATCGACATGAACACGGTTTACGCGATTTAAGTGAAGTTCCAAACGCCAATGTGATACGAAAATGGATCAGAATGTTCGAAACAACCGGCTCGACAGTACCAATTACGGCTCGTGGTCGCCCAGTTTCTGCAACATCAGCCGACATTGTGGAGCGTGTTCGAGTTTCAGTTCAGCGAAATCCGCAACAGTCAACACGTAAGAGAAGTCAGTCTTTGGGCATCAAAAGAACGACTGCGACGAATTTTAAAGCGTGATTTGCATTTGAAGGCTTATAAGATTCAGATAGTCCAAGAGTTAAAACCAGATGATGCCAATAACCGACTTAACTTTGTCAATTTTATGCTCGAGCGGTTCAAAAATTTTAACAACGTGATGTTTAGTGATGAGGCCAATTTTCACCTTAATGGCCATATGAATAAGCAAAATTGTCGATTCTGGTCCGAAACTAATCCCCGACGCTTGCATGAACGTCCACTTCACAGCCCTAAGCTTGTCGTGTGGGCTGGGATAACGTCAACCGGTATTATTGGGCCATACTTTTTTGAGAACGAAAGAGGGCAATCGATGACGGTTAGAGCTAACAATTATTGCAATATGATAACAGACTTTTTGGTGCCAGCTTTGCAAGAACTTCAAGGCAATACCTCGAGGATGTGGTTTCAACAGGATGGCGCTATATGTCATACGGCTAGAGTATCCATAGAGCTGCTGAAAAAGGTTTTTCCCGGAAAACTCATTTCGAAAATGGGGGATTGAATGGCCACCACGTAATTTATATTTACAGGCGCTGCAAGATGCGATCGGGGAAGTATTGAAGTTGGCGAGACAAGCGAAGCTTCGGAGCGGAATAAAGTGAATCAGTGTGATTAATTATTAGTGTTTTTAACTTTAATTAGTGTAAAGTGAATTAAAGTGTTAATTTAGGTAATTCTATCGGCAATTTTTATTGTCACGAACCTCAAGCTCGTAACAATTGGTGTCAGAAGTGGGATAAAATCATGCCGATTTTACCTAAGGAGGAAACGGTGGGTGTCCGTACCCGAAGTCAACGCCAGCAGGAGACGGACCAAAGAAGATTGGTGCAACGCCGCAGACTTTGGAGGGCCAGCCACCGGCTGCAGGCCCGTCAGTAGCCCCTACATCTGCAGCACCTGACTTAGGTGCTCTGATGGTGATGCTGCAGGAGCAGGCTCGCTGACAGGAGGAGCAGGCTCGCCGGCAGGATGAACAGGCTCGCCGACAGGAGGAACAGGCTCGCCAGCAGGCGGAACAGGCACGCCGATTGGAAGAGCAGCTGCGGGGCGGACAGGAGGAACAGGCCCAGGTTGAAAGAGCAGATGCTCCTCATGAAGGACCTTCACGCTACCTTCGGGAAGGAGATAAAGGAAGTGAAGGATAGGGTTGCTAAGCATGACAACCGCCTGTCGGAAGCTGAAATCCAAATCGCTAAAGCTGAAAAACGAATCGAGAAAGCTGAAACCCGAATCGACCAAGTAAACAATCGGGTTGATTACGTGGTGGCTGACGTGAAGAAATCACTGGACGAACTCAAACTTGGAGATGGAGCTACAGCTCCCGTAGTAGCTACAACACCTTCGGTACGTGGGTTCAAGGTGCCATCGTTCGACGGTACCTCTTCCTGGTCAGCCTACAAAATCCAGTTCGAGGCTGTTATGAAGGCGAACGGCTGGAATAAAAGTCAGGCCATGACTGCTCTCACACTAGGCTTGCGCGACCAGGCCTTAACAGTTCTGGAAGCTCTCGGTGAGGAAGTGACTTATGAGCAACTCCTTGAGGTATTGGAGGCGAGATATGGCGAAGCTCACCTGGAACACGTCTTTCGTGCGCAGCTTAAAGATCGCGTGCAGCGCATCAACGAAAACCTGCAGCAGTGGGCTCTAGAGGTGGAGAAGCTGGTGCGAAAAGTATACCGGTCCGTACCTGCGCTCATTGAAGGGAACCTGGTGCAGACATTCATCGACGGCATCCGCGACCTGGAAGTCAGTGCTGCTGTGAGGCTCAGGCATCAGGAGACGCTTAAGGACGCCTTGGCCCATGAACTGGAGGTGAAAGCCGTGCGGCAGGATCATCGTTCCCATCGCATCAGGGAGGTTGCAGCAGCTACAGTTCGCGACCGCAACAAAGGATACAGCCCTAGGTGCTATGGCTGTGGGGAAAGGGGCCATCTTCGGTCCAGCTGCCCTAAGCGAACCGCAGAAAGGGAAGGTGAACGATATCAGGAGGGTAGTGCGGCCAACAACACCGCCCAGCAGCAGCAGGGAAACGAGTAAAAGCCAGAACTGCGGGGCGGGTGCTGGCTGATGTTAAAAGAGTCCCAAGGATCTCGATCTCACAAACCCACGATGGGAACAGTCTAATCATCAAGGGCGAGGTCAACGGAATGCCGTGTAAACTGACCATAGACACTGGAGCCTCTCGTACGGTTGTTAGTTCCCAACTAATAAGTCAGTTCCTTGGAGACTCCGCATTAATTTGGTAACAGCCACCGGTCAGCGTATACCCGTCCGTGGAGAGAAATAGATGGAGTTGAAGCTAGGCAACATGATCTATTTGCATATTGTCATCGTGGCTGATATAATGGACGACTGCATCCTGGGCCTAGACTTCATGAGGAAGAATTGTTGTGCGATTGACGTTAAGCAAGGTGTCTTGAAATGTGGACAAGAGGAACTTTTTGTGGAAGGAGCATTACAAGGAAACGTGTACAGCCTTGAGAAGATTGTTCTTCCGCCGAGATCGGAAACGATTGTGCCGGTTAGTCTTCCTCGGAATCCTTGGCAACCTCATCGTTGTGTACTCGTGGAAAGGTTAGAAAATGACCTTCCATGGAAAGTGGCTCGAACCTTGGTCAGAACCACTAACATCTCAGGAGTACGTGTGCTGAACCTTTGTGGCCAGGAACAGATTATAGAAAAAGGCACACTGGTTGCTACTTGTGAGGAAGTGGATTGGTTACGTCGGTGCCAATATCTATCGACTGGGACCCCCAGCAAGGATGTACAAACGAGAGTGAGCACACTTTTAGAAGACTGTCGCAGCGTTCTCTCACCGAATGAAATGGTCAAAAGGAAGAAGTTGTTACTCAAGTATGCCCATGTATTTCATCAAACGATGCTGACATAGGAAAGACTGGCTTAGTTCAACACAGAATAAACACAGTTGAAGAATTGCCTATCCGTCAGCGGCCAAGAAGATTGCCGGTAGCACGTGAAAAGGAAGTGGAAACCATGATTGAGGGAATGGTGAAGGATGGTGTTATTGAACCTTCATCTAGTCCATGGTGTTCACCCGTGGTACTGGTAAAGAAGAAGGATGGCAGCATGCGATTTTGTGTTGACTACCGCCGTCTGAACGACGTTACTAAGAAGGATAGCTATCCCTTGCCAATAATGGCGATACGCTGGATATGCTTACAGGAGTAAAGTGGTTTAGCATGCTGGATCTAAAAAGTGGCTGGCACTGGCAAGTTGAAATTGACCCTAAGGACAAGGAGAAAACTGCGTTCTCGACGGGAAAGGGTCTGTGGCAATTCAAAGTAATGCCGTTTGGATTGTTCAATGCTCCAGCAACGTTTGAAAGGCTGATGGAACTTGTACTTACCGGGCTAATTGGCAATGCCTGTCTGGTCTACTTGGATGACATCATCATCGTGGGCCGTACGTTTGAGGAACACCTTCAACACCTGGAACGCGTGCTCATGAAGATTCAGAGTGCCAACCTCAAGTTGAGTCCGAAGAAATGTTCACTATTCAAACGGCAAGTCAACTTTTTGGGGTATGTAGTGTCGGAAGAAGGTATCCGCACGGATCCAGAGAAAATCGCAGCTGTAAAGGATTGGCCGGTTCCAAAAGACAAGACGCAGGTTAGAGCATTTTTGGGTTTGTGCTCCTATTACTGGCGATTTGTGAAGAACTTTGCAGATATAGCCAAATCTCTGCATATGCTAACCGAGGAGAAGCGACATTTCTGCTGGGATGAAAGTTGCAATATCGCATTCCAGGAGGTCAAGGACCATCTGTGCAAAACACCTATTTTGGGATACCCTGATGCAAGCAAAAAATTTATAGTTGACACAGGCGCAAGTGATATAGGAATTGGCGGTGTGTTGTCTCAACGGAATGGAAGAGGTCCTGATAACGTACTTCAGCAAGTCGTTGTCAAAACCGGAAAGGAACTATTGTGTCACAAGACGCGAATTGCTAGCTGTGGTAAAGTCGTTGCAGCATTTTGCAGATATATTCTGGGGCGAAAATTTCACTTACGAACTGACCATGCTGCACTAAAATGGCTATTGCAGTTTAAAAATCCAGAAGGACAAGTTGCGAGATTGATTGAACTACTGCAGGAATACGACTTTGAGATCGAACATCGCAGCGGGAAATCTCATGGCAACGCAGATGTATTGTCAAGAAGACCTTGTCCTGAAGATTGCAAACATTGTACTAGGCAAGAGAGTAAGGAAGTGGTATCCGTGAGGCTGCTCAGGGCAGACCACCTCAGCAACGAGTGGAAGGACAGCTTACAACGTGCACAGCAGGAAGATCCGGACATTAAGCCGATCCTGGAATGGGTGAAGGCCAGTGCTCCCAAGCCCAAGTGGAGCGACGTCTCAGCGATGAGTTCGACCACTAAAAGCTATTGGGCCCAGTGGAGCAGCTTGCTGCTTCAGGATGGAGTTCTGTGCCGTAAATGGGAAAATGTTCGGGGAGACAGCTGTCATTTACAAATGGTTGTTCCTAAAGCTAAAGTACCGGATGTTCTACAGCTGTACCATAATGATTATTCAGGAGGCCATCTGGGAGTTAAACGAACTCTACTGAAGATCCGAGAACGGTTTTACTGGGTCCACTGTCGAAACGATATCGAGGACTGGTGTCGCAAATTTACAAGTTGTGCGGCTGTAAAGGGACCTCAGACTCGTAGTAGAGGTGTATTGAAGTTGTACAATGTTGGTGCACCATGGGAGAGAATAGCCATTGACGTGGCGGGGCCGTTTCCGGAGAGTGAAAGCGGTAACAAGTATTTCGTGGTTGTGATGGATTACTTCACTAAGTGGCCAGAAGTCTTCGCCATTCCAAATCAAGAAGCTTCAACAGTTGCAGATAAACTAGTTCATGAAGTCTTCTGTCGTTTTGGAGTACCTTTAGAGATTCACAGCGATCAAGGAAGGAATTTTGAATCTCAAATATTCCAGGAAACTTGCCGAGTTATGGGTACTCGTAAAACAAGAACGACTTCTTATCATCCGCAATCTGATGGAATGGTAAAACGATTTAATCAGATATTGGAGAGGTACCTGGTAAAAGTTGTAGACAATCGGCAACGAGATTGGGACAAGCACATACAACCGTTTTTGTTGTCATATCGAAGCGCTGTTCACGAAAGTACAGCAGTGACACCAGCTTTCGCAAACTTTGGAAGAGAATTACGGCTGCCTGCGGACCTGATCACCGGGATACCACCTGATGCTCCACGTAGTATAACCGATTATGCAAATGACTTGCGGAACAAAATGAATGACATTTATGAGCACGTCAGACAATCGGGCCAGCAAATGTCTGAAAAGATGAAAATCCGGTACGACCGCAAAATGAACAACAAAGGGTTCGACGAAGGTTCACTAGTGTGGTTGCATAATCCCGTCCACAGCAAAGGGAAATCTCCTAGGCTTCAAGCTAAATGGGACGGCCCGTACCGGATTGTGACCAGGATCAACGATGTAACCTACCGGATACACAAAGGCGCAAGAGGGACTCCTAAGATCGTCCATGTGGATCGCCTGGCGCGTTATTATGGGGCCGATAATGCTTGGGACGAGCATGTCTTAGGAGGGGGCAGTGTTACGCGCCTTAGTCGACGGCACTAGCGCCATCTAGTCTCGAACCGAAGAACTAAACTTCTAGAAGTTGAAACTCGAACTCTTGGTACCTTGCGCGTGTTTACTTGAATATTCTGGATTATTCGGTACTAATTTATATTTATAGGCGCTTCAAGATGCGATCGGGGAAGTATTGAAGTTGGCGAGACAAGCGAAGCTTCGGAGCGGAATAAAGTGAATCAGTGTGATTAATTATTAGTGTTTTTAACTTTAATTAGTGTAAAGTGAATTAAAGTGTTAATTTAGGTAATTCTATCGGCAATTTTTATTGTCACGAACCTCAGGCTCGTAACAATACTTAGAAATTAAAACAAAGGTGTCACAAACCGCTTACGCGGCCGAGATTGTAAGTTGTATTTGATCCCTGTTGTTATGTTAATAATTCTGATTATGTTGCACTAGGACCGCCGTGTGACAAAACATGTAATATTAAACGACTATCATTTTTTATCAACTAACGGTCACGCGCGTATAGGCGAATGATAAACAATACAAAGAAAAGGTTCTTTTGACCAGAGTTAGAGACTATATAATATACATAATTAGTAACATCCTACTAATTATGTAAATCGATGAGACAAGTGTTTGCGATATAAACTCTTAAATAAATGTATAAAGGAACCAATGGTTATAACCGATTTATGGGATATTCCACTTTTCATAGAGTTTATTCAGATTTAGTAGGGCCCTTATGTAAGCATAGTGCTAGTAATGTTTATATACTCACACACTCACAGTGTGATTTAAATAAGTATGCTGAAGTTTATCCACTTAAAAGTAAGGATACTATTTCAATGGCATTAGCTTCTTATAGATTTGTTAAGATTTAAAATGAATAATATAGTTTAAGTTTAAGAATATAAAAAAAATTGTAAACACCTTATAATATTTTTGATAACTATAATTTTGTTTTAAAAACTGTATTTTCAGTCTAGTGAATTAATAGTTATATAATAGAAAATTTTAAAAGTTATGCAATAATGATAGGCGAACTAAAATTATTTCACAACAAAAACTTAAAGATTCAATACAATTACGTAAGGAATTTGATGATTGTTTAAAAAATTGAAATACAGAGATAGAAAGTTATATTTTTTAAATTACGGTGTTTACGATATTTTATTTTTATTTTATTATGTTATAAATATAATATAGTAGGTACACGTTTTAATATTTTAAAATAATGTACAATTTTTTGATTTTTACACCAAGTTGTAATTCATTGAAAAAAATTTTTTGTAATTCATTACCGAATGTTTATTAGGCTATCATATATATATATGTATATATATATATGTATATATATATATATATATATATATATATATATATATATATATATATATATATATATATATATATATATATATAGCCTAATAAACATTCGGGCGTGATAAACCTACATTCAAGACCAATAGACGTAATATTCATTCCCCGGACCTCCCGACATTACAACAATAAAAACTGCCGATTGAATTACCAAAATTTACACTTTTATTACCGAACACACAAGCTTAAAACACTAATAATTAGTCACACTGATTCACTTTATTTCGCTCCGAAGCTTCGCTTGTCTCGCCAAATTCCATACTGCCCCGACCGCGTCTTGCAGCGCCTTCAAATAAACATTTTCACCGAAACGTCCAGAATATTCAAGTAAATACGGGCGCCGACCGACCGGGCGCAGAAAGTTCGAGTGTGGGGCTTCCAGAAAGCTTAATTCTTCTGTTCGATACTAGATAGCGCTGTTGGTCGAAAGTCAAGATTGATATTTTCTAGGAAGCCCTCCTCGCTCTCGTCCCCGACACTAGATGACGCTAGTGCCGGGTACATGACGTCAACTTAGGTGCGCAACAATACTTTAGCCTTTCTCATCCGAATGAGCGAGCATTGGCTTCCCAAATCAACGTGACACGTTCATTTCGTACCGTTAATTTTAACATTCAAAACGTATTTATCATTAGCATTATCTTGCTTGGATACCAATTTTTGTTTTTTTTCGCTTTGTTCAGTAATTCAGTCTTATAAGATCAATGCCGTTCTTATTTCGGAAGCAACTAGAGGAATTATGTCCTACCCTATCGTATAAATTATATTTAATTAAAGGTTAATCGCATTTGAACCTAGGGTGTCCGATCTCAATACAATTAAAACATCTTATATTCGAATTAGACGATGCAGTTTTTTAGTATTTGTAAACCGTTGGTTTGTATTAAACTGAGCTTTGCGTTCATATCGGTCTCTACGACCCTTGTCCTTTCCTAGTTTGAGCTACTTTTACGGTACGAAAATATTTTTAAAACCTACTCGGGTTCCGTGAATTGAGCTGCTTGTGCCGCTACTTTTATGGCCCGGTCATCTACCCCATAGAAAATACAACCTACCGCTTGCCTACCCTGTATTCTACATCTTTTTTAATAAATTTATTTTCGCTTAATAATAGTGCTGCAACGACGCATCATATTTCACACGTTTGCTTAGCATTTCCGTCAAAAGTTCAGAATAGTCTTCACGATAAGGAAATGATTCGAGTAACCTTTTTTTTTCATTCACCCCATGTGAGCAACAGCGATGTTAGGCCTTGGTACCAGGTCTTAGCGACCCCTGCAAGTTTCGGTAAAGCATAATGTATTATTTCGCTCACTGCCCACCTATAAATCTAGGTAAGTAATTTATCTAAAATATTTATGTATTTAGAAATATATAAGTATGTTTATCAGTTGTCTAGTACCCATAACACAAGCTCTGCTTAGCTTGGGACTAGATGGCGTTGTGCGATAGTTGTGGAATATTATATTATTATTATTATCTTAAACGGACCAGCAAAGTCAGACCCGGTGTGCATAAAGGGTTTTACGGATTGTGTTACTCGACAAGACCTAAGGAACTTCGTGATGTCGTCTACAATGTCCTGGGGGGACAATGCAGGTATCGGGCCTCGGGGTAGCCCCCATTACCCGGATTTTCCTCATGTCCCATATCTATGGGACAGTCCTTGTAGCCTGTTGGCTAAATAGTGTTAGGCGGATTTTTCCGCGATGGTAAATTAAAATAATTTTTTCCGTGGTTGTCCGACTACGGAAAAAAGAGGTTGTCTGATATAGTCTGGGTTGGCCTTTCAGCGGCATTGTGGGTTGTTACTCGACTCTCTAATCACATATAGAGAGGAGTTCTGTTGGAAGAGGTCGCCCGTCCGGTGGCCGGGTGTGCAACGGCGCAAAGCCGTTGAGGTGTTCATGTGGCCCGTTATCGGCACGGTCAAACATGCCGCGCGCTAGCCGGGCCACGAAGTCGATGATGTTCTCGACCTTCAAGTCCGCCGCTATTACGTCGTTCCGGACGTAGCGACCTTCTCCGACGATCGTCCTTAATGTCAGATTCTGCTGGGCCTGCAGTCGCCGCCTCAGAGGGTCGCTCAGAAGTGCGTACCAGGCCGGTGCAGCGTAGGTGATGATGGTCCGGATATACATCTTGTATATCCGGAGCTTAGTTCTTATCGGCAGCTTGGATGCCAGGACCGGCAAGAGCGTCGCCCGCGCACATCGGTCATGCGCAGCATCCTGTCGATCCTGTACCCAAGGTAAGTTACAGCCTTCTGGTACGCAATCTTGTGGCCGTTGAGGGTCAGCGCAGGTGAAAATTTCCTGAGACGGCGAGTGAGCAGAGCGGTCGTCTTACCAACGTTGACGACCATCCTCCACTCATCCAGCCATGGTGGCAGCAGGTCCAGCAGACGCTGCATCTTGGCAGTGGCTATGTGGGCTCTTCTGGACGAGGTGAAATAGGCGCTATCGTCCGCGTATAGCGCCAGCTCAACGTCGTCCTCCCACTCTTGAAGCCTGCCTGCCAGTGTAGGTATATCATTGGTGTAAGCCGCGTACAGGACTGGAGACAAACAGATGCCCTGTGGGACGCCAGCTCTAATGGTTCTTGTCGCGGACTCGGCGCCCTCTACGCAGACGTAGAACTTCCTGTCTTCCAGGAAAGACGCCATTAACCGCAAAATAGCAGGGGGAACACTGGTCTGTTCTTCCAGCTTGTATAATAATCCTATGTGCCACACCCGGTCGAACGCCTTCTCGATATCGAGGAAGACGCCCAACGATATGCGGCCGCGATTGTACTCAGCCGCAAGCAGGTGCAGCACTCTAGTCAATTGTGTGACTGTAGAGTGACCCTTCCTGAATCCGTGCTGCTCCGCCCGAAGTTGGATGCACGGACGGAGACGTCTCAGCAGCAATCTTTCAAACAGTTTAGCTATATGCGGTAATAGCGTGATCGGCCTGTAGCTGGCAGCTCTACGCCTGTCCTTCCCGGGTTTAGGCAAGACGATCACTTTGCCTTTTTTCCAGTCCTCCGGGAAGTGGGATGTCCGCAATATCCCATTGTAGAGTCGACCAAGCTCTACTAGGACTCTATTGGGCAACTGTCGGAGTGCAGCGTTGGTAATCCCATCGTGCCCCGGCGCCTTCCTCGGTTGCAGGCAGATTACTGTCCTCCGCAATTCAGCGGGGGAGATGATCCAGTCTCCTGCAAGAGGAGGGCAACGACAGGAACTCCTGTACGCGACTTTCCTTCCAGGCATGAAGCTCCATGAACTCCGCACTTGCTGGATTCGGCATAAACTGCTCCTCGAAGTGCTCGACTAGGATATCCGCTCTGCCCTTGGCATCGTAGCAGCGATTGCCCGCGTTGTTGGTCAGCGGGCAAACGGGAGGCTTAGTTTTGGTCAACTGCCGGTTCAGTTTGTAAAGCGACGCATCATATTCTTCCGCCTTCCTGATGCGCCGATCCCAGGCCTCCCCTCTGAAGGCCTGGACTGCAACCGACAGTTCCTCCGATAAGGTGTTTAGTTGTTTCTTCAATCTGGGGCAGCGAGTACGCGCCCAGAGCTTTCTCAGCGCTCTTTTGCGCCTGATCTGCACGCTTATCTCACGCGGCAGATCGTCTTGCCTTGCTGTAATCGGGACGATCGTAGAGGCCGCGTGGAGGGCCTCCTTGATGTTGTTGGTAATTCTAGTAGCAGCGGCCTCTACGTCGTCCGCTGTGCTTATCGGCTGATGTGCTGGAGGTCTCTGCTGAAGGTGTTGACAGTAGAGCCTCCAGTCGACACGAGTTTTAAAAGCTCTGGGCGGTGTAGTCACCGCCTTTAGGCCAAGGGTTATCAGTAACGGGAGGTGCTGTGAGGGGAGGTCGTACAGCACTTCTACCACTATCGGGTAGTTGACGTTCCTAGTGAGCACGATGTCTAATACATCCGGATGCCTCCGTGGGTCGGTAGGAACGTGTGTTGGCTCTTCGGGACCTAAAACGTCGAACAGGTTTTTCTCCGCGTCTTCATATAGTTCAAGACCCGGCGGGGTGATCACTCTGGACCCCCACGCCGGGTGTT
This sequence comes from Parnassius smintheus behrii, assembly GCA_036936625.1. Lineage (NCBI taxonomy): Eukaryota > Metazoa > Arthropoda > Insecta > Lepidoptera > Papilionidae > Parnassius > Parnassius smintheus. Next base: position 25,815,914 of record JAUPFT010000018.1, read on the forward strand.
TAGCGTTCAGGTCCCCGGCGATGATCGTGGGTGTTTCACCTTCCATCACCGTCCGGATGTCTGAGGAGCAGAATGGAGTCCCTGGCGGGCGGTATGCTGCATATATCCTTAGTTCCTCGCCCGCCGCCTCCATTCTTATGCCGATAGAGCGCATAGACTGGTAAGATGGTAGATCCAGCTCTTGATGGACGATGTCCCTCCTTACTAGAACCGCCGTCCCTCTGTAAGCGGCTCCTTGAGAAGTGACCTCGTCCCTTCTGTAGATACGGAAGTTCGGCAGCTTTATGTGCGTCTTTGGGTTCAATTTTGTTTCGCCCAGCAGTATGATATGTATGTCCTGTTGCTAGGCGATAGTGCGGAGTTCATGCAGCTTCTGCTGTATTCCGTCCGGGTTCCAGTACATTAGGCGCAGGTTATTCTCCTCCATAGTGTCTGGCCAGGAGGTTTGCCAGCGCCTTCATAATCGCTGTTACTGGGTCAGTCCTGGCTCTGATGTCGGCCAGGACTTGTGTGCCGACCTCGATGGCAATACCAACTAAGCGCTGGATTGCATCAGCTGTTTCGAGGCCGGCAGCCGGTGGTCTCCTATATGAAGGCGTTGGCACTGGTCTTGGGCGTTGGTCTTTCTGCTGTCTTAGCTTCTGGGTAGAGCGCGCTCTATGCGTAGAGCGTGCTCTATCTTCAGGTAGAGCCCTTTCTTGCACTCTACCCATGCCCTTATTGGTGGCTTCCTGTGTAACCTGCGCCTGTGAGGCTGCTGGTCCTGGTGTCGGGGTAGAGGTGACAGCCCGAGGAGGCTGCGACTTCTTCCTGCTTCTCTCCCGCCTCCTCTTTTTGGAGGGTTGCCTTTCTGTGGCAGGGTTGGCGGGAGGCTGCAGAGTCACCCCGGTGGTTGCCCTTACCTCTACGGGTTCTACCGTTTCCTTATGTGTTACGGGTGGGGGGGGGCTGGTTGTCTGCCCTTCCCCGTTATGGTAGCTCACCCGTTTTTCTGGATGGTAACGGCTTTTGGGCGACTCTGGGGGATCCTTTTCGGGTCCTCCGGGAGTAGCTTACTCCTTTCTAAAGGGCCGGCAACGCATCTGCAATTCCCCTGGTGTTGCAATTGATCATGGGCGGCGGTAGTCACTTAACATCAGGTGAGCCACATGCTCGTTTGCCCCCTCTTCTATAAAAAAAAAAGTAGCCCCGGTAAGGTGATCCCCTGCCTTCGAGCAGTCCTCCTCAGGACTGGACAGCGGCGGTCATTGGCTGTGTGACTCTTGCCACAATTGGCACACGTGGGTTCTTCTTCCCTACTCCGAGGGCAAAGGCTCGCTATATGCTCCCCGGCGCAGCGCACGCACTTCACCGGCCTGATGCAGTTAGCTGAGGCGTGTCCGAAGGCCTGGCAGCAGTGGCATTGGGCCGGTCCTGCTTTCCTTTGCCAGGCCTCAATGACTACTCCTCTCATGAAGAGTAGTTCATCGATTTTATATAATTCTTTGAGCTGCTCCAGGCTCAGGTGGTTAAATTGGGCGAAATAGACACAACCGGGACCGGGAAGCCCTTTGCCTTTATGGCCTCCTCTATGGTACTGGTATCAGTGCCCATTGGTAGGCCCCGGATGCCCACTTTAGTGGGCTTGTCTTCATCCGGGGAGTAGCAGTACCACGACAGATTTGGTATCTCCTTGGAAAGTTCAACCATATAACGTAGTCAAGTTGCGGGAGCTGCCGAGAGCTTTTTTAAAAACTAATTTAAAACTAATTAAAACTACGTGTTCACAGAGTGAGATGTGAATTTATTCTGACCATTGTCTTTTTACAATTCTTAATCCTAAGCTTACAGTCTACTTAAATTACTACATACTCAGCGTTTATGTATTTATGCTGATGGACGCTTTATACGTATTATGGGTGGTGCTGGTGTAACCATAACTCCTCCCTCCTCAACTGCAAAGTTATCGGCAAGATTTGGATTCCGATCACTTTGCATACAATGTAAGAGCTTAGACTTATTTTTCCAAATAACAATAATAAGGCTAATTAAAACTAATATAACATAGAGTAGTACAGTAGCTAAACTAACACTTTTCTTATTCACTAAGATTTCACTTTCACTTTTCACTATTTCACTTTTCAGTTTGTACGAGAGATATTTTAGTTCATCCAAATTAACGCGATTTAAATTCACTGTTTTCTCCGCATTTGTGGGCTGCTCTATCAATTTCGGTAGAGTTAAGATAGGTGTCACCTTATATTGCAGTTTTCCTGAATAGTATCGTTTCCGGTGTATTTTAATATTGCCTAATTTTATCTCACAGTTTTCACCGATTTCCAAGAGGTAAGTGCCCCTTATAGCATTTCTTTAAGTGTCATCGCCACACGTTTTTGTAAGCACTATTTCATTTTGTGTAAATAGGATCCAGTTAATAGGACCAATAGACTGTATCTTAACACTTTCCAGCTCTACTATTGATAGTTTACAAAGGCTTAGATTTGATGCGAAGTTCATAAGTTGTTCTATGCATGTGTTTTCAGGATACTGCACGATATCATTTTCCTCACACAGGAACTGGTTTGCTGCTATCTCCTGACATGGGCCATTTAAGGGTAAGTACGTGTGATCTTTCACCATGAGGTAAGGATATTTGGGAAAAATAACAGTTGTTCTATTATAGGTGGGATCAAACATAGGTAAAGCATACATTTTAAAATAAGTGTATGTAATATTATCAGTCAGAGGGATTTCCATAATGAACGTTATTTGGTTTTCTTTTACATAGGCTTTAACAGACATAGATCTTTCTAAATTAACTAAATTGTTTTCAGTGATAGGATACAATAAACTATTTGTTTGAGATATAGATTCTAATATAACTAATAATTCAGTGGAATTAACAATGGCTTGATGTAAAACGTGAAGTTTAGTAAATGCTAATGCCGTTTCAATTTCGCTTAAAATTAAGTATATAGTTCTAAAATTATTGACAAACATGTTAAACATACTTAAAACATATGTGGAGTATATGCTGTTATCCTCTTTAGTAATTATATATTTTACAATTCTTTCTATACGTTTCATTCGTTCATTTACAATATTCATATTTTCCTGTAGAGATCCAGTACTATTTATAAGGGAGTCAAGCATCTCCGAGATTATTGTTATTTTCTTATTAGTGTGCGTTTGCTGGGTCTTTAATTGAGATATGAGATTGTCGTATTCTACTGCATCATTGTGGTCTAAGTTTCCTGTAAGCGCTTTGATAACAGAACCTAATGGGTTAATAAGACCGCGCTTGAAACGTATCGCAGGTATGAGTTGTTTAAACTTTTCTACAGCTAAGTTACTTAAATAATTTACTTGTGTGTTCATATTTTGGAACTCATTTACGTATGGCTTATGAATATCTATTAAACTGCTAAATTCTTTATATTTATTGATATTAAAATTTAAATCATCTTTTATGCTACTAAAGTCCAATTGCTTAACTATAACCCACTTATCTACTTCCTTGTATGCTTGTCCTTGCTTTACGGGTAACATGCCTGGATTATGCTCAACCTTTAGAAGTTGAAGGCCCTGGGTCTGGATCATCAGATTCAGGTTCACGAAGATCGCCAACAACCTGTGGAGGGCGTTTCACATTTTTGAGGTGCACTTTAGTTTTTCTTTTCCCTATCGTTACAGGTATTATGTTTCTTTCAATATCCCCTTGCACTTTCGCCTTTTGATACCTAGGCTTATCCTTACTTTTTCTTATGTTAATATCTTTAATAAAAACCGTATCGCCTTCTTTAAATTCAATTCCAGATTCCCCGCTTTTCTTTTTCCTAACCTTTTCTTTATCTGTATGGACTTTTTCGGAAATATACTTATATAAGTATTTGGTTCGTCTCGCGTGGTCTTTAACGAGTTGTTGTGTGTATGCCTTTTCAAAATCTACGTCGAATATTTTACCAGAATCGGTATGACCAAATGCTACTTCAAAGGGTGTTAATCCTGTCGTTGAATGAATAGTATGATTATATGCCATGACTGAATATGTCATGACAGATGCAGCGTCTGTGCATTTTTGCTCATAATTTGCAAGTCTGTATATTTCAATTATAGTAGAATGAAATCTTTCGATAATGCCTGTCGAATTGGGGTTATTGGGAGTTGTGATATGAGTTTCTATTTTATACATAGATAGGAGATATAAGTTCGTTATTAAATTCAGTGCCTGGATCAGATGATATTTTCTTAGGAATTCCGTACATAGAAAAATATTTAATTAATGCTCGCGCTACTTCAGCGGTTTGTCGACTTGCAATCTCTAAGGCCTGCCCTAATTTGCTAAAAGCATCCACAACGGTTAAATAATACTTCTTCTCAATAGTAAATAAATCTATAAATAGTTCCTGAAAAGGCGCATCCTGAGTTGATGTGAGTTGTAGTACAGGTTTTATTGGTTTCCTATCGTACTTCATTAGTCTGCAAGGTTCACAAGCATTTATAACGGCAGCTACAGTGTCTTGCATATTGTCCCAATAATAGTTTCTGCGTATTCTTGTCATAGTTTCTTTCACACCGCGATGACATGCTTTTCCTTCATGGTGTTTGAAAATGACAGCTTTTTGTTCTTTTTCATCCTCCACATATACTACACGTTCTGTACATTCAAAGAATTGTACTGCATCCTTCTTAAAGAGTTCTATAATAACTTTTGTAAATAATTTCCTGTGCTCAGCATTCTCGAAATAAATAAAGTATCGACTCTTAAATTTTATATATTCCTTTAAAAATTGTTTTATTAATTCTTCGTTTTCTAGTGGGAGAAATACCTCTAATACTTTTTGTTTTGCTCTAGATAAATTTCTGACTTGTAGTTTATTTTGGAACCAAGAAAATACTAGGATCTGATTTGGTTTGGTATCTATTGCCTCGCTCAAAATTGGGATTGCTTTTGACTCAGGTTCAATATTTGAGTGTATCGTGTCTGTTCTACTACTGTTAGTTACCGATGGTACAGGGTAATTTTCTTCGAACAATTCTTCGGGTTCCGTCACACTCGAGTCTGAGTCTGAAATTATCACTGTCTCTGGTTGGGGCTCAGGTCTGTATTTTTCTAGTTCTTTCAGTTGGCGTATTACTTTTTGTATCTCATCGTCATCCACATTAACATCCATTGATGCGTCGTCTAAAGCATTAAGTTTTATGCGAGACAAGGCATCAGCATTGGTATTTTGTTTGCCGTTTTTATAGATTATTGTAAAATCGTATTCCTGAAGACGCAAACGCCAGCGTGTTAGTTTGCTGATAGGCTCTTTAAGAGAATAGAGCCAAGCAAGGGGTTTATGGTCTGTATAAATTTGAAATTTCTGTCCGTACAGGTAGGGCCTAAAATGCTTTACAGCCCAAATGATGGCTAAAAGTTCCCGCTCTATTGTGCTGTATCGCGATTCGGTGTCACTAAGTGTGCGGCTGGCATATGCAATAGGCTTATCCGACCCTATTGGTCCCTGTGACAGTACTGCACCAAGAGCTACATTTGAAGCGTCGGTAGTTAATATGTATGGTTTAGTCGGATCCGGGTATTGTAGTAGTGGGACACTGGTCAATATTTCTTTACATTTATGAAAGGCATCTATATAATTTTGGTCTAAAATTATCTTATTTCTTTTCTTTAAACACGCCGTTAAGGGCTGCGTGATTTTCGCGAAGTCCTTTATAAATTTTCTATAGTATCCAACCAGCCCAAGGAAACTTTTGATTTCGGTGGTCGTCTTAGGAAGAGGATAGTTCTGTATTACTTTAATTTTGTCATCGTTTGGTCGCAGTCCGTCTTTAGTTATGGTGTGTCCAAGATATAAAACTTCTTTTCGGAAAAATTCGGATTTGTCTAATTGTATTTTCATGTTAGTCTTTCGAAAGCGGTCAAAAACTGTACGGAGTTTCTCCATGTGTTCTTGTAGACTAGTGGAAAAGATAATAACGTCGTCTAGGTACACAAGGCAATGGATTCCTTGCAGACCTCTTAAGACGTTATTCATAGCCCTTTGAAAGGTGGCGGGGGCTGTCTTTAGGCCAAATGGCATCCTCAGGAACTCATAGTGTCCATTTTGGGTGCTGAAGGCAGTTTTCTGTCGGTCATCTTCATTGAGTTCAATTTGATGGTAGCCGCTTGCCAGGTCGAGTGTCGAAAAGTATGTGCTCTTACCTAGCTTATCGAAAAGGTCTGCGATATTTGGAAGGGGGTACTTATCATCAACTGTAATTTCATTTAGCCTTCTGTAATCTATGACCATTCTGTATTTAACTTCGCCCGAAGCATCAGCCTTTTTCGGGACAAGATGTACGGGAGAATTCCATGGGGAGAAAGATTCCTGAATTACATTATCTAATAGAAGTTTATCGACCTGCTTGTTTATCTCTGTTACTTGTGCGGGGGCCTGTGTGTAAGGTTTTGTGAATATAGGGTCCTCGTTTTTAGTCCGAATGAAGTGTTTAACCTGATTACTAAAACTCAAAAGTATCTGTTCACAATAAAATATATCCTTGTATTCCTCACATAGTTTACGAATGCTCTGTCTTTCCTCTTCATTCATATGGTTTAGGCGTAACTTGTTTAAATTTTCGAGCAATAACTGGTCCGTTTCTGGATCAGAGTGATCTATAGAATTAACATACGATTTATCATCCACACATTCACAAATTTCAAAAGGTTTCTTAATAGATAATTCCATTTGTTGATCCAACGTATTTTGTATAATTCTAGTGGCATATCCATTCTCACATTTTACCAATGCAGAAGGCATGCACACTCCATCACAGAATCGGGTATAATTTAATATTCCTTCGCCATAAAACATGTTAGCAGGTAATTTTGCTCTAACTTCAGAACGTGGTGGAAGTATTACAACATAATCTAAGCTATTGTGTATTAAAGGTATTCTAGAAGAATTTGTGGTAAGTACTTGTTTCTTTAAATCTATTACGGCTTCCAACTGCTTTAATAAATCATTCCCAATTAACCCATCATAACGTGAATCGACATTATAAAGATAAAATTTATGTTCGTCATTACTTTGAAATATAGAAAATAGTGGAATTTTAATTACCTGATCGTGTTTGCTAGATGCATGAGTGCTTATAACTTCAAAGGGTTCATTTGTTATATAATTTTGGTAGTATTGGTATGCTTTATCGGGGCTTATAAAAGAACGGGTGCTTCCTGTGTCTATCATAAAATTAGCATCTATTTCCGGTATATATATGTATGGTAGTTTTAGATTTATGTCGCAATTTAATTCTATTATTTCGCGTGGTTTTCGGAGGCTTTTACTTGAAAATTTTCAGTCTGTGCAGACATGTCATTATCCTCTGAATCATTGTTTTCGTCGACCTCTATTATAGAATTTTCTTGTACGGATTCATCTTCATAATAATTGTCATATGTTTCCTCATACATGTAATTTTCAGGAAAATCGTAGGGATAGTATGACGGATAGATTTCTAATTCATTTAGACGGAAACCTGGCTTTGGAGGGGCAGTTCTCATAGAAACATCGGTATCATTAGAAACCGGCTTATTATGCACATTATTATTACTAGGATAATTAAAACGCTGAGAATTACCAAACTGTTGTGGTAACATTGGTTGCATGGGGCTATAGCCCTGGGGTCTAAATCCAAAGTTAGGTCGGTATCCAAAATTAGGTCGGTATCCAAACTGAGGTGGGTGATTTTTATATGTGGTAGAGCCATGCTGCAGTTATATTAGTAGTATAGTTGTAGCACGAATGGGTCGGCTCGACCGGGGAAGGACCACGCTCTCACAGAATACCAGCGTGAAATAGTAGCTTAATGCTGCTGTATTTCGTATGGTGAGTGTAGAGAACCGGAGACCCTTTTTACTGGAAACGAGGCATTCCATCTTAGTCCTCACGGGTGACAACGCATCTGCATTTTGATTCGTAATCGAGGATGGATGTAGATGTCTATGGACCACAGCAACCACTTACCATCAGGTGGACTGTGTGCTCGTTTGTCACCCTATCCTAGAAAAAAAATATTGCTTAGGGAAACTCATTTGCTGTTGAGGCTTATTTTGTGGTAATGGAATCTTCATTTGTCTACTATGGGGAATGCCAAATTTAAATTGAGGTGGTGTTCCGAAATTCTGCCTAGGGGGTTGGTTTGGTGCTAACATTGGTCTAAAACCTGTAGGCTGTGTTGGCATTGCGAATTTAAACGATGGTTGTTGTACTGGTATACTACTAGACTGTGACTTAGACATATGGCTAGACTGTAACATTTTGCTACGCATCTGATATTGGTCATAGAAGTTTACTTCTTCTAGAACCACACTTAGTGCTTCCTCTAGTGTACTGGGTGTTTTCAGCCTAACAATGCGCACCATATTTTCAGGTAAATTATATAAGAAAACCTGCAGAGCGGTGTTATTATAAATAATAGTTTTACTTATTTTTAAGTTTTTATCACCAATTTGGTTAACCTTCGATAATAGCACTGATTTAACGGATTGTATTCGACCACAAAAATCTGTATAATTCTTATTTTGGTGTTTCTTTAAAGTTTCTAATTCAATGGCTAAACATTCTTCGCTACGTGGGTCGCCGAAGTGAGTTAAAAACAATTCCTTGAATTCCGCCCACGTCTCTATATCTTCCCGTTCACTGATAAGCGACGCGGCCTCGCCCGTAAGACGACTAGTAATGATTTGCATTATATATTCATTTTGCACATCGGATGATTTAAAGTTACTTATTATATATTCACATTTACGCAAAAATAAATTTAAATGGCGTTTATCGCCGCTAAATGTTGGTATTATTTTAGTTAATTCATTAGGGATAAGTTTAATTTCCGACATTTTTAATTATTTATTCACTGGTTCTACACAAAAATAAGAAATAAAATAAAATATTTATTATAACTCTACTAGTTCCACAAATGTTGTATAAGCAAAATTCAAGTATAAGTACTGACCTGTTATGTATTAACGTGTCGAGTAATCTTTAAATTAAGAAACACATGTAGACACAATAAGAACTTAATATAATGTACTATAATACTTAATATAATATTACTCTATAATTTCATTGAGTAATATGGGACTTAATATTATGTACGTATTACAATTAATTTAATATTACTTTTAATTTTTATTCATTAATAATTATTTGTTGCACTTAATACTTTATAAAATTTACGTAAGATTAGTATTTGAAACCCAAATAACAGTCAAAATGGAAAATGTCTAATTCCAAGTTCACTAAGGGATATGAAGGAGGTGAAGAGTCGTACTCACCAGCCTGCAGTGCCCATTATCAGCTTCACGGCTCCTTATTCTCGACGAATTTGTTTGGTTCGCTGGATCACCACGCTGTATGAATCGCCCGCCGATGCGCGAAAATGGGTAAAATTGTATACGCGATATTCACGTACGGTGGCACAGCTTTTCCGGCGATCCTACCGGCTGCGCCAGTCAAGTTGCGGGAGCTGCCGAGAGCTTTTTTAAAAACTAATTTAAAACTAATTAAAACTACGTGTTCACAGAGTGAGATTTCTTAATCCTAAGCTTACAGTCTACTTAAATTACTACATACTCAGCGTTTATGTATTTATGCTGATGGACGCTTTATACGTATTATGGGTGGTGCTGGTGTAACCATAACTACGTTGAACAGTCCGGAATTCGATGGCACTCTGCGGTGTAAAACGTACTCCCCTCCCGAACGGACGGGCATTCAATGGGTGGCCCAACATTCTGTTGAGCTCCTTGAAGTGCCTCGTCCAATCCGGGAGGCATTCAGCCACTATGGGCGGGTATCTAGTTTTCTCCTGGTCAGCAGGCTTATCAGAAGGCGCTGCCGCCGGTTGTGGTAGCGGTACTGCTGGCGCAGCTACCATGTGGGAGTAGCTAGTAGATGGCCGTTGGCCATCATCCTGCGGAAGCCCGGACGGATTTGCGGTTGTCTTCTTAGGAGACGCGGACGGTGAGTGTCCAACCGAAGTGTTAGGTGCTAGGGTCGCATAGGTTGTTGCACTCCACCCATATAACCCTTCTCCTCCCTGCTCTAGATCGACAGCATCCATGCTGGAGTGGTGTTCCTCTGATCTAGGGGGGTGGGTTTGCTCGGCGATGGCGACTTGGGTGGTGATCTCCTAATTGGTCGATTCGGTTGGTCTTGTTCCTCCTCGGATTTCGAGTATTCCGAGGAGTTAGAGGATCCGAAGTATTGCCTCTTCTCCTGAAGTGATTCTGCAGTTTCAGGTGGAGTGTGCCTTCTCCATGACTTCTTAGCCCGTTGCTGCTGGGGGAACGGTTCTAGCCCAGTCGTACCTTTAGGTACGATGGGCGAGAGCGCGGTCCTCGGTGCGGGCTTCTTGCCTGGAGATGAGGGTTTCCTGGTAGGGATCTGCGAGTAGGAAGACACTACTCGAGTCCTCTCCGGGTGGAAGATATCCCGGTATGCTATCGGTCTGTCTAAACCTGGTCGGTCCGGTGGTTTCCTGGATCTAGGTGGTGGCTCCCCCTTATCGTTGTCCTTATCGGACATGGTGAACCTACCTAGTGAGTCAGTAATCTAACCTAACGGCCCTGTCTATTTCCAGCCGATCGGCAATAATGCGCGACGCGGATGGAGGATGCAACTAAGTTGGCGTAGTCACTTTGGGCACTGCCTACCCCTTTTGTAGCAAAAGGGTTGGGGGAAGTGCGGAGGTGGCACTTTGATGCGCGACTAGGCACAGAATGCTCGGAACGCATAAAGTGCCAAGAATCACCTAGCGGCCGGTGACCTCGACGCCTCACGGAATCACGGGACTCAACGTTCGGCGGAGTATGTCGTACCGGCGGTCATTTGCAGCCACTGCTAACTACAAAAGACGCACACCTAGGAGATCCTGATAGACCTAAGGTCCGCCATTTCCGGAAACGACGGCTTAGGACGTACTCGAAAGCAAGCCATACATCTGTGCACCCGATTGCGGATTAAATTACGTGCAGAAAAAATCCAATAATTCTGACGCAAGATTGACATCAACAAGTCAATCAACAAATAAATTCATAATATGTCCTTACGCGGTAAAACTATAGGGTGCCGTTGATTGAAACTCAACTGCGAGTTAGACAAGCGCCCACCTACCCTAACGATTCCATCTTGTAAAAATGGCTTAAGACGTTGAAAAGCGCGACTACAAGTTTTATTCGATTGTAATCTTGTAATTTCATCAGAAAAATGCGCACGTTGAAGTTCACGCAATACTAGCAACGCGGCATAGCTGTAATCGGACGCTACGATATACAAACGTCGCGGTAGAAGCTTCGCGAATCGACAAACGCTATGCAATAAATTCGACCAAGAGGATGAACGGTTCGCCAAAGCAATGATTGGAGAAACCTCGCTCGAAACGTTCGCAACCAGAGCGTGCCTCTTCTCTTCAGGTGGTTGGGACACTGACGAAATGTCGAAATCGGTTATTGGCCACTGCGAGGGTTCCAAGTGAACCCAAGAAGGTCCGTGGAACCAAAGCGGGTGGTCCATTATTTGCATCGGGGTGAGTCCACGGGATAGACAATCGGCAGGGTTTTCCGTACCGGACACGTGATAATAGTTCCGTGATCCTAACTCGTCTTGGATCTTGGCCACTCGGTTCGCGACAAACGTATCCCAACGGTGGGGTGAAGAATGAACCCAACATAAAGCGACGGTTGAGTCAGAAAAGGCAAATATTCTTTCTATGTGAACTCTATCACTACATGCACTGGTAACTGCGGTGATAAGTTTGGCAAGGACTAATATCGCGCAAAGCTCTAAGCGCGCGAGAGAAATAACCTTACGGGGGCAGACCCTTGACTTAGAGCTAATGAGGCTGATCGAATTTCTACCACTATTCTGGACGTGAAAATATACAACGCCCCCGTAAGCCTTCTCGCTAGCGTCTGCAAACCCAACGACAGTGATGACGCTATTTCTATCGACGTTTATATGACGTGGTATTTTAATTTCGCTTAGTAAAGGAAGTTCTTCTCTAAAACGAACAATGCTATCAAGCGGCGGGTCATCCCAATCGCATTCACATAACCAAAGTTGTTTAATCAAAAGCTTAGCGTATAGCACCACCGGGGCTACGAAATCCATGACATCCCATAATCTAGCAACGCATGACATCATTGTGCGCTTTGTGCACGTTTCTGCGGGCGGGTTTACCTTAAGGCTAAACACGTTGGACTCCGGTGACCAACACAAACCGAGCACCTTGTACGTATCAGAATCGTCGAATTTCTTTATCGCCGAAAGGCGGTGTGTTAGTGGGATTGTATCCAAAACCGTACGCGAATTACTAGTCCACTTGAAGAGATCGAATCGACCCGATTTATAACCTCGGCGGTGGTTAGGATGGCCTCCTCCACGCTATCGACCGAATACACAAAATCATCCATATATAACCCACTCTCAATTGCCCTCTTAGCTTTAGGATAAAAGGGGCCCTCATCAGAGGCGAGCTGTCTCACCGTGCGTAGCGCATGAAATGGGCTCGACTTTAAACCAAAACAAACGCGATTAAATTCAAACACCATTAGAGGTTCATTTGGGTCAAAGTGATATAAAATGCGTTGAAATCGATGGTCGCATTCACGGACCCCTATGCAAAGAAACATTTGGCGAATATCGGATATCGGAATATGAACAAACGAAAATTTGCTATTATATTAAATAAATTGCACTGCAAATTTTGCCCACTATAGAGAATATCGTTAAGAGAAAGGTGAGTGCTAGTTTTAGCACTAGCATCGAGCACTACACGTAACTTGGACGTAAGTTTGTCTTCCCTAATGACATCGTGATGCGGTATGAAATACGACAGCGCGTCTTCGTAGTTATCTAATTTTGGAGTCACAAGTTATATGTAACCCTCCCTTATATATTCATTAAAGACGCCGTCATAAGCCACTTTCAATCTGGGCGAAGCGAGCATCCTGCGCTCCAAACAATAGGAACGTTTTTCCGCCATTTGACGCGAGTCGCTGAGAGACAAAATATCCCTTTTAAAGGGTAGCGCTACTCTATATCGACCGTCGCGATCACGAACGGTCGTGCGGACGTAAATTTCCCTCGCATAATCTATCATCAGGGCTAACTAAACGAAACGTTCACCTCCTCCATCTCCCAAAATTTACGAACTAACGACTCGAGCGGTTCGACAGCCATACAACAATAAGAGGTTGCCGAAATATTATCCATGATAGGGGCGTAACCAACGATGAGGTAGCACAAGGTGGTCTCCAGTGCGTAAGGCGCGGTTTACGAGGGGTTGCCTCTGACCTTATTGTGTAACAAAAGATAAGGGAAAACCGATGCTCCAATGAGCATGTCTACATCTCCGGGGAAGTATCGTCTGCCAGAGTCAAATTCTAAAAAATCAATCATTGCTGAGGTGTCGACCGAAACGGTTGGCAGACGCTCGGTGACTTTATCTACTACTAATGCATTTATATTAAAGTACGATCTAGCCGAGAATAAAATTTCAAATTTATAGAGCCCTGGGTAATTTCATTAGCACCTCCGATGCCTCTGACTACGGGACATGAAGGTGTCCTATTTATTGGCAGCCCTAAACGCTGACAACATTGCCGCGTTATAAGGCTACTTTGAGATCCGCTGTCTAGCAATGTACGGACACTTTGTTCGTTTCCATGCGAATCCCTAACTACGATACGGGCTGTACCCAGCAACACGGTGGAAGGAGACTGCGTTCCCGTATTCGACAGTGAGCACAGGGCGACGTCACCCGGTCGACCGTTAGAAGCGTCGACTTTTGTATGTGTAGTTTCCTTGTCCGATTTACTCGACGCGAATATGTTGCCACCTTCGAAATGTAATAGCGTGTGATGTCTGCTGGCGCACTTGTTACACACGGAACAAGAATTGCATTTAGCAACTAAATGTCTATCGCTTAGGCAATTTAAACATACGTTGTTCGTCTTTACTATTCTATAACTTTCGCTGGGTGAATGTTTACGGAAGGTCGCACAATTATACAAATTACCGTGTTGTTTATTCTTACATAGAACACAGGCGCTATGAGGCGGTGTAGGTGCAATGGTTACGTACGTCAGAGACCCAGTGGTCCTAGTTGATGAGATCGATTTGCGCTCGACACATTTCTTAACTTCTTGCTTGACATTCGAGGAACGCTGTATCACTTTAATTTGATCTCGTACAAAGGAAGCCAAGGAGTCGAATGACGGTAACTCAGAGCAACGATGCTCCATTTCAAACGCACGCACGGTGTCCGAGTCTAGCTTCTTTAAGGCGATATGGAGAAACACAACATCCATAAGGTCATTAAATTTCAGGTTCTTGAGCGCAGCCACCGATGCTACGAATTTATCCAAAAACTGCTCTAAGCCAGTGATGTTCGCGGATGATATAGCTTTAAGATCGAATATCTGGTCTAAATATGAAGAGGCTAACATTCGCTTATCTTCATATTTGTTTTTAAGCGTTTCGGAATTTATTAGCGAATAATTGTTTGCTGTTGATGTGAAATCCGAACAAATGGACTGTGCCCTACCACTCAATTTACTAATTAAATAATACAATCTTTCAGCGTCCGATAACGATGGATTGTTATGTATGGTGTTTTGAAAGCTATTAATTAACAACGGTCATGTTTTAATATCTCCATTGAATACAGGAATATCAAAATTTTATTAAACTAAGTTTGTATAAAAAGAGTTAATATAATATTAAGGAATTTATGGATGATAATAACCCCTGGGAAGGGTGATCGCTACCAAGCTATTTCTAATTTGTCTTGTGTTGTTAATTGTAAACATGATTATAAGCTGTTATTGGAAAAAAAATAGTCCCGCTGGGTTTCTTGCTGTTTCTTCCCAGGACAGAGGTTTTTTTGCGAACCAGTGGTAAATTAAAAAAGTGACTTTCAATAAGTATTGTTATAATCTACATTGAATAAAAAAGTTCCTATTTCTATTTCTATGGGGGGCAATCTAAGTGATTCACGTGGGCGTACCTGAATTTCTGGTTTTGCTTCGCTCTGGGCTGGAGACTGTAAGAGATTTGCCGTCCTTTTTATGCGACACAACATATCTTCAAATGATAGAAGTGATTGATAGTTCACTGTATACTTAGGGTCGATTTGTAACTCTAAACTATTAATTTTGTCTAATATATTTTCGGAATCCGATCGCAAAGAGTCCACCGTTTCAATTTCACATAAAAACGTTTCCGGCACTGCTTGTACGTTAATATTTTTTATGTGACCACTTATATAGTGTATACGTGAAAAGAGTACGTCCCTCTTGGCGTAAAGAGTTTTAAGTTTAATTTAATTTCCACTAACCGCCATCTTGAATCATTATAATTAATATTAGATTAATCACGAACAATATCGTACAACGTTGGAAGATGAATACAATGCGCCACAACTATATCTCACAATACAATACAATACAATACAATACTCTTTATTATACACCAACAAAACATTAATAAATAATGAAAAAAATAATGAGGGATAAACAAAAGGCGGTCTTATTGCTACATAGCAATCTCTTCCAGACAACCCAGAAGAGGAAATTAATAAAAATAAAAATAAGAATAATGGGTAGGGTGCACTAAATTAGACAAAAAAAAAATATAACTTATATACTATATAATGACAACATACTTAAGGTATATTAGTGACCATAACTAAGAGGAGAAAGAGAGAGGAGTTAAAGAGACAAATAGTGTTCCTTAATTTGTTTCTTGAACACATTTAAAGATTGAGCACTTTTAATGGACTGGGGTAAGGAGTTCCAGAGTCTTACTCCAAGAACAGCAAAAGATTTATCATAAAATGTCGAGGAGTGTATAGGACATTGGAGCGAAAGGTTTTCTTTGGACCGTAAGGAAAAATCGTGACAAGAGCTAAGAAATTTAAAACGTTCTTTCAGATAGGGAGGACTTGATACATTAAATAAGACGCAGTAGAGCGCAGAAAGTATATGAGTATTCCGACGAAGACGGATTGGGAGCCACTTGAGTTTAGTGCGGTATTCAGAGACATGGTCATATTTACGAAGCCCAAATATGAACCGTATACAGAGATTTTGGAGTCGCTCAAGTTTATTAAGTTGCTCCTCGGTGATATCAAGGTAACAAATGTCAGCATAGTCGAGGATAGGGAGTAGCAAAGATTGTGCAAGCGTAATTTTGGTGGAAATGGGTAAAAAGTATTTAAGCCTTCGGAGTGAAGCATAAGCCGCAAACATTTTTCGGCTCACTGCATTAATTTGGGGTGTCCAAGACAGACTGGAATCCAAAAAGATACCTAAATTTTTAACTACTTCATTATATGGAATAAGAATACCATTAAATACAACGGGTTGAATTTGACATTTTTTAATTTTGGAAATAGTTCTTGAACTCCCAATAATTATAGCTTGCGATTTTGAAGGGTTAACCGTCAACCCATAAGATCGTGTCCAGTCGAGAATAAAAGCCAGATCCTTGTTGATACATTCAACAGCTTTGGCAAGATCTTCGATGGTTGTTTGTAAATATATTTGAAGGTCATCTGCATACAAGTGGTAGAGAGAAGATATTTGGGATGTAATCGTATTAATAAAGATTGCGAATAAAAGAGGAGATAAGACACCACCTTGTGGAACGCCAGCTACGGTATCAAGCCACGAAGAAAGTCTATCTTGGACACGAATACGTTGCCGGCGCCCGTGCAAATAACTATGAAACCAGGAAATTGCAGTTGGAGATATGTTAAGAGAACGCAGAATCCCTAACAGGATATCATGATCAACAGTATTGAAGGCATTGCTGAAATCCAGCAACACCAATACTGTGACTTGATGATTCTCCATACCGTGACGAATGTCGTCGGTGATTTTTAATAACGCCGTAGTCGTACTATGACCAGATCTAAAGCCAGATTGGAGAGGACTAAGGATGCTATTTCTTAAACAAAAGGAATTAATTTGTTGTTGGACAAGGCGTTCTAAAACTTTGGAAAGGAAAGGAAGAATTGAAATAGGACGATATTCAGAAAAACTTGAAGGATTTGTTTTCTTAGGTAAAGGTATGATTTGAGCGTCCTTCCATTGGGAAGGGAAAGAAGATGAGGAAATGGAAAAGTTTAAGATATGGGTTATAATAGGTGTTAAGAAGTCCAACAAGGGAATGATCATTTTACGACTGACGTCGTCACTTCCGACAGCGTCGGAATGGATAGAGACTCACAATGCGTTACTGTCTTATCGTGCCGTACTACGACGTTAAATTGAACAATTTGTCAGTAATATTTTTTTCTTGCGTGATGAATTTGCAAACAAACGAGGTAACACACGCGTCGACTAGGTAGGAACTCGTATAAATGTTACAAATAGCGATTAAGGTAAATAAAACTAAGCGGGTCTAACTATTTAAATAAATAATATCTATTTACCTATGCGAATAAACTAACCAAAATTCTAATTTAAACTAAAACAAAACTACATAAAATCTATCCAATATTAAGTTAGACTTAGAGTGTATTGTCCAAGGAATTGGTTCAGCAGTTCGACTCTATGAGGCTACAGGACACCAGTTCCAAATCCGCTCGAATGACCAGAAAATGGTTGGCTGGCGGGCCTAGGGGTTCCCGAGTTCGATTCCCAGGTCGAGCCTTGACCTTATTATGCCAGATGTTATACTAGAAGGACTGTATACGTGGCTTCTTATGCCTCAACAAGATGGCGGACGTAGCTCGCTGCAACCTTGGACAATGCACTCGCTCTTCCAAATCTATTGCTTGCCAAGGTTAGGATGGAAATTTACTTGAGCACATTAGGAGAAACAAAATGGGACGGTTTAGTTAATGAACAAAAGCTCAAGTAGCATTATACTTGGAAAAACACACTTACCGAGGTGTGATTCTGATGTGGCGGACGACACTTCCGTTGCGGTGATGCGACGTAAGGTGGTTTCTTCTGGGGCGCCCCAGAGATGCGATCCAGGCTAGCGGTACTAAGGAAGGGAGCGGTGCGCGACGATATTTCACACTATGTGAGGCGGTTACTTCTGGGGCGCGACTGCCCCAGGTGGTGCGGTTCAGAATAGCGGCGCGAAGGCAAGAGCCACTCGAGGGCAGCGCGCGAGCCTTTATTGTCTCGGCTTTCCCACCAATGCACCTCGGTCGGGCGCTCGTCTCATTGGTCGAAAGAATCGCTTCATCGAGAGTCGAGTTGGACGCAAAGAAAGAGCCTAGCAGATCAGCTTTCTCCTTTAAAATATGGGCCAGTGAGTCGTCCTCCCTGTGCAGAGATGGAAGAGATGGCTGGCAGAAATTCCTCTAGACAACCTGCGAGAGACCAGAATGCACGGGTTCCAGAAGGAAGGCGAACTAGTTTCGCCTTCCTTCTTGCTTGCTTGCTTTCTTGCTTCCTTCTTCTTCTTCTTGACTTTGCCTTGGCAATCACTCTTTTGAAGGACCTAGAGGCGGAATTATACTTCTTTTGTAGAGCGCTGGTGTTTACATCCCGGGACGTTGATGCGTCAGCCCAGGCTTGGTAGCACTCCTGCTTATAGCATGATGCTATTTTACAGGAGCGACCAAACCATGGCTGAGATTTGCCTCCAATGAACACAGAGGAAGGAATAAAAAGTTCCATACCCTGAAGTACCACATCAGCGACAGAATCCGCAACAACATTGGGATCGTCCGGCGAGAAGCAAACCCGCCCCCAAGGGTAGGATGCAAAGAAAGACTGTATCCTATCCCAATCGGCTGACCTATAGTGCCAAATACGGTGGCAGCCTGCTGAATACGACTGCGATTTCAGCGTGAGTGGCACCACACTCCGGACAAGACAATGGTCCGAGGAGCCTAAATGGGCGTCGACGGAAATCTGATACCCGTCCGGGTGAGAGGTCAGCAGAAGGTCCAACAGGGAAGGTGCATGATCCTCCACATCTGGAATCCGCGTAGGCGAAGTAACCAGTTGTGTCAGACCATATGCCGGAGGGGATCTGCTGTAGCAACGAATCTATAGCCATTTGGACGTGGTCGAAAAGTCGGTCTGTTTTGGCATTACTGCTATGGGACCTATAGAGGCACCCGTAGACGCGCGGATGGTCGTCGCTCTCTACACGTAGCCAAAGGATGGTCAGGTCTGAACCTTCAAGACTGCCGAGGCGTCGAGAACAGATATCCCCTCTGACGTAAACGCAAACGCCAGCCCGAGGTACAAAGGAGTGTTCCATTTTGTACCCCGGGTAGGAGAGATACGAGACATCAGCCGGAGAGGACACCTGCATCTCGGTCAGAAAGAGCAGAGCTGGCCTCGCCGTCTGGAGATGGTAGTGGATGGCGTTTAGTTTAGAGTGAATAGAGTGAAGTCCTCTGTATATAGTCTGTATTTAGTGTATATAGTCCCCCCTATATATATATATATATATATATATATATATATATATATATATATATATATATATATATATATATATATATATATATATATATATATATATATATATATACATAAAAATTGAATTTCAACCTTCTATTATTGTTAGCTTGGGGTATGAAATATGATTTTTGCCCACGTTAAAAAAGGTATCCAAGATTCTATTAGGTTTCTACAAGCTTCATCCCCAGTTTGCCGCCTAAGAGAATCCCTTGGAAGCCTGTAAAAACAAACCAATAATAGAAAAATGTACTACTTTTTGTAATACTTTATTATAAAATCTAAATAAAAACTACAAACTGGTTCGATAGACAAACCCGCATAGCTTATTAATTTATCGATAGCTAAAGTTGTGGCGCACATCAATGAGTGTGTTTGGCAGAAAAAGCGCTAGCAAGCGCTTGTAAGCAAAATGGCGATCGTAAGCGGTAAGCGCTGTCAAATCGTAAGTAGCTATTTTCCTCAAGGACACGAAGTTAATTTTAACCGGGGAACCTAACTTAATTTACATATATGTTTGTAAAGTATTCATATTAAAAACTTACCAATCATGAATTTTTAGTAACATGTATAAGTTTATTCATGTCATTATATTACTTAAAACTAATATTGCACAAAACAACTTATAAACTCTACTTCAAAACAAACAAATTAAATAAGCAAAATGGCGGATTGTGTCAGCGCTACTGAAGTTAGCAAACGTGTCCTGGCCGAAAACTGTTTAGTTTCGCCATTTTGCCTACAAGCGCTTGCCAGCGCTTTTTCTGCCAAACGTACCCAATGTAGTGCAATACTTTCGGTTGCAGTGATACCAGTTTATTTTTACAAAAATTGCACACTTTTGCTGCGAGGTAGCAAGTTTCGATTTGACTTATTTGGCCTTTATTTTGTATAATATTTAGATAAATAATAGTTATCGATTATATTAAATTACACAATATTCAGAATAGCGTTGAAATTGAGCTGAATATATTAGGAAATACATTTTATTTAATATTGTGTAGTAAATTATATTTATTAAAAATAGATTATTTTTCACTTTATGAATTATGATAACCACAATACAAAGTTTTAATGATAATATTTCTTTAATATTATGTTAACTTTATTATTGGTAACGTTAAATTAGATGAAAAGTCACGTTGTCCTTTTGTAGATTTGAAGTTTTTGATTGTTTTTTGCATGTAAATACAATGCAATACGGCATTTTGTCGGAGCTCGATTTACTAGCACGATCACTTGCGGTATGGCGCACGACGCGGAGCAAGTAATTTTATATAACGGGCATGAGTCGGACCCTCGTACTTTTTACACAGGGGTATGCGTTGCGATGCCGCCTTCTTTCGTTTAATACTCAAAACCGCGGCGCAATTTTTAACTTCTAAATATTATAGTTCGGAGTTCGCTCTCATCTTAGTTGAGAACCGCATCGAGTGGTCGCTAAACATCACCGCCGCAAGTCAGTTTTGGGGAAATTTGGAGACTAATATTAAAAGTCTAAAGAGTCATCTATATCGCGTAATCAGAGATCAAATTTTATTTTTTGAAGAATTAAGCACTGTACACAAAATTGAGCCGTTTTCATTTATTGTTTTTCCCAAAGTAAAAACTTACACATCAAAAATTAACCAGAATCAACATTTATGCTTGATGTTGTTTCAATGATGTTATCCTTATGTAGTTTACCGTAATGGTTGGATGATTCAAATTCATGCTAATTCTAATAATCCGTAAAAATATTTAAATATCAAACCTTTACATTTCTTAATTTATTATTTGTTTACTTAAATTTTTATTTTAAGGGTTGCGTAAATTATATGGATCATGAATTAAATAAGTGTAATATTTTTATAATTTCTGTAATCCCACTTTTAAAAAGGAATTGGTTTATACACATGAACGCTAATTATAACATTTTTATGAGCCATTAAAATATAACCAATTGGGACAACGTTATATTCAATTATAAATCATGGCTAAGTACCAACCACGCAGTGCCGCAGGCGTAGACAGATGACACGAGCCAGTGGGAAAAGGTCGGCGCTTCATAATCTGCAAAAGCAATCACTGGGCCATTCTGGGGATTAGAGACATTCATTTTGAATGGATTAAAGAAAATCAAATAATAATTCATTTAAACAACGATGATGACGACGACAGCTCAACAAGGTGTGAAAGTGAAAGTAAAAGTGAAAGTGAAAGTGAAAGTGATTGAATAAATTTATTTTTAATCTTTATACATAACTTTATCTCTAGAAATTAGTAGTCAGCTATAAATATGTATCCACCATACAAATACACACATAATTAAATATCGACTACCCCATATCATCCCGTGTGTATCATAAGAGGCGACAGAGGGAAACTGATACAGGTGATGGGTAGCAACATCTTCCTAATAAAAATTCAAAACAAGAAAAAACTGCAGTTACTGACCCCTATGCCAGGCGTGGCAACTATGGCAAAATATTTGAGGTAGTTTATGGGAGAGGCCTATGTTCAATATTCAACAGTGGCCTTTTTATATGCTCTAATAGTTGGAATAAATTTGGAAAAAAAACTGATTAATTTTGTGTCGAGTTATCTGTTTTTAATTTATTCTGATACTAATTTACATAATTGAATGGTTTAAGCATAAAATTAATGTTTAGATATCAATTCGAAAGAATCGGTATCAATATCTCTTAAGAGTCAAACATTGTTGGTACCGATTTTTCTGTTAGAAATTGGAATGCCTAGTTCAACGAATGCTTTGGGCATAGAAAATTCTATGCTCAAAAAATAAATGTGAGTGTGACAGCTCTGGGAGTTTGGCGGGATCTTGGCCGACGACGGACTGTCGCTCCTGTTTTGTCGCTTGAATAATGGTTTGAAGTGGATTTTAATTAGTAACCACTTGAACGTCCAAGCGACGCGGCAACAATACCCTTGAACGTCCTGGCCCCAGTTGTTGATGTTTTTATACGGTCGGATCGCGACCAGTTCGACTAAAACGGTTTCCATGGAGAAAGTTCTTCACCTATATCAGAATAAAAATCACCCACAAAAAGCTAATAAAATGCAGAATTTAGTTATGATAATGTTACGCGCCTAAGTTGACGTCATGTACTCGGCACTAGCGCCGTCTAGTGTCGGGGACGAGAGCGAGGGGCGCTTTCCAGGAAATGACATCACTAATCTTTTAACCGACAGCGCCATCTGTTGTCGAAAAGAAGAACTAAGCTTCTGGAAGCTGATTCTCGAACTTTCGGCGCTTTGTCGATTGGTGCGCGTATTTGCTTGAATGTTCTAGATGATTCGGTACTATGTGTATTTATAAGCGCTGCAAGGTGCGATCGGGGAAGTATTGGATTTGGCGAGACAAGCGAAGCTTCGGAGCGGAATAAAGTGAATCAGTGTGATAAATTTTTTGTGTTTTTAGTTTTAATTGGTGTAAAGAAAATTAAAGTGTTAATTTAGGTAATTTTATCGGCAATTTTTATTGTCACGAACCTCAAGCTCGTAACAATAATAATAATTAACTCAATTGACGTACAACGGGTAAAAAAAATGATTAATTTTAGAAATTTGGACAAAAACCCTAACATTTTTTTATTTTCTTCGTCAATATCGCAGTATCATTTTATTTATATATACTTATTGTAAATGATCTACCCTATCCAATAATGCCAATAACGTTATAAGAATGTTAATTATTTCAAGGTAAGAATACCTGAAATATCGACATACATACGTTCTGGAGTATAATCTCCCGGGCGGCTATAAAATGTGGCAAGATTAACAACGCTATTTCAAATAATTAGCGAAATTTTTCCAAAAATTAAAAAAGATGTCGGATCCCAAAAAGAATTGTTTCGGAATATATCCTGATACTGATCCTATCGCCGGAGTTTCTGTAATGTTGTATAATGGTGCAGTGCCAAATTAAATAAAAAAGCAGCCATATATTGTTTATAACTATACCTATAAACCTATAAAACAACAAAGATTTATATGTTAAAAAGGTGCAGTGACAAATAAAATAGAAAAGCAGTCACGAATAATCATGTTAAATACACTCGTAATTTCTCATTTGTACGAACCCTTAACATGACACATATCATAAACTTTATGGGCGGCTGTAGTCACTCTTACATTAAACCTGGAGTACAAAATACAAAAACGTCAAATCCGTACTACTTTCACTACTTTCCTTTCACGTAAGTGTATTTAAATATAGTTAATAACTTGTTTTACTAATTATAAGAAATATTTTATTAAAATAAATATTGTACAATACAAGAACTTAACGAAAGACCGACACACAAAGGCGAAGTTATCGCATGTCGACTTCATCACATATAAAAACATCATACCAGACTTTGGATTTATAAAACTTAAGGATAAAAGAAAAAATCTTGAGGATTATTTTCATATATAACACTAGTACAAAAGTAAAATAAATATATTATTACTTACATTTTAAATTTTTTAATTACATTCATAAAGCTTTTTGTAACATTCTATAGGTCAAAAGTCGTTTAAAGTTTAGAAGTCAGAGAGGCCCCTCTAGTCGCCCTAACGTTCAACCGGAAAAAGTTTTAGGCGACTATGGTCAGCCGGACGTTAGAGTGGGTAAAAGTGATGTGATTTTGTGAATTAAGTGTCTGCGCGTGTGAACTATTAGAGAAAACGACGAAACAAGTGCTTTGATGTTGATATAAACCTCAAGTTAATTTGATCGCTTGGGCGCCTTATGAACTTGTGTGGCTGTCATCATCAACAGTCCGCTGATGTATTTGGTACAAGACGGTACAGCCACATCCACCGAAAATACCATGGATTGATAACCATAAGCTATCGTGACAAGATGCAGTAGTGATAATGAGGCTTCTTACTGGACACATTCCATCTAGAAAGTTTGCATTCCTTATGAAAAAGGTCCAGTCACCGAACTGTGATCAATGCGGTGTTCCAGAGGACCTATAGTACGGCCGCTGAGTTATTACCGATTTGACAGATTATTCTTAAATTAATCGATATAACCTTGCACGAGCGACACATTTGCCGAATGATTTAGAATACCTCTTTAATATAAAACTTTATGTCAAAATGTCAGAATCAAGTAATTTTCCAATAAACTCTGTTTCAAAACTTAAAATAGTTTATAAATAATATGAAAACATTTATTTTTTGTTCTTTGGCGCGCTTGTAAAAAGTTACATCGTGCGTCTAATTTTCATAGTGATGTGCTTGATAGTATTCGGTCCGAATTCATTGGAATAGATATGATATTTATTTTATTTGGATATTTTTATTTTACTTATTCCTTCGAGCAACTAGACTATAATGCTACCATTTTTTTGCGTCTCCGAATTGCACTGTGTTGCCAGTATCTCTATGATTTTTAAGATTTATGTGTGATCCAAAGACAGAAATACTGTTTTCTATGATTTAAAAATAAATACAATTAAAATGATTATGTATAATTTTTAACATTCATAATATATAAAACAACATTTAATAAATATAATTTTCTCCCTCAATTAAGCAATGTTATAGGTGTATTTTTTTAAGTAATTGGCGATACTATTCTGACAACACCCTTACCACCGCTATTTTAATCTGTTTAGTAGGCATGTCGATTCACTCTTAAAAAAATCGATCTCCGAATCGATTTGAATCGAAGGTACTTGAATCGATTTTCGATTAAATCGAGGATTGAAAGATCGATTTTCGATTAATCGCGACATTTTCAAACATGAAATTTCAAGAATTTTCTATATTTTTTCTTTGACTTCTAAACCGTAATGTTTTTTTTTTAAATAAAATATTAGTAATCTTATTGATTAACATTACTAATATTCCTTTTAACCACTCCTGGTAAGCTTAAAACGCTTGTGTTAGGAGTGGTTCGCACATACTCCACTCGATCCTTTGTTTTACAAAGTGATTCCACGTAACACTTTTATTTGACATTTTAGGCTAAAAACAACAATACTTTAACAAAAGTGCAAACTGCATGATTTCTCGATAAATCTGTTTCAATCTAATAACTCACTATTTATCATATTGAAATTAATACCACACAAACACAATACTGGTTATTTCCTTACTGTAAACCTCTTTAAATTTCAACGTACGGTATAATATTTATTTACAGTATCTAGGTATTTAAAAAGTACTCTGTATGTACTTACAGCTCACAGTATGTATATTTTTGATAATAAATAATGTAAATTCACAAGTTCACAGTTCAAACAGTTTCACAGCTATAATATTTTATTATATTATAGTACAGCAGATGAAACATAATATGAAAATATCGCTCGGTCGATCGAAAAAATATTTATAGTTTCGGATGTAATATATATTACATCTCAGTGGAAACGGTTCCATTTAAAAGTATGGTGAGCGATATCAATTTATCTCGAGATGTAATATAAATTACATTATATCCCTTAGTGGAAAGTGGGCTTAAGAATTTCGGAAATGAAAATGAAATGACAACTTTTCGATATCGTTGGATGCGTTCATAAACATTTATTTTATTCAAGTATATATTGCGTTCAAATTATCAACCAAGTACGACCGGTTGTTTTTGCGTCCCCCAACAGTAAGAAATTAAAAAACTGTGGTATCTTACCCCAGCCAGTTTGGGAATTTTAGCTAGTTCTTGAATCAAATGAATCAGTCCGATTCAAGAGGTTTTTGGATCGATTCAGTGAATCGATGCGGTGCTTCGAATCGATCTAAAAAATCGATAATTTTACTCCAAAGAATCGATTTTTCGATTAATCGATTTTAGATCGACATGCCTACTGTTTAGTCGTCTTCCGTACTCTCGTGCGCACAGACCACGTTCTCTTGTGTAACCGTTGTTTTTTGACTCGGCTTTCTCCTGTTTATCGTTGCGCTTTATTGGACTAATTTTGTTTGTGTTTGGTAATTTTGTTGAAAATGCCGAAACGAGGAAAAACATTGAATAGTCAATGTTGTGAGCTTGTACTAAAGCTACAGGATTACTTTGAGCGTGAGTCACAAAATGGCGGCCCTTTGATTCCTGTCACTCAAGTGAAAGATCGGGTTTCACAAGCTCTTGGAATTGGTGCAAAAACACTATATAATATAAATAAAGAAAAATTTGGTGCTTCTGGAAGTGAAGATAATGTTTTACGCACTCCTAAGAAAAAACGAAGACAAAAGCCCGTGACAGGTGTTGATGTTTTTGATGCAGATACAATAAGAAACCACATATATGGTTATTATACTAGGAACGAGTTTCCAACTAGACGTTTGCTTTTGGTCTCTTTAAAAGAAGCTGGCTTGTTTAAAGGCGGTAAAACGGCGTTGTCAAAACTATTGCACGAAATTGGGTTTGAATATAAAAAAAACGAATAAAAGGAAAATATTAATGAAAAGATTTGATTTAATAATTAAAAGGAGCGAGTTTTTAAGAGAAGCCAGAAAAATCGAGTCTTGGGACAACGTCGTTTTTGTTGACGAAACATGGTTAAATGCGAACCACACTATGTCACGCTCTTGGACTGACGAAACAAAAGCATCAACCTCCTCAACCTGCTAAAGTCTGACTTAGTAAAGTTGGTACGCGAAAATAAAACATCAAGAGTCCGTTATGAAGTAGATGAGATAGCTCTAGCACATGGACATCGGGTACTTCGAATTCCGCCTTATCACTGCCAGTACAATGCCATTGAGCTAATATGGGCACAAATCAAAGGTATTGTTTTTTATCGCACAAGTTATGAATATGAATAATTTGTACTATTATAACATCCAATATTCAGAATATAAGTAAAAAGATACATAACTAAGAAATAAATATCTCATGTTCCTTACATGTAGGTAATTGTGTAACATTTCGTTTATTTAATGTAATAAATTAACGTTATTTAATGTTTACATTACAGGTTACGCAGCTCGTAATAATACGACTCCGCCATTCAGTACTAATAAAATGATGGGTCTATTAAAAGATGCTTGCAGCAAAATAACGAAAGAAGATTGGGTCAAGGTCGTCGAAAAGACTCGAAAACTAATAACAGAAGATTATTAACGCGATATAAGAGTGGACACCATTATAGATAATGAAATTGTCATACAAGTGACTGATAGCGATGACAGCTCTGGCGAATCTGGTTCAGAGTCTGAATAATTGTTTTAATAAATGATAGGTAGTCATTTATTAAAACATCTTGTACCTACTCTGTTCATTAAAATGTGTAACAGTGTTTACAAATTTGTTTTATTTTGATATGTCCTCGACCAATTATCTACGCCCATCAAGGATACTCCACCTAATAAAGAACCTGTGTCTTTAAATATTATTGTTTTGACTTTATTTAATTGCACACTATACTAGAATATTTAAAAACAAACTGTTCCCAAATGATATTAGGGTTAGTGGTTCAGTCACTTCACTAGTATTGCCAATTTGTCATGTGTCAAATCGGTAATAACTCAGCGGCCGGAGTATAATGCATGTCTTGATGGATTATGCCTACACTTTCGTATTAATAAGTGCCACCACATTTAAAAGATTTCGCTGATTGTAATATAATTTTAGCTAAGCCACATTCTGACGATATAAAAATATTAGTCAAACTTTACAAGGTGAAGTTCTCGGATCCATCACTCACTTCTCAATGTGATTGATCTGGTAACTTTTCATTTTACTTTTTGTGACTTAATGCATATCTTTCTGTAATTAACTATTGATTTGAGAACTTTATAATGTAATAAGTTTAAGTATACCTAATGTAATTGTTTTTTGGTGATGTATTAACGGAGCGACATATTCATATTGTGATTAAGCTCATTAATAAAGAAATAAAAAAAAACAGTCCACTGGGTTGAGCTGTTGCCAAAATCTCCCAAAAACTTCACAATGTGACTCACCAGCATATTGTGAAGAAAAAATATATAAAATGAAGATCCTGAAAGAAATAGAATAAAGAAAGCCTGGGCTGATGCATCAGCGTCCCGGGATGTAAACACCAGCGCTCTACAAAAGAAGTATAATTCCGCCTCTAGGTCCTTCAAAAGAGTCATTGCCAAGGCAAAGTCAGAGCACATAGGCAGAATTGGCGAGAAACTAGTTCGCCTTCCTTCTGGAACCCGTGCATTCTGGTCTCTCGCGAAGGCTGTCCAGGGGAATTTCTGTCAGCCATCTCTTCCATCTCTGCACAGGGAGGACGACTCACTGGCCCATACCGCAAAGGAGAAAGCCGATCTTCTAGGCTCTTTCTTTGCGTCTAACTCGACTCTCGATGACGGGGGGAGTATGCCGCCGACCATCCCGCGGTGTGAGTGCTCCATGCCGGAATATAGCAATAGCCAGTATTTCTCGGGAAAACGTCTCCGAGTACCGGGACAAACTTGTGTCTGAAGTCGAGTCTCTGCTGGACAGAGTCTCGGATTGGGGGCGACTAAATATAGTCCAGTTTAACCCCCAGAAGACACAAGTTTGCGCGTTAACCGCTAAAAAGAACCCCTTTGTCGTATCCCCTCAGTTTCAAGGCACTCCCCTTGTTGCCTCAGCCAGTATCGGAATCCTCGGCGTCGACATATCGAGTGACGTGCAGTTTCGTGGTCACTTGGAAGGGAAGGCCAAATTGGCCTCTTAAAAGCTTGGCATGCTCAGCAGAGCGGAACAGTATTTCATGCCGGCACACCGCCTGCAACTTTACAAGGCGCAGGTTCGGCCGCACATGGAATGCTGTTCCCATCTCTGGGATGGGGCTCCCCAGTACCAGCTCCTTCCACTTGACCGCATCCAGCACAGAGCGGCTCGAATCGTCGACGACCGAGTGCTTTCCGATCGGCTCGATTCACTGGCGCTGCGAAGAGATGTTGCATCTCTTAGCGTATTTTATCGCATCTATCACGGGGAGTACTCTGAGGAATTGTTCGGATTAATCCCAGCCGCCAAATTTCGTGAACGCACTACACGGCAAACGTCCCGATACCATCCACACCATCTGGATGCTTGGCGGTCCACCACTGTACGTTTTACAAGGAGTTTTCTTCTACGTACAACCTCTCTGTGGAATAGTTTACCACCGGCGATTTTTCCGGACCGATACGACCTGGGGACCTTCAAGAAAAGAGCTTACTCCTTTCTAAAGGGCCGGCAACGCACCCGCAATTCTCCTGGTGTTGCGGTTGAATATGGGCGGCGGTAGTCACTTAACACCAGGTGAGCCGCATGCTCGTTTGCCCCGTTTGCCCCTTCTTCTATAAAAAATAATAGGCTCAGAAGTGCTAGTACCCAGAGCCGTTAAGCCAGTTAAATAAAATAAAAAAATGTGACAGCTCTCCTCTAGGAGTAGTATTCTGTGGTGACAGCTGTCAATGTCAAAAGGAAAAGGTACTTCAGTAGCTTGCTACATATTTATTTATCTATGAGGTACTTCTTAAATTTAGTGAAGTACCAAAATAGTCCGAGAATTGCATATTTTTTAGGAAGTTTAGAAACGTCTACAAGCTACTATCAATAATTTTATAACCGTATTTCTGTACCGTAAATGTCGGAGTTAAATAATCTTAAATACGAAGATACGGTTCAGTGCTTTTTCTTTTCATCACATGAAAATGTTAATTGGGAACAGTTGTACGTAGTGATCAATGAAAAAGTTGCTGCATTGTCTGAGGACTACATTTGGCATAAAGATGAATTTAAAATCCGTCAACCATTGTTAAAAAACGACTGCGGTATGAAATATCTACATTTTTTTAAAAGCCTATCAAAAAATAACACGCCTTTCATGGGGAAGGAAACAGTTTATGGAGATTGCCTTGTAGGAGGATATTAGTCACAGTTGACATGGTT
The DNA here is from genome assembly GCA_036936625.1 of Parnassius smintheus behrii. Taxonomy (NCBI): domain Eukaryota; kingdom Metazoa; phylum Arthropoda; class Insecta; order Lepidoptera; family Papilionidae; genus Parnassius; species Parnassius smintheus. The sequence goes on from JAUPFT010000018.1 coordinate 25,846,207, forward strand.
AGTAGGCGGGTTGACAAGTGGCAACAGTTTTTATTTACAAAAAATAACATAAACACTCACGCCTGTCACCCAGAGGGGTAGGCAGAGACTACGGACTTCCATTTGGCACGATCCTGATATACCTCTCTCGCCTCCTTTACATCCATATATCTACGCATAAATGCTCGTTGGTTAAGGGTACTTCTAATGTGGCCTATTTTAAATATCGCCAAATAGATAGATAAACTTTTGTCTAGGATGTCCCTCCTGACTGCCATTCACATCTGCCATATAAATTTGCTTTGTCACTCTTTCCTCATTCATTCTTTCTACATGACCAAACCACCGAAGCATTCCATGCTTAATCCTGGTCAAACATCATCTTGTATACTACATTTTTCTCTTATCACACAATTTCTCAACCTGTCATTCAGATTCAACCCTAGCATACTTCTTAAAGACTGCATTTCTACAGCATTTATTCTACTTTTGTGCTTCTTCTGCGACACCCAACTTTCAATACCATACATTAATGTGGGGATTAACAGAGCATTATGAATTACCATACGTGCCTTTTTTAACACATTCTGATTCTTCATAATAGAGTGTAGAGCCCCATTCACTCTATTTCCTGCATTCACTTATTGTTCTATATCCTTATTATATCTACCATCCCTGCAAATACAAATCCCAAATACACGAACTCATCCACTTGCTCAATCAATTCCCCTTCTATTCTTATTTCACATAATATTTTACTTTCTTCTCTTTCAAAAACCATCACTTTCGTCTTACTTGCATTCACTTTCACAACACAAATATGACTTGATCATTGTACAAAGGGCATTTGACGGTTAACTCGCCCATTCTTAACCCACATTCTTCATGTTTCAATGTTTGCAAACAATTGTCCATAAATAGGTTGAACAGCCATGGGGAAGCTACACAGCCCTGTCTGTTCCGAAGGAAGTAGGGTTAATGACGAAGGCGAGAGAGGTATGTCAGGATCATACCAAATGGAAGTCCTTAGTCTTCCTCTTCTTTCTTTTTTATAGTGTGTTTGACCATTCGCCAATGTCAGCGTTAAAGTGTTTATTGAGTAGAATAGCTCAGTTGATACAAATACTCTGCCCATGTACAAAAGATAGTGATAATACAAGTATCTTATATTTCTTTAAATCATTTTTTTTTAATGAATTCTAATGATTAGACTGTAGAATTACCTAGAACAAATGACAAACACAGTTGTTACAACTACATTAGTATGTTAGTATTGACAAACATATATAAAAATGGATACAATAAAAGTAGTCGGCGAATATGTTAGAGAGCGGTCGCGGTCGCGGTAAGTAGTTTGTACTTAAAATTTACTATAGTATACATACGAGGGCGGCACTGAAAATTTCGGGAATCAAGATGGAACCAATTATTGAAGCAACCGTTCCATTCGGAAGTTGGGGTCTCCAAAATGGCTGTTTTGCTATTGGTGTTAATGAAATCACACAGAATATATACAAGGTGAGCGTTTGTGTAGGTTAAAAGTTAATCAAAATTTATAGGACAAGGGATGTCAGGAGGGAGATGATCATAGAGGGAACAAAATTATTTAGGATAGTTAAAAAAAATATGGTCGGTGGTTCCCTCATCTAATCCACATTCACAGAGGGTGCTATCCCTGATCCTCAGTATGGCTAAATGTACTTGTGTGAAGGTCCCCAGGTTGTATCGGTCCGGAAAAATCGCCGGTGGCAAACTATTCCACAGAGAGGTTGTACGTGGAAGAAAACTCCTTGTGAAACGTACAGTGATGGACCGCCAAGCATCCAGATGGTGTGGATGGTATCGGGACATTTGCCGTGTAGTGTGTTTACGAAATTTGGCGGCTGGGATTAATCCGAACAATTCCTCAGAGCACTCCCCGTGATAGATGCGATAAAATACTCAAAGAGATGCAACATCTCTTCGCAGCGCCAGTGAATCGAGCCGATCGGAAAGCACTCGGTCGTCGACGATTCAAGCCGCCCTTGAAATGACATCTATACAGTGTGTGTTTAATTTGGAGGATCAAGGGTTTCATATATTTACTATGCAAATTGGTTTAACAGAATTGCTAACAAACAACTCTTGGAGTCAGTAAGAATTACTGACTTATTTAACTTATGTGATTCAATGTATATCAGAGCTTCATGAATTGCCGTGACCTCATCAGTAAAAGTGGAAGAAATAGCAGGACATTTGAAATTAAGAATTATTTTGTATCTGGGAATCCAACTTGCTGCTCCAGTACAACTTTCATCTGATGTTTTGAAGGGCATCAGTGTATATAATAAGCCAGCATTTATCCATAATTTATCTATGACTCTACTTAGTATACCTTTTGCTATAGGAGAATTTTTCTCAATACCAAGATCAAGGTGAATATTTGGTTGGTAAATAATTGCCTCATATAGGATAAAGAAAGATGGGACAGGACTTGTATTGTGATACTGGGTATGATAGATGGAGTAAAGTTACCAAACTGTTGGATAATCAGGGAGATTCTTTATGAGTCCGGTAATGATTTGATGAAATATATTCCACAAGAAGGTGTAATTTAGAAATGAAGAATTTCATGGCCATAGTACAAGAAAGACCAATGGGACAGTAGCTTGAGGGATCAGTGTAAGGCTTACCTGGTTTGTGAATAGGCAAGATAATTTAGGATTTCCATTCTTCATTCAGGAGGTCTTAAAAATATAAGTAACTGGATATTTGGATTTTTTTTGAAATAGTGTATTTTGGAGATTATATTTAGATACAAATTACATACTGATAAAAAATGAATAATATTTTTTGATCTTACCGACATAATAGAAAAAACTGAACTGGTTGTTTTAATAAAAAATCATGAGTGCAATTAGTTTAAATTAAATTTTCGTGTTTTTAAAAAAATACTAAAAATAGGTCTTGAAATAGATTTTCTCAAAAAAGAAGGGAACTTGAAAAAAAATAAGGAAAAAAGGTCGAACCGATGATAGGACACGAACCAGAGTACAACAATTTCGGGACCACCTGATATCCCATTTGAGCTATTTTAATTGTTAACGAGCCGCCAAAATTACCTTCTTATTCTAACGATGTTGTAGCAATTTTTTATTGTAAACTAAACTTTATGAAAATCGTTGGAACTGTTTCCGAGATTACGATTATATATATATATACAAGAATTGCTCATTTAAAGGTATAGGATTTAAAATAGAAAGAAGATAGGTTTTCGTAGCTTCACTGCTATTAGTAATGAAAGAATAAGAAATTCCATCAATCCCATCATATGAGAAAGGCGAGTCAAAACTGTGTTGATACTGCAAGGTCAGTGAATGAAATGCTATACATTCATTGTAAGATGGCACTGAAGGGGGGGGGGGGGGGGCAAATTTACTAGTAAAATCTTCCAGCTAGTAAGATTGATCTTTTGAAGCTGTATTTTCAGAGGCTAAAACCGCACATCGGATTTCTTAATGTTTTTCCAAACTAATGATGGATGAGTCTAGGAGACTTCAAAGTTCATAGAGTGGGAATATCTTAATTCAGCCTCCTTTCTCTACTTACATGCTACAGAATAATCTTAATCCCACCAAGGCGGTGTAGGAGCATTATTTTTATGAGGTTTTTTAACGGGAATTGTCTTATTGGCAGAAGATAAAATAACATTTTTAAAAGAAGAGTACACCTGAAGAACATTCTCTTTCTGAACAGGAGGAAGGGCTGAAAGTTCTTCTTACAGATGACAATTTGCTTTGGATTTGTTATATTTTAACCTGGGTTTAAATGGAAGACTGACTTTATGGGAGCTAGGGGAATTAATAACAATAGGGAAATGATCGCTGCCATGGGAAAAGGGTAATATTCTCCAACAAAGAAGGGAGGACAGGACAGGGGAACAGAGTGACAGGTCTACTGCACTTTTAGGGTTTTGGAGAGAGGATACTCTACATGTAGGTGAACCATCATTAAGAAGAGAAAGATCTAAATCATCAATGATATTTAAAAATGTAGAGGACCAGGGATCACAAAAAAATGGGATCCACATGAGGTATAGTGCATATTAAAATCACCAAAAATGACCACAGGAGTAGGCATGGAGGATATAATCCTCGTGAGTTCTGATAGGATATTTAAACTAGGTTCAGGGATGTAAATAGAGAGGAAAGAAATGTTATGAGCTCTAACTGCCACAGCATTAATTGAAGAACTATGAGGAGGAAGGGAAATTGATTATAAGTAACTGATCTTGCGATAAGAATGAGAGAGCCAGCATGACCATCATTCCTATCATCCCTGAGGCATGAATAACCTGAGACCCAGGTTTTGGACGGCTAGGATGAGGGGATGGTATCTGTTAATTAGATAGGTTAATTCGTTTTTCTTATTTTTAATCCCCCAGCAGTTCCACTGAAGTATTGGAGGGAAGGTTATTTGTTAATGAAATGAGTTCAGTAAATTTTTGGTGGAGGGCAAGTGGGAGATCAATATCACTGAAACGGGAAAGCATACTTATAAGTATGGAGACCATTAATTTACAGAGATTGTCATTAGGGGAAATACTCCACCCTATTAAAGCACAACTATTAGCGGTTGAAGAAGAATCTATATAAAGAATTTAAAAAAAAGTCTAAAAAAAAATAAAAATATCTATGATTGCCTCATGTGCAGATTTATCATATTCATAACTTGATGCTTGGTGTGGTATGGTTTTGGTGGGAGTCTTGGAGTGAATGTAGTCTTCCTGTAAGAATGAGATTGGGAAGGAGCAACTGAAGGTAAAGAGGAATTTGAAATAGGATAGAGACTCTGATGTCTATCTGAAGGAAGGGATCTAGCAATATCTGCATAAGTTTTCCGGACTTGGGGGAAGTGGGCAGAAGCTTCTAGATAGGAAATATTCTCCTGGGACATTGCAAGTTTGATGGATTTCTGCCTAGAATGTTCAGGGCAGAAAGGATCTTTAGCTGTGTCAGATACTGAACAAAAAAAGAAAGTAGGAGACTGTCTTGTGCATGATATCCCTTCACGATTTTGAGCACACACAACAACATTTGTGTGGATTCAACTCAACTGATTCTCTATTAAATCGGCGAGCTTTAATTATTGAGCCAAAACCAGCGGGGACCTTGATTGACGAAATTAATTCCTCTAATGTCCACTTCACAGGGACCTGTCTCACTATTCCCATGAGAGTGACATTATAGGAGGGAATTACAATATCATATTTAGCACCTGCAAGAGCAGGGTTCTCAATAAAACAATTTGCGTCAGCTACACTTTTAAATTCCACTGAGATTCTACGTAGGTCACTCAATAAGTTTTGAGATGCTGATGAGAAATTTAAAAATGGAAGGCAATGAAATTTAAAAAAGAACAATTGAAATGTCAGTGTGAGAAGATCCACGAATCACATATGCGGACATCGAAAAGATTGTAGGCATTAGTTCATTCATACCATCCTACATCAACATCTTGAATTGAGGAAGTATTGTTGTCGATGGATCGCTCGTTTGCTCTCCGAAAGCGAAAAACAGACTCGTGTGGATTGGTGGCAAGAAATGCGTCTACGTTTTGAAAACGGGGCATCTAGGCGTGTTTCAAACATCGTTACTGGTGACGAGACATGGATCTATCAATATGATCCGGAAAATAAAAGGTAATCATCGGTATGGGTCTACTCAGAAGGACAGTTATCGACAAAACTGCAAAGTACCTCGCAACGTTAGCAAAAAAATGGTGGCTAGTTTTTTTTCGCGGAGCGGACTTTTGTCGACGCCAATGCTGGAAAATTGTAGGTCAGTCAACTCTGAATGTTATACTACAGTTGCATTACCCAAAGCTTTTCAAGCTGTGCGTGGAGAAGACCAAAGACCGGGCTTCGGGGAATCATGCTGCATCACGATAACGCCTCTTCACGTACCTCCCTTAGAACAAAAGTATTTATTGAGGAATCTGGTGTTGAAAATCTAAGTCACCAACCCTACAGCTCTGACTTAGCTCCATGTGATTTCTTTTTGTTCCCAAGAGTCAAAGAAAAAATAAAAGGCAAGTTTTTTTCAAGCACCGAAGAAGCCGTGGCTGCCTACGAAGAAGCAATTTCCAACTTTTCAGATCAAGACTGGCAAAAGTGTTTTCATAGTTTGCTTAGGTGAATGGAACATAGTTTAGAACATGATGGAGAATATTTTGTATGTATCTAGAATACTTTTTGTACATCTCAAAACTTATTGAGTGTATTTTCTTAACACAGTCACTAACAACATTTTTAATATTATTATGGTAGAGAAAATGACTAAACTGTATCGGTTTTAAAACTACTCCCGATGATAAATCGTCTACTATCTTACTAACATCACAGAATAAAAATAATAGCTAACATGTACAATAAAGGGCGGATGGTCATCATTAGAGTATTTATGCTTTTTAGGGTTCCGTAGTCAACTAGGAACCCTTATAGTTTCGCCATGTCTGTCTGTCCGTCTGTCCGTCCTCGCTTAATCTCTGTGACCGTTAGCACTAGAAAGCTGAAATTTGGTACCAATATGTGGATCAATCACGCCGACAAAGTGGTAAAATAAAAATTGGAAAAAAATGTTTTATTAGGGTAGCCCCCCTATATGTAAAGTGGGAAGTGATTTTTTTTTAATTTCAACCCTTACGTGTGATATATTGTTGGAAAGGTATTTAAAAATGAATAGGGGTTTACTAAAATCATTTTTTGATAATGTCAATAATTTCAGAAATAATCGCTCCAAAAGTAAAAAACAATGTGTCCCCCCCTCTAACTTTTGAACCATAGGTTTAGAAAATATGAAAAAAATCTGAAAGGTAGAACTTTATAAGGACTTTCTAGGAAAATTATTTTGAACCTAGATGGAAACAGTTTTTGTACAAAAAAGACAAAAAGTTGTACAAAATAATTTCTGGACTAAGTTTGTAGTACAATCGTTTAAGCAGGCATTTTTTTTAACTTCGTTTACATATTTTATTATCCTGAACGTATCTTTTTTCAAACAAAAAAAGAATTATTAAAATCGGTTCTCGCAATCCAAAATTACCATCGAAAACTTCTGGCACGTCTATGTATTAATTAGTAACCCAATTCCCCGAGAGATGGCGCTGTAGGTACTTATTACATTGGGTCGGGTATTATCGAATTGTTCGGTTGGTCTCTCCTTGGCATCGCATGTCGCGGAGCGTGCAATGTTGCACGCTCCATGTTCGCGCACGTACCCACTACCGGGAGCAGTTGCAGGAGCGCGGAGCGCTGCTGGAGCGCGAACATAATGGATACCCACCTTTAAACTCATAAGTGGGAACACTTATTGTGACGGACGGGAAACTACGGAACCCTACACTGAGCGTGGCCCGACACGCTCTTGGCCGGTTTTATTTTTTTATGAAGTCAGGTTGAATTTATATAAGAGGACTGATTCTGTAATTAATCTTTTCTGAGTATGTTCTGAATCATTGGATACCTGTGGTCTTTTACGATTCGATAGTTCAATTTCAATCAGTATATTTTTTTGGGGATAGTATGGGAGGCACATCGAACTCGTCGGGATCGGGAGGAACTTTCTCCATTTTACTATAACTAATATCATATATATATATATATATATATATATATATATATATATATATATATATATATATATACATATATATATGATATATATATATATATAATATGCCGTGTAGTGGCGGTTAAGAATATCCACTACCCCATATCTTCCCGTGGGTGTCGTAAGAGGCGACAGAGGGAGACAGACAGGAGATGGGCAGCAGCATCTTCCTGATAACAACTGTGACGTAATAAAAAACTGCGGTTGCCAACCCGCTCGCCAAGCGTGGCAACTACGGCAAATACCCCCCAATGAACAAATACACAAAAAGACGGCCCCCAGTCCCCGGCGGCCCCGCTATTCCTGGCTACGGTGGCGACCATGGTAACGGCGGGGCAGGGGGTGCTAAGAATCTCCGGTGGAGGTTCGGTTGCCACCTACGACGACTCGACCTGGCAACATATAACGCACGCACCCTGAGGACTGACGAGAAGATACTGGAGCTGGAAGAAGAGGTAGACAAGTTGCGCTGGCATATTATTGGATTATCCGAGGTCCGAAGAGAGGGGGAGGACACGGCAATCCTCGAGTCCGGCAACTTGTTCTATCACCGGGAGGGCGACCATCTGTCCCAAGGAGGTGTCGGATTTATCGTCCACAAGTCTCTCGTCAACAACGTTGTAAAGATTGGGAGTGTGTCGACGAGGGTCGCGTACCTGATACTCAGAATCACCAAACGGTATTCGCTGAAGGTCATTCAGGTTTACGCACCAACCTCGGCACACCCCGATGAGGAGGTGGAGGAAATGTATGAGGATATTTCCAGAGCCATACATTCCTCCAAAACCCACTACACGGTGTTGATGGGAGACTTCAACGCAAAACTAGGCACAAGAGAAAGCGGTGAGCTGAAGGTAGGGAAATTTGGAGTAGGGCAACGGAACCGAAGGGGCCAGCAGCTGGCCGACTTTATGGAGAAAGAGGGACTCTTTATGATGAACTCTTTCTTCCAGAAGCGGCCCCACAGGAAGTGGACCTGGTCGAGCCCCGACGGTTCGACAAAAAATGAGATTGACTTCATTATGACGACCAGACGCCAACTGTTCAGTGATGTCTCAGTGATCGCAAGGGTGAAAACTGGCAGCGATCACCGAATGGTTAGAGGCACACTGAACCTAAACGTTAAGTTGGAGAGGTCTCGTCTAATGAAGTCAACGCTCCGTCCCCCTCGTGCTCTAATCCAGAATCCCGAAACCTTTCAGCTCGAGTTACGTAACCGCTTCCAGTGCCTAGAAGATTGCAATGCAGTGGACGATATGAACGACAAGCTCGTGGAAACTGTCCATGCGGTCGGAGCTAAGTTCTGCAAGACCCGCCGCAGAAGAACACAAAAACTCTCCGATCACACTCTTAATCTCATGGCTGTTAGACGGGAGATGAGGCTGCAATCGTCAACAGATTTGACAGCATACAGGCAACTGAACAGACAGATCTCCAAATGCATGCGGCGAGACTTACGCAACTTTAATACTTCTCGTATTAAAGAAGCGATCGAGCGGAATCAGGGCTCCAAAGTCTTTGCCAGAGATCTGTCTGCCAGAAAGAGCCAACTGTCAAAGCTGAAGACTGAGTGTGGCAACATCGTTTCCGGGACACCTGAGATTTTGAGTGAGATTGAGAGGTTCTATGGGCAGCTGTACACATCATCGTTGGAGCCACACGCAAGTGTGAGTAACGATCCAAGAGCTAGTCTTATCCGACACTATTCCGATGATATCCCGGACGTCAGTCTAAGCGAGATTAGAATGGCTCTCCAGCACCTTAAAAACGGCAGGGCCCCAGGCGAGGATGGAATTACAGCGGAGCTTCTGAAAGCGGGTGGAACACCGGTACTTGTAGTCCTTCAGAAGCTCTTCAATTCCGTCCTCCATGGTGGCACTACTCCAGAGGCGTGGAGCAGAAGTGCGGTGGTCTTGTTCTTTAAGAAAGGCGACAACGCTCTCTTAAAGAACTACAGACCGATTTCCCTTCTGAGCCGCGTCTACGTGCTGTTTTCGAGAGTCATTACGAACCGTCTCGCACGCAGACTTGACGACTTCCAGCCTCCCGAACAAGCCGGTTTCCGAAAAGGCTTCAGTACCATAGACCACATACATACCCTGCGGCAGATTGTACAGAAGACTGAAGAGTACAATCTGCCACTTTGCCTGGCGTATGTGGACTATGAGAAAGCCTTTGATTCCGTCGAAATTTGGGCGGTGCTACAGTCCCTTCAGCGGTGCCAAGTTGACTGTCGGTATATCGAAGTGCTGAAGTGTTTGTACAGTAGGGCTACGATGGCTATCCGAGTACAGAACCAGAGCTCGAAACCTATCCAACTGCAGAGAGGTGTAAGACAGGGTGACGTTATATCCCCGAAACTCTTCACCGCTGCATTGGAAGACGTTTTCAAGCTACTGGACTGGAAAGGATACGGTATTGACATCAATGGCGAGTACATCACTCACCTTCGATTTGCCGACGATATAGTCCTTATGGCAGAATCGCTGGAGGACTTAAGCACTATGCTCAATGACCTCAATAGTGCCTCCCAACGGATAGGTCTTAAGATGAACATGGACAAAACAAAGATCATGTTCAATGTCCATGTCACACCTATGCCGGTAGTTGTTGGGAGCACTATGCTCGAAGTTGTTGACGAGTACGTTTACCTGGGACAAATAGTCCGACTAGGTAAGTCCAACTTCGACCGAGAGGTCAATCGACGGATTCAACTCGGCTGGGCAGCGTTCGGGAAATTACGACATATCTTTTCGTCAGGTATACCTCAATCTCTAAAAACTAGATTGTACAACCAGTGCGTGTTGCCAGTGATGACTTATGGATCTGAGACGTGGTCCTTCACTGCTGGCCGTATGAGGACGCTTAAGGTCGCTCAGCGAGCTATGGAGAGGGCTATGCTCGGAGTTTCTCTGCGTGATAGACTCAGAAATGAGGATATCCGCAGTAAAACCAGAGTGACCGACATAACCCAACGGATTAGTAAGCTGAAGTGGCAATGGGCCGGCCATATAGCTCGAAGAACCGATAACCGATGGGGAAGAAAGGTTCTCGAGTGGCAGCCTCGTACCGGTAGGCGTAGTGTAGGGCGACCCCCCACTAGATGGAGTGACGACCTGGTAAGACATGCAGGAAGTCGATGGATGCAGGTGGCTCAGGACCGTGCTTTGTGGCATTACTTGGGGGAGGCCTATGTTCAGCAGTGGACTTGTGAAAGGCTGTAATGATGATGATGATGATGATATATATATATATATATATATATATATATATATATATATATATATATATGTATGTATATATATATAGTACTAGCCCTCCAAGCAGACGTTGTCCTGCCCTTTTCGACGACTCTTTGTCATGTCCTACTAAAAAAATCCTTAAATTAGCATAAAAAATTGGGGGTCGTTCATGGGCAAAAAAACTATCCTATCTCTCAAGTTGGGCCAAACTGCACACGGTGTGCAAGTTTGATCAAAATCGGTTAAGTAGTTTAGGAGTCTATCGCGGACAAACAACGTGACACGTAATTTATATATATAAAGATTTATAATTACTAAAACCAACACCAATACAAAGAATAAAAAAAAGTAAATCAACAGATCTTAGAAACACGAAATAGCCAAAAACAGAACGACGCTTTTATACCTCACACCTCTGAACTTTTTCATCGATCCAAACAGCTTTTTTAAACCCACTTTCATTCGTATCCATAGCAGCCTCGGGCTTACACATTCATGCTCTTTCACACATTGACTCATTCTTTCTGATAGGATGAAACCGACTCCCAGGCATACCCGCTCGGTCTCATCTATACCAGACCAATACGGGGTATACATGCCATGTGCAGTGGCATTCTTTCTCTTTCGTTTCGTCTCATTTACACATAACACATCTATTCCTCTGTCATTCATCATTTCGCATACTTCATCCATCTTATCATTCATTGCTCCACATACATTCAGCGTAGCCAGACGGGCTTCCGCAATTTACTTTTCCCCCCTCCGCGAGACAGAACGTCGTCGCCGGTTTTATCCCCAGAGATTCTTTGCACCCCTGTTTCATTAAAGGGGCGCCGGGAACTCGGGGCCATTTCTTTTATTTCATGCCACATGGTGCGAACTACGGCGGGGTGGTAGATTTTACGCCGTTACAATACAGCGAGCAGTCGAGTCTATTTTTTCGGCTTTGTCGCTCGTTTAGCACCACCCGGGGGTGACGTGTAGGTTGGCCTAGGGTTAGTTGGTCGAATCCTGCGGATGCGAGCGACCCATCCCCCCATTATTATTATTTACAAACTTACAGAAATAATTAAACATTCCATATTTACTCATTATTCAACCGCATAATTATTTTTATATAGCATTTCAGTTTTATACACGTGCTAATAATATTTGCGGCAAATGCTCAGCTCCTTATTTAGTTCCCCGATTAATAAACAACTTACCCTCTTATAAACATAATAACATTACACAAGAAAACATTAAAACAAAATTAAATTCTTACTTCCTACTTAAGGATGGTCTTGTCACTTAAAAATAAACTTACCCGGCAGTTACTTATATAATTACCTTATTTATCAAAATTATAAATTTAGCCCCATTATAAATCTATTTGTAACACATTGTAATATCACATAGATTCTATTTTTCTTTATCAAACCTTATGGAAAATTATGTAGATGATAGCATCCTTTACAAATCTTTGTGGTTTATAAATGCAATTTTATTTATGCTCTTGTATTCATGTTTCAAATAAATAAATTAAAAAGAATTATATTTGTACTTTGAAACATGTTGCTCCCCATGTCCTGATTTGCTTATCTCTGTAGCCTTTGACGACGAATGACGCCCATGGGACGATATTGGTTAGTGGTTAATCAAAAACAGCAATATGTGTAATCTATTAATTTTTGCTTTTGTTTTAGTTATGAGTGTTTCTAACTTAATAGTGAAAAGGATACTTTTATTAATAGTTTTGTGTTAGAAGTTTCAGTGTTTTATTAACAAATATTTGCTTTTAGTTAAGGGACTACTTACTTATTGTATATTTTTTTTATTTTTTTATTTGGACTACCAACGACTGTTACATTACAGAAACTTAAAGTAGTTACATTGTAATAAACTATTATGAGCTAAATGCACAATCAGTTACAGGTAAAAACAACGTGCTATTTTAACATGTGACATAAGTACCTTTTACATTGATATAAGGTTAATTTTAAACTAGTTATAACAGGTAAAAGATAGGTGTAATTAATCTGGGATTTTTTTAACAAATGTGCACGAAACTGGTTAAGTTTAAGAGAGAAAACATCCTTGGGATCATTAATAAACCACGTATTTAATGTGTTACACAGTCGAGGAACCGGTGAATGTTTTCCTAAAACAGTCGTGCGGAATGGCGGATAAAATAGAAAAACGGGTTTCCTTGGAACCTCGAAGGTGATCCTGAAATTAAAAAGGTTTAGAACCTGAGGGCAGTCAATTTGATTATTAAAAATTTTATAAATGAATATTAGGTCCAAAGGGGTTCTTCTTTTATTCAACGAAGACATTTTAAAGTGTTTGAGGTTTTCATGATAGGATGACTTTTTCTTTGAAACTTTGAAGATGTGAGATAAATGCCATAAAAAGCGTTTTTGGATCCGTTCTATTCTTAATATGTGCGTGGCATAGTGTGTGTATATACTACTATACTTATTGCAGAATGGAAGCTTTGTTATTTGAAGTCATTGTGTTGATTAATTAACTAATTTCTCTTCAAACAACAGGCACTTTCTTGTATTTGACTTTTTGATTTGCCATGTTATAAACATAACTATTTAACAGCTACATATGCTGATATGATTTTAATCCACTTTAAAAATGCAGCATTTGCAATGTGAACCTACCGTGAAAGGCATAGGGAAGTGAAGGATCTATCCTACAAACCCTTACAATTATTATATACCCTATGTAACAAACTGTGACAAGTGATAACATCGCAAGCTATATAATATTTGTCTTTTTTCCTTACTTATTCTTTTTTTACTTTCAGACTTGCCATTACACCTCACAAGCACAACATGTTTTGAAGACAATATTGAAGATGAATGGTTTATTGCTTACTTAGTACTTAAACTAACTGAAGAGTACAATGATTTAATAGTAAAGATTGAAGATAATGATGGAGATTTTCTTTTAATTGAAGCTGCTGATTACTTACCATCTTGGGCTAATCCAGAAACAACTCAAAACAGGGTAAGTTAAATTTATTACAGTAGTATTACAATATTTATAAATAAACCCAAAGTGAATTCCATCCACCTCTTTCATATTCTTATACATACATCCTTGTTTTTTAAGGGTATTCGTAATTCGGCCCATTTTAAATATATCACTAATTTGGTCGATAAACTTCCATCCTTGCTGACTTGCCTCTCACTTCCGCAGCATAAATTTACTTTGTCAACTCTCCTCATTCATCCGTTTTATGTTTCAAAATCAACAAAATATGCCTTTCCATATCCTAGTCACATTTTCTTGCAAACAAAAATCAAAACACCTTTCATAACACACTTTTTCACCCTAATTTAATAAGTTATTTCAATATTATAGACAGATACTTCAATTATATATATATATATATATATATATATATATATATATATATATATATATATATATATATATATATATATATATATATATATATATATATATATATGTGTGTGTGTGTGTATAGGTACTTGGATGACAACTTGTCTTGGTGCTAGAATAAAAATTTAATCTCATCAAAATCTTCAGATGCTACTGAGAAACCAAATACATGTAACAAGAATTGCTCACTTATATATGGTAATATTAAATGAAAGTGAGTAGCAAGAAATATATATTACCTACTCAATCAATCAACTAAAAAAGCTGCATTCTAGGCTACCTGATAGTTGAATGTTATATTATTTATATAAAATACCATTTATATTATGTATGACAAAGTCACATTGTCTGTGATTTAGTAAATGGACTATAATTACTCAGATTCATGTAATATTTATCTATAAACGTAAAATAAATCTCAACCCTGTAGTAGCGGTATAAGAATATCTACTATCCCGTATCGTCCAGGATGTTAAAGCAGGCGACAGAGTGGAACTGAAACAGAAGATGGACAACACTTGTTCTGATAACAACTTAAAATACAAAACACAAGTGTGGCAACTATGGTAAAATCGCCCCTATTTTATGGATTATTTACCCCTAATTTATGGACTCGGCCTGAACATGATGTACACGCCTTTACAACAAAATCCCAGAAAATGTACAAAATTTGATCTGCACAAAGTTTAAAATCTTTATTGAACTAAGTTTGTATAAAAAGGTTTATTATATTATGGAATTTATGGATGATAATAACCCATGTGAAAGGTGATTGTTACCAAGCTATTTCTAATTTTTTTTGTGTTGGTTATTGTGTACCATACATGATTGTAAGCTGTTATTTAAAAAAAAGTCCGGCTACGTTTCTTGCTGGTTCTTTCCACAACTATGTGGTATTATTATGTATTCTAGGCCAGGACAGAGGTTTTATTACCAGTGGTAAATAAAAAAAAGTGACTTTCAATAAGTATTATTTATAATCTATATTGAATTAAAAAAATTCTGTTTCTGTTTATACATCCCCCTTCAAGGAACAGACGTGGGTAAATACTTCTTCTTATATCTTAGTGGACTTCATATTATTTTTAATTTTACATACATGCAGATTTCCTCACGATGTATTTTTTCACCGCCAGATACGCGATAAATAAGCACCGTAATTGCAATTAACAATTTCTTTAGTGGCGGTGGGTATCGAACCGACTGTATGTTGCTCGCGTACTGTGAAATTTCCAGCAAACGTTTAGCAACCTGAACTGCCACGGCTCAAAATAATTATATATTTACGTAAAATAAACTGTTTTTGCCAAACATGTATAAATTTATTTTTGTTACAGGTTTTTATTTATAACAGCCATATACATTTAATACCGCCATCAGTAGCTGAACTAAAGACCCCATTGAAATTAAACGATGCTTTAAAATTGATCATAGAACACCCAGAAGAAACAAAAGCTGGATTACAAATAGAGCAAGCTATTCTGGAAAGAATTGGCGCTTATCCGAATAGAATAAAAGAAATCAAACACAAAGCTACAGTTAATATACCTATTGATTTAGCTGCTTTATTAATAATAAAACCTACACTTATATCATCTCTCGTTAATATGTACCGCAGTCATGATTACATTGATGCGAAAAATTTTCCAAAAGTAAAATTTGATAACTGTGTTAATGTCAATGTTCAGTTTACAAAGTTTCAATATGCTGTGATTTTAAATTCAAAACATATAGCTAACTTTCGTAATGCAAAAATTTCCTTTTCTGACAAGAAAAACGTTATCGGATATAAATTGGCTTGTGGTTATGAAATGATTATGAGTGAATCTAGAAAAGATAAATTTTCTTCTACGGAATATAAAAAGTTTTTGAATAATTTGACGAAAAATGGATACTTTAAAGGTAACATTGAAGGCTCTAAGGATTATAAACAATTATTAGATAAAGCAAACACATATTTTATGGAAACGGAATGCCCCGCCAGCTCTTATATATCTTCAAATATATCCCACATATTATCATCAAAAGAATTCGTTCAAATCAAAGAGGCTTTAACTCAAAACCCTAATTTATACTTACATGGTGAAGACAGTGATGAGTGGTTAAATGTTGATCCTTCTACGTTGGATGATCTATTAAATAAAAATTACAGGAAGCAAGTAAATTCTGATGATCTTATAACACCCAGTATTATTACAACTGGATTATCCGATTTTCTTTCTCAGAAATCTGATTTCGAAGGTATAGAAGAAAATGATGCATGTATCCAAAATGATAAAATAGAATTTGATTGCAACCAATTTTTTACATGTGTTGAAAGTATGTTGAATATGGTGAAACTAGATGCAGCATGTGACGAATTGAGTGATTCTAGTGACAACGAAACTTCTGACAGTTTTGTCGATACAGAGCACCAGCTTGACAAAGAACTCGAGGCAGAAATGGTCTCGAGTGAACAACATATTCATTTAAAAAGTGATAAGTCTATACTTGAAAATTTTGTTCACAGTATGAAAGAAGAAGGACTTTCAGGGCCATCAAGTAATATTTTAAGATCTGTAGGAATTAATAAAACAGATTTACTGGATTCCGACGATGATGAAGAATAATTATAATAATAATAAATGTAATTAAATATATACGACTTGCCTTTTTTTAACAAATTTAAAAAAAGGAGGAGGTTCACAATTCGACTGTTCTTTTTTAAGATAATTAATAGAATCAGCCGTTTCTTTGCGGAAATTCATTATAATAAA
The DNA here is from genome assembly GCA_036936625.1 of Parnassius smintheus behrii. NCBI lineage: Eukaryota > Metazoa > Arthropoda > Insecta > Lepidoptera > Papilionidae > Parnassius > Parnassius smintheus. The sequence goes on from JAUPFT010000018.1 coordinate 25,863,232, forward strand.
GATATTAATAGTTACTTTGCAACCATCCGCTCAATAAGTTATTGAGCGGATGGTTGCAAAGTAACTATTAATATCTTTATGTTTTTTTTATTTATTTTTGTAAGTATTAGATATGCGCGTCGAGCAAGAATTTGGGGGCGGCGGCGTGCTGACTCATCGCGGCTTGGCTATATTTTTTCAATTTTTCGTAAATAATAGATAAGGTACCTAAGTAAGATACTTACAATCCAAATGATATCTCATCATTCTCTTTTTGGACAGCAGTCAAGAATGCATTGCAGAACACTTGATCATTGCACACTTTCTTCTTTTTGTAATCCTCTTCGATAATCAGAACACCAAAATGCCGCCAACAAAAACTTGTCTTAGTTTAGGCGTCGTGTAGCACAAATATTGAAAACTGTTTAATGTTCGCTTTCACAATTGTCGCCATTTTATGTGCTGCGCACTAATAAAATACACCACCGAATATGTACAAATAGGCAATTTTTAAGAACAAAACAAACTACCTAACTGCTCGCACGTGCACACCTATGAGATCGAAGTAATGAAATTGCAATGATTGACGACGCGCCCGCGCGTAGCCCAGCCCGTGCTCGATCTCGGCACGCCGATCGGATGAATAGGCGCGGCGCGGGCTGGGCGCGGCGAGGCGCGCTCGTCTAGTAACTACGTTACTTGACATCTTCGCCAACTGAGACCCGATTTTGAAGATTCTTTTAATATTAAATAGGTTATACAAATTTGGAAAAATATTCCACCCCTGAGTGTGGCAAAATAGGGGTGAAGTTTTTAATATAACTGTTTAGGCGACATTAAGATTGTTATATTCCTAATAGGATTTTAATTCTTTTATACACTATGAGTTAGCATCGACTTCAGTAATCAGTATGTGAAATTATTCGTGTTGGTTTTTTGAAGTTTTATTTCTTATTAAAAGTATAATTTTTATTAATATATATATATATATATATATATATATATATATATATATATATATATATATATATATATATATATATAAATATTAGTTATATCTTTGCTTTAGCCATCAATGATCTAATCGCCTTACCATCTACCTTACTTTTAAAATAATTGTAGGAGTCTAAGCTATTTACATTCATAACAAAATAAATTATCAATTATTTTTAATTGAATTAATAAATGCTCTTTTTCCTTCTTCTTTCGATTTTTTTATAAAGAAGCGCAACTGTTGAATTAGGAATAAAAATATAGTATTTTTCGTACTATATTATTTTTCTATAATACATATATAGTACAATTGACTAAATATAGTACGAGTGGCAACCTCAGGTACGTACACTATGTTCACATATAAATTGATCTCTTACTTATGCAATTTATCCTTACAGCCAGTTAAACAGCGCACCGCACTTAACATTCAGTGTTGTACAGTTACAGTTATTCTAACATACCGTAATACGTCATGTCAAGATCACAAATTAGTGTTACATGATGGTCTGGCGCTCCATGCGCCGTAAGTAAAACAATTTGTTTCCAAGGTAAAATCAAAATGAAACAATTTACTTGCGTATTGATTTATATAATTAAAAAGCCAATACATGAGCTCCACCAAACAAATTAAAAGAAACAGAGTCAATAACAATTCTTACATAACAATATTGGTTGGTTATAACATATAACAACATATTATAAGTCTATGGTCTTAACCTTCAGTAGCATGTGGTTTCAATTTGAAACTTCGAATGTGTTAGATATATTTAATCGTTTAAGTATAAAAAGAAAGAGAATCGATTGTTTTTTAGCATGTGGTTTCAATTTGAAACTTCGAATGTGTTAGATATACTTAATCGTTTAAGTATACAACCAAAGAGAATCGATTATTTTTCAATATAGTCTGCATAATCTTAATTCAACAAGTTTATTTATTATATACCAAATTTATTTGGAATGTTGTAAAACTAGGCAGGGATGATATATTGGAAACAATTAATATCCTATGAGGACGAGAAGTCGAATTAGCAAGAAACCAGAAACCGTTAGTGTCATCGTAATAAAAAATTGTAAAATCATCATTGCACCATCTATAATCTCTTTTTTCTCTTTGGAAATACGTTGCCCAACATTAGAAATTTATTACCAAAACCGATGTGTTAAATACTTATATCACCATATGGACCAATCCACCTAAAAAACCTAATCATTACAAGATATTCCCAAATATACTTTTAAAACAAGGGTAAAAATAATGTAATTATTTTAAAAATATACGATATAAAATATAAACAATTTTAGCAAAATTTTTTTACAGTTACTTTCACAGCTTGTTAGCATTAAAATTAATTAAAACACAATCGTCAATAGTCCACATCTTGGGATGTATCAACATAATATGAACTTGTAATTATAGCAATATAGAGTAGACTAATTATCACTAAAACTGGACTAGATCAACCGTGAGCTAGTCTAATTATAGTTATAATTAATTTATCTTACACATATCACATTCAACTTGAGTGAAGTAACAAAAGAACTTATAGTCCACCTGATGGTAAGTTCAGACAGTTCTCGTAAATATATGAAATCATTATTTTTCTCAATTTCTTTCTTTAAATATTCGCATCTGATAAAGCAATGTTGCTGTGGTTTGGTTGACTATATTTTGCGGATTAATATCATTCTTGTTTACTATTGGTTCGTAAAAAATATACACCTACACATTTCCGTTTTCTTATGGCTACGTTTGAGCTACTCCCAAAAATATGTATATCTGCACGGTTTTTCGAGTTTGAAGTTGAGTTGAATCTCCGAAGATTAAAAGCAGCATCATTCGCCTTCGCATAGGCAAATACGTCCGACCTAAATACTAATATTTTGATAATAATCTCGAGTTAAATTAGTTGGTACCTAGGTTAATTACAGTTCACACTTTAGCGTCACTACATCCCCTTAGACATTTCCTCATGTGTATATAGAAAATAATATATATTTTAACAATTAACAACGTTTTTATCATAGCCCCAAAACCTTTTGATATAAACAAGAAACAAAGTTACTCTTAAAACTGTTAAAATCTAATATTTTAAGTAACAGGAATATTTAGGAGAGTTCAAGTTAAAGATGCGCATAGGTCCCTCCCGCTACAACTAAAGTTTCTCCAGTCATATAGCTCGCATCGTCCGAGACTAAAAATGCTACTGCACTAGCTATTTCTTCAGGTTTCCCTAATCTCTTCATTGGTACTATAGATAAACTCTTTTCCCTTGCTGCCTCGGATGATGTTATCTGTAAATGTGTAATACATCTACCAGTAATATTTATGTCACTACTTTTGAATTCGGTACAGGGTAGTCGTGTGTTAACCGTTCATTTCTAATGAGCCGGTAGATCAAGTATTTATTTCTTACACGAACCGGTTCAATTCGGTCAATCTTTCAATCGCTCGCTTCCCGCATTCGTCGGTTCGGGTGATAGGTCGCGAGGACAGTTTGTGTTTTTATAGCATAGTGCCCTGAGCCTATAAGCTGCCTTATGATTAGTATTTTATACAGGATGGCCAATTACGAGGTATACAACTTATTTTATAAATTTACTACTTATAAACAAAAATTTCAAGGTACTTTAAAAATGACAGAGTAAGAGAATTCACTAGGTACATATCATCTCGTGGGTGTCTGTCGTAAGAGGCGACAGAGGGAAATATAAACAGGAGACGGGCATATATCTTCCTAATAAGAATTCAAAATAATAATAAAAATCTACCCTTCGGGTAATCTAAACTTATGTTCGACAGTAGAGTTTGATATACTGTAATGATTATATTAAATTCACTTGTCATTTGTTTTTGCCGTGTAGCCATCTATACCAGGTGTTAACCACCACCCAGAACGGTGACGGAGAGCAGCGTCAAAGGTTCAAGGAGTCTGTTACTGCAATCGTTAATCCGCCGGCAAGCAAATCTTTCATGAAATAGGAGAGAACCATGTCCAGCGGTGGACTCTAGGGCTGATAATGGCGATGGTGATTTCTTGAAAAAACGGGGCTTAGCCCCGTCTTATTGGAACCACATGTTTTTAGATTTAGATTTAAAATTTATATCTCAAAAATGAATACAATTCATTTGATATTGAGAAAACAAGATAAAACTTGATACTAAGTCTAAGCATGCAGATGGTACACATAAAAAATAACTGAGTAAACTCTTTCGTTTCGTTTCGTCGTATTATAAATAGAGAAAACAAAATTCAGTATTATATAACGTTATCATATTAGTTGGGTGATAGCAATTGAAAATGTAATTAATGTATACATAATTATTTTTGTGCATAAAATATGAATAACAACAAATTGTTTTTTTGTTTCGTATATTATAATATATATAATAATAATCTTTTGAGCATCAGTTCATCAGTATCTGGAGAATTCTTTCAGTATTTGTGTGGAGCTATAATCTTTTTTTTGAATAACACAATATTTGTGTTTGTCTTTTCCTTGTAAACATTAACTTGGAGTGAATGTCTTTATCCAGAATTTTACGCACCAAAATACATACATGTTTCATATTTATATAATATCGTATTTGCCGTAACTACACAAAGTAATTGAATACCGAACAAGTGTCAAATATGTTGCTAAAACATAATGGCAGCTAAAAAAGTTGTATATCGTTTACGATTGAAATACGACTAGTTCAGAGTTATTCTTAATTTCTATCCGATAAAAGTAGACTACATAAAAAATAATGTACGAATCAGAAATCGTAATTATATAACTACATAAGAAATATTATTTTAAATATGTATTAGATAACTTACCGCGGAAGAAAACTTTGTAGCAACAATCCCTGGCGCCACACAGTTAACTCGTATATTGTCCCGCACGACTTCATAAGCAATTGCTTTTGTTAGGCCCAGCAATGTCGTTTTGCTAATGCTATAGGGGCCTAAAGGCTGTAAATCATCATTAGAATGATCAATAAAATAGGACATGATCATAAATGTGACATTGTAAATATTATTTTAAAATATTCAATTACAAATTCAACAGAGCTATGTATGTTATATAATCAACAAAAGTAGTATAATTTGGCAGTCTAGCAACGGCGTAAGAGAATGCATCACCAATCACCAAGCTAGTGTTCGACTAAAATCCAAGCTGATGGTAAGTGGTGAAGTTGTCCTAGACATTATGACAAAGCGCATTGGATTAGCCTATTAACTTGTTCTTTAAACATATCGGGTTTTTTTATAGAATAAGGGCGAGCACATAATCCACCTGATGATTAGTGAATGCTGTGGCCCATAGACATCTACATATCCTCAAATAAGAATCAAAATGCAGATGCATTGTCACCCCTGAGAACTAAGATGGTGTGCTTTGCATCCAGTAAAAAAGGTCTTCGGTTCTCTGCACTCGACCGATTCGTGTTACAACCACATTGTGGCGGTAACATGACCTTACCATGTATAAAACGTATTATTAAAATCGAAGCATTCAGTTTTGGAGGCTGCGGAAGACATAATTAAGTGTAACTTTACACAAAAGTGTATATGCGCTTTTTATAAGATTAAAAAAGTATTGTTGCGATATTGTGGCAACTAAACAGAATCCACTACCCTATTTGATCCCGTTTTAAGAGGCCATAGACGGTAACCAAACTGAAATAGGAGACAGGCAGAATCTCCCTCCCTTCTGCAAATCGTGCAACTGTGGCAAATATCCATAAACAGAAATAAAGATATTGTATTGTAAGAATACCTAACTTTTGCGATTATAAGATATGCTTGTGTTTATGCGTAAAAATTTAAGATCTAAAGATATGATCATTAAATATGGTATCTTTGTACAAAATCACGGAAATATGGGGAGAATCTCCCACACATGAGAAAGTATTGTTACGAGCTTAGGGTTCGTGACAATAAAAACTGCCGATAGAATTACCAAAATTGACACTTTAATTACCGAACACCAATTAAAACTTATACACACTAATAATCAATCACACTTAACACTTTAGTTCACTTTATTTCGCTCCTAAGTCTTCACTTGTATCGCCAATTCAATACTGCCTGGGTCGCGGCCCGTAACGGCTTTATTTAGTAGGCCTTTTCCACCGAAACATCTAGAATGTTCCAGTAAATACCGGTCCCGACGGACTAAGTGTAGAAAATTCGAGTTTGGAGTTTTCTAGAAGAAAGCTTAGTTCTTCTATTTAATAATAGATGGCGCTAGTGCCATGTACCAGGCATCAACTGTGACGCGCAACAGCATGTTACATAATTTAGCTTAAAATTTTCATACATAAAAAAGTATATTTTATGTTTATTAATGCAAAATAAATATTAATAATATTAGTATTTAGTGGAATAAAAACTTACTTCCATAGGTTGATAAGCAGCTATTGATGATACGAAAACAATACTTCCACCTCCTCTTTTTATGAGCTCTGGATAAGCTTCTTTAGCCAAAAGCCATGCACTTTTTACATTAACATCAAATATTTTATCCCATACTACTTCATCAGTCTGAAAGCAAACAAAATCGTGTAATATGAGCAGTAACTCGAAACTATATAAAATACATGCTTTGGTGAATGTAGAAATTTTCAATCTCTAAGTGGATACATGCAAAAATAAATAGAATAAATATAGAAAATTTCAAAAACAAAGATGATCCGCTACTCTATTTCATCAGGTATGAGAAAACTCAGACAAATATGGCGGTCCCGTTTATGACAGACGAAAATTTCAATACAGATGCCTGGGGAGCAGCATCAGGTACAAAATGCCTAGAACTTGGATAGCCAATCCGCCTGTAAAACATGGTGATTAAGGAAAAATTTTCCTACAACGGGAGGAGAAAGGTTTATGAAGAAGAATAAAAATCATTGTTTAACAATTCTGTAGTATGGTTTGTGTGTGTTAAGCTTTAATTAAAATAACATATATTTCAGCTACACATACATTATTTTCAAAAATTTTAACACTTTCAAGTTTTAATCCGAAATTTTGAATATGGTAAATATGACGAGGCTTGACTGGAATGAAAATGTTTTCTTTTTTTAATATAGAATAAGGGTGACAAATGAGCGCACTCTATACTATCAATACAACAGATACATGTTATTTTACCATACCTCTAGAACGGGTGACACGGCTGGATTGACAGCTGCATTTGAAACGAGAATATCGAATCCACCAAACTTGGATTTGGCCTGAAATATACAAAGAATAACCTTTTGGCACTAACACTGTTATACGAGGGGTGATCCATAAATAGATACACAGGTCCATTACATAATGATTTCTTATATTTACGCGAACACTACACATTGAAATAATACTCGTTTTTACGGAATTTATCGCGTATATTTAACTTTTTAATACCCGACGTTTCGAGAGCTTTACAGCACCCATGGTCACGGGAAGGACTGAGATGTTTAACGTCCAGGTGTCATAGTTAACTGCGGTTACCATAGATTAAGATTTAACTTTTGTTCCGATCTACACAGTACGAACTTATGGTATCATGAAGCCTTGCAGTTGTATGCTTGGGTTGGGATTTAATTTTATTTATTATAGGATCCCAAGCAGATGGTAGCACCCAGCCATCTTCTCTATTGAAATTAGGGTGTTTTTTGATTTCAATAGCCTCGCGAATCATCCTTGGAAGGAATCGGTGTTCTTTAGCGAGGATTTGTGGTCTATCAAATCTGATGTAGTGACGGGGGCGATCCTGTACATGTTCACAGACTGCAGACTTCCCGGAGCGTCGATTCTTCACATCAGCTATATGTTCTTTGACGCGGGTTTTAATTGATCTTTTAGTTTGTCCTATGTAGGAGAGACCACATTCACAATCAAGCTTGTACACTCCTGCATCTTGCAGAGGGACGTTACACTTGACTGATGGTAAAAACTGACCAATCTTCTTCGGCGGCTTGAAGTATGTTTTGATGGAAGCGCGCTTCAAGATGTAGCCAATCTTGTCAGTGACTCCTCTAACATATGGCAGTACAGCAGGTACACGCTCGACTGTGGCCGGCTTCACTCGTTCTCTGTGACGTAGGCGCGGGACCCGAAGCTTGTTGTCATGCAAAACTTGCTTGACGTGTTGGAGCTCGGCAGCCAGGTGTTTACTGTCACAGATCCCTCGTGCTCTCTGAAACAAAGATTTACCCACGGTAGCTAACTGTGAAGGATGGTGATGAGAATCACCGTTTAAATATCTATCTGTATGGGTCTTTTTTCTATACACAGTATGGCTCAAGGTGTTATCAGGATTCCGAATTACTAACACATCTAGAAAAGCTAAGGAATTGTTTGCCTCTAACTCCATTGTGAACTGAATTTTAGAATTTATAGAGTTAAGATGGTCTAAAAATGCAGTTACTTTATCTAAAGGTAGAATTGTGAACGACGTAGACGACACTTTCACAATTCTACCTACGTCACAGAGAACGAGTGAAGCCGGCCACAGTCGAGCGTGTACCTGCTGTACTGCCATATGTTAGAGGAGTCACTGACAAGATTGGCTACATCTTGAAGCGCGCTTCCATCAAAACATACTTCAAGCCGCCGAAGAAGATTGGTCAGTTTTTACCATCAGTCAAGTGTAACGTCCCTCTGCAAGATGCAGGAGTGTACAAGCTTGATTGTGAATGTGGTCTCTCCTACATAGGACAAACTAAAAGATCAATTAAAACCCGCGTCAAAGAACATATAGCTGATGTGAAGAATCGACGCTCCGGGAAGTCTGCAGTCTGTGAACATGTACAGGATCGCCCCCGTCACTACATCAGATTTGATAGACCACAAATCCTCGCTAAAGAACACCGATTCCTTCCAAGGATGATTCGCGAGGCTATTGAAATCAAAAAACACCCTAATTTCAATAGAGAAGATGGCTGGGTGCTACCATCTGCTTGGGATCCTATAATAAATAAAATTAAATCCCAACCCAAGCATACAACTGCAAGGCTTCATGATACCATAAGTTCGTACTGTGTAGATCGGAACAAAAGTTAAATCTTAATCTATGGTAACCGCGGTTAACTATGACACCTGGACGTTAAACATCTCAGTCCTTCCCGTGACCATGGGTGCTGTAAAGCTCTCGAAACGTCGGGTATTAAAAAGTTAAATATACGCGATAAATTCCGTAAAAACGAGTATTATTTCAAGGTCCATTACACATAAAAATCCAAAAAAAATCCATAAATCTGTAAATATAATGTTACATTCAGAGTTAAAAAAAACAATAAAGCATGTGACTCATATAAAAACACTATGTGACAGATGCAATCAACCAAAATTGTTCTAATGTCATAACTAAATATATTTTTAGCTGCCTCGTTGGTCTAGTGGTTGCAGCAGTGTGACTGCTGATCATGAGGTCCTGGGTTCGAATCCCAGGGTGAGCCTAAAAAGTCAATTTTGGCGGTGTCTCACCCCCGTGCCTCGAAAAGCACGTAAAGCCGTTAGTCTTGCGCCTGATATCTCTCCCGGTTGTGTCGGTTTACCGTCCCATCGGATTACGAAAGTGACGTAATAGAGAGTGCACCTGTGCATGCGCATACACTTGGGCACTATAATCTTGTCCTGCGCCGATGGCTAGCCTCCGTTGAGGCAGGATGCCGTGGCCGAAATTCGGCCTGGAGGACTAAGAAAACAAAAGAAATATATTTTTTATTAAACACCTATTTACACTACAAATAAAAAATAATTAATTTGCCTTTGTAACAATGAATATTGCCTATTATTTCTAAAATTAACTATAATATTAAATTATAATAATTATAGGCTAGGTAGCGATGGGTAGGTAGTGACGGGTCAAATGACCCTAGATCACCTTTGTAGGTTAGCTGTTTTTCCCGTCTTGCTAGTGTTAAATTTGCACATAATTTAAATAACTTGCTTAAATTACAATTTTTTTCTATACTTTTTGTCGCAGTACTTTATGATCAGAAAATGTTAAAACTATTGTTCCCTCTCTATTATTATACTTAATTTAGCAATCCAAGAAGCTCTACGTTGTTATAAATTAGCGTGATTTGTAACCATTTTACAAACTTTACTTTTTTTCCTTTTTCTTAGTGCGTAACTATACATATACTATGTATTCTCAAAAGATTATCATACGGAACTTTGGTGTTTGCGTCACTCACGCATGACTAGGCTAAAAAATCGAGGCAAGAGTTTGTGTTAGCGAGCGGGCGGGCGTGCTTACTACGCACGCAGTAAAAATGCAAAAAAAACTACTAACAGTATCAAATAATTTTTTTCGTTGATCTGCGTCGCTGACATGACACACAATGCCTTCTACATTTATACCTTCACCACGTAAGCTTTCAGTTGCTTTTTTCACATTTGCTTCCTTTCTACTGCTAATTATTACGGAAGCTCCTTCATCTCCCAATCTTTTGGCGATGGCAAATCCAATACTGGAAAAAAGACAAATTAAGCTTTTAAGTCTTGTCACATTACATACTTTTCACGAGTAACTTACGTTTTTTAATACTATAATAATAAAAAATAGTTTCGACTAAATAACTCGTTGTTTTTTTTTTAATATGAAAGGGGGCATACAAGCATGCAGCTCACCTGATAGTAAGTGACTATCGCCGCCCATGAACAACTGCAACACTAGGGGATTTACAGATGCATTGTCGGCCCTTTAACAAAGAGTAGGCTCTTTTGTTGAAGGTCCCTAAGTCGTTTCAGTACGGAAAAATCGCTGGTGGTAGTCGATTCCACAAGGAAGTTGTGCGAGGAAGAAAACTTCTTGTAAATTTCACAGTAGTGAACTGCCGATCATCCAGATGGTATGGATGGTGGTGAAGTTGAGCGGATGAAATTAATCTGAATGATTCCTCTGAGCACTCCCCGTGGTAGATGCGATAAAATACGCAGAGATGCAATATATCTTCACACGCAAGTCAAACCGATTAGAAAGAGTTCGGTCGCCGACGATTCGAAGCGCTCTGCTATAGATGCAATCAAGTGGCAGGAGCTGGCACTGGGGTGCCCCAGCCCAGAGATTAGCACAGTATTCCATGTCAGGTCGTACTTAGACCTTGTAAAGTTGCAAGCGGTGTGTTGGCATGAAATACTGTCCCACTCTACGAAGCACGCCTAGCTTTTTCGACCTTAAATATAACTTGTATGTATGTATTAAACTCAATGGGTTATTTGCATTACTTATCACTAGACTGCCACACGAAAACCTTATTCCCCATCGGTTTTCAGTTCTACGAAATATATAGCCCTTGCCACTTCAGCTTACTGAAGTGAATTGCCATTGGGCTTTGTCCTTTACCCTAGTTCTACTGTGAATACCTTAATTTTTAAGTTTGTCATGCAGAGAAACCCTGAACATAGCCCTCTCCATAGCTTGCTGAACGACCTTGAGCTTCTTCATACAGCCAGCAGTGAAGAACGACATCTCAGACCCAATTTTGATTTCAAATACAATCTTGTTTTCAAGTTTTGAGATATACCTGACAAGATGTGTCGTAAATTCCCAAACGCTGCCCAGCGGAGTTGAATCCGATTAATCTTTCGGTCGAAAATAGGCTTACCTGGTTGGAATATTTCTCCCAGGTAAACATATTCATCAACAACTTTGAGTATAGAGCTCCCAACAACTATCGGCATAGGTGTGACATGGACGTTACATATGTATTATCTACTACTTAAATAAAATTTGGATTTTCTCATTTAGCACAGTTTTTGAGATCATATGAAAAACTGTGTGTAAACTGGTTTTTCAATAGCTTACGGGGACAAAGTCACAAGTATATATAATCACAATTTTACTGCCACAAGTGAGCGATATTTGTGGCAGTAAAATTTTGAGCTGCCGTTTTATTTTCATGACCCGTGGCCAGCAGTAGATTGTTACGGGGTAGGCTACAGATATCCGGTACTTGATTTAATTTATGTTTTCAGTTTAGGAGGCTTCTAAGGGTTAAGCTTGAACCTTTTACACTGTTTTTGCATGTCGTAAATGCGTTTTGAATTAATTACGATAAAAACAAATTTCACTAAAAATTGCTTATAACGAAATGCAAATATGTCAATTTGTTCTCGTATTATGAAGGAGACGTCCGATGCTTGATTTTTTTATTTGGTTTCCAATTTAGGAGGTTTGTCAGGGTTAAGCTCGAACCTATTACACTGCAATTGGATTTTAGAAATGCCTTTTTAATTAATTACGATAAAAACCCTTTTGAATTAATTATGATAAAAATAAATTTCACTTAAAATTGCATATAATGAAACGCAAATATGTCAATTTGTTTTATTAACATAGATACACTCATAATAATGTTAATCACTCGGACCCAGATAATCCATTTGTGTCTGAAGACAGTACTCATCAAGAGGTTTTTCAGAAAACAAAATTATAACAATTCACATTAAATTGTTTAATTTACCACTAACATAGTGGTAAATGAAACATTACCAGATTTTAGAGAAACCGGACTTTATAGATACTATTGGTCGAATCGGTTCTAAAACCGAATCCCCCCCCCCCCCCCCCGACTTCACATAGTCTTGTCTGCCCTACGCCTAGAGTGTTTTGGTAAAGTTGTAGGCACGGAGGGAGGGTTGCCCTCGCCTGCTGTAACAAATCGCAGGCCCCTGAGTGAGCTGAGGCTGGTCGCCGAAGGTGACCAATAAACCGAAGCTGAGGGGGCGAGCATGGGTGCTGTCATTTGCTATGCAAGGGCAAAGGGGCTGCACTTCCCGCAGTGCTGAAGCCGTTGAAGAAATAACTTTGTGTTAATATTCCTGTGTAAAAAAATATATAATACAATACAATATCCTGTGTATAAAATAAAAAATTAGGTTATGATTTCACAAAAAAAAATACACACATAACTATACATTTTCACAAATTTTCAAAATTTCGCGGGATACGCGAGTACTGAATGTCTATAGTTTAACTTTGTTACGACTTGATGAAGGAAGAATTGTAAGAAAACTATAAGGAGAGGGGGGGGGGGGTTATTTTAGTATGTAAAAAAATATTATTGTGTCCAAAACCAGTCATCAAACAACAACATCAATCAATTTAACAAAAGTTGTAAAATAGTCCATATTTAATGAATCAAAAGAATCTGAATTCAGGATTTTTCAAATGTTTCAAAATGTATAACTCTGAAAATATTAACTTTATCGTAAAAACTTATAGGACCTTTTTTAGTCGTGTTTTAAATTGGCGAATTTAAACTACCAATTCCTTGCAATTGAAAAAAAAAATTGGTTAAAACAATGGGTGCGTTTAACAGAAAAAAGCGCTAGGAAGCGTTTATAAGCAAAATGGCGAAACTAAACAGTTCCCCCCCAACAAGCTTTCGGCTGACCTAAACTGCCTCCTGGCGGCTCAGGCCGAGCCGACATAACACATCCCTTAATCTGCCTTAGTTAGGCACACGTCTAAGCGGCTTTTCGCCGCTTGCGCCCTCCTTTCTGCCAAGGAGGGTCGCGTTCGTATACGGCTTAGAGATCTCTAGTTAGACCGTTAAGCCAGTCCCCAAAAGGCGGTGTTTAGTGGGTAAAAGTCTCCACTTAACCACGCAGCCGGCTGCGTGGTATGCTATGACCATTCACCGCCTCCCTCCCCCGCTTTCCGTAGGGTTGCCCATATTTGCTTCGGGCGCAAAAAAAAAAAACTAAACAGTTTTCGGCCAGGACACGTTTGCTAACTTCAGTAGCGCTGACACAATCCGCCATTTTGCTTATTTACTTTGTTTGTTTTGAAGTAGAGTTTATAAGTTTTTTTGTGCAATATTAGTTTCAAGTAATATAATGACATGAATAAACATATTATACATGTTGTTAAAAATTCATGATTGGTAAGTTTTTAATATGAATACTTTACAAATATATATTTAAATTAGGTCAGGTTCCCCGGTTAAAGCTAGCTTCGTGTCCCAGAGGAAAATAGCTACTTACGATTTGACAGCGCTTACCGCTTATGATCGCCATTTTGCTTACAAGCACTTCCTAGCGCTTTTTTCTGCCAAACGCAGCCAATATGGCACCGATTTGCCCTATGGCATTTAAATCAACAGTAGGACAATTTGCAGAGAATCGCATAAAAAATGAGGTGGAATAGTTTTTGGTATTACCAGAGATTGGCTTGTATGGCTGCCACGGGCTGCATAAGGACTACATCAACAGCAGCTTTGGAGGCTATGCTGGAGCTAACATCGCTTCATCTACATATACAACAAGAAGCAACTTTAGCTGCCATTAGACTCAAGACCCTAAATCTTTTAAGTAAGAGTAGAGTCCCCCATACGGATATGATTGATAGAATTTACTCAAAAATTCCTGTCTTACAAGCCAAGTATGATAGGATCCCAAAACAATTTGTATTCGATAAGAAGTACAGGATACAATTGAAGGAAACTGACCATCTGTAAGGATTGGGTCCAAGAGAGCTCAAAGTTTTCACGGACGTTCTAAGACAAATGAAGGTGTGGGGTCTGGGGCTTTCTCTGAAGACCTTAATGTCCACATATGCACACCGCTGGGTACCCACAACACAGTCTTCCAGGCTAAATGCATGGGTATCATCCAAGTGGCCATAGCAATAGATGCTAGGAAGGTGAAAGACTTCTCCATCAGAATACTGACCGACAGTATGGCGGTACTACAAGCTCTGAGTTGCAATGTGAAGAACTCGGGACTGATATACGAGCGCCATCAACAATTGAATGAGGTATGTAAGCACAACAATGTGACTCTGCAATGGATCAAGGGACACAGTGGATCTAGAGGCAACGATGCAGCAGATGAACTGGCCAGAAGAGGATCTGCTCTGGCAACTATAGGGCTGGAACCCATAACACCAATCCCCTTTGGCTACGTTCGTTCACTGGTACATAGATGCTTCAATAATTTACACGCTCAGCTTTGGAAAAATTTTGTAGACTGTAGACTAGCTAGGGAGGCCATGCCTGAAATAAACAGTTGTCTAACCAAGGTATTAATGAGACTGAACAAGCCACAGATCAGGATAGTAACAAGTGCTATCACAGGACATGGCTCTTTTAACAAACATTTGTTCACCATAGGTGTTACTGACAGCCCCCTGTGCAGGGCATGCATGGGAGAGGAAGAAACGGCGGCTCACGTGTTGCTGACATGTCCAGAAGTCGCTTCATACAGGGCTAAACACCTCGGCATGTTGGGATCACTCCCCAAAGTTGCTTGCAACATCAAAGGACTGCTGAACTTCTTCGGGGAGATATCATGGCTCGAATAACCACATTATTCCTGCCCACACGCAAAATATGCGCTTAGACGTGGAGTTGCAGAAAACAGCCTATCGTAAACTAACTAACTAGTTTTTGGTACTCACTCACTTTTTCATTTTGTCTGAGGGTACTCATAGAAAATATGCAAAATCAACAATCATATAAAATAATCTGAGAGAATGTATAAAATAAATGCAGGTAAATTAAAGGGTCGGCTTTAGTAATCTGCTGCACGATTTAACTGATTATTTTAGCTTTAGTCGACAGGCAATGATGCTATTGAGTACCACTAGCTGCTTTTTATGCCGGAAATCTTTATTTTTGAGATATCGATAGTTAAAGTTTTGAGGTTATATCAGGTTGGCTATACATCCGGTACTTGATTTTGATAATATTTTTAGTCTAGGAGGCTTGTTAGGGTTAATCTTAAACCTATTACACTGTTTTTAGATGTCGGAAATGCATTTTGAATTAATTACGATAAAAACAAATTTCACCAAAAATAGTGTCATAACGAAAGGCAAATATGTCAATTTGTTCTCGTATTATGAAGTAGATTTTCGGTACTTGATTTTTTAATTTTGTTTTCAATTTAGGAGAATTATCAGGGTTAAGGTCGAACCATTTACACTGTTTTGTTTTTGGATTTCAGAAATGCCTTTTGAATTAATTATGATAAAAATAAATTTCACTTAAAATTGCATATAATGAAACGCAAAAGTGTCAATTTGTTTTTTTAAGACAGATACACTCATAAAAAAGTTAATCACTTGGATCCAGACAATCCATTTGTGGCTGGAGATGGGACTTATATGCAACAAATTGAGTTGCAGTGCAGAGCAGTCAAGAGGTTTTTCAGAAAACAAAATTATAACAATTCACATTACATTATTTCATTAACCACTCTAATAGAGTTAAGAGCAACTAGACTTTATAGATAAAATTGGTCGAATAAGTTCTAAAACCGAATTAGCACACCCCGACTCCACATAGTCTTGTCTGCCCTACCCCTAGAGTGTTTTTGATAAGCCG
Source organism: Parnassius smintheus behrii (assembly GCA_036936625.1). NCBI lineage: Eukaryota > Metazoa > Arthropoda > Insecta > Lepidoptera > Papilionidae > Parnassius > Parnassius smintheus. The sequence goes on from JAUPFT010000018.1 coordinate 25,879,517, forward strand.
TAGGCACGGAGGGAGAGCAGCCCCCAGCTCGACTCCGCAGCTTCGGCTTATTGGTCGCCTTCGGCGACCAGCCTCAGCCGCTACGACTTGCTTAGGTGCCTGCGATTTGCTATGCAAGGGCGAAGGGGCTGCACTTCCCGCAGTGCCGAAGCAGTTGTAGAAGTAACTGCGTCAATATTCCTGTATAAAAAAGTGAGGTTATGACACTTCCCCCTTTTAGGGGGAGGTTCCTACCCCAGCCCCCCACCCACTCGGCGACCATATATTCATGCGGCAGATTACCAAAAAATTCATAAAAAAGGGGAAGGTTCCGGCACTTAATTATTTTAGGGGGAGGTTCCTACCCCTCCCCCCCATCTACCCACCCACTCGGCTAAAGAAATACCAAATTAAAACTACGTACCCTTCGGAAGATGCTGTAACTATAGCTACTTTTCCTTTTAATCTGGTCGAATGAAAATTTTTCGTGCATGTAAAATGTTGATTTAAAGGTTTCATTTTATTCAACTTAAAAATTATTCTATGAAAGTTCAACATCCCACTGTAAAGAAAAATGGAATAAGAACACAGAAAAAGTTATTATCACAGGATTATTTTACACCCGAAACCGTATACAGAGGATTGATAAGATAGGTACTACGCTAGCCCCTTATTTGTTTGTGAAACTAGGAACTTGCTAAGAACACTTTGCATTTTTAACCATTTGTGACACTGACATGTTAGTGTTTGTGATAAGATAATATCTGATAAGATTAGCTTGCTACATATTTATTTATCTATGGATAAGATACAAAGTCTATACCCGAAACTAGAGATGTTCGAAAAACATTAATGTTCTAATTTTTAACATCGATGTTGCCACATGTCAAATATCGAAAAATCGATGTCAATGAACCAATAATCGATTAATAAGAACTTGTACAGTCAGTCTCGTGTTGGTACGCGTACGAGATAATTGTTTATTCCGTGTGTTAAGTTGTTTATGTTAAAGCGGATCCTTTAATTTAAAGACTACCGATAGTTGTGTCCCCATTTTTAAAGCTCATAAATTATTAACTTTTCCGTGTCTATATATTCTTGAGGTAGCGTTATTTGTCAAAATTAATCATCATTTATTTCCTACCTTAAATGAAACTCGAGTACGAACTGTACCTACGAGAACGCAATATAAAGACTTATTGTACACAGGAAGATCTCAAACAGCTTTATTAAAAAAAAGTGTTATGGGGATGGCACCAGTCATTTATAATAAAATTCCTAATTTTGTAAAAAATCAACCGATAAGAATATTTAAAAAGAGTCTTACTTCTTTGTTATTGGAAAGGTGCTATTACTCAGTATCGGACTTTTTAGATGATACCCATATAAAATAACGTTCAGTAAATGAATTGTTTTGTATAATCTGTTAGTATTAATAATTTATAATGCAATAAGCTACCTGCAATATTAATTCAAAAATCAATATAATGTAATAGTTATAATAATGCAATACTTTTAATAATAATAATGTAATAACTATTTATAATCATAATTATCATATTAAATCTATTAATAATTATTTACTAGTGTAGTATAGAAATAAATTTTAATTTAATATTTGCATGCCAAAATGGTAGCGTATGCTGTCATGCTATGCTGTATGCTGGTATGCTGTCAACACCCTTTTTGTAAATTACCTACATTCTATGCAAATAAATCAATATTCTATTCTATTCTATTCATATGTGTTTCCGGTGTCACAATGTTCACGCTGTTGGAAACTTGGTCATACAATTAAAAAATGCCCATATAAAAAAGTAGTATGTCCTAAGTGCGGCAAAAATCATGAGAATTGTAATGTAAATACCTACAAATGTATAAATTGTACAGGTAATAACATATCCTTGGCCAGGACCTGCCCAGCATATCAACGAGAGAAAAGATTGAGGCAATTGTTGGCAGAGTTTAACTGTACATATAGAACAGCACTTACAAATTTTGTAACACCTACCTCTCCAGTGCAAGAGACAAACACCTCGAACAGTAAAATAACCGTTATAAGGTCGGAAACTTCGCAAGCTCAGTCTACCTCATATAACCAAGGCTGCAAACATGACCAGGTTACGTTTGCTCAGGTGGTTAAGACTGAGACAACAGTACATAGTGAATCGGAACCGAAACATAACCTACGGATAAAGTGGCGACAAGGTGCCAAGAAAGCTGTCTCCCCTGAACGCCACGTTAATTCCATGGATACGCCAACAATGGACCATTTGGAAGCCAAGACATCCCCGAAAAAGGAAGTGAACTTTAGTGAATTATTGAATAGACTGAAAGAGATCATATTTTTAAGAAGTGCATCTATGCAAGACAAGATAAAGGAGGTGATAAAGTGTTATGTAGAATGGTTGATTTTAGTTGTAGTAGATAATATTTCGGATTGGCGTATTTTCAAATTATTACTGGACTATTTAAATGGATAGTACAAAAAATATTTTAAGATAAATATTATCCAGTGGAATTGTCAAAGTCTCGGACCTAAGCTAATTGCATTTGAACGGTTACTGTCGCAGGAAAAGATTCAAATTGCGGTTCTAAGTGAAACATGGTTGGAGCAGGACAGCCCATTAAAAATTTGTAACTATAACATACTCCGTAGGGATCGTTTCCATTTCTACGGTGGAGTAGCTCCACCTTGTGAATATTTACCCACACAGCAGTTAAAAGTCACTTACAAAATATGCCAATAGTTACCCCGGGCATAGAGATTCTTTATTTAAAGGTTTACAATTGTGTTAATATTGAAAACATTATGGCTGTTTATTGTCCTCCTTCTGCACTTACAACCGTTAGCGATTGGGATCAATTACTATCTTTTAGCAATAAAAAATCGCTTTCACTTGGCGACTCCAATGCACACCATAATACTTGGTCAATGAAAACAGACTCTAGAAGAGTTCAGATTTTTGATCAATTACTATATTTTATCAATAAAAAATTGCTTTCACTTGGCGACCCCAATGTACACCATAATACTTGGTCAATGAAAACAGACTCTAGAAGAGTTCAGATTTTTGACGCGTTAATAGATAACTCGTTAACAATATTAAACAATGGTGGACCAACACGTATTAAGTTATTTAACGGTAACTTGCAGGAATACTCTTCAGATATTTCTTTCTCATCTGCGGATATCACTCTAAAATTCTATTGGGCCATAATAAATGAAACTTTAGGCAGTCATCTCTAGTTATAAGAAGAAACTTTAAGAAAGCCGAATGGATTGGGTACAAAGATGCGCTTCACAGGAATTTTTCAGGTATATCACTTCCTATAGACCTACAAAACGTATATGATTTATTCATTGAATGCATTAATGAAGCGGCTAAAGAGCACATCCCTCCTATAAAAATCAACCAAGACCCAAGCAACGACTTTAAACCTTTACCCTATTGGAATTCTACACTTTCTAAAGCAATTGCTGAACGACGGCAAAAATTAACATGAGCAGCGAAAAACAGCGCTTGGCAAGAGTTTTGTTCTACCATTGATCATTCAGCTTCTTAAAATGACTTGTGGCGTAAAATGAAATGGTTGACGGGTTACAGGGTTTACAACTATTTTATTGATAAGGATTTAGCTTCCGAGTTGATTAATACTTTGACACCTGATTTTGTTTCCCCCATGAAACCCGTTGTTCTATCTACTAATCAAAAATTAGATACCAAAATCTCATTACAAGAATTAGAAATGAGTATTCGGCCTACTGACACGTCCCCAGGAGCGGACAATATTTCATATTCTATGATTAAAAATCTCCCAAATAATGGAAAATACTTATGGCTTGATTTATATAACAAGTTTTTATGGAGTGGTTTTATCCCTAATCAGTGGGGAGATGAATATTAATTGTGCCAATTCCTAAACCAGGGAGAGATAATAATTTAGTTTCAACATTACGTCCCATCTCCATGATCTCATGTATGTGTAAATTTTTTCACACTATTATTTACATTTTATCAAAAACATAAAAGGTTATAGAAGAGTTCGTTCAACGTTAAATAACCTTTCTAGTCTGGTTTCTGAAATTCAGTTAGGCTTAACAGGTAGGATAGCTACAATTGGTTGTTTCATAAATATAGATAACGCGTACAATAACGTGGATATTACTAGTGTAATTCAGGCTATGGATCGTTTTGGTATAGATTCAGTTTTATGTAATTACCTATGGAATTTTATCAGTCAAAAATCATTAAAAATTCAAGTTAACAATGCCATAATTTACCGAAACAAATCGAAATACATGCAGGCGGGGATTGGCTCAGGGGGACCCATTATCACCATTGCTATTCAACATAATTACTACACAAATATGCTAAGAGGTACAAAATATTCGCATATCACAATATGCAGATGACTTCGTTATATACGTAGGCCGTAAAAGTTTATTAGAAGCTGTTGACTATCTCCAAGAGGCATTGAATTTAGTAAGCTCACTACTTTACAACATAGGTCTAGAAGTGTCTCCTATAAAAAGTAAAGTGTGTGTGTTCTCTTGTGGATTTAGACGTGAGTTGATAGACTTAAAAATTAATGACTTTTCCTGACAGGTTGTTGATAATATAAAATATTTAGGTATATGGTTGAATCGTGGTCTAAGATGGGGAAAATGTATAAATGAACTTGCCCAAGAAAACGCTTAAGTTTCTAAATATTCTTAAATGTTTGTCTGGGCCAGGGTGGGGTCTACATCCATCACATTTGCGTCGTTTATATATCGCAATCATAAGAAGCAGAATTGATTATGCTTGTTTCTTCTATGATAGTAGTTGTGTAAAGCACCTTAAAAAATGAGAACGAGTGCAAAATCAAGCTATGAGAATTATTGGTGGATTTTTAAGAAGCACGCCAATAAATGTGATGGAGAATGAGCATTGTATTGAGCCGCTACATATTCGAAGGTATTATCTTGCGGGAAAATTCTGGTTGAAAACAAAATCACGTTTAGATAATGAATTAATTTTAGTATTAGATAAGTAAGATGAATATTTCGTGACTTATCCATTATGTAAGAAGAAGAAACATCTGTTGGTAGCCGTACATAATTGTCTTAAAGGCTCTAATATTCATACCTTCACACAACTTGAAATGTTCTCCTTGGATACCTGGGTTAGCAATGAGGATTTTTCTGGTTTTGTACTTTCTCTTATTGAGACTATTGATAAACCTAAACACGACTATAGACATGTGCTTCTGAGACAAATAATTTTAAAATTTATTGATGATAAATATTTGCAATCTCATAAAATCTATACCGATGGATCTAGAGATAATAATAATAATATTGGAACTGCATTTTTTGACCCTCAGTTACACATATCACACCCTTATTGCTGGAAACGAGCCATCTACATTTAAATTCGTATTTGAGGATAGATGGGCCACAGCAACCACTTACCATCAAGTGGACTGTGTGCTCGTTTGTCACCCTGTCCTATAAAAAAAACCTATTGGGGAGGCAAATGTTCAGCAATGGTCTTTTCACAGGCTGCAATGAATGAATAATTGTTTTTTTTAAAACCGCTATAACATAGCACTCTACTCTATTTTTATTTCAGAAACTAAATAATATTGATGTATTGCTACTTTTTGACATATTTTAAGTTTTATGAACAGTAATCGAAATAAATCGTAAAATCATATTAGTTGGTTTAAAAGACGTTTTTGAAAAATAAAGACAAGGGGATAGTTAAAACTTGTGGTTTTTATTCGGATCAATAAAAAACACATATCAATGAAATTCAAAATTAATTCAAACGTTTCTATAATGTATGCCGAACTGATAGCAATTTCAGAAGCTGTATCGTACATTCTCTAAGAGTGCTCTGCAGCACTTGGCTCGTTGTACCTAGAATTTTCGAGGAATACCGATGGCCTAAATTATTTTGAAGTGTATTGATAGTTTAACCAAAAAAATATAATTGTTGTGTTACAATGTATTCCCGCTCATATTGGCCTAGTAGATAATGAAGCAGCGGTATTTTACTGCATTGTTTATGTGGAAGGAATACTTTAATGAGAGATCTCTTACAAAAGCAATACGGTATAAAACTATTCAACCAAATATTTCCAATTCATCATGGGTAGATAGGGCCAATATGGGCAGGGCCGATATTGTTACAGCTCTAAGACTTCGATCGGGACACACACCAATGCTTTGCTTTTTTGATGGGAAAGACCGAATCCCCTAACTGTGTAGAATGTGGTCAATTAGAAGATGTACAAGGTGGCCCATAAGTCGTTAGAAATGTAAATTTCGAATAAAATACAAAAGGCGCGCATGAGTGGCGCGTGAGGTGCGGGGAGAGTACCGACGGTTTCTGGGAATTCAGTCGCCATGGAGCGTTTCACCGGTGCGGACTGTGCATTTCGTGTGCGCGAGTTTTATCGAAACAATGATTCGGCTACCATTGCGCGGCGTAAATTTCGAGAATATCAGAATTTACGCAACTTTAAAGACATTCCAAGTGTTCAAACGATTAAGAACTGGGTTATTAAGTTCGAAGAGAGTGGTTCGACTTTGGATAAACAACGGTCAGGTCGACGAAGGACATCACGGACGGAAGAAAACATCGATGTAGTGAAACACTCAATTCGTGAAAATCCTACCCAGTCTACTCGTAAGCGTTCCCGTGCATTAAACTTACCCAGAACATCGTTACAGCGAATTTTAAAGAAAGACTTACATCTTCACCCGTACAAGATTCAGATAGTACAGGAATTAAAAGATACTGACACTATCCACAGACTAAATTTCGCAAATGAAATGTTGAACCGCTTTACTTCGTTTAATAACGTGTTATTCTCTGATGAGGCTCACTTTCACATCAACGGCCATGTCAATAAGCAAAATTGTCGCTACTGGAGTCGCGAAAATCCAAATCGCAAACATCAAAAGCCCTTACATAGCCCTAAAGTGACAGTTTGGGCGGCTATGTCAGCGCATGACATTATAGGCCCTTACTTTTTTGGAGACGGCAGAGGCCACGCGCTTACTGTTACTTCACAACGGTATGTAGCTATGATCCAGGACTTTTTTACACCAGAGTTGCAGGATTTTCCAGGCTTCAATACGCGGACCTGGTTTCAACAAGATGGAGCAACTGCCCATACCTCTAACGTCGCTATGCCGGTCGTCCGTCAACTTTTCCCTAATAAAGTGATCTCTCGAAGAGGAGATATTCCTTGGCCACCACGTAGTCCAGATCTGACCCCAATGGATTTTTTCTTATGGGGTTATCTTAAGACTAAAGTGTATGAAACCAACCCGCGGACAATTGACGTCCTGAAAGAAAATATCCAAAGAGAAATGGCAAACATTACAGAGCTTACTTGCCGCGCAGTGATGGATAATTTTAAACGTCGATTACAGGAGTGCCGCGATCGTAACGGATTACATTTAGATGATGTAATTTTCAAAAAATAATTCCCATTTTATAAGGATTATGACAAAATAAAAACCTTTTTCATAATGTCATTAGTTTTTTTTTTAAATTACTCGTATTTTTTTTACATTTCAAGGGACTTATGGGCCACCCGGTATTACATATTTTGGTGGAGTGTGTTCGAATCGAGGCTGCAAGAGCAAATTTTTGCAATCAATATAATACAATTAGATTAGATATCGGATTTTGTAACAGTATTCTGGCCTTGCCATTATCTGGGGGAGCCAGAATGCTGTATACAAAATGGTCCGTGTTGGACTAAAAGAAGATAAAAAAAATGTAAATATAACGGGGATGACATTATAATAATTTTATAAAACCCTCTTTAAAAAATAAACAATGCGAACCCGCGAAATCAATATCAACTAAATATTTCATCTTCTATTAAAAGTTTAAAATTTTGCATTATTCAGGAGTCCTTAACGCATCGATCATCTAAAAAAATATCATTATGATGTGTCAAACTCAAGTCACTGTCAAGTGTGAGCTTTAATGTCACAGTTATCACTGCTTTCGCTTTGTTATTCTGTGGTATCGTTGTCGGTTGTCTAATAACTATCCTACATAAATTGATATTGAAATTAATTGTATTTTCTCTTGCTGTCTATACCCACACAATTTAAAACAGTTGCTTGGCTCGAGATAACGAGTTTATTGTTTCCTTGAAGTTTATGAAAATAAATCACTGGGCGATCGTGAGTATAGACAATTTTCTCTGCATTGTGCATTTTATAAACGGCTGAGTATGGAGTGTAGAAGTAAGGAGTACCAACTCCCATATTAGAATAGTTGAAAAGGTGGCCATCTGCAAGCAGTAAATAACAGTTCAAAAATTCTCCACAACAGCGCTGGAGTAGCTACTGGGATGAAATGAACTTAGCAGTTGTCGACGGTTTGAAGTGTGCTGCTAAACTGTTCAGTAGCTCTAAAATCTAAAATAATTTTATTTAAATATAACTTCGAAAAAGTCGTCTATCCCACTAATACTTTTCGGCACGTGCTTTAAAATTTACCCGTAGCTATAGTGGCGCCACCCTTATTAACGGTTTTCTATGGACACTTTTTAATACACAGTCTGTACTCCTTACTTCTACACTCCATACGGCTGAGGATACTTACTACTTGGGCTGCCTGATTAAAAATTGGAACAAAGGTGACGTCTGTTATTTTGTTTTTGATTAAAACTACTTTTACGGATTTTATCGCGTTTATTTTACTTTTAATTACTTTTATTTTTAATTCCCGATATTTCGGGCGCTTTCCAGCACCCATGGTCACGGGGGACTGAGATGACTGACGTCCCGATGTCATTGGAAACATAAACATAAACCCCATGGTCCGATCTATGCAAAATTGTGTTGCTGTGGTATGCTTGGGTTTAGTTTTAATTTTATTGATTATAGGATCCCAAGCATGTGGTAGTACCCAGCCTCCTTCTCTATTGAAATCAGGATGTTTTTTAATTTCAATAGCCTCACGTACCATCCTTGGTAGGAATTGGTGTTCTTTCGCGAGGATTTGTGGTCTATCAAATCTGTTGTAATGGTTGGGGCCGTCTAAGATATGATCGCAAACTGCAGACTTCCCGGAACGTTGATGCTTCACATCAGCTACATGTTCTTTTACGCGGGTTCTGATTGATCTTTTTGTTTGTCCTATATAAGAGAGACCACATTCACAATCAAGCTTGTACACTCCTGCATCTTGTAGAGGAATATGACACTTGACGGGTGGTAGGAACTGACTAATCTTCTTCGGCGGCTTGTAGAATGTTGTAATAGAAGCTCGCTTCGCTAGAAGGCGCGGGACCCGAAGCTTGTTGTCGTGCAGAACTTGCTTGACGTGCTGAAGCTCGGTGGCCAGGTGTTTGCTGTCACAGATCCCTCGTGCTCTCTCTAACAAAGATTTGTCCACGGTAGCTAACCGTGAAGGATAGTGGTGAGATTCACCGTTTAAATATCTGTTTGTATGGGTCTTTTTCCTATACACAGTGTGACCAATGGTGTTGTTAGGATTTCGGATGACTAACACATCTAGGAAAGGTAATGAATTATTTGCCTCTAACTCCATAGTAAATTGAATTTTAGAGTTTATTGAATTAAGATGTTCTAAAAATGCAGTTACTTTGTCTGATGGTAAAATTGTGAAAGTATCGTCTACGTACCGCTTGTAGATCCTTGGTGTAACAGGTGCAGTAAGGAGGGCTTTCTCCTCAAATTATTACATGAATATATCGGTGACAATGGGAGATACAGGTGAGCCCATCGCAACACCATCCACTTGCTTGTAAAACTCTTCCTTCCACAATAGATAGCCAGATGTAAGGCAATGTCTGAGTAATACTGCATATTTTGCTGGCATGTTATTTTCCTCTAGTTTCCTAGTTATAATTGAGATGCAGTCTTCAACAGGTAGGCATGTAAATAGAGACTGAACATCAAAACTGACCATGGTTTCATTGTCAGTAAGATGTAGGTCTTTTATCTCACTGACAAAATGGTATGAATCCTTAGTGTGTGCTCTTGTGTATCCTCTGAGTGGTGATAATATTTTAGCTAAGTATTGAACCAATCTGTAAGTTGGCGAATCAATCTGACTCACTATTGGACGTAATGGAGCGTTCGGTTTGTGTATTTTTGGTAACCCATACAACTTCGGTGGTTTGGCACATGAAGGTATTATCGAATTAACGTCCAGATTCGATTTCTCGAAGTATTTCTTAATTAGATCGCTAGTTGTTTTAAGCGTATTAGTTGTAGGATCTGTTTTGACCTTTCGGTATGTAGTTTCATCCAACAAAAGTTGTTGTATTTTAAAATTGTAATCTGACGTATCCGTTATAACCGTAGCATTGCCTTTATCTGCGCGGAGAATCGTAAGCTCCGGTCTGTTGCGTAAGTTTTTCAACGCGTTAATAAAAAACATAGTTTGAAATGATCTGTCACCGTTTAATAAACATGAATATAATATCAATCAAAGAAAAAAAGAAAATAACGAAATTATTATTTATTAACATTGAGGTATAATGTACTACGTACTAGAGAAGCTATTCCAAACAAAAATTGTGCACTACTCGTATGTCTTCGCGCATGCGCGGTAATAGTAGAGTCGCGCATGCGCAGTTGGTATAAACGCGCATTGCGCTTGCGCGGTCAGTTTTTGTTATTATAGATTATACGTAAGTAGAATAGTCAGTATGTAATAATTGTTTATTTATATTGTATTGTTAATTATATCGAGTACAATTTTTTAAATTGTTTTTTATTTTCTATATGTGCTAATTTAATATAATATTACATAATATTATGTCAGAATTACATTTTAATGATATTTTTATCTGAATATTTTAAAAAGTATCTATGTCAAATATAAAAAAACGTACTAAATGTATGTTTAACAAAACTTATTAACATAAAATTTAAATTACAAATATATTTATTTAAATTAGAATCATAAATGTTGTAAATAATCGTTCATAAATGCTGGGCACGCGAGAGTTAAAAATGGACGAATTTATTCCACTTTGACTTTGATGTGGAAACTTAAAAATAAAATAAAAGAATAATAAGCGGATTTAAACATGGAAATTTTTGCCAAATCATAATAACTTATATATGTTTCTGTAAAAAAAATGTGTATAATAATATATTCGTCCTATACTTAAGTACCCACGGAAATGTCGCATCTGAACATATTAATTTCATAATCTATATTCAGTGACACGAGATGGTGTCTTAGGAATAATTTGTTTTATTATTAATTTATAATACTTTTTTATTGAATAAGTATCTTATTAACCGATGAAAAGTAATTCCTTGGTTTTACTGACATTTCTTGAATTATTTGTGCAATATCTAAGTACACAAGACGGCATATTTTTATCAAGAGATTTTTTTTAAATCAACACAACACGTGACAACTCTACAAGCGCCTAGCGAGCATATCTTGTACATACAACTTTATAATTTGTGCTAGCGAGTGACTGATTAAAGTGCAGTGCATGAACCGCAGTTGAGTGGAACAGAGTAGCTGAATGCGGTGTCTCCTCTAGTACGTAGTACATAATAGCTCAATGTTTATTAATAAATAAATTGTAAATTATGTTTTTTATAATTTTAATTATTATAAATATAATAAATTATTATAAATTTTGAGAATTTACTAACTTAAAAATCTCAAATCTAAAGCATGCAATTTTCAACAATTTCTTAAAAGTTCTATAAAGATTAATTTAGTAAAAAAACATGTTTAATTAAGCAAATAATAATTTTACACATTCAATACTTCAATTTGAAGTTATGAATCGATAACGTGATAACGTATGAAGATATTACCTTTGGTACTTTAAATAACGATGATTGACGCAAATTGTTTTTCAGTTTATTTTTCCGGTCAGATGCTCAACCACTTGCACATCCACGCACAATACAATATTTCACCATTTTTTATTGTTTCTTTTTGTCAAAAATTAAAAAATTACGGAGCACGATTATATTCTCACCAATGCCGCGAAAAAGTTTGTACATTATTCAACTAACTTCATCTACTTGTACGCATAAACTGCTAACTTCGCAGATACTACTTACCGACAGCAGTTCAGAGACAGGCGGGCTATGCTTTAGCACGTAGCAATCATTGTCCTTCTCTCTAACCTCTATGATAGGCAGTTATATTCTACATCTACGGTGGCAAGCATAGAATTGTTATATTCTATAGTAGCAAACTATATGAAACCAAAGATATTATAAATAAGAGAAGATAGTGTACACTCCACTACCCACAAGTCGGTTCAATGAACCTAGTCCTGTAAAATTTTTTTTGGAGTTTTTTTTAAATTTATTGTTCATCGTTTGTTCGTTATTGTTCGAACATAAAAATTGTTTATTCGTCTTTGAATTCATACTTAGTGTGGTCTCCCTTTTTGTAAATTCGACGCCACTCGGGGCTCCTACATAATTATTTATATATGGTTTCGTGTTTCGGGCATAGACTTAGTATCCTATCTTATCACAAACTCAAACATGTCAGTGTCACAAGGCAAAGTGTTCCTAGCGAGTTCCTAGTTTCACATATAACCAAGGATAAGTGCTACCGTGGTATCTATCTTATCAATCCTCTATATGATATGGTTTCGGGTGTAAAAAATTCTGTGATATAACTTTTTCTGTGTTCCTATTCCATTTTACTTTACAGTGGGATGTTGAACCTTCATAGCATAATTTTTAAGTAAAACAAAATGAAACCTTTAAATCAATATTTTACATGCAAGAAAAATTTTCATTCGATCAGATTAAAAGGAAAAGTAGTTACAGTTACAGCATCTTCCGAGGGGTACGCAGTTTTAATTTGCCTGCATTTATTTTTCTCTTCACACACAATCATCTTTAGCGATTACCCGTGTAGTGGCGGTTGAGAATACACACTACCCCATCCCCACCACCACCACCACCCATCTATGGCATACATCCACCCATGAGCAACGACAAAACAAACGGCCCACAGTCCCCGGCGGGCCCCCTATTCCTGGCTACGATGGCGACCATGGTAACTGCGGTGCAGCCGGTGCTAAGAATCTCCGGTGGAGGTACAGTTGCCACTTACGACGACTCGACCTGGCAACATATAACGCACGCATCCTGAGGACTGACTAGAAGATCCTGGAGCTAGAAGAAGAGATAGACAAATTGCGTTGACATATTATAGGATTATCCGAGGTCCGAAGAGAGGAGAAGGACACGGTAATCCTCGGATCCGGCACGTTCTTTAAAATCTATCCCCGGGAGGGCGACCATTTGTCCCAAGGTTTTTGATTTATCGTCTACAAGTCTATCGTCAACAAAGTTGTAAAGCTTGGGAGTATGTCGAAGAGGGTTGCGTACCTGATACTCAGAATCTCCAAACGGTATTCTCTGAAGATCAGACAGGCTTACGTAGCAACCTCGGCACATCCCGATGAGGAGGTGGAGGAAACGTATGAGGATATTTCTAGAGCCATGCATTCTTTGAAAATCCACCACATGGTGTTCATAGGAGACTTCAACGCAAAACTAGGCACAACAGAATGCCGTGAGCTGAAGGTAGGGAAATTTGGAATAGGGCAACGGAACCCAATAGGCTAGCAACTGGCCGACTTCATGGAGAAAGACAGACTCTTTATGATGAACTCTTTATTATGTGTAACGTCCATGTCACACTTATACCGGTAGTTGTTGGGAGCAATAAGCTCAAAGTTGTTGATGAGTATGTTAACCTGGGACAAATAGTCTGACTAGGTAAGTCCAACTTCGGCCGAGAAGTCAATCGACGAATTCAACCCGGCTGGGCAGCGTTCGGTAAATTAAGACACATATTCTCGTCAGGTATACCTCATAACCTGGAAATGAGACTGTACAACCAGTGCGTGTTGCCAGTGATGATATAAGGAACTGAGACGTGGTCCTTCACTGCTGGCCGTATGAGGACACTCCAGGTTGCTCAGCGAGCTATGGGGAGGGCTATGCTCGGGGTTTTTCTACGTGATAAACTTTGAAAGGAGGATATCCGTAGTAGAAACAGAGTAACCAACATAACCCAGCCCGGATTAGTAAGCTGAAGTGGGCCAGCCATATAGCTCGAAGAACCGACAACCAATGGGGGAAAAAGGTTCTCGAGTGTCAGCCTCGTACCGGTAGACGAAGTATAGGGTGACCCCCACTAAATGGAGTGACGATCAGATAAGACATGCAGGAAGTCGATGGAAGCAGGTGGCTCAGGACCGTGCTTTGTGGCATTCCTTGGAGGAGGCTTATGTTCAGCAGTGGACTTGTGAAGAACTGTAATGATGATCATGATGATGATGATGATGAAATAATTAAAATTTTAACAAACAATTTTTATGTTCGAACAATAACGAACAAACGACGCGACGAAAAATTAATAAAAAAATACAAGTGGGGCTAACTCATAGAAAGAGGATATAGACTAGAGAAGTCATCAGCGTATGACGTGTGAGATAAAAGTGGTATAATCCGTCTATGTGCATGTGACCCGAATTTATTATGTAATTATCTATACTGCCATGCATATAGTTGGCTTATAGAGATAAATCTGAATTTATTTTCTTTATTATTTTATGTTTCACTTAAAATATATATATATATATATATATATATATATATATATATATATATATATATATATATTAGGCTAACAGATGTTTAACGTTAAGATTGCGCAAGTTTTAAGTGAAACATAAAATACAACGGTATTTATAACGAAAATTAATTAGACACCACTCAATTGTCTGCCATTAACGAAACTGGTGAAAACACAAACGAAACAGACAACAAAAAACCCGTACGCAAATAGAGACAAAAGACTTAAGCTCTGTCCTATTCGCTCATAGCGTACTTTTCATATGCTTCTTCTCACTCTAGTAGTTATTATTCTTTTAATGGTGAGTCTATTATATATCCTCTGTCTACGGGCTAAGTTCGCTGAGCTCCTCTGGTCACTAGTTGGTATGTGACCGTAGAATTATTCTGTGGCAGTATAGTCACAAACATGGAGGTTAGAGAACAGGAAAACGAACTCTACGTGCTAAAGCATAGCCCGCCTGTCCCCGAAAATTTGTAGAATCTATAGCCGCACTGCCGTTGGTAAGTAGTGTCTGCAAAGTAATATTTGAATTTTTGACAAAAAGAAACATTTAAAAAATGGCCAAATATTATAAATAATAATAATAAATAAATCAATAATAAGTTAATTATTTATATTTGTAATAATTTAAAATAATTAAAATTATTGAGACAACTTAGCCATCGCGGTGTCTTACTTATTTTATCCACATGTATGGGACACTATTTTCCGCAGCGATCGTTCTCCTGTTCTCTAACCACCGTAGTCACAAACTTATGGAGTGTAGAGGTAAGGAGTACATACTTCGAAAAAAGTGTCCGTAAGCAATAAAATAATTATTGTAACAAGAATTATGAAAGTCTGTGCAATAAAAAATTATAAAAAGTTCTTTAAAATTTAAAGTGTAGCTACAGTGGCGCCTCCCTTATTTATCGCTTCCTACGGACACTTTTTTTGTACAGAGTCTGTACTCCTTACCTCTACAGTCTACACTTATAGCCCGTTCACCGTAAGATGTCCCCTGCTGTGATGTTGGCACTATTGCTTGTCAATCTCAGGGCCTTTGTAGTTAGAACATTTTTCTGTTCTATAGAAACTGGCATTGCATATTTAGTTCCACAACTCTCCAAAGGACAGCGCTGGAGTAGGTTTACGTTCGGAAGTGCATTGTTTTAGATAATTAAATCAAATTAAATGATCGTATCACATTGACTAAATCTACGTGTTAATAATGTGAATTTAGATATTTTCACCAGAAAATGAGTTAAACAACTAATTTTATTAAGATTTGGCTGCTTTAAGTCTAGTTTATTCGTTTAATTGGAAGATGGAATATTGGTGTTTTAATTTCTAAACGTGACCAGCACCCTCTACCACCATTTTGTTTGTTTTTGATTCAAAAATGCCAATGTCAAATTCAAAAATTTTGAATTTGACATTGGCGTTTTGTTTTTCTGACGTAACGATTGTGCTTTGAATGTTTTGAATTTTTTATATTTTTCCTATATTTTCTTACAACTTGGCTATTCTTGGACTTTGATTATCTTTGCTTAATATAGTGGCCCATGCACGTGAAAGGGACTTCGATTATCTGTTCTTTCCTTCGGCCATAGTTCGTATAGTTTAGTGATGGCCGCGGATAAAATTTGCTATGTTTCAGGATGTACCAAGAGCTGTGAGTAAATCTAATTATTTACAGGTTTTACCAGTCAATATATTATTTCTTCTTTCTATTTTATATATAAGTCAGTGTCACCTTGGGCAACAATGTGATACCTAGCGCAGACGCAGGTAGCCCAAGAGTTCTGCATCACTTTTACACCCTTAGAGCCAATACATTGCTATGTATTCTTACATACATAAAAAATGGGGGGGGGGGGTTCCGGCACTTAATTCTTTTAGGGGGAGGTTCCTACTCCTCCCCCCATCTACCCGTCCACTCGGCGACCAATAATTCGTGCAGCAGATTACTAAAGAATTACCCTTATAACACTACTACTTATACTACTGTCATTACACTTTTCAAAAACGCTTCTAAAATATTAATTTTTTTTTGTAGGTGAAGATGGCTATATACTTCACAAATTTCCAAACTCTACAAAAGATTCAACACGCTTTTGTACACGGGTTCAAGCAGTTGGTGGAAACTTTCTGTGCTTAGATGATATGTATGTGTTTAAGTACCGAAGAATTTGTCATACACCTTTTGAATCCAAGTACTGGACCGGAGTAAAATGTTAAGTAATATTGCAATACCAGCATTGCATATGAGAGGTTAGTAAAATTTTGCATTAACATTGTAATGATCTATTCTTAATATTATGAATGTTAAAGTTAATATGGAAGTTTGTTCCTCAAATTATTAATTTTACTATCAAACATGAATAATTGAATGTATAAATTTTGAATCATTGTTAAACTATGTTCTGCAATACTAATTTTCAACTTCCATGTTGATGAAATATTATGTATGACATGTAAAGCAATTTTATGGTAAGTTTGTTATTTCTTTTTAACAGTTTGATTCAAATGATAATAAAAAGCTTATAAATTAAGGCTTTTTCAAAGCTCATATGAATATCAAAATCTACACCAGTTTATAAATATTAAACTTGCTCAGAGTACAACTGGGAAGAAACATGAGTTTATGTTATAATAACAAATATATAGTGATCTAAAGACCTTTTCCAGTATTAATGAGAATATATATTGCACCAACATACTATATTGTACAATATGTTCAATGTTTAATTATTTTTTAATCATATTGTCCTTTAGTATCTATTTAAAGTTATGATGATCTTCAATTTGATATCCCATTCTTTCATTTCATTCAATCTTAGAATATCATATTTAAAGTTTAGATGCCCAAATTTGTGCAGTATTCATAAGAAACAGAACAAAAAAGTTAGTATTTCATTGGGTCTTATTACCAAACTTAATTAATCACAAGAGAAGTTACTTGATTTGGATCCGTCTTTGTAAAATTCGAAATTGCTGTAAGATCCATAATTTACATTATAGTATGCATATTTTTCACAGGTGTTCTATTGTACAACTAATACTAATAATAAACTTCCATTTTAATAAAATGGAATGTGTAACTTTTAGCTTCATTTTTATTTGTTTTATTTTATTATGCTACTTGTGGTATTTGTTGTTTGATATTGTCTGTTGGAAGATGTTGGTAGTCCTTCAGCCTTAGTCGTTCAAATTCTACATGGCTAATATGTGTATGCTGTAATTTTTTGCTGATTGGTAGTAGAGGAATTAATCTTTGCAATTAATAAACCCAAGCAGGTTAGAATTTTTATTAGAGCCATCAGTTCACATTTGTCTTTGTACTATTCTTAAGTTGTCAATATATTTCAAGTACAATATAATCATTCATTGTATATATTGATTTTACAGGTGCTGTTGCTAAGATATCACCCTTAGCTGAAGTTACAAATAAAAATAATACTTTTAAAACACGTTATACACAAGAAATTGCTTCAACATCAAGTTATGTGCAAGAGACAACTACTGCTCAAACATCCAGTAAGTTAAAATTGATAATATATTATTTATAAATAAAAATTATTGCATAAATTAAATTGGGGATAATATATTGTAAATTAATTTTATTTAAAAAAAAGTCCCACTGGGTTTTGTGCTGGTTCTGGTAAAGCTTTAATATCAAGTTGCTTTAATAGGGGGTTGTGGGGCGGGGGGAAGGGAGGTGGAGAGGGGTAGATTCGTCCCCCAGCTGTCCCCCCCACCATGAGATGCATGGTATTTTTATATTAAATGTTAGAGATAAAAACTTTATAAAATAATTTATAAGAAAAATCACCTTAATAGGTAGTCGGGGAGGGGGCGTGACCCCTCTTCACCGAAGCAATACCAAAGTTTAGTTGATGGAGCCCCCGTTATTTCTGGGTGGTTTATGAAAAAATAACCACAAATCTTTCTAACCAAACCTATCTGGGTTGGTGTGCCCCAAGTCCCGAGCTTGCTTTGTTCGCTCTTGTACCAAATAAAACACCAAAATGTTAACTTTAATAATTACTTTAAGAAGCACGAATGTAGAATAAATGCTGTAGAAATGAGGTCTTTAAGGAATATGCTAGGGTTGAATCTGAATGACAGGGTGAGAAATTGCGTGATAAGAGATAAATGTGGTATGCAAGATGATGTTGTGACCAGGATTAAGAAAGGAATGCTTCGGTGGTTTGGTCACGTAGAAAGAATGAATGAGGAAAGAGTGACAAAGCAAATTTATATGGCAGATGTGAACGGCCGAGTCGGGAAGGGACGCCCTAGAAAAAAGTTTATCGACCAAATTGGCGATATTTTGAAAATGGGCGACGCTAGAAGTACCCTTAACCGACGAGCATGTATGCGTAGATATATGGATGTAAAGGAGGCGAAAGAGGTATGTCAGGATCGTGCCAAATTCGTTGTGGGGGTGTACTTCTCCCCGAACCGATCTCTCGCCGAGCTCCACAACTCTCTTGCAGAGCTGAGAGCAGTCGTCGTCGGAAGTTATCCCCTCCCCGTACTTGTCCTCGGGGACTTCAATGCCAAGAACTTGGCTTGGGGTTCTCGTCGTACAGATGTGCGGGGTAGGATGGTGGAAGACTGGGCTCTGGAGACAGGCCTGGTCGTCCTAAATCGGGGTTCTGTCCCCACGTGTGTGCGGATGCGGGGCGAGTCGGTGGTGTACATCTCCTTCGCTAGCCCCGCTCTGTCGCCGCGTGCCATTGACTGGCGTGTCATGGAGGGGGTGGAGACCTACTCCGACCACCGGTATATCCGGTTTGATGTCTCCACCCAGCCCTCGAGCGCGCCAGTCCAACAGGCCCCGAGTGGCCCGCGTTGGGCGCTGAAGCAGCTGGACCGGGAGCTCCTCCTGGAAGCCTCGATCGTGCAGCCCTGGGTGTCATCACCGGACAGGCCTGCCGACGTCAATGATGAGGCAGGGTGGTTCCAGGAGGCCATGTCCGAGATATGTGACGTGGCAATGCCCCGAGTCCGGCTAGGAAGCGCCCGGCGTCAGGTGTATTGGTGGTCACGTGAGCTGACGTCTCTGCGCGAGGCGTGTGTCGCCGCGCGGCACCTGTACACCAGGCATCGCAGGCTCCGCATTCGTCCACCGAATGCGGCAGCCATTGAAGCGGAGCTGTACGAGGGATACAGAGCGGCGAAAACCGCCCTCCGGGAGGCTGTCCTGCGGGCCCGGGATCGGGCCCGTGAGGAGATGCTGGAGACTCTAAACAGAGATCCGTGGGGGCGCCCTTACAAGATGGTGCGGGATAAACTCCGCACCTGGGCCCCCCGCTGATGCAAAGTCTCCGGCCCCAGCTCGTGGAGGACGTGGTGAGCGCTCTGTTCCCTGCGCGAGGGGAACATCCGCCCCCGCCTATGGCTCCGCCACCTGCGGTGCCGGAAGCGGACCACCAGGACGACGACGACGACATCCCGGAAGGGACCGGGGTAGACCTGAGAGTGGCGGTACGTAGGCTCAAGGCCAGGAATACCGCCCCAGGACCCGATGGCTTGCCTGGCAAAGCCTGGGTCCCGGCCTCGGAGGCTCTCGGGCCCCGACTGAAGGGGCTCCTAAGCGCATGCTTGGAGAGAGGCCAATTCCCGCTTCGTTGGAAGACGGGGAAGCTGGTCCTCATTCGGAAGCCGGGGCGCCCTGCGGACTCTCCGTCCGCATACCGGCCCGTGGTGCTGCTCGACGAGGTGGGCAAGCTCTTTGAAAGAGTCATTGCAAACCGCCTCGCCGAGCACCTTGCGGGGACGGGGCCGGATCTTGCGGAACACCAGTTTGGTTTCCGCAAGAGGCGCTCTACGGTGGACGCCATCATGCGCGTGAGAGCCCTCACGACGGGGGATGCAGTGGCCAGATGGGGGGTTGTCTTGGCGGTGTCTCTCGACATCGCCAACGCCTTCAACTCCATGCCCTGGAGCTGCATTAGGGAGGCACTCCGGTATCACCTGGTGCCGACCTATCTCCGTCGTATAGTCGGGGACTACCTGACGGACAGGGCCGTCATCTACCCCGGTCGCAACGGTGTGTGGAACCGACGAGAGATGTCGTGCGGTGTCCCACAGGGTTCGGTTCTGGGGCCACCTCTGTGGAACATCGGTTACGACTGGGTGCTGCGCGCCGACCTCCCTACCAGCGTCAGCGTAGTTTGCTACGCTGACGACACGCTGTTACTGGCACAAGGGGGGTCGTACGAGGCGGCGGCGGAAACTATGACACGCGGGGTTGCGATAGTCGTTGAGAGGATTCGGCGACTGGGTCTCGAGGTGGCTCTGCACAAGTCCGAGGCCATGCACTTCCATGGTCCTCGGAACAGGCCACCACCGGGATCCTCAGTGATGGTAGGAGGGGTATCCATCGGCGTCGAGTCGACGCTGAAGTACCTAGGACTCGTCCTCGACGGCCGATGGAACTTCGTTGAGCACTTCCGACGTTTGGCTCCCAAACTGGAACGGACCGGGGCTGCCTTCAGGCGGCTCCTGCCGAACCTGGGAGGGCCAAACGCCTCCTGCCGGAGGCTCTACGCGGGAATTGTGCGGTCCATGGCCCTTTACAGGGCCCCGGTGTGAACCTGAACGCGCCCCAAAGGGTGATTGCCGTGAAAATGGTTCGCGGCTACCGCACGATCTCCCGCGAGGCGGCGAGCCTCCTTGCCGGATTGCCGCCATGGGATCTGGAGGCGATAGTCCTCGCGCGCCTGCACGAGACATGGAGACAGCGACTGTCGCAACCCCGTGCTGGGCACGCCACTATAGCGGCGATAAGACCTCTCTTTGAGGAGTGGCTTGAGAGACGCCACGGCATCCTCACCTTCCGCCTGACGCAGGTCCTCACCGGACACGGTGTGTTCGGAAGGTTCCTGCACCGAATCGGGCGGGAGGAAACGCCCGGGTGCTCCCACTGCGAGGATGGACCGGAGGACACGGTGGAACACACCGTGGAGGTGTGCCCTGCTTGGGCGGAGCACCGCCGTGTCCTCGTAGCGGCGATAGGCGGCGGCGACCTCTCGCATCCGGCCCTGATCGAAGCCATGGTCCGAAGCGAGACGGAACGGGATGCCGTCACCACCTTCTGCGAAGCAGTGATGCTAGCGAAGGAGGTGGCGGAGCGGGAGAAGGAGAGAGCAGCAGCTTTCCTCCCCGGCCGCCGCGGGAGACGCCCTGGGCGTCGGGGGCTACGTCGTGGCCCCCGGCCACCGTAGGCGCGGGCCTGTGGACGGCGAGCAATGGGTAGCTCGCCGTCCGTCCGTCTAACGACGACAGGCCGTGTCGACGGCGCGTTTTGTTCCACGCGCGCCTCAAAGAGCTGTCAGCAGCGTGAAGGGGCCCGCAAGGGCCGACGCCTGCCGGGGCTGCGGGCTGTTCGAAAGAGATACCGCGGCTCCGGAACGTAAGGGCACTGAAGGAACACGGATGGTTTTTAGTCAGTAAAAGTCTGACACTCCCTTACGCTCCACCCAGAGCGAAAGGCGTCATAAGATGATTTTCCATCCGCAAAAAAAAAAAAAAAGATCGTGCCAAATGGAAGTCCGTAGTCTCTGCCTACCCCTCTGGGTGACAGGCGTGAGTGTTTATGTTTTTTTTTTACTTCAATAAGTAAACATATTTTATCACTTTTGCCATTATATTTCATCATGTTTCGCCTGCACAAGTACTCCACTATTGCATTATTAAAATATACAATATCTTAAAAACGGTTCAGTTTCGTGTATGGTGTTATGATTCAAAATGCTATCAACTTGCTACAATTAAATTTATTTTTACTAAACTATAGTACAAATTTTCTTGGTCTATATAAATATAATGTTTTGCATTTTAATTTCAGGCCTGAAGGTGACTGTACAGAAACGGGAGGCAGGTGATTTCTGGTTCATTTATGGTCAGTGATTCGTCGTATTTTGATGCGACGAATCTTCGGAGATTTCAAGCTTGAACTCCTTATTCGGCTTGATAGGACCACTTTATGTACAGGAACGGGAGGCAGGTGCTCTTCAATGATTGATGTATTGAACGTTTGTTGGTTATATTTAAGTCGTCTTATTGCTAACAGTGTGTATCAGGTAATAATCAAAATTTAAACAGACAGATCTTATAACTAATTGCACGACGTGCTGTGATTGGTTGCCAACAATGACGAGCTCTGATTCGTAGATAAAAGTTTGGTGTTCCGGTGCGTCGCTAGGCGGCGTTAGTAGTCGCGCCAACAGTGACTAAGCCCAAAAGGACTCAAATTGGTACAAGAATTACAATGTTAAAAAAGAAACTTAAAAGCTTGAACATAGCAAATGAGAAAGTATGAAGAAAGAACAAAAAGACTGAAGAAGAAAATGAATCTATTAGAAAATACTACTTTCTTGAAAGCATTTAAAAGTTGAATAAAACTAAATTTACGGATTCTATCGCGTTTATTTAACTGATTTTACTTATTTTTAATTCCCGACGTTTGGGGTGCTTTACAGCACCCATGGTCACGGGGTGGACTGTAACGTCGTGAACTGAAACGTCGGGAATTAAAAATAAGTAAAATCAGGTAAATAAACGCGATAGAATCCGTAAATTTAGTTTTGTTCAATGTATAGTGTTCGCGTAAATTTAAGAAATCATTAAGCATTTAAAAGTTTTACCTCAATGGCAACAGTTTTTACGATGCTACAATTTCGAGAATGTGGTGAACACAAAAGGGACAGACAATTCACACCTGATGAAAAAGTGATGGCATTACATTTTTTTAACATGGGCCAAGAGCCTACAGAATGCTGCAAAAGATATTTGTTCTGCCATCACCTTTCACCTTAAGCAGGATGGTATCTAAGGCCAATATTAAGCCTGGTATAAATGAAAACATATTTTACCAGCATCTATCTTAAATGAAAGCCAATGATAAATTGTGTACACTGGTTTTTGATGAAATGGCCTTAACACCACATATTGGTTATGACAGGAAAAATGACAAGATTACTGGTTTACACAATGATTACTTATATTTACGCGAACACTACACACTGAAATAATACTAGTTTTTACGGATTTTATCGCGTATATTTATTATATAAATATCCGACGTTTCGAGCGCTTTACAGCACCGGATCGTCGGGTATTTATAGTTAAATATACGCGATAAAATCCGTAAAAACTAGTATTATTTCAATTACTGGTTTAGTTGACAATGGTGATGTAGTGAGGACTGAACTTATAATAGAGGTATTCTAAAAACTATAAACAGCCGATATCATATTCATTTTGTGCTTGCAGTACAAAAAAAGCTGAATTAGCCTTAATGATTAAAAGAAATATAAGAAAATTGAAGGGGTCTGGCTTTAAAATCCTTGCTACTGTATGTGACCAGGGAACATCAAATGTTAGTGCCAAGTGGAACATAAAGTACATTTACAGTAGATAAATATTGAAATATGGTGGTAGATAAATATTGAATATACAGGGTAACATAATAGGTAAAATAATAGGAAAAACTTTGTTTCATAGCATATATGCTCCGAATTATGTTTTAGACATTTTTTATAAAATCTTTGATTAAAGGAATTAAGCAAAAGTGACTAAATTCAGTCAGTCAGTCATACCTGCAGTATCTTTGCTCTCATTGGGGTAATTAATAATGTTTTGAAAACAAATCAAAACAAAGTTGTTAAAGACAAATATTTATTTAACATTAATTATGAATATGTTTCAGTTGTAAAGTTTTATTTGCAACCTAATCCACGTTGGTTAAAATTCGTGCTTTACTCTTAATTTTAGGTATTTTATCAGGTTACACTTATGTCTGCTTACTTATCCATCATCCAGTAGTTCATTTTCTCCCGCATCAACATCTAAGAGCAATTATAAAAAAAAATTGAATATACAGGGTAACCCTGTATATATATTTCAATATAAATTATATTGGTTAAGTCGACTTAGATCCTTTAGGGGGTTGTAATTTGCATCATTACCGACTATTACGACTATGAAACACCATACATCAAACCTAACCGTTTTCAAGATATTGGATACTTAAGTTTCTTTTTTTATAAAAATTGTCAACTTTTGTCCATTGTACTATTTTTTTGTAATTTGTGCGTCTTATTTTATTTTTCTTATAACTTTTGTGTAGTAGATAAGTTGCAATATTATTTTAAATACCAAGATCTTAGGTAAATAAACTAAATTTTATGTTATTTTATTTCGATTAATTTACTTTGTATACTGTCATTACTGTCTACTTATAATTACTGTTGGATTTATTAATTTAAAATTGTTACTTTGATGAAATATATTGACTGATCGACATTTATTTATTTATTTCTGAAATTGTGTAGATTGCTTAGTTCTTAATTTTTTTACTGGTTATGGGTGTAAATTACCTGAATAAAGATGATTATTATTTTTAAATTGAGTTTTCTTTTTTATGATTTACCTTTGATTACATAATTCTGCAACTAACTAGTTTTGTGCCTATATGCACAAAACTAGTTAGTTGCTGAATTATGTGATCTTGTAAAATTAATTAAAAATAATCAGTACACCAGGGATTGGGCTATACTATATATAGAATATCGTCCGTTTAGTTCGACAACTCCACTATAGATGTCTCTGTACCACGCAATCGACTAGCAACTCTATTCCAGGTATATATAATGTACTCTGTGGTCAATCTGTTGTCAGTTTGTGATTATAACGCTCGTTTTTGTGTTATTATTTAAAATATTCCGAATTAATTATGCCGAAACCATTTAGAAGCAGTGCAAGAGAGGTTGTGTTGAAGGTGCGTGCCTTTTGTGAGGGAGAAAAGGCAAACCAAGCCCCGTTAATTCCACTCAATCAAGTGCGAACTCGCGTCGCCGCCATGACAGGTTAGTAAAATAGGGATGCCAGCTTCATGCGAAATGCCTTTAGTATGGGTAATAATAAGAAATTACTAACATTACGAATTAAAATAAAAAAGTACGTATCTCAGTTAATTTAATTTATTTTTTATGATAATGTCTGTATTTGTATTTTATAAATATTTAATTTTATAAAATGATACAAATTTGGTGTCTATTTCAGGCATGTCGGAGAAAACCGTGAGTAGAATATCTAAAGAAGGTGAAGCTGCTGTCTCTACATCTCAAAAACTCAAGTCTCCTGGAATACACCGTCAAAGACGTAAAACGGTGGATCTTGATGATTTCGATTTATGCGCAATAAGAAACAAAATCCATGAAATGTATACTGTAAGAAAAGTTGTTCCTACTTTAAATAAATTACTTGTAGAATTAAAGAATGACATAAACTTTGGTGGAGGTCAAACGACTTTGTGGAAAATTTTAAAACAAATTGGATTTCAGTATAAAAAGTGTGGTTCAAAACGGAAAATTTTAATGGAAAGGCACGGCATAGTTGCATGGAGACGCAAGTATATCGTTACTATGAGGCAAAATCGAGCAGATAGTCGGCCAAAAGTTTTCTTAGATGAAACATACATTCACGCATCGTATGCAGTGAAAAAATGTTGGCAAAAAGATGACGAGGACGGAGTACTAATAACTGATTCTGTTGGAACGCGGTGGATAATTATTAATGCAGGTGGAGAAATAGGGTTTATTCCTAATGCATAATTGATTTTTAAATAACAGAGTAAATCAGGAGACTACCATGACGACATGAACAGAACCAATTTTATAAAATGGCTTTCAGAGAAACTTATACCCAATTTGCCTCCGAACTCCTTAGTCGTGATGGATAACGCTCCCTATCATACCGTACAAGTAAATAAAGCACCTACTATGAGTTCCTCCAAACTTCAAATGCAAAATTGGATAACAAATAAGGGATTGTCTTATATACCAACAATGCTGAAAGCAGAAATTTATGAAATTATAAAAGAGCACAAAGAAGCGCCGATTTATGAGGCTGACCAATTATTGCTTTCTCATGGCCATAAAGTGGTTAGGTTGCCCCCTTACCACAGCGATTTAAATGAGATTGAGTTTATGTGGAATCTTTTAAAGAGACGAGTAGCCAGCAATAATGTCGGCCAAGAAGCTGGGAATATCGTGAAATTAACTGAAGAAGCTTTTTCATCTATAACCCCTCAGGATTGGCAAAAGCAGTGTGAACACGTAAAAAATTTAGAAGACAAGTTTTATGTGCTTGATGGCTGTATGGGTGATATTACTGATAAATTCATAATTGAATTAGGAAATGACAGCAGCACAGATTCAGATACGACAGATGACGACGTTTATGAAAGTGACAGTGATACGAGTATGTCTGGGATTGTTCCTTTCGACCATAATTATTGTCGGAAAAAATAAATCAATAAATAATTTAAAAATTAAATTGTGTTATCATTCACAACCTTACTAGTCTTATAACTAACTGTATATTATTTAAATAAGCAAGTAAAACATATTAATCAGGGGTTTTCAAGTTTGGATAATTTTGCCAGCAACCACCAAGTGGGGTAAATGCTCCATATATTTTTGGCAGCACCGTAGCCAATGCTGCCATTTCCCAAGGCAGGGGACATCTTAGAGATAGCGCGCACGGGTAACTTTTGTCCCCGTAACTGTTTCGTCACTCTTATCAAGTCTGTGGATATGTATGGAGATGCGCGCATGTTACGACGTGACAACTGGGTGACACTTTTGTACGCCGACCGGCGAACAAGCCCGTGACGAAACTGTCACCGTGCCGTTAGGTTTTCATAGCAGCGCGCGCACGGGTGACAAAATTGTCATTCCACGTGCGTCGTTCGTTCGCATTTGCATTTCGACTATCGACTTTGGCGCACGCAAAATGGCATCATCAAATACGCAAAACGTAATTCGTGATGATGATATTGACAATGATGTACTTATAGAAGAAGTGGAAAAGAGACCTGCTCTTTATGACAAAAAGCTGAAAGAGTATTCAGATATTAATTTCAAAATTAAGGCATGGGAAGAAATAAGTAGAATAATATTTTCCAATCCTTGGAGTAACTTGTCGCAACAAGAAAAAACAGAAGCTGGTGAGTTTCATATTTTTATTTCTAGTAAATATATTACTTGTCATTGTATTACATTTATGTCATACAATTATTATTCAGGGTGGTATTGGGATCGTGATTCAAACTTATTTTTTTCTAACTCGGTGAATGATTTCAATTTCAGGTATAAAAATGGTTTTCAATTATTTTTAGGCAATTAGGCAAGTCTAATTTTACTTTGTTGCTACACGACCCCGATGCCACCATGTATTACTTAGATACATAGCTAAAACAAAAGTTGCACATCGGAAATAGTAAGTAGGTATTACCTACATATAGTTGTTTAGTATTTTAGTCATCACTCTGGGGCATTACCCCCACTATCGAACTAGTTGGTAGGTAGATACAATCAAAAGTACACCTTCTAGGCCTGCCTACTTGCCTTAGAAGACCAATAAAGTTACCAATAAATGTTTGGAGTTATTTGACGTGCACTTGACTACAATAAGATTAAATTTTAAATTTTGTTATATTGCCATGATACAGGCCCTTGCGGTGAAGTAAAGTAAGAAGCATAATAATTACGTATATTTGCTGCTGATATGATTCTATTGGACGGATTTGTTGTAAAACTTTCTAATGGACATTCATAAACAGTATCAATAAATTGAATGCCATCTCTACACCGTACAAAATTATGTAAAATGCAACACGTTTTTACTATTATATCAGCAAAATCGAGACTGACATCAAGGGGCCTGTGCAAAATTCGCCATTTATTACTAAGTATACCGAAAGTGCATTTGACTATACGTCGTGCCCTCGTGTGACGATAGTTGTAAATTTTTTTCATAGTAGATAATGATTTTCTTGCATACGGTCGCAAAATGTGCCGCGACAAACCAAATGCCTCATCTGCTACCAGACAAAATGGTATTTTTTTCCCATTTTCATCATTAGGCAAAATACGATCTTGTGGTATATTTAATTGATTTTGCTGCAAACTTTTGCCCATGCTAGAATTTTGAAATACACCGGAGTCACTTGATGCTCCATTAGCACCAACATCTATATATACAAATTTATAATCGGCATCTACCCATGCCATAAGAATTGTGGAAAAGTACTTTTTGTAATTAAAACAACTTGAACCAGCATTTTCCGGCTGTATCATCCTAATATGCCTTCCATCAATTGCGCCAATTATATTAAGAAAATTTAACCGTTGGTAAAACTGATTAGAAATAATCAGCCAATCTTCTTCAGTCTTTTCAGGCATGTATAGTGAATGTAAATTCCATATTTCGGTACATGTAGACTTTACAATTTCTCGTACTGTAGTAGCACCTAACAAATATTCAAATGATATACTGTAGAAACTGGCGCTAGTCGCAAGATATCTGAAACAAATAAACTGTAAATTAATATTACATATAAACAAATATACATAAAAACTTAACTCATAAATACATATTAATAATTTCTTTGCTAAATTAATTTTTTTATACTATTTGAATTTCCAGGTAAACTTGTACAGAAAAGGTGGAAATATTTAAGAACTTGTTTTTCACGTGAGCTACGCGATCAAAAATCCACCAAATCTGGTCAGGCCGCTACAAAAAGAAGAAAGTACAAACATTTTGACCAACTTTTATTCCTTGTCCCAAGCATGGACACTCGAGAGACCTCCGGCAACGCAGAGGACATTTGTTGCGAAGAAGATAGTAGGGATGCTGATGAAGATGTATCACAGCGAAGCCAATATTCCCGAAAGAAAAATAGGAATACAATACCTTACGAAGAAAGGCTTCTAGACATTTTAGATAAAAAAGGGTTGACGATAACAAGTTTATTGAGGCTATGAGGAATAATAAAAGCAATTGTGATAGCGACGACAGGGAAAAGCATTTTACGCTATCTTTGTTGCCATTGTTAAAAGCAGTCCCGGAGGAGAATAAACTAGAAGTACAGATCAAAATATTACAAATTTTTCAAGACCTGCAAAAACAAAACTCCCACAGCGCCCGACGATATTATTCTCCTACGTATAGTTCGTCTCCAAGTTACATAGAAAGTCCTCAAAATTTCCGAATCCTACCCAAGTATTCTGTGTCTCTACCCTGGTCGAGTCCTCAAAATCAACTTCACATAGCTACAAAGCCGACTTTGTCCCCTTCTCCAATCCAAAGTATTCCATCTACAAGTCCTCAAAATTTCCGAATCCTACCAAAGTATTCTGTGTCTTTACCTCGGCTGAGTCCCCAAAATCAACTTCACATTGCTACAAAGCCGACTTTATCCCCTTCTCCAATCCAAAGTATTCCATCTACAAGTCCTCAAAATTTACAAATCAATCCCAACTATTCTGTCTCTTTACCACCACCACCGCCAAGTCCCCAAAACAACCTTCACTTGGCTACATCTACATACACTCAGTCGAATTCATCTGCTCGTAATCAAAACCCGATACTTCATGAAGACTCTTTAGCCTCGAGTACTATTCAATCGTATGTTTCACAGTTTGCAGCTGACTCTAATGAAGATACCGAAGTTTATGATATTATCCATGAGTACAATATCACCACGGAAGATAATTAAATGAATCCTTACTTTTTAAATTAAAATCACATTGTAGTTATTTTGATTGAAATAAAAATCATTTAAAACTACTTCTTTTTTTTACTTACCTCAAAGTTACAGCGAGTCTTTCTTCAGCTGGGACATCTCATGTTCGTATTTTGTTATAATAATGCAGGTCCTAAAGTGCGAAGTAATTCATCAAAACTACTAACACTCATTCGGAAATATTTAAAAAAATTATTTGGATGTTCTCGAAGTTTATAAAACATAGTATAAAACTTTCCACTTAGTAGCCTGTCACTCCAAAGGGGGTGTACCCAGCATTCTTTTCGCTTTCTTTTTCTCCTGAGTCTGATGAGTTCATAAACAATGACCGTCTCTTCGAAATCCATATCGGAAAATGACGCTTTGATTTTGTAAAACGTTTTGTCACTGTCAGCTTTCGTGAGCGCACTCCACTTTGGAAAGGTGGCGTGACAATGACAAAAACTTTAATGTAACGGTGACAAAAGTTACCCGTGTGCGCTATCACTAAGTGTTAGCGCGCACGGGCAACTTTTGTCACCGTTGAACTGGCTATAGTACTCTTATTAGTTTGTGGTCTACACTCCTTAAGTTTCTGGTCTGGCCGTAGACAGAAAGTCTGGCTCTGGTTCCTGTCTACGTTCTGTGGTTTCTGTCACGCGTGTATTATCTGACTAGTAACTAGTATATAGTTATCTGTGGCGTGTATCTTGTTAGTTTGGTTTCTGTTTAGATGTCTGGATTAATAAATATTTGTGCATATGGAAATGACTCTGAGTCTGAAACTGATGAATGTGAAATCAGTGCCCTTACGGTTACGGAATTAAAGAGGCAAGTTAAAATTATTATAAATGTTAGCAAGGATTAATAAAGCAGCTTTTTAGCTTCATCACATTTATCACTAGTAATAATAATGTAACAAAAATAAACTGACGTGACATTGGCAGAATACTTTTTGGAGCCAAAAAAGATAAAAACATAAAATAAGAAGAAGAAAATAAACTACGCTCATCCCAAAAATAATTGATTAGGTACATAAAAAATCTTACAAATTTGACGAAGATGACAGTCGATATAGGCTATGCCAGATTGTTGATTGAAAATTTTCAGCAACATTTTGTTCTATTTTGATAGTTTAATTGTGCTGAGCATGGAACACTGTCTGTGTATATAAGAATGTCTAGGAGGCAAAGTTCTGCCTCATTAATTGTTATTATACTTACCCTCAGATGAAGTATAAAAAGGTAGATATCGCACCTACAACAAAAAACTGTAATCAATTTTATAACTTTGTGTGAGTCAGAGAAGGATCTGTCAAGTCCGCATGTCCCATGTTTGTAGTTTGATATTTTGTTCTGGATTCAGAGGAAGTGAGAGATACAAGTGTCGTGCCTTTTTTGCTTAAAATTTATTGTTTTATTAAGTGTTGTTGATTTACTATAGTAAATTTTCCTGTCTTGGTGGAGGTTTTATTATCTGTAAATTAGTAAGTGTAGTTGTGCCGTTTTTATGTAATTTTTGTTGTAGTAATATAATGGAGGACGAACCTCCCGATCCCGGAAGGGTTCGCAATGATTCCTTTTCCTTACCCATTAACATTGATAATGTAGAACTAATTAACCGTAAACGTGCCCAAGTAAGTAACGAGTCTGCCCATCCACAAAAAATAGTTAATACTGATACAAATCAACAGTTTCCTTCAATACAATCCTCATATACCCATCCTGATTTTATTAATAAAAAAGTTAAGTACTCTCAAGATGATGCCGCTCCTTTTCTAGTTCACGTAAGTAAAATCTCAAATGATCAGCTGTCTGGAGTAACTCTTAAACCAATTAAATTCGGTCACTTTCTGTATCATAACAATATTAAAAATTTTCTGGACTATCCATGATGGAGTCAAAAAAGTTGGACGAAATAGAATATCAGTGGAGTTTAAAACAGCTGCAGATGCAAACACCTTTATCGATCACCCAGCTCTCCAAATTTCTAAATATGAAGCAACCATCCCCTCATATAGTATCACTCGTATGGGGCTAGTTAGACAAGTTCCCATAGAGTGGACACTAGAAGAATTAATAGCAGCTATAGAAATTACCTCTGGCTACGGTTCTATAATTAAAGCACGGCGACTTAATAGACGATCAGTTAGTGACAGCAATAGCGTTTCATAGGTTCCAACTCAGACGGTTGTTCTAACTTTTTCTGGACAAAGACTTCCTCCCCATATTTACTGTTTATACACCTCAATGCCAGTGGAAAAATATGTTTTGCCACTAATTCAGTGTCATAAATGTTGTAGATTTGGCCATGTTACTTCCCAGTGCCGATCATCCCCTCGCTGCTGTGTATGTGCACAGAATCATGAAGGTTTATCTTGTACTCGACAAACTCCTACTTGCCTATTCTGCTCTGGTCGATGTGAAATAAAAACTAGAATTATGTGTTTGGTCTAGATTTTTTACCTACGTACTTAAAAGTCTAATATTGTAACCTTGTTATCTTCTCCATTCCCCCTCCCTCTTAACATCATACTGGAATCTAATAAAAACTACCCCAAGAGTGTACCCGCACTCCTGGTGATGGAGAATCCCTCGCTGAGCATCCACGACAAAGCTACTTTACTCTCCCTGAGCGTGGGTGCTTAGGCTGCTACGCATATTCTGGGGAAGGGGGGGGGGAATTCTGGTCGTGACTAAAACTGGTAGAGGCAAGCGGAGCAATAAGCCCAAGGCGACCTCTGTCACACTATTCGTGCGTTTTTGCAACATCAGGACACTTCATTACAATATTAATGCTGTCCACTACCACCCGGAGACGGCGTAGCCGCCCTTGCTCTTCTAAACCGAGACTTAGGTGTCCTCTCTGGCTGATACATCATATCTCTCCTACCCGGGGTACTAATTAGAAAATTCCTTTGTGCCCCCGGCTAGAGTTTGTACAATTTTGCATTTACTAAAATATTCTTTTTTTCATTTAGAAAAGTATATTTTTAATTCCATGGAAATTTATTTTTTATTTCAACTAGTTTTTTTTAGTATTAACCCTTAAGTGCATGAACTTTTTGTTTTAATTCATTTAAACATATAATTTAGATGTTTAGGTCTTAAATTTGGGAAAAATAAAGAAAAAAATATATTTTTATTTTTTAAAAGTAATTTTAATAAAAAAAGTTTGTATCATTTTTGATACATTATGCATTAACGTCATTTTTGTATGGTAAGATAAGTAACTTTCTTACCTAACCAATTGTGAAAGTAAAAAATGTGGTTTACTTTGCGTGGGATAATCTTCAACAATTTTACAACAGTGTTCCCAACCACTCCCAGATATGGTTCGTTTTCCATCATAGGTTCATTATTTTTTCGTGTATAAATTATAATTTTGTATGCATACCCTACAAGAGAACATAGCATATAAGGTTTGAACCCCCTATTTGTGAGGTTTATTTGGGAGGTATTGTTTTAGGAAGTGACCCATTTTCGTTGCACACATTTTTGTGTGTTCATCTATGGAAAGCCTTTGATCTATATGATCTGAAAACTCTCATTCAGATGTTCTACCACAGGTCGCAGCTTGTGTAGTTTATCGTGGTTGGGGTTGTCTATAGGCAGATGTTTGGAGTTGTCATTAAAATTTAATATAGTTCAAATTTTGTTTATATCTATATAAAGTCATACTCTGTATAAAAGTTGCAGCCTATATACGTCCCACTGCTGGGCTCAGGCCTCCCCTCATTTCTGAGAGGGTTTTTAGGGCAAGGAAGTGTCCGCCGCGCTGCCCAAATGCGTGTTGACGAACTTCACATGTCTTCGAAATATTTTTTTTCTTATTCCTCAGACATGCAGGTTTCCTCACGATGTTTTCCTTCACCGCCAAGCACGTGGTAAATCAGCACTTAAAATTGCAATTAACAATTTCATTGGTGCCGGCGGGGATCGAACCCGGGTTACTCGCGTTCTGTTATATTTACAGCGAGCTCTATAACTTAGGGAGAATATTTTGTCTCGTTCTGAAAACGAATGCTTTCTTCCCAAAACTCTGAGGAACGTTTCATCCATTTGAGTCTAGCAGTTTCAATCGTAATATGACACCTGTTGGGAATATTTTGTGCGGAACCACTACCTTCACTCACTAAGGGAGGATTATCGTCATTTCGCAAATAATTTTCGTCATTTACAAGAGGTGGTATACCTTCGTCCCGGATTTGAGGCTTATGGAAATCACCGGAACCCATTTGTTCTTCCCCGTGATTTACTAAAGCAGCACGAATTTCATCAATATTTGGGTGATAATCTAATTCATAATCATCAGACTCTGCTTTCTCCTCCGATAAAAGTCCACCTTCCAATATTGCTAAAAGGTCTTCAATCTCATTATCTTTTATTTTTCTTTTTTCCATGCTCCAAAAGTGAGGGAAAACATATAACAATCACATAACATACAAGCCTACTATAATAGCGAAAATGTATAAACGGGACCTACTAACTGCATAATGTATCATTTTTGATACAACTGAAATTATCATTTTTTTTAATAAACTCCAGTAAAATTCACTTGAAATATGTTTTTAACAGTGAAACAATACTCTTACCTGTATTTTTAATATTTTTTCGGGTCAGCTTTTGTGTTAAAATCACTAAAAAATAAATCAATAAAAAGTTATAATTCCACGAAAAAGGTTATGACAGACAGGAAAAAAGTTTTCATAGTTACCGCCAAATTATTTAGGAAATTGTCATCGATTACTTAAACATTCTAAAAGATGATTAGGCAAAGGTCATATTTAACATACAGCGTAGTTGTATGTACGTAGTTTAACAAAATTATGAATCGATAATCTCATCGTATCATTTTTGATACAATATGCACTTAAGGGTTAAGTTATTTTTTTATAATAAACATGTTTTAAATTACATATGTTGTATATTTTATTGATGCTTACATGCTCACTGGACAATCTATCAAGAAGACTTTTAAATGATTTACAGACGCCTCCTACGTGCTTCATTTTTCTTGAATTGTTATATTGCTGAAATTTATTAAAACAGACAGATATACTTTCGCATTTGCATTGCATATTGCTCTTATAGTTGTAGTATTGTAACTCGATTTTCAGGGACTTTTAAAAAAAAGTGGCAACACTTCTCTGACTCTTCTTCTTCTTCTTTCTTTTGTGTAAAATGAAAGCTTATGAGTTTAATTAAAATAAGAGTCTGTGATAATACAAGGATTCAGTTTTCTTCCGAGAATTTTGACAAATCTATTTGTTGAATTACCTAGAACAAATATGACAAACCCAGGTGTTAGACTCTTACCCGTATGTTAAAAGTGACAACGATTTAAAGTTTCATATTATTAGTATTAATAAAATCACATAAAATATACACAAAAGGAGTACTGGTATATGTTAAAAGAGAATTAAAATCTATAGGTCGAGGAATATAAGGAGGAAGGTAATCATAAAGGGAGGAGGATAATTTAGGACAGTTGAAAAAATATGGTTTGTGGAACCTTCATCTAAGCCACATTCACACAATGAGCTATCCCTTACTCTGATTTTTGCCAGATGTGCATGTGTACAGGCGTGTTCAATTCTTAATCTACAAACGATTGAAGTTGCATGTATATTTGCTTTGTTAAATTTAAAGAACCAAGGCTTGGGAGGAATAACCTCTTGGATGGTAGCACAATGTTAAAGGTAAGCACTATGTTTACCTTTAACATTTTTGGAAACTGCCCATAATTTATTCCAATTTTCATTCAGTTTCCTTTTAGCTAGCAAAATTAGGTCATGTGAGTAGATTAAATTTTGTAGAATGCCATTAGCAATTGCATTTTTAGCGAGTACATCAGCTGTTTCGTTACCATGGTAACCACTGTGGCCTGGAATCCAGGCCACTGAAACATGGATTCCTTTAAGATGGCATCTGAATAGGGTATTTTTTATTTTAAGAATTAGTGGAAATTTATGTTTGTTATGGAATTGATTGGACAAAATAGCTAACAAACAACTTTTTGAATCTGTGAAAATAACTGTTTTATTAAGATTATGTGACTACATATAACAAAGCTTCACTGATTGCAGTTGCTTCACCGGTAAAAGTGGAGGATAGTGAGGGGCATTTAAAGTTAAGAATGATTTTGAACTTAGGAATCCAAACAGCAGCTCCAGTATAGTCTTCATCAGACTGTTTTGAAGCGTCTGTGTACATGACAAGCCAATCTTTAAAGGTGTTTTCTATAATTTCTTTTAATTTCAAATTTGCCATTGGAGAATCCTTTTCTATACCTAGATCTAGATGAATGTCGGGTTGGTAAACAATAGCCTCGTAAGGAACATCAAAGAGTGAATTTATTTTACATTGAAATATTGGGTAAGGAAGCTGTAGAAAAATTACAAAACTTTTAAACAAGCAGGGAGAGTCCTTATGGGTCCAGTATCGGTCAGATGAGATATACTCTGAAAGAAGATGCAATTTAGGAATTAGGGGATGATCTGAAAGCTGGCAGATCTTAAATAAGAATCTGTCTGAAAGGTATTGCCTTCTTAATCTTAAAGGAGGATCTACGCACTCAACCTGAAGAACATTTATTGGTGATGATTTCATTGCCCCTGTAATAATGCGAAGGCATTTCGATTGAATTTTGTCCATAACTTTCAGGGATGATTTATTGCAAGGCTTCAACAGAAAACATCCATAGTCAAGGTGGCTTCGTATTAAAGCCTAGTGCAGTAATTTCTGAGAAAAAGGATGGGACCCCCCACTAAACACCTGACAAAGACCGAACAATATTTATGTTTTTTTTCGCACTTTTGTGTTATATATTCAATGTATGGACCGAAGGCCAATTTCGAATCAAGGATAACTCCCAAAAATTTAACATTGCCTCTAACTGGAATAGGTTGCTTATCATATACAACAGATATATCGGGAACTCGCCTTTGGCGGGAAAAGATCACCACACTACTCTTGGCCACAGATGAGGAGAGGCCATGATTAGTTAACCATTCTTGTAAATAATCCATGGATGAGTTTGGACGGGAACATGGCACTGTGAAGTTCTTTGAGGAGATGTATAGAGCTAAATCGTCTGCATATTGAAGAACATTACAAAAAGAATTTACTGAAAGTTCTAAATCGTGAGTATATATAGAATAAAGGAAAGGACTAGGAACTGAGCCTTGTGGAAGTCCTTTCCATATAGTTTTTGGGGGAAGCAGGAGATTTTTAACATTTATAGATATTGATCTAGAAGAGAGGAAGTTAGAGACGGAATTGACTATCCTCACTGGAATGCTCAGATTAAGCATTTTCTGCCTGAGCACAGGAAGAAGCACATTATCATATGCAAAAGAAATATCCAAGAAAACTCCTATGAGAAATTCATGTGTTGAAAAAGCAATATGAATATCTGTGACCAAAGTACTTAGGCTATCCATGGTACTTAAACCTTTTCGGAAACCGAATTGGCTTTTAGGTAAGAGATTGTTCCTTTCCAAAAACCACTCCAAGCGATTTTTTTATTAAATGTTCCAAGATTTTTGCCAAAGTACAAGAAAGGGCAATAGGTCGGTAACTGGAAGGGTCATTGCTAGACTTACCTGGTTTGAGAATGGGCAAAATAATTTGGGTTTTCCATTCAGCAGGAGGATCACCAGTAATATAAATAAAATTTAAAATGGATAGTAAGACAGTTTTAGTGTTCTCACTACTATTAATTATAAACGAATAAGGAATCCCATCAATACCTGGTGAGGAGTCTTTAAGGCCATTGAGTACAGTAAACAATTCCTGAGAAGAAAAGGGGGAATCAAATTTATCATTTGTTTTTAAAAAAGCAGAATTAAAAACTAGGCATTCATCATAAGATGGGACTGTTTGTGGTGCAAGTTTATTAGAGAATTCATCTATCCACGGGGAATGATCATTAGAAATTATATTTTCACTAGAAACTGCACAGCGATATTTTTTAACATTTCTCCAGACCAAAGATGTGGGAGTCCTAGGTGACAGTGACTCACAGAATTTAAACCAACCAGTTCGCTTTTTGTCTGACAATAATTTTAAGGTTTCTGCAGCAATTTTTTTATAGGAGATATAATTCTCTGCGGTCATAGAACGGGAGTATATTAATTCAGCCTCTTTTCTTCTCCTACAAGCTGCTGAACAATCTTGGTCCCACCAAGGAGGGGAAGGATAATTATTTTTGAAAGGTTTTTTTAAGGGGATTGACTTATTAGCAGCAGAAATAATTGCATTTCTGAACTCTATATATAGGAGCAATATTATCATTGTTAATTGGGGGAAGAGTTGAAACCTCTTGTTCCAAAACTGTAGAATATAATTGCCAATTAGCTTTGGATAGATTATACTTTAGTCTTGGGCAAAATGTAAAATTTATTCTAGGTGAAGTAGGAGGAGTGATGAATATAGGAAAATGGTCACTGCCATAGCTAGAAGGTAATATTTGCCACAAAAGAAGGGAAGCAATATCTGGGGAGCAGAGAGTTAGGCCAACGGCACTTCTAACATTTTGTAATGGGGATACTCGACGGGTAGGAGACCTGTCATTTAGAATACAGAGATTAAAATTATCAATAAGATCTAAAAATAAGGGAGCCAGTGAATCACACAGATGGGAGCCCCAAACAGTATGATGCATATTAAAATCTCCCAAAATAACCATAGGAGGTGACAGAGAAGAAATAAGTGTTGCAAGTTCTGTTAAAACATTTACATCAGGATTAGGAATGTAAACAGAGAGAATAGAGACATCAAGGGTCTTAATAGCAACAGCATTTACTGCTGGACTATGAGGAGGGAGAGGAATTTGTGAAAATGTTACTGTTCTTGAAATTAAAATAGAGGTGCCAGCATGACCATCACTCCTATCATCCCGGAGGCGTGCGTTGCCTGAAACCCTAAAATGAGACTCAGGCCTAAGCCATGTCTCCTGGATGGCAAGAATGAAGGGGTGAATTTAATGAGGTAAATGAGTTCATTTTTTTATTTCTAATGCTCCGACAATTCCATTGAAGAATTGGCGGGACTGCGAATGTTACGGGCTAAGGAGGAAAGCTGAGTAAGTTTTTGGTGTAAGCTGAGAGGAAGTTCCGTGTCACTAAAACGGGAGATCATGTTAATTAGAATTGATATCATAAGTTCGCAGAAATTATCATTACTAGAGGAGTTGTTGTCATTTCCCAGTAGAGCACACCCATTAGGAAGGGAAGAATTAGGATTCTCAACAATTGCCTGATGGGCTGCCATATCATATCCAGAATTTAATGATTGGCTGCAGGTACGTTGAGGGATAAAAATTGTTTTTTTATATGATGCAGTTTGTGAGAGCTGAGCCGAAGGGGTTGAAAGACTGTCAGTTAAAGTATAAGGGGTCTGTTGAGAACAATTACGAGGCTGGATTCTTGTTGTATCAGCAAAGGATCTTTTTGTCTGAGGGAATCTCTAGCTGAAGCTTCTAAATATGAAATATTTTCTTGTGACATAACAAGTTTAATAGATTTTTGCCTTAAATGTTCAGGACATGTAGGGTCTTTTGCGGTGTGGGGACCAGAGCAGAATAGGCAAGTAGGAGTTTGTCGAGTACAAGATAAACCATCATGATTCTGTGCACATACACAGCAGCGAGGGGATGATCGGCACTGGGAAGTAACATGGCCAAATCTACAACATTTATGACACTGAATTAGTGGCAAAACATATTTTTCCACTGGCATTGAGGTGTATAAACAGTAAATATGGGGAGGAAGTCTTTGTCCAGAAAAAGTTAGAACAACCGTCTGAGTTGGAACCTATGAAACGCTATTGCTGTCACTAACTGATCGTCTATTAAGTCGCCGTGCTTTAATTATAGAACCGTAGCCAGAGGTAATTTCTATAGCTACTATTAATTCTTCTAGTGTCCACTCTATGGGAACTTGTCTAACTAGCCCCATACGAGTGATACTATATGAGGGGATGGTTGCTTCATATTTAGAAATTTGGAGAGCTGGGTGATCGATAAAGGTGTTTGCATCTGCAGCTGTTTTAAACTCCACTGATATTCTATTTCGTCCAACTTTTTTGACTCCATCATGGACTATATTTTTAATATTGTTATGATACAGAAAGTGACCGAATTTAATTGGTTTAAGAGTTACTCCAGACAGCTGATCATTTGAGATTTTACTTACGTGAACTAGAAAAGGAGCGGCATCATCTTGAGAGTACTTAACTTTTTTATTAATAAAATCAGGATGGGTATATGAGGATTGTATTGAAGGAAACTGTTGATTTGTATCAGTATTAACTATTTTTTGTGGATGGGCAGACTCGTTACTTACTTGGGCACGTTTTTTAGTTCTACATTATCAATGTTAATGGGTAAGGAAAAGGAATCATTGCGAACCCTTCCGGGATCGGGAGGTTCGTCCTCCATTATATTACTACAACAAAAATTACATAAAAACGGCACAACTACACTTACTAATTTACAGATAATAAAACCTCCACCAAGACAGGAAAATTTACTATAGTAAATCAACAACACTTAATAAAACAATAAATTTTAAGCAAAAAAGGCACGACACTTGTATCTCTCACTTCCTCCGAAGTCCAAGTCCATGCTACTACTCAATCTACGAGTATTTAAGTGACGCATCAGTAGGCATATTATAATGACATTACATAAAAATATAATTCATTTTACATTCGATTAGACTATATATTATTGTAAATATCCCATTCTAATTAATTATTACATCATTGTTGAATTTTCTCGTATAATTATAATATTAAATAATACATTGAAATAATTGTGGAAATGTAATATATTTAATTGTAACTGTAATGTTTGTATACCTAAGGGTTGAATGCAGCGAATATATATATATATATATATATATATATATATATATATATATATATATATATAAGATGTATTCTGTCTTATTACCTGTTCAAATTTATTCGTTTGTGAATAAATTTGAATAAAGCAATGTTTAGAGAAACTTCTTATGTTGCATAGAAATGCATGCCCACCGTGAATGAAGGAGTGAAATGTGTAATATTTTATTATTAAGTTATTATCTCAAAGGTTTTATATTTCAAATTACAGATCTAGATTACCAGTACCAAATCTAACTAATGTACCAGCTGTTATAACAGACCAACATTTTGACGACCCTCAACTTCATAGGGGTCGAAAAAGGACATTTCCTCATGTGAGAGGAAATTGGACCACCTTTGTTTATGTAAAATGTTAGTATTCAAGTATGATCATTCATCGTAATGTTTTGTGAGTAATGTAAAATGATGTAAAACATGTCCCAAAACTCAACGTCAAGCGGGTTCGGGGCGAGAGGGGGTGTGATAACAGCCCCGGGGAAAACCAATCAATTCCTTCCACCAATGTTACTAACACCAACACCGTCTGGCTGCGGCACGAGCGTTATATCCATATTCTCTGTAGATGAGGTGAATGTTCGCATATTCTTCAGCCGAGTAGAGATAAGGCATGATTCGGATTACCCAAAGTAGCATAGAAAACACAAATCACTGGTTTTTCACGGCTACAGAGTTTGCAAAACAAGATATTTAGGTGTCACAGTCACAAGTCCAGAAAAAAGCCAGGTTAGTAATCAAACAAGAATCAAGTCCAATTTCACAAAGCCAAAATCATTATTACTGGAATGGGATTAACACAAATACAAAAGATGCGCGTTAAACAAAGGAGTGTAAGATACTGACCATTAAAAGAGAAACAACCGTCAAAGCTTCACCATCTGTTTCAGCCAATCACTTCAAATAGTATACATACCTGTTTTGCTTTCACTCAACTCACATGAAATAGCATCATTATGTTTTTCATTCAAAAACATTTCTGTCTCATTTGTACTTGTTGAATTCAATATTTAATAGATGAAAATGTATTGTGGTTTGTGGTGTAGGTGTGGAACTGTTTTGATTTTAAATCTTATTTCAGAAAATCTAATTAATTGTATTTTTAATAATGAAAAGTGATATGTATTATACCATTTTACAATCTAGGATAAATGGTCAGTATTGAAGTAACTTGCCTAGGGTCATCCTACGATTAAAAGCAACTATGTTAATTTGAACTAACCTAGCAACCTTTTTGGCTTCATTTGTGACTGCGATTAATAGCACGTTTATTTAAGACCAAGTTAGTGAAAAAAAGCACGATAAATTTGAGAAATTTTGGGTCACAATACCTGATATGATTTAAGGTGTTGATTTTCCTTATTTTCATTTCAAGTTTGCCATTAAGGCTAATTCACCTTTTGCTACTGTATTTATAAAGATG
Source organism: Parnassius smintheus behrii (assembly GCA_036936625.1). Classification (NCBI taxonomy): domain Eukaryota; kingdom Metazoa; phylum Arthropoda; class Insecta; order Lepidoptera; family Papilionidae; genus Parnassius; species Parnassius smintheus. Next base: position 25,922,036 of record JAUPFT010000018.1, read on the forward strand.
ATATCAATAAAGTATAAATAATCAATTAATTAATCATTAGGTGATATTTGCCATAGCTTGGACTGCTTTCAGCCACTCTTTGGACCATGGGCGGCGGGTTGACGATTACAGTTTTTTTTTATTGTAGAGTTGTATTCAGGGAGATGCTGCTGCCCATCTTCTGGTTTAGTTTCCCTCTACAGCTTCTAACGACATCTACAGGATGACATGAAATTGACACAACCACTTCACGACAAAATAAAATTAATCACTATTCATTCTAATAATACCATATTATAGTGTACTCTTCTAGCTATCATGTACCTATATAAGTATGGAAACTGTGTTGGGTATCCATTAGAAATAACACAATGTAGTATTGTTGTCCTATTATAGCTTTCTGACCATACATAAATGGTAGGAAGAGCTGTAACTATTACTGTACTAACATCCTAGCTTCCTAACATATTTTTTTTTATAGAAGATAAGGCAAATACTGTATAAATACTGTCCCGCTCTGCTGGGTACGCCAAGCTTTTTAGAGGCCAATTTGGCCTTCTCCTCGAAGTGACCACGAAACTGCACGTCACTCGATATGTCGACGCCGAGGATTCCGATACTGGCTGAGGCAACAAGGGGAGTGCCTTGAAACTGAGGAGATACGACAAAGGGGTTCTTTTTAGCGGTTAACGGTTAACTTGTGTCTTCTGAGGGTTAAAGTGGACTAGATTTAGTCGCCCCCAATCCGAGACTGTTCAGCAAAGACTTGACTTCAGACACAAGTTTGTCCCCGTACTTGGAGACGTTTTTCCGAGAATTATTGGCATGGCCGGTGTACAGAGCATCACCAGTGCTGTCATCTGCATAGCAATGAATGTTACGGGTTTGCAACATATCATTGATATGCAGAACAGCGTTCGCGATAGCACGCAGCCTTGTGGAACACCAGCATTAATAGGCTTGTAATCGGAGCTTGCACCGTCTACAACGACCTTGATGCTCCATTCTGCAGGAAAGCTGGTGATCCAATTGCACAATTTCTCGGGAAGCCCATAGGAAGGGGGCTTCGAAAGAAGCGCTTTGTGCCAAACCCGATCGAAGGCCTTCGCAATGTCCAAACTAACGGTCAGTGCCTCCCCCTTGGACTCTACTGCCTCCGCCCATCTAGATAGGTAGATCACCAGCTGATCGAACACGGCGAAAACCGTATTGGCGATCACTAATCAGCTGGTGATCCTAAAGGTACCTCATGAGCTGACAGTTTACAATGTACTTCATTGTTTTGGAGAACAAGGCGCGATAGGCCTGTAGTTGGATGGGTCTGAGCGGTCACCTTTTTTAGGGACCCGATCCCTGGGACGAAAGCCGTCTTCCATGATTTTGGGACTACGCCTAGGGAGTAGGAGTATCGGAAAAGACACGTTAAAACCGGTGCCAACTCTGGAACACACGTCCTCAGCACAATTGGGGGATTCCGTCAGGCCCACTCGACTTGTGGATGTCTAGGGAGAGGAGTGCTTTGCAAACCGAGCGCTGCGTGAACTGTACTTCCGGCATGGAGCACTCACACCGCGGGATGGTCGGCGGCGTACTTCCGTCGTCATCGAGAGTCGAGTTGGACCCAAGGAAAGAGCCTAGCAGATCGGCTTTCTCCTTTGCGGTATGGGTTAGTGAGTCTTCCTCCCTGTGCAAAGATGAAAGAGATGGCTGACAGAAATTCCCCTGGACAGCCTTAGCGAGAGACCAGAATGCACGGGTTCCAGAAGGAAGACGAACTAGTTTCTCGCCAATTCTGCCTATGTGCTCTGGCTTTGCCTTGGCAATGACTCTTTTGAAGGACCTGTGAGGCGGAATTATATTTTTTTTTAGAGCGCTAGTGTTTACATCCCCGGACGTTGATGCGTCAGCCCAGGCTTGGTAGCACTTCTGCTCATAGCATGATGCTATTTTACAGGAGCGACCAAACCATGGCTGAGATTTGCCTCCGATGGGTACAACAGAGGAAGGAATAAAATGTTCCATACCCTGAAGTACCACATCAGCGATAGAATCCGCATCAACGTTGGGGTCGTCCGGCGAGAAGCAAACCCAAGGGTAGAATGCAAAGAAAGACCGCATCCTATCCGAATCGGCTGACCTATAGTGCCAAACACGGCGGCAGCCTGCAGAATACAACTGCGATTTCAGCGTGAGTGGCACCACACTCCGGACAAGACAATGGTCCGAGGAGCCTAAAGGGGCGTCGACGGAAATCTGATATCCGTCCGGGTGACATCTGGAATCCACGTAGGCGAAGTAACCAGTTGTGTCAGACCATATGCCAAGGCAAAATCATGAACAGATCTTCCCGCATGATCGGTTAAACGTGAACCAAGCCGTTCGGCGTGATGGGCGTTAAAATCGTCGAGGAGCACGATCTCTGTGGAGGGGATTTGCTGTAGCAACGAATCTGTAGTCATTTGGACGTGGTCGAAGAGTCGGTATGTTTCCGCATTACCGCTATGGGACCTATAGAGACACCACGCAGACAGACACAGATGGTCGTCGCTGTCTACGCGTAGCCAAATGATGGACAGGTCCGAACCTTCAAGACTGCCGAGGCGTCGAGAACAGGGTAAGAGAGATCCGAGACATCAGCCGGAGAGGACACCTGCGTCTCGATCAGAAAGAGCAGAACCGGTTTCGCCGTCTCTAGATGGTAGTGGACGGCCGCCTTGGTCTTGTTGCTCCGTTTGCCCTGAGCAGTTGTAGTCTTGACCGAAATTTTGAAAAAATATTAAAAATAAATTAATAAAATTTTATGGTATTTATTGTGAGGTAGTTTTTTATTTATAGTCTGAAAAGAATCACATACAATAAAATCAAGAGGTATTGTACCTAAAAGTACGCTCACGGATTAGATAGGGTTTATTACATATTGCATAGGGGCTTGGTTTCTCAGAAACTGTTCTAAAAATTTTGATAAATTTTTGTATTTGGATAATGTCTATCTTGATTTTTTCCAAATCTCGGTCGCCCAGATCCTTCATATTATATGTATATAAATATTTTTACCGTAATTGACTGCCTGTCTCGTTGGTCTAGTGGTTGTAAACGTGACTGTTGATCATGAGGTCCCGGGTTGGACCAAAAGAAATCGGTTATTGAGTTTTCTGTCAAGACATTCTGAGAAGCTGCTCGGAGTCAGGAAGTTGGCGGTGTCTCACCCCCATGCCTCCGGAAGCACGTAAAGTCGTTGGTCCTGCGAGTGATCTCTCTCCGGTCGTGTCGGTTTATCGTCCCATCGGACTGTGAGAGTAAGGGAATAGAGATCATGAGAGTGCATGCGCATACACTTGGACACTATAATCCTCTCCTGTGCTGATAGCTGGTCTCTGTTGAGGCTGGCCGCTGTGACCGAAGTTATATCTGGAGGACATTATTATTATATAAATGTTTCAGACCCTGATGAAGAATCCCTGTTGTTATTGGCAAACAAGTTGAGGACTTTGTTAGATGTTAAAGATTCTCACATCTGTGATGACTTCCATTTGAGTTTAACAAAAACACTTGTTTTAAGCTACCATACCATTACTCCGTTTACTCAGAGCTTAAAAGAAACATTAAGTGATATTAAGAGGTATGTAAATTTATTTTTTAATTACTTAAATTGAAAATTTAAAAAACCCCCGAAACAAAAAAACTGATGATCTTGAAACAACTGAACCGATTTTGATAAAACATGTCTAAGAACCACCGCTAGAAAACCTGCATTTAAATTAAAGAAAGCCCACCCAAATTCTTCAATTTTAAGAACTCTTAAATGGGTGAACGAATTTGGGTGCCATAGACAGACACACATAGCGGTCACACTTCTAACACACCTCTTTTTCGTCGGGGGTTAAAAACAATACACTTTAAACAAATAATTAACACAATACCTACCTAATTTTGTAATGTATATATGTAAAGATTGCAGTGGTGCATTTTCGCTAAAGTCAGCGCAGCAAGGAAGGAACTCTCGCACTCAACAGTGTGACCTAATCAGAGTGCCTGGTTTTACGTAGTGCGTTCTGGGTTTAGGCTATAAAGCGTAGCATTATTTACCGAGCATACATGCAATTTTGTCACAAGTCGGATCCAAACAGACCATGCACTATATCCAGTCATCATCATCATCATCATTACAGCCCTTTACAAGTCCACTGCTGAACATAGGCCTCCCCCAAGTAATGCCACAAAGCACGGTCCTGAGCCACCTGCATCCATCGACTTCCTGCATATCTTACCAGGTCGTCACTCCATCTAGTGGGGGGTCGCCCTACACTACGCCTACCGGTACGAGGCTGCCACTCAAGAACCTTTCTTCCCCATCGGTTATCGGTTCTTCGAGCTATATGGCCGGCCCATTGCCACTTCAGCTTACTAATCCGTTGGGCTATGTCGGTCACTCTGACTTTACTGCGGATATCCTCATTTCTGAGTCTATCACGCAGAGAAACTCCGAGCATAGCCCTCTCCATAGCTCGCTGAGCGACCTTGAGCGTCCTCATACGGCCAGCAGTGAAGAACTACGTCTCAGATCCGTAAGTCATCACTGGCAACACGCACTGGTTGTACAATCTAGTTTTTAGAGATTGAGGTATACCTGACGAAAAGATATGTCGTAATTTCCCGAACGCTGCCCAGCTGAGTTGAATCCGTCGATTGACCTCTCGGTCGAAGTTGGACTTACCTAGTCGGACTATTTGTCCCAGGTAAACGTACTCGTCAACAACTTCGAGCATAGTGCTCCCAAAAACTACCGGCATATGTGTGACATGGACATTAAACATGATCTTTGTTTTGTCCATGTTCATCTTAAGACCTATCCGTTGGGAGGCACTATTGAGGTCATTGAGCATAGTGCTTAAGTCCTCCAGCGATTCTGCCATAAGGACTATATCGTCAGCAAATCGAAGGTGAGTGATGTACTCGCCATTGATGTTAATACCGTATCCTTTCCAGTCCAGTAGCTTGAAAACGTCTTCCAATGCAGCGGTGAAGAGTGTCGGGGATATAACGTCACCCTGTCTTACACCTCTCTGCAGTTGGATAGGTTTCGAGCTCTGGTTCTGTACTCGGATAGCCATCGTAGCCCTACTGTACAAAAACTTCAGCAATTCGATATACCGACAGTCAACTTGGCACCGCTGAAGGGACTGTAGCACCGCCCAAATTTCGACGGAACCAAAGGTTTTCTCATAGTCCACATACGCCAGGCAAAGTGACAGATTGTACTCTTCAGTCTTCTGTACAATCTGCCGCAGGGTATGTATGTGGTCTATGGTACTGAAGCCTTTTCGGAAACTGGCTTGTTCGGGAGGCTGGAAGTCGTCGAGTCTGCGTGCGAGACGATTCGTAATGACTCTCGAAAACAGCACGTAGACGCGGCTCAGAAGGGAAATCGGTCTGTAGTTCTTTAAGAGAGCGTTGTCGCCTTTCTTAAAGAACAAGACCACCGCACTTCTGCTCCACGCCTCTGGAGTAGTGCCACCATGGAGGACGGAATTGAAGAGCTTCTGAAGGACTTCAAGTACCGGTGTTCCACCCGCTTTCAGAAGCTCCGCTGTAATTCCATCCTCGCCTGGTGCCCTGCCGTTTTTAAGGTGCTGGAGAGCCATTCTAATCTCGCTTAGACTGACGTCCGGGATATCATCGGAATAGTGTCGGATAAGACTTGCTCTTGGATCGTTACTCACACTTGCGTGTGGCTCCAACGATGATGTGTAGAGCTGCCCATAGAACCTCTCAATCTCACTCAAAATCTCAGGTGTCCCGAAAACGATGCTGCCACACTCAGTCTTCAGCTTTGACAGTTGGCTCTTACTGGCAGACAGATCTCTGGCAAAGACTTTGGAGCCCTGGTTCCGCTCGATCGCTTCTTTAATACGAGCACTATTAAAGTAACTATATCCAATGTGACCTAGATTTAATCCCAGCATTAATTTTGAAAAAAAAATTTTTGTTTGCAGCTTTTATTTAGGATTCAATTCAATTGAAATTTTTTGCAACGAAGAAAGAACTCGGACATTTATTGCCATTAAAGCTGATTATTTTAGCAACAAAAGTTTATCAGGCATTGTGAGAAAGATTGACAGTGTTTTAGAAGAATTTAGATTGGAAAAATTCTATGATGTAAGATTTTATTTTAATTATTTATAACTACGTATTAATTTGCAGTTTGGTAACAGCATAAAGTACTGGAAGTTGTAAAGAGGCGATTATGGGATAAGCAGTTTCCGATGGATAACATTATAACCATCTGGTTATATATTTGTATACCGGGTGTAAAATAATATATCCAGATTTGGTACTGCATTCGTCAATACGCCTGCTAAGTGTGACAGTTCAATCTAATCCTGTCTATTACAATAGGAGGCCCACCTCATCTCCAGCAGTGGAATTTTGCGCGCGAAGAAGTTCAATAGTTATATGCCGTAGGTACATTTTAAGTATGTAAAGTTTCCCAATTTACAATGACTACTTCATCTGCAAGTGTTACACTCATCAAAAGAGTAAACTGTGAACTGACAACAGTAGTTATTGTGGCGAACTCAAGACTCACAGAAGAATTAGTGTGAGATGAGCAAATCTTCCCAGTGAAGCAACCCATTTGTCACATTTTTGAAAATACCTATGTTCAGAAGAGAATATGTAATATAGTCAATAACATCGCCTATTTAAACAATATCATTGTGAGTAGGTAACGTCATTTCATATTATGAACTATTATAAAATTTACGCAAGACTTTAAAGTTTTTAAAACACATTAAACGAAAATGTTAAATATTTTATTTATTCTGCGTACAAAATGCCTATCATAGTAGCTAATATATTCAATCATTGCTTCCTCTTGATCGGCGGAAGAACTCGCCTTGAATACTTAAGATAAGTAGATGATGGTCATTTTCTATTTATCAGTCGTTATTATGTTTTGGGATCATAATGATAAAGCCACGTTTCGTCCATTGTTATAAAATGAGAAGAGAGTTTTAAAAATGCCTCGCGGAATATTCGGTCTGGTTTGTTTCTACGCATTAGTGAGCATTCTGGGTAACTACACAATACGCTGATACTTTTTCATCACCAGTCCTTCATATAAAATAGTTTTTCATATTACTTATCTGAAATTTTTGGATATTCAACAATAAAAAGTAGTTTTAAGGATGTGTGACACAACATTATCTGTCCATTTTAACCATTTCTTAGGTCACTGCCGTCGTAGAATGTCCACGCAAGGGTAACCTTTGATGGGATGTGCTTTCATGTGTGTTTCATCTCACATGTTCCCATGTGGTAAAGCCACGCTGTAGCTATGTTATAGGTGTATCACGAATGGCTCGACTCGAACTGGATGGGACCGCGCTATCACAGAATACCAGCGTAAAATAGCTTATGGTGAATGTAGAGAACCGGAGACTCTTTTTACGAAACGAGGCAATCCATCTCGGTTCTCAGGAGTACAACGCATCTTCATTTTGATTTTCAATTGAGGATAAAACGTTTATGGGTTACAGCATCTACTTACCATTAGGTGGACTGTGTGCTCATTTGTCACCCATATTCTATAAAAAATACTTTTTCTATGGCAAAATTTTAAAACCGATAATTACCATGCGTAGTTCAATTTTTTTAAACTCCAATACGCTACTCTAAACTGCAAACAAATGACTTCTATTTTTTTAAAACAAATGATTAATTAGTTTATTTTTAAGGTATCTCACAAATATTGAAATATCTCTTTTCTAGCGAGTATTTTGAAACTTCAAAGAGTATTTACTGCATTCTCACTTTCTTTTAACTTCAAATAGTAGCTTAACTGCTATATTAATGTTATAATGATATAAAGTGTTTATAATATGTATATAACATAACTGATATGTCTAAACAAAACACTATTTTTAGGATCCATCATTTCACATAAGCCTGTTATGGATTAATGGTGATCAGAAGGAAAAGCTAGAAGCCATCTTAGAAAAGTTAAATAATGTTTTCAGTCAAGAAGTTGGAAAGATAATTAAATCTATTGTTATAAACAAAGTTAATTGTAAAAGTGGTAACAAATACTTTCAGTACCAATTGCAATAAAAAAGTGGTTTTAACGATGGAACGAAGTCATCATCACAAGGTCTATATAAATCCAAATTTCAATCGAAGATTATATGTCGACAGCATACCGCCGCAAACAGCCAAAACATCATCTACAAATAACATGCATGTAAACCCAAATTTCACAAGAACGAATCTACTTAACAATTTCGATCATAATGTGAAACGACGCATTTTCGTGAACCCCAATTTTATTAAACCGGAATACTCATTAGATACTACTTTTTCATCTTTGCCTAAATTATGTAACGAGACAAAGGTCGGTAAAGAAATAGTGCAAAGTAATATTTATAACAAAGAAATCGAATCCTGTAACAGACCCGAAAATTGTAGGCCTGTGTCCTCAGTGTCCAAATCTCGGTACACACTGATTCGAAAAATAGACGCATGTCCTAAGAATGTAGAAAAGTCATCTATTAAAGCAAATTCTACAGTTAAAATAAGTAAATACAAAACTATGCGACTTAGTTACATCACAAATAATCTTGCAGGGGATAAATTATCTAAAGAGACTAAAATATTACCTGCATCTGTCTACATAAATCACCTATTACCAAAAGTTGAAAGCCCAAAAACCGCGCATTATACGCCTGTTTCTAATAAAAAATTTAAAAAAATTAATAAACCAAGACAACCCGGGAAAAAACTTATTGATAAGAAAAATTTGCCTAACTCAAGATTTCAAATAAATCAAAAAACCCTTGAAAGGAGATTTAAAAAGAATAATATACCTTGCCCTCTATTTTGTAAATACGGTAAATGCTTAAGGAACATACACGGAAATTGTGAATTTTTACATGATAAAAAGCACGTATCGATATGTCGAAAATTTCTAAAAGGTATTTGTCATGATATTTCTTGCCGCTTTTCGCATGAATTGAGTGCTAAAAAAATGCCCACTTGTTATTTTTATCTGAAAGGGTTATGTACAAAAGAGAATTGTCCCTACTTACATGTGAAGTTAAACAATAAAGCTAAAATATGTAACGACTTTTTGAAAGGTTATTGTGAGAAGGGCGACAAATGCATTTATAGACATGTTAATAAGGAGCTACAAAGTCATGTTAAGCGTAGTTTGAATCTCCAGCGTCAATATTCATGTTCATCGAGTTCAATAATAGTTTCCAATAAAAACGTAAAAAGGAAGCAAATCATACATAAAAAATTATCAGTAAAAAGAAAATCTGTATCAAATACCACCACTCCATGCGAAAAGGACGAAAACGAAGTGGATTGTAGATATTTCAAGGAAAGTAAAGTTGAAGAAGTTAATGAAGATTGTAATGTAATAAAACCTAACAGATGTAAACTGGGTACTTTGCCATCATTTATAAAACTTTAACACTAAGTTTTTAATGTGATTATTTTTGTACTATAAAAAATGTTTTATACAAATAAAAGTTTTAAATACTTATAAGCAACATTTTTGATTCTTTTCCCTCTTCAAAGTAATTGATGTACGTATGGAGGGTTTTTATTTATGAGTTACTGTATGGCCTGACTGGAGAGCATTCGGCGAGACGTGCGGAGTAACGCTGTGTATAGCATGCTACTAGCGGGCGCCACTCTGCTCTTTGCTCTATCTAATAAAACAGCTTTAGTATGTCGTGTACTATGAACGCCCCAGTCTGCAACAACGGTAAACAATGGTTTATTAACGCAAAGGAGACGGTCCATTTCAGGCCCAGTCTATGTACACTATACCGTAAAAAAGCGAAAAACTCAGGGATTTTTTAAAAATAATGTTACGAGCTTGAGGTTCGTGACAATAAAAATTGCCGATAGAATTACCTAAATTAACACTTTAATTCACTTTACATTAATTAAAGTTAATAACACTAATAATTAATCACACTGATTCACTTTATTCCGCTCCGAAGCTTCGCTTGTCTCGCCAACTTCAATACTTCCCCGATCGCATCTTGCAGCGCCTATAAATATAAATTAGCACCGAAATATCCAGAATATTCAAGTAAACAGGCGCAAGTTTTTATTTTTATTTTATTTTATTAATTTATTTCAGATAACATAAGATCCATATCATTAAAATTGATTGATTTAAAAACATTAATTAATTGATAATAAATAATAATAATATGTCATGAAAATACAATAACTAGCATAGGTACATAACATAACATATAAACACAATAATAACTAACACATAATTATTATTTAGTATCTTCTCACTCCCACAATTACTGGGACATGTTTGTTACAGCAATGCCGGAGGATAGGACAGTCCAATCTGTCTCCTATCATTTTCAGAATAATATTGGAGCTCGCCCGCACTCTGCGCACCAGTGACGCGCACCGCTTACGCATGGTCGCGTGAAAACAGGCAGTGCGCGCCTCCGCAAACATGCCAGAGGCACTGCAGAAGCGGGGCAGCCCCAAAACCACCCTGAAAGCGTTATTGTACAGGACGCGGAGATCGTTGTAACTTCGTTTATTATAGTCTGCCCACAGGCTCGATGAATAGAGTGACGTACAATAAGCTCTAAACAGTGTAATTTTTACCTCCTGTGAGCAACGCGCAAATCTGCGGGCTATCATGTTTGCTCTGATGGACAACGCTCTCCGCTCCCGCTCAATGTCCGCATTGTCCTTGAGGTCATTAGTTATTATGTGTCCCAGGTACTTAAATTGGTTGACAACTTCTAGCGGCACCCTATTCAGTAAGACTGGAGGTAAGCCCTGGGGACACTTGGTACCTGCCTTGAAGACCATGCATTGACTTTTCTTCACATTGTACTTTAGACCGTGTCCACTCGCATACTCCTCACAAATGCGTATCAGTTTTCTTAAGCCACAGATCGACGCGCTCAGCAAAACCATGTCGTCAGCGTAACTCAGATTATTAACACATACGCCGTCGATATGACAGCCGACGCGCTGGCTGCTGAGAGCGACGATCAAATCATTCATATACAAATTAAAAAGTGTCGGAGATGTTAATCCGCCCTGCCTGACTCCACATTCAAGCGAATACGGATCCGACACTGCTCCCGCCCAACGTACGCTGTTAGATTGGTGTGAATACCAATACTGGAACACGCTAATGAGTTCCTCAGATAAGTTTATGCTTCTCAGCTTATCCCATAAACGGTCGTATCGGACTAAATCAAAAGCCCTTGATAAGTCGAGGAAGCAGGCATATACAGGCGTCTTGCGGTTTGTGTAGTATTTAACGGTATGCTTAAAACACAGTATTGCGCTTTCAGTCGACAGCTGCGGTCGAAACCCGAACTGGTTATCATTCAGCTTTACGTATTTATTTAACTGTGCATTAAGCAACCCGTCAAACACCTTTGCTATGACAGTGGCAAGGGAGATTGGCCTGTAGTTACTTTTGTCGGTAAGATCACCAGTTTTATTTTTCACTACAGGCACCACAACTGTCTTCATAAAATCGGCTGGTAAGTAAGAATGGCCCACGCACAGCGAATAAAACATAGCCAATACCCTCGCGACATGTGGCCCGGCGTACTGCAGGTGCTCAATACTAAGACCGTCATGTTCTGGTGACTTACCTCTTGAAATACTTTTTATGGCTTTTGAAACATCTTTTGCCAAAAACGCGGTCGTTACCACGTGACTACTTTCGTTACTATTGATCACATCCCCGGCGGGGCCCAGTGGCGATTTCACAGAGAAGTGGTCCCTAAAGACATTTGCAATGTCCTTGGGGTCGTTCACACCATCAACGCTCACAGGGAGGCCAGGCCGTACATTAATTTTACTAGTGTTTTTCCAGAAGCCCTTAAAGTTACCCTTTGAATGCTTTTCCGCAAGAGAGTCCATTTTTATTTGTTCTTGGTGGTCTTGGCACCATTTTAATCTGGACTTGAAAACTCGTCTGCTTACGCACATTTCTCGGTAAACAGGACCCGATTTTGGTTTTCCGCACATCACCCATTCATATAACTTGGACCTAGCCTCCCTATGAGCAGCGCTGACGTGCTTGTTCCAACCCACTATACGCGAGCCACTCCCCCCCACTTTCATGCTTCTCCGACCTACCACTGCTGCGTCACGAAGGGCGGTCACAATGTCGGCGTAAAGCTTATCTAGAGTACGCCAGTGGCCACGGTCATTACAAGCATAATCAGCACAGCTCACACAATCCGAAGGAAAGTCAATCAATCTTAGCCTCTTATGACACTCAATGGTATACATAGAGATTTCTTCAACACTTCTTTCACCCCATAATATATCTTTATTTGGATTCATAAATTTAGGTAATATTTTAGGGGTTAGTAATTTTAAATCGCAATTTATAATAAGTGGAAAGTGGTCCGACCATTGAGTATCATATAATACATCAACATTACTCACAGACTGCTTTGCCGACTGAGTACTAATGCAGTGATCCAGCCAGCTGCATGTCCCGAACACGTCACTAATAAAAGTAAAAGTGCCCGAGTTTAACCCTAATATCTCTGTGTCTATACACGACCATAGTTGGTCATTACAAAAATGAATAAGTTCACCGTAAAACAACTCACCCGGGTCCGCATTAAAGTCTCCCAAAATAAATACGGCATCAATTCCGTATTCGTCAACAATCGCACTCACCGTACTCAAACAGTCTATAAATTCTGGTAAATTTTCTACCGAATTTGTTGGCATATAAACACTCATTATGATCACAGGTCTATCACACGTTATAATTTTTATACCACAAATACGGCTATTATCGCACTGTAATATTGACACCTGTTGAAACGCACTATATCGCCATAACACTGCAGTTCCCCCAAACGGACGTCCTCTAAGGATGCCCGCAGACATATCCATCGCCGATGTTGCTGTGTATCCGGAACCACTGTCAATGGTGCCAATGTAGGGTATGTCGTGTGGCATTAGCCAAGTTTCCTGAAGACACACCACATCACATGATCGGCAGAGTTCTCGGACATCGTCTATTGATCGTTTTATATTTTTGCAATTAAATGTGGCAAGTCTAAATGGGGAACTATCCATTATTGGGTTTATTTTGACCGTCTACGCTGGTAGAAACTGCAACGTTCGTTTTCCTGTACTTAAAGTTTACAAGGTACCGAGAGTTCGAGTTTCAACTTCTAGAAGTTTAGTTCTTCGGTTCGAGACTAGATGGCGCTGTCGGTTGAAAGATTAGTGATGTCATTTTCTGGAAAGCTCCCCTCGCTCTCATCTCTGACACTAGATGGCGCTAGTGCCGTCGACTTAGGCGCGTAACACTGCCCCCTCCTAAGATATGCTCGTCCCGAGCATTATCGGCCCCATAATAACGCGCCAGGCGATCCACATGGACGATCTTAGGAGTCCCTCTTGCGCCTTTCTGTATCCGGTAGGTTACATCATTGATCCTGGTCACAATCCGGTACGGGCCGTCCCATTTAGCTTGAAGCTTAGGAGATTTCACTTTGCTGCGGACTGGATTGTGCAACCACACTAGTGAACCTTCGTCGAACCCTTTATTGTCCATTTTGCGGTCGTATCGGGTTTTCATTTTCTCAGACATTTGCTGGCCCGATTGTCTGACGTGCTCATAAATGTCATTCATTTTGTTTCGCAAGTCATTTGCATAATCGGCTATACTGCGTGGGGTATCAGGTGGTATCCCGGTGATCAGGTCTGCAGGCAGCCGTAATTCTCTTCCAAAGTTTGCGAAAGCTGGTGTCACTGCTGTACTTTCGTGAACAGAACTTCGATATGACAATAAAAACGGTTGTATGTACTTGTCCCAATCTCGTTGCCGATTGTCTACAACTCTTGCCGATTGTCTACAACCTCTCCAATGTCTGATTAAATCGTTCTACCATTCCATCAGATTGCGGGTGATAAGAAGTCGTTCTTGTTTTATGAGTACCCATAACTCGGCAAGTTTCCTGGAATATTTGAGACTCAAAATTCCTTCCTTGATCGCTGTGAATCTCCAAAGGTACTCCAAAACGACAGAAGACTTCATGAACTAGTTTATCTGCAACTGTTGAAGCTTCTTGATTTGGAATGGCGAAGACTTCTGGCCACTTAGTGAAGTAATCCATCACAACCATGAAATATTGAATACGTGTTGGCGAACTTCAGCCAACACGTATTCAACAATGATATTGAATACGCGTTGGCAAACTTCACATTAGTAAACACGTATCTATTTAGCTTCGCCTATAAGTTGTCAATACAAGTGCAAACTCTTCAATATTTGATGTGTGGCAAACACCGCTTTGTGAGTGAACTTATGACCTATTTCATTGTGAAAAATCTTGCATAACAGTTCTAGTATCGTGAAGTAATCTTGTAAAAACTATCTCAACATTACTAAATCTGCGGGTAATTGTAAAGTGTCGGTGATTTTTGTGCACAAGTGAACAATTTACGTAATCAACAGCAACGAGTATGCGTCTTCTCGGGTGAATGCTTTTGCCTCTAAAGACGAATTGCTAAACTCACGTAGTATAGAACATTATATATAAATTTATTAAATAAAATTACAGTGTAAGTGCGATTCACGCCTACCAATTTGCATTCAGCAACTTTGCAGTAAAGTGTATTTTGTTGCAAACCTCAGTGATAAACAAGAGTATAATGTCTACCGACAACAATGATTGGGGATGCTGTGGTGATAACCCTGACGCAGAAGAGTACATTAAGTGCCAGAAATGCTCAAAAAAGTTTAATGTGGCCTGTCTCAGCTCTCCCTCCATAATAAAACCTAGTGAGTTTTCGACACGGGAATGTCCTCTGTGTACCAGCCTACGACCCAAAACTGGGCATAACGACAACACGCCGGTGCGATTTAACCCTAATGTCACGGTACGGGCTTCTAAAAGACAGGCACTGCAGTCAGCTCCAATAATAGGAGCGTCGGCTGATGAAGTTAGAGGCATCATGCAGGAGTATTGTAAGAGCATTACATCTAAAATCGATTCCCTAACTATTTCCATTAGTTCTGAACTAAAATCAGTTAAGGAGGAGATGCTGGAAATTAGGAGCTCTATGGATTTCATCCAAATATGACTTATTGATCAAAGACCACAAAGAAACTAAACAGGCGGTGGTTGATTTCCAAAAAGAAAACAGTGCTCTAAAGACCAATGGTAAGGACCTCACGGCGCGAATTAATACCCTTGAACAGAATGCACGAGCTATGAATGTAGAAATTCAGTGCGTGTCTGAGAAAAAAAATGAAAACTTAATGCAAGTAGTGACCCAACTGGGTACTGTACTTAAGTGTAATGTTAAAAGCGAAGATGTTATTAACTGTACACGTATCGCCAAGATCAACCGTAATAGTACGCGACCAAAATCAATTGTAGCCCAATTCGCCAATAAAAAGATTCGTGATGAGTTTTTAGCAGCATGCATCAATTTCAACCGAAAAAAGGTAATGCAGGATAAGCTTAATAGCTCGCATCTGGGATTCAACGGCGAAAAATCTCCAATATTCATTGTGGATCACTTGTCCCCTATGAATAAATCGCTTCATGCTGCAGCTAGAAAGATTGGTAAAGAAAAAGGATACAAACATGTGTAGGTTAGGAATGGGCGTATTTTTATGAGAAAAACTGATAATTCTGACTATATGCTTATAAGAGATATGGACTCATTAAATTGTATTAAGAAGTTGTAATGATAACTATTATGTTAATTTAATACAAGTAATTGGATAAAAATCTATAAAATTCTCTTCTATATCTATATATTATCAAAATGTTCGAGGTTTACGCACTAAAACCCACATATTTTTACAAAACCTGCTTATTTCAAATTATGATGTTATTGTTCTAACAGAGACCTGGCTGAATAGTAAAATACTTGACTGAACTTTTTGGTGAGGGATATGCCGTATACAGAAGGGACAGAGAAATGTCTGGCTTTAATGTGAAAAAGAGGGCGGTGGGGCACTAATTGCAATTTCTAAACGTTTAAATTCGAAGCGTATGCAGAACTGGGAAAGCGAATGTGAGGATGTTTGGGTTGTAATTGATGGTTCTCAGTCACTAGCTCTGTGTGCGGCATATCTGCCACCCCCGGTTCAAACGTCAATGCTAAAACATTTTATCGATAACTTTAACCATGTTTCCGAGCTAATTAATTCACATGTCTGTGTACTTGGCGACTTTAATTTGCCGACCTTAGACTGGAATTTGGTTGGAAGTCCATCTTATAACTTATCATCACTGCACCAGTATTTCATTGATTTCGTCAATTTAAATAATTTAACACAACATAGCTCTATAAAAAACAGTATGGGTAGATCTCTCGATTTGGTCTTCGCCAATATGTCATCCTGCGTGGTTGCTGAGGCCGTAGACATTTTGTGTCCTATTGACCCACTACATCCACCACTCTCTATAGAACTCTCTCCATTAGAGAGGCCAAAGCTACAGTCCAATGCTGTGAGTAGGTTTAATTTTCATAAAGCGGATTACGTTGCTATTAATGACTATTTAGCTGAAGTTGATTGGAAGTCTCTTTTTTATGGGATCAGTGATGTAAATAAAAAACTTGGATTATTCTTAGAGGTTGTGAACAAAGTCATTCATAAATTTGTACCAATTGTCAAACCAAAAACAGTTCAGTAATGATTAGTCGCTTACGAGAGAAAATAGGGTTAGACTAAGGTACAAAAAATACAGCAACCCCCTGGACAGGATATCATATCGTCTACTGACCGACCGCTGCAAAAAATTAGCTTCTGTATGCTACAACGCATACATTCGTAAAATTGAGGACGGAATTTTAACGAACCCGAAACTGTTCTGGTCTTATATTAAAACTAAACGTGGTGGCACTGGAACATATCCAGCTACGATGATAGATGGTAATGCGGTGATACAAAATGGTAATGACATATGCAACAGCTTGACATCTTACTTCTTCTCTACTACCTCAAATCTTGGTGTCCAATGTGACATAAATACTGACGAGAATATTTTTAGTACATCAGTGGGGGGAGCAATCGATTGTTTTACAACTCTAAATCTTTCCCGCAAGCAAATTTACAAAAAATTAGTCAATATTGATGTAACGAAGGGCACTGGGAGTGATAATATTTCACCGTTGTTTATTTCACGATGCGCGGCATGCCTGGTGGAACCTTTATTTATTATCTTTAATAACTCATTAAGTTCTGGGGTTTTTCCCAAAGTTTGGAAGGTTTCTAACGTGGTACCAGTTTATAAAGCAGGTGATGCTCAGATCATTAGCAACTACAGGCCTATTTCCATATTGTCCTCATTAGCTAAAGTATTCGAGTCTCTAGTCTGACCTATTCTTCAAGCCTACTTCGACAAGTATTTAAACGACAACCAGCACGGCTTCACAAAAGGTAGGTCTACTAATACTAATCTGATTACGTATGTGGAAGACATTGCAAGTCACATTGATGGCAATAGACAAGTAGACGAAATATATACAGACTTCAGCAAAGCCTTTGATAGAGTAGTCCATCGACGGCTTCTGACAAAACTATCTGCATACGGAATAGGGGGTTCTGTTCTAGCTTGGTTCGAATCGTATCTAAGTGAACGTTCTTTCTATGTGGTCGTTAATGGTTTTAGCTCAGAGCTACGAGATATCACTTCTGGTGTACCGCAAGGTTCACACCTAGGCCCTATTCTCTTCAATATCTTTGTGAACGATATACTTAATTATATAAAATACTCGTCCCCTTCGATGTTTGCAGATGACCTAAAACTGTGGAAAGTAACTGAAACACTAGATGATGTTTTGCATCTACAAAAAGATCTTGACGCGCTAGTGAAATGGTGTCAGACGAATGGAATGGAGCTCAATATCAATAAATGTGTTCACATTGAATTCACTAGGAAATTGAATCCTATTCCATCCATCTACAGCATTATTGGGATTCGATTAGGAGAAAGGACAGTAGTAAGGGATCTGGGTGTGCTCATGGATAATAAAATGACATTTGTCCCACATATTGACTACATCATAGGCAGGGCGTCCAAGATGTTGGGTTTTATTATCAGGAACGCTAGAGTATTCAAACGCCATTCCTAAAAATTTCGCTAAACAATAGCTTGGTTAGAGATCGATCCTTGAGTATGGAAGTGTGGTCTGGCGTCCTCATTATGCTACTCACACACTCCGTATTGAACGCATTCCAAAACGATTAGTAAAACACTTGGTGTTCTCACACTTCTGGCATAAAAGATTTAGCCCCTACAAGGACCTACTAGAGTTCCTAAAGATGCAGAGCTTGGACAACCGCAGGGATATACTTGACCCATCCTTCTTTTTCAAGATAATAAGATATCAGTTGCATTGTCCTGCCCTCATGATAAAATTTAATTTTAAAGTTCCGTCACGAATGCCTCGTAAGCCCATCGAACCTCTCTCTCGTCCATTTCGCAAAACAGTTTTGGGAGCCAATTCACCGGTTTCCAGAATTTCCCAACTATATAATAAGTGCGGGGGGTCAATAGATGTTAATGTTATGTCTCTAGCTGAGTTTAAGGCCACAGTAAACGATACATTATTTAAGTAACTAGGTAAGTCAGGTATAGGAGGATAAGTCGCCCGCGTCCGTAGGCTTTGACCACCTGTTCCTAGGCCCACCCTACACGTGTCCCCCGGGTGGTGCTAAACGAGCGACAAGCCGATAACACAGACTCGGCTCCACGCCGAATCGAATTAAAGAAGTGGCCCCGAGTTCCTGGCCCCCTTATAATGGGACAGGGGTGCGGAGAATCTCCGGGAGGAAAACCGGAGACGAGGTTTGCCACCCGTCACGTTCTGTCTCCCAGAGAGGCGAAAAGTGGATTGCAGAGGCCCGTCTGGGTACGTTGAATGTATGTGGGGCAATGAATGATAAAATGGATGAAGTATGCGATATGATGTATGATAGAGGAATAGATGTGTTATGCGTAAATGAGACGAAAAGGAAGGGGAAGGATGTCACTACACATGGCATGTATACCGCATACTGATCTGGTGTAGACGAGATCGAGCGGGCATGCCAGGGAGTAGGTATCATCCTTTCAGAAAGAATGGGCCAATGTGTGAAAGAGTATGAATGTGTAAGCCCAAGACTGCTATGAATACGAATGAAAGTGGGCTTAAAGAAGTTGTTTGTGCTAGGGGTCTATGCCCCAGACATGTCTAATATGAGTGTTACACCCATATTCACGAACGATACTTACGTAAGTATGGCAGCAACCCTATGCTAAGTAAGATATTTCTCACTGCGTTCGTCATGGCAGGCCGTTCATTTCATAAACTATACTTAGTGGACTCTTTGTTGTGCGGACACATAGCATTGAATGGGGCGCCGTGATTGGTTAACGTTGTGACGCGACTTCAGTCGAGTTGAATGACAGTTAAATGTCATTCAACCAAGATATTATTTAACCGTGCAGGCCAAGAAAGGGAAAAAAAAAAAAGATATTATTTTGTCATTTGAATTCTAAACATAGTTTACTATAATGCAATATAATACAATTAATATATATATATATATATATATATATATATATATATATATATATATATATATATATATATATATATATATATAACAATAAATATAATACAATTTTATTTTATTTTCATTTTGATTACGAGTTGCTTGCGAAATCACCTAAAATATGGTAAGTATTACATTTTATGTTTCTGTTTGTTTCATTGTCAATTTCGTGCAAATAATAACACGTGTTGTTTTCTTACAGTTCAAAGAAGTTACCATTTACTTCTTCGGAATTCGGAATCTTTTGAAAACCGATAGCGACTTTTAAATTCATTGGCACTGTAATAATCAAAAGGATTTTGAAAGTCACGTATCACTTTTCTTGTGCTAATCGTTCTTTGCACGTTTATTCTCTCCAGGATATAATTATCAAAATCATCTTCGCTGCTGTAATCCATCGCAATTAAACACCTATACCCGTAAACAGTTTGACATAATTGTGTTGCTTTGTCGCACTATGCGTAGCGTAAAGTAGCTACCGAGCTACTTTATCTGTGCGTTCATTATAATGAGCGCATAGTGTCGTTCGTCCCTCAAGTGTTGTTTATGAATACGTTTTCTGTACCCTGTGCGTTCGAGCGCACTGTGAGACTGCACAGTAACGTTTGTGAATACGGGTGTAAGCCCGCTTATATCCGAGAGCAGTTTTGGGAAATGGTAAGGATGGTGTTAATGAAGTGTAAGGGAAATGAAAATATTATTATGCTAGGAGGTTTGAATGGAAGGGTTGGGGTGAGGAGGCTTGGTTATGAAAGGATATTGGGAACGTTTTGTGATGAAAGTATAAATGAGAATGGTGAAAGTCTCCTCACCGTATGTATGGAAAAGAATCTTTTTGTGACGAACACTTGCTTTCGCCACAAGAGGATTCACATGTATACTTGGGAAAGAGGGGACGATAGAAGCATGATAGATTTCATAATTGTGGATGAAAGATTGAGGGGCGCAGTGGTAGATACGAGGGTTTACCGGGGTTCTAACGTAGGAACGGATCATTATTTAGTTTTATGCCGAATTAATGGTCTATTCAGGCGTCGGCGCCATCGATCGTCTGTGTCTACCACTGCGTTACAGCGTATTAGAACAGAAAGGTTACAAGATCAGTTATTGAGTACCGACATTAAGCGGGTGGACGTGTTAAAAAGTGTTCCCATCAAATTAATCGTTAAACGTTTCAAACAGCGTTATTTAGTAGTATATTGCAATAGTTGTGAGACTATAATAGTTTTTCAAAGTACATTAAACAAAAATTATAAATAAATACTGATATAAATGGATACACAACAGAAATAAATATTCAATTGAATTACAAGTACCGACACTAAGCGGATGGACGTGTTAAAAAGTGTTCCGATCAAATTAATCGTTAAACGTTTCAAACAGCGTTATTTAGTGGTATAGTGCAATAGTTGTGAGACTATAATAGTTTTTCAAAGTAGGTACATTGGTGCTTAGTTCTGATAAAAGTGATCTAAGTTAAGAAAAATTTGCAAAATCATTTTAACTTACCCTTTAACAAAACTTGAAGGACTATTGCATATCGTACAAGGAGTTCAAAAATTTCATCGTATCAGCTCAAGGCGTGTTGGTCGAACGGCCTAACGGCGTGAACATCAATTAAAAGTTAAAGCGACGGAGGATCGAGTCCACTGCACTGTAAATTGGAGTTGACACACTTTTTGTACTTATAATTTGTATTACATTCTCTGCATTTTAACGCTTTATTCAATAGTAAAATGGGCGGAAGGTGTGAAGCATGCAGAGCAAACATAAATGTTACTCAAAAACGAATAAAATGCACACAATGTTCGCATAACTACCATTCAGAGTGCATAAATTTTAATAATGATACTGCTTCAAGATCTGAATGGAAGCGTCCCGCTTGCACTGCTTCTTGTCGAAAAGGTGGTGATAACAGTAACACTCCGATACGAACTAATAAGTCTCCTTCCAACACCGTTTACGATAAAACTACGTATAGATCATCAAACAAAAGTTCTGACCAGCCTACATGTATCACTGAGACCAGTAGTTGCCAACCATATAATTTGGAATTAATTAATAGCATAGAGTTACTGTTAGACAAAAACTCAGTGCTATAAAGTTCGATATAATTCAAGAGTTGAAATTATCACTTATCACTGAAATAAAAAATGAAATAACTAGTAACCTTAAACAGCTGGAAGAATCGCATAACAGTTTGCTAAATGACTACCACAATCTTAAAAGTAATTTTGAAAAACTTCAACAAAATGTCCAGAATGGCGAGATAAAACTGGCGGAATTATGTGCGCAAATAAAAAAAGAACAACAATGTGGTAGACTTTCGAACTTAGAGATTGTTGGTTTACCAGAAAACTCAAAAGAATCAACTTCTGAATTAATAATCAAAATAGCCAGCCATGCAGGAATAAGGCTTACGGATGATCAAATTGTTTTTGCGCACCGAGTTCAGCCTATGCAGAATGTTGGAGGTCGCCCAAAAAACATTGTAGTCAAATTTCAGAATCGCACTAATATAGATAATATTATTTCAGGGCTCCGAAAATCCAAAGGAATTACTACTTCCGATATTGGACTGGGTGGTCCAGCCAAAAGGCTTTTTGTTAACGAACACCTGACCCCTGAGAATAAGCAACTCTTGAAAATAGTAAAATCACGAGCAATGGCCAAATCATATAAGTTTGTCTGGGTCAGAAACTGCCACATTTTTTTAAGGAAAAACGAGGAGTCTCCCGCTATCACTATAAATTCCGAAAAAGATTTATTAAAAATTGTATGATAAGATTAATTTTGATAGTATTAGCATGCTATGTTTTAATATTAATAGTTACATATTTAACACATAAAACAACACTCACGATTTACACATCCATTATTACATACATCAAAATCTTACATTCACACACATCTTTCAAAATTTACATCAATACTTAATATTTACACCAATATGCCCTACAAAAGAAATGTATAGGCTACCATTTCTTACCTTGTATAAAAATAAAATTCCTGTCTGTTGCAAAACCATCCCTCATGACTCTTCAACCTGTATTATTTCTGTTACATAATATAATTA
This sequence comes from Parnassius smintheus behrii, assembly GCA_036936625.1. Lineage (NCBI taxonomy): Eukaryota > Metazoa > Arthropoda > Insecta > Lepidoptera > Papilionidae > Parnassius > Parnassius smintheus. The sequence continues at coordinate 25,944,697 of JAUPFT010000018.1, forward strand.
TTATCTACATTACTATCAATTACTATGATAAATATAATTTTTATAAGTTAATTACAACACAATGGTACCTAAATCATGCTAAAAGTGCCTTATAACTCAATGCACATATTCTATCAAAACGTCCGTGGCTTGCGAACTAAAACTAGGCAATTTCGAGACAGTATAATTTGTAATAACTTCAAGATAATACTCATTACAGAAACTTGGTTGACTGATGGTATTTACAACGGTGAATTATGTGACAATAGGTACGACATATTTAGGTATGATAGAAATAAAACATCTTCGCATAAAAAGAAGGGTGGGGGGGGCGGGGGGGTGTCATGATTTGTACGTATACACAATTACAAGCTCAAGAACGGACGGAATGGATGTTGTTGGCGACGCGCCTATAAGAATGTTTCAGTTTATTAAGTCAACCGATGACGAATAACTTTTCAAAAACTTATTGTCCAATAGAGATGTTCTGATAAGAAAATGCTTAGTTAAATCTTAAAGAAATGTCGAATTAATGATATGAAGGTCTTGGGTTCGACTCCCAGGCCGGACTAGTTTACTGTTTTCTAAGTGATATCTTTCAATAAATTCATATAGGGAATTTTATGATATAAATTATGTTACCGGATTTGTTCCCCGGTTGAAATCGTCTTTCCAATGATGTAAATTCAAAGGAATATTAAAGTGAAGTTAGAGATCGGATTTGTTCCCCGGTCGAGATGATCACTCTGTGCATAAACAGAATTAACGGAAGTTAATTGCATAAGTATTGTCTTGTATAAGTATGATACGTTTTGTACGAAAACAAATGCCTATTTGTTATGATCGATTAATGAGAACATTCACTTGTATTGTTATCTGATAAGAAACATGATAACTGATAAGAATCTTATCAGAGATAGTTTCCTACAGTTTGAAAATTGTGTAGAAGCACTTATTTACCTAATATTGTTAAAATTAGTGTATTTCAGACTTTCATTTTTTCTGATAGCCGAGAGCCGTGCAAAGTTAGTTGTTCAAATAGTGTGAGTTCACGGAAGCACGCTGGCCACGCCCTTAGGAGGCCGAATATGTAAAAATTTAAATGTTTGTAATTTCAGCAATTTATGTAAAAATGACTTGTAAAACATTTCAGGTTGATTGTACGTGCTAAAAAGGTGAATTCTGTGTTATTTTTATGTGAAAATTCCTGTGAATAAGTGAAATAATGATAGTTTTGTATAAGAAATTTAAAAGTGTTTTAAATAGTGAAATAAATAGAGAAAATGTAAATTAAACTATTGTATTAGTTAACATATGTATAAATTCAAGTGGGAAACATTGTTTTAACTTTCTGTGTTAAATATTTAAGAAGTTCGGATTTTGAATTTGTGATTAAAATAGGCATGTTTTGTTTTATAAATTAAAGGATTTTTGTGATACGAAAAAATAATATATATCATGGTGTAGATATTGTTTTGTGCTATCTAAATAGATAACTTGTATTTATGTACGATTTATGTGAATAAAGAAATTAAGTGAAACGTGAGAGAGTAATAGTACAAATTCATGTTGTTAAGTTGCGCAGGCACGCGAATGGCGCGGCTCACTTTCGCGTATAGTTCTGGGGGTAGCTTAGTGAACGGGTTTTATTGCAATTCGTTCGGGGAAATAGTTCGGAAAAATAAGAAAATCCTTCGGGAAAAGTGAAAAACCAGCAGTCAATAAGAAGAAAAAGTGTAGGGAAGTGATAGGGAAAAAGTGATTACTCTCTCACGGAACGGTTTGAAGATAATTGCTGTTTTATTCCCAAGTAATTAATCCCTAAAGTTATACAGTCCACATCGAAGAATTAAGGCGTCGGGACCGGGACGACTTCGGAAGACCCGTAATCCCCGTCTGAACCTACTTGCTGAAAAAGAACGAGGTTATCGCCCTTGTGTGTTACTCCGTTGCGGAGATCACATACGTTGTTCCCGAACCCAACGTAGGCGTTATAGGAGGCCGGATCGAGAGAAGCCTCGATTTCTCCCTTCTGTTTCTTAATCGAAAGTCGAGTTCCGTTAGGTTCTTTTTCAATTGGACCTTCGGAGCCGGATCAAAAGGACCACCCGAACCCCGCCAGCTGGATCAAGGAACCAGCTGTGGACTGCTGGTTGTGGAAAAGAAGACCTTCGGAGCCGAGTGAAGATCAGCAACCGAAGGAAGCCGGAGGTTTGAGCTGAAGCAATAGGACCAAAGGCCAGAAGACCAGGACGTCAGCGCTGAAGGACTGGACCTGGAACTACCGGAAGAAAGAAAACCGGGATTGCGGCCTGGGGCGTGTGCTCGCATGGGGCACGTATCGCAGCCGGGCGCAGGTGTCTTGTGAAGGCACTCATCGTGGCCAAGCAGGGCTTGGTATTTTTCCTGTCGGACGACCGTGTCTGGCATTTTCCTGTCGGGCAAGCGTGCTCGGCATTTCCTGTCGGACGATCGTGTCCGGCATTTTCCTGTCGGGTCATCAGGGTGCAGGAAGAAGCATCCACCGCTGCTGCTGCCAGGCGAGGGTGCGCGTGGGCACCTGACTGCATCGCGGCCGGAGGAGGGCGCTCGGACGAGGCGTCACCGGCAACTGGGCGGCGAGCACAGCATACATCCCGACCACCTAACGGTGCCAAACGGTTGGGCTCTAGCACAACACCTTCGGGTGGAGCAGTTCTCTCGAGCGAGACTGCGCTTGCACTACCGCTCGACTGTTTCGTCATATTCTTTGGCGGGACAGTTCCTAAACCTTTCCTCCATTCCATTCCTGCACGATTCCATCCCTGGACGGCTCACCTCGGTAGGCCCCGTCCAGGATTGATAGGGCTGATAGGGCTGTTAGGGTGGTAGTAGGGTTGTAGGGTTGAGAGATAAGGGGGGGGGGAGGGGTAGTGGTGTAGGGACCGTAGGGACAGTTAGGGACCGTAGGCCAACAATCACCTTCCTGCAAGATGAAGAAGGCACAAGACCAGACAGGGAGAAGCGAAGGGAGCAGGACAAGGACAGGGCTCTCAAGAAAAGCTAAAGAAGCGGAACCATCTGGAGCGACCACAGCTACCGCGTCAAATGGAGCAACTCCTTCAAGTGGAGCCACCACCGACACGTCCACATGCACGTGGGACACAGGGACGTCCGTGGCAACGACGAGCAACAGGACGGACACCAGTGGTACGCAGGCCAGCACCGCACAACAATCCGTTATATCCAGGAGTGAAACGGTGGTCGAAAAAGTAGGTCAAAGGACCGAAGAAGCGGCATCGTCAAGGACAGTAATCGGGAACACTAGTGATAAAGGGTCACAGAGAGGTAGTAGGTCATCGCGATCGGCGAGGCTGAAAGCCGAATTAGAGGCGCGGATTAAATTCGAACGCTCAGAGCTCGAACGAGCACAGGCAGCTGCTGCCTTAGCCAAGTCTCAATTGGAGTTGGCACGACTCAACCGAGAAGAGGAGATCGACTCGAGTGAGGATGATGAAGAGCGGAATACTCAGGTGGAACCTTTCGTAAGGAGTTGGGTTCAGCAGACCATAATGAGCGCGCCGGTTAGTGTAGCACAACCCGATATTACTGATAAGGAAGCGTGTAAAGGATCACGCCGCAAAGGGGCGGAGATCGAGCGCAACCAAGGAAATGCACAGAAAACACACGCGAGTGAGGTGTCAGAATTGACCGAAGCGATTGTGAGTGCAATAAAAATAGCTGGTAAAGATAAGTCTTCCCAGCTTCATTTCCTCCAGGAATTACCGGTGTTCGATGGAGACCCGGATGAATGGATAATTTTCAAAACGGTGTTTGAAGACACGAGAAGCCAATTTTCAGGGGTGCAGAATGTCGCACGCCTTAGGAGGGCATTAAAGGGCACCGCTAAAGAGGCGGTAAAGTCGCTGTTATTTACTTTGTGTGAACCGGAAGAAATAATGAACGCTCTCGAAAGAAGATTCGGTAGGGTTGAGATGCTCATTCTAGCCGAAATCGAGAATGTAAAGCGTATGCCAAGATTGGCAGAAGATTGCCGGAATATAGGATCTTTTGCAAGTCGTATTACGAACGTGGTTGCAACGATACAAGCGTTGAATCAACCACAGTATTTGTACTCGCCGGAGTTAGTGAGCCGCATAGTGGAGAAGCTCGGAACTATGATTAAATTTAAATGGTTTGAATATCGAGCTCAGTATCCTTTGGAGCCAGAGTTACAGAAGATGGCCAAGTTTTTAAATTTATTGAGTGAACAATTTGGAGCGTCCTTAAACAATGAAAATGCGCCTGAAAAAAGGAAGCGTCCTGAATTCAGGAAGCAAACTGTACACACTGCAAAGGGAGGTGTACGCAGCTGTGCCGTGAGCGAGCGCTATATGCGCCGAAGTAATTCGAGCGAGCGTCTAGAACGCCGAAATAGTAAAGGGCACAACCGACAAGTGGTTATGACAACCCAGGATAAGCCTGTAAGTCGGGTAACACATAAGTGTGTTATATGCAACAAGGAGCACTCTATAGTGAGTTGTTACAAGTTTAAGGACATGAATATTCGCGAGAAATGGGAAGCGGTCAAAAAAGCGAAAGTATGTTTCCAATGTTTGTCACCTAACCATAGGAGATTAGACTGCAAAGCGAAAAAATGTGGTGTAGAGGGATGTAGAATGTCACATCATCGAAAGCTACACCGATACCCCAATGAAAAAACCTCGCCACAAGGGGACGAGGGGGGTAAAGATGCTCAGATTACAACTGTTAGTACAGTGAATGCACTGGCATGTGCATACTTAAAGATTATACCGGTCGAGTTGTATGGACCTAGAGGAAAGGTCAAGACAACAGCTCTTCTGGATGAGGGATCGACCATGACACTCATAGAGGAGTGTATGGCTCAGAAATTAGCGCCTCACGGACGTAAAGAGGGATTACGTATCGAAGCCGTGGGAGGTAAGCGAATTAACGACGACAGTTCGTATCGCTTAAATGTTAAGATAAAGGGCATTTACTCGAGCGACTTAGAAGAGATAAGTGTACAAACAATTAAGTCACTTAACCTTTCTCCGCAGTCGGTAAGCCGAGAATTATTGCAACGGTGTTCTCATCTGACACCGATTAAGGATGAGTTGATGTATGAGAGGTCCAAACCTACCATATTAATTGGTCAGGACAATTGGCATCTCATAGTTACTCGTGAGTTAATTTCGGGAGGTAAGAACCTACCTGTAGCATCGCTCACCAAACTTGGATGGGTTTTACATGGTCACATATCGGGTGGTATTAAACCGATCAAGATCGTTAACCACATTTCCACCAAGAAGGAGGAAACAGGTGAAGAAAAATCGCCAAAGGGCGTAAATGCGTTAAGAAAGCAAGAACCGTTAAGTCTACCCGACTACGGACGATTTAGCAGCTTTAAGAAATTCCTTGGGGCAACTACACGCACCTTACAAGCGGTAGAAAAATTCAAGAGTTTAAGAAAGTCGGTTAAAGGACCCGACGACGCAGCCGAAAAGTCGGTTATGTGTTCCAACAAAGTTTTAGCAAAGTCGGTTAAAGGACCCGATGGCGCGTTGGACATAGCGCTCTTGAAAAAAGCGGAATTCTTAATTTGGAAGTTCGTTCAAGACGAGTGTTTTTATTCGGAAATAAAATGCTTGAAAGCAGGCAAAAGTGTTGAAAGAAGTTCACGCTTAAGTAAATTATCTATGGAAATAGGAGAAGATAACTTACTCCGTTTAAATGGACGTTTACCTTTCAAGTCTAATTTGACCGAGGAAAGTAGAAAACCTGTCATATTGGACGGTAAACACGAAATCGTTAAAATGATGATTAGAGAAGTTCATCATCATTTTGGACATGCCAATCACCAGACGGTGATGAATGAGGTGAACCAGAAATTTTATGTCTTGAACTTACGTAATGTAGTACGTAGTGTGTCACATCATTGTCAGTGGTGCAGGACATACAGGTCAAAACCGCAGAACGTGCCACAAGGAAATATTCCTCTGGAGAGAATAGCTCATCATGAACCACCTTTTACATGCTCAGCTGTGGATTATTTCGGTCCTATGAGTGTGACTATAGGAAGGCGACACGAAAAACGTTGGGGTGTTTTATTCACGTGTCTGACTACCAGAGCAGTACATCTGGAATTAGCTGCCTCGTTGACACCAGCGTCAATGATAATGGCGTTGAGACGATTTATCGCCAGAAGAGGAAAACCAGCCGTTATATACAGCGATAACGGGACAAATTTCAAAGCTGCGAATAAGGAATTATTGAAAGCATGCGAAGAATGCCATGAGGGCATGAAAATTGAGTCATTTAAGAAATATATTAAATGGAAATTTATACCTCCGGGAGCACCGCACATGGGTGGCGCCTGGGAGAGGTTAGTAAGGTCGATTAAAATTGCGTTGACCGCTACGCTCAGAGAAAGGAGCCCACGAGAGGAAATTCTACATACGTTGCTTTTAGAAGCAGAGCACACAGTAAATTCCAGGCCTCTGGTAACATTCAGTATGGATAGTCCTGAAGAGGGTTTGACACCCAATCATTTTCTTCTGGGACGCTCATGTGGTGATCGACCACCTGGATTATTTCTAGAGCGGCATCTGACGGGTCAACTCAATTGGAAAGCTGCACAGAGATTAGCCGACCATTTTTGGACAAGGTGGCTGAAGGAATACATGCCCACCTTAATACCGCGAACAGGTAATAACGGAAAGTTCATGGAACCTAAAGAAGGCGATATTGTTTTGATAATAGATCATTCATTGCCGCGAAATACGTGGCCGAAAGGCAAAATTAGTAGAACGTTACCGGGACCAGACAGTCACACCAGAGTGGTTGACGTCATTACTAGCACAGGTATCTTGAGGAGACCTACATCCAGAATAATAGTCCTGGTACCCGCGACGCCTCCCAAATGATGGTGCTAACGCACGGGGGGGGGAGATTGTTGGCGACGCGCCTATAAGAATGTTTCAGTTTATTAAGTCAACCGATGACGAATAACTTTTCAAAAACTTATTGTCCAATAGAGATGTTCTGATAAGAAAATGCTTAGTTAAATCTTAAAGAAATGTCGAATTAATGATATGAAGGTCTTGGGTTCGACTCCCAGGCCGGACTAGTTTACTGTTTTCTAAGTGATATCTTTCAATAAATTCATATAGGGAATTTTATGATATAAATTATGTTACCGGATTTGTTCCCCGGTTGAAATCGTCTTTCCAATGATGTAAATTCAAAGGAATATTAAAGTGAAGTTAGAGATCGGATTTGTTCCCCGGTCGAGATGATCACTCTGTGCATAAACAGAATTAACGGAAGTTAATTGCATAAGTATTGTCTTGTATAAGTATGATACGTTTTGTACGAAAACAAATGCCTATTTGTTATGATCGATTAATGAGAACATTCACTTGTATTGTTATCTGATAAGAAACATGATAACTGATAAGAATCTTATCAGAGATAGTTTCCTACAGTTTGAAAATTGTGTAGAAGCACTTATTTACCTAATATTGTTAAAATTAGTGTATTTCAGACTTTCTTTTTTTCTGATAGCCGAGAGCCGTGCAAAGTTAGTTGTTCAAATAGTGTGAGTTCACGGAAGCACGCTGGCCACGCCCTTAGGAGGCCGAATATGTAAAATTTAAAATGTTTGTAATTTCAGCAATTTATGTAAAAATGACTTGTAAAACATTTCAGGTTGATTGTACGTGCTAAAAAGGTGAATTCTGTGTTATTTTTATGTGAAAATTCCTGTGAATAAGTGAAATAATGATAGTTTTGTATAAGAAATTTAAAAGTGTTTTAAATAGTGAAATAAATAGAGAAAATGTAAATTAAACTATTGTATTAGTTAACATATGTATAAATTCAAGTGGGAAACATTGTTTTAACTTTCTGTGTTAAATATTTAAGAAGTTCGGATTTTGAATTTGTGATTAAAATAGGCATGTTTTGTTTTATAAATTAAAGGATTTTTGTGATACGAAAAAATAATATATATCATGGTGTAGATATTGTTTTGTGCTATCTAAATAGATAACTTGTATTTATGTATGATTTATGTGAATAAAGAAATTAAGTGAAACGTGAGAGAGTAATAGTACAAATTCATGTTGTTAAGTTGCGCAGGCACGCGAATGGCGCGGCTCACTCTCGCGTATAGTTCTGGGGGTAGCTTAGTAAACGGGTTTTATTGCAATTCGTTCGGGGAAATAGTTCGGAAAAATAAGAAAATCCTTCGGGAAAAGTGAAAAACCAGCAGTCAATAAGAAGAAAAAGTGTAGGGAAGTGATAGGGAAAAAGTGATTACTCTCTCACGGAACGGTTTGAAGATAATTGCTGTTTTATTCCCAAGTAATTAATCCCTAAAGTTATACAGTCCACATCGAAGAATTAAGGCGTCGGGACCGGGACGACTTCGGAAGACCCGTAATCCCCGTCTGAACCTACTTGCTGAAAAAGAACGAGGTTATCGCCCTTGTGTGTTACTCCGTTGCGGAGATCACATACGTTGTTCCCGAACCCAACGTAGGCGTTATAGGAGGCCGGATCGAGAGAAGCCTCGATTCCTCCCTTCTGTTTCTTAATCGAAAGTCGAGTTCCGTTAGGTTCTTTTTCAATTGGACCTTCGGAGCCGGATCAAAAGGACCACCCGAACCCCGCCAGCTGGATCAAGGAACCAGCTGTGGACTGCTGGTTGTGGAAAAGAAGACCTTCGGAGCCGAGTGAAGATCAGCAACCGAAGGAAGCCGGAGGTTTGAGCTGAAGCAATAGGACCAAAGGCCAGAAGACCAGGACGTCAGCGCTGAAGGACTGGACCTGGAACTACCGGAAGAAAGAAAACCGGGATTGCGGCCTGGGGCGTGTGCTCGCATGGGGCACGTATCGCAGCCGGGCGCAGGTGTCTTGTGAAGGCACTCATCGTGGCCAAGCAGGGCTTGGTATTTTTCCTGTCGGACGACCGTGTCTGGCATTTTCCTGTCGGGCAAGCGTGCTCGGCATTTCCTGTCGGACGATCGTGTCCGGCATTTTCCTGTCGGGTCATCAGGGTGCAGGAAGAAGCATCCACCGCTGCTGCTGCCAGGCGAGGGTGCGCGTGGGCACCTGACTGCATCGCGGCCGGAGGAGGGCGCTCGGACGAGGCGTCACCGGCAACTGGGCGGCGAGCACAGCATACATCCCGACCACCTAACGGTGCCAAACGGTTGGGCTCTGGCACAACACCTTCGGGTGGAGCAGTTCTCTCGAGCGAGACTGCGCTTGCACTACCGCTCGACTGTTTCGTCATATTCTTTGGCGGGACAGTTCCTAAACCTTTCCTCCATTCCATTCCTGCACGACTCCATCCCTGGACGGCTCACCTCGGTAGGCCCCGTCCAGGATTGATAGGGCTGATAGGGCTGTTAGGGTGGAAGTAGGGTTGTAGGGTTGGGAGATAAGGGGGGGGAGGGGTAGTGGTGTTGGGTTGGGGTGTAGAAGGGTTGTAGGTAAGGGGTTGTAGGGGCCGTAGGGACAGTTAGGGACCGTAGGCCAACAATCACCTTCCTGCAAGATGAAGAAGGCACAAGACCAGACAGGGAGAAGCGAAGGGAGCAGGACAAGGACAGGGCTCTCAAGAAAAGCTAAAGAAGCGGAACCATCTGGAGCGACCACAGCTACTGCGTCAAATGGAGCAACTCCTTCAAGTGGAGCCACCACCGACACGTCCACATGCACGTGGGACACAGGGACGTCCGTGGCAACGACGAGCAACAGGAAGGACACCAGTGGTACGCAGGCCAGCACCGCACAACAATCCGTTATATCCAGGAGTGAAACGGTGGTCGAAAAAGTAGGTCAAAGGACCGAAGAAGCGGCATCGTCAAGGACAGTAATCGGGAACACTAGTGATAAAGGGTCACAGAGAGGTAGTAGGTCATCGCGATCGGCGAGGCTGAAAGCCGAATTAGAGGCGCGGATTAAATTCGAACGCTCAGAGCTCGAACGAGCACAGGCAGCTGCTGCCTTAGCCAAGTCTCAATTGGAGTTGGCACGACTCAACCGAGAAGAGGAGATCGACTCGAGTGAGGATGATGAAGAGCGGAATACTCAGGTGGAACCTTTCGTAAGGAGTTGGGTTCAGCAGACCATAATGAGCGCGCCGGTTAGTGTAGCACAACCCGATATTACTGATAAGGAAGCGCGTAAAGGATCACGCCGCAAAGGGGCGGAGATCGAGCGCAACCAAGGAAATGCACAGAAAACACACGCGAGTGAGGTGTCAGAATTGACCGAAGCGATTGTGAGTGCAATAAAAATAGCTGGTAAAGATAAGTCTTCCCAGCTTCATTTCCTCCAGGAATTACCGGTGTTCGATGGAGACCCGGGTGAATGGATAATTTTCAAAACGGTGTTTGAAGACACGAGAAGCCAATTTTCAGGGGTGCAGAATGTCGCACGCCTTAGGAGGGCATTAAAGGGCACCGCTAAAGAGGCGGTAAAGTCGCTGTTATTTACTTTGTGTGAACCGGAAGAAATAATGAACGCTCTCGAAAGAAGATTCGGTAGGGTTGAGATGCTCATTCTAGCCGAAATCGAGAATGTAAAGCGTATGCCAAGATTGGCAGAAGATTGCCGGAATATAGGATCTTTCGCAAGTCGTATTACGAACGTGGTTGCCACGATACAAGCGTTGAATCAACCACAGTATTTGTACTCGCCGGAGTTAGTGAGCCGCATAGTGGAGAAGCTCGGAACTATGATTAAATTTAAATGGTTTGAATATCGAGCTCAGTATCCTTTGGAGCCAGAGTTACAGAAGATGGCCAAGTTTTTAAATTTATTGAGTGAACAATTTGGAGCGTCCTTAAACAATGAAAATGCGCCTGAAAAAAGGAAGCGTCCTGAATTCAGGAAGCAAACTGTACACACTGCAAAGGGAGGTGTACGCAGCTGTGCCGTGAGCGAGCGCTATATGCGCCGAAGTAATTCGAGCGAGCGTCTAGAACGACGAAATAGTAAAGGGCACAACCGACAAGTGGTTATGACAACCCAGGATAAGCCTGTAAGTCGGGTAACACATAAGTGTGTTATATGCAACAAGGAGCACTCTATAGTGAGTTGTTACAAGTTTAAGGACATGAATATTCGCGAGAAATGGGAAGCGGTCAAAAAAGCGAAAGTATGTTTCCAATGTTTGTCACCTAACCATAGGAGGTTAGAGTGCAAAGCGAAAAAATGTGGTGTAGAGGGATGTAGAATGTCACATCATCGAATGCTACACCGATACCCCAATGAAAAAACCTCGCCACAAGGGGACGAGGGGGGTAAAGATGCTCAGATTACAACTGTTAGTACAGTGAATGCACTGGCATGTGCATACTTAAAGATTATACCGGTCGAGTTGTATGGACCTAGAGGAAAGGTCAAGACAACAGCTCTTCTGGATGAGGGATCGACCATGACACTCATAGAGGAGTGTATGGCTCAGAAATTAGCGCCTCGCGGACGTAAAGAGGGATTACGTATCGAAGCCGTGGGAGGTAAGCGAATTAACGACGACAGTTCGTATCGCTTAAATGTTAAGATAAAGGGCATTTACTCGAGCGACTTAGAAGAGATAAGTGTACAAACAATTAAGTCACTTAACCTTTCTCCGCAGTCGGTAAGCCGAGAATTATTGCAACGGTGTTCTCATCTGACACCGATTAAGGATGAGTTGATGTATGAGAGGTCCAAACCTACCATATTAATTGGTCAGGACAATTGGCATCTCATAGTTACTCGTGAATTAATTTCGGGAGGTAAGAACCTACCTGTAGCATCGCTCACCAAACTTGGATGGGTTTTACATGGTCACATATCGGGTGGTATTAAACCGTTAACCACATTTCCACCAAGAAGGAGGAAACAGGTGAAGAAAAATCGCCAAAGGGCGTAAATGCGTTAAGAAAGCAAGAACCGTTAAGTCTACCCGACTACGGACGATTTAGCAGCTTTAAGAAATTCCTTGGGGCAACTACACGCACCTTACAAGCGGTAGAAAAATTCAAGAGTTTAAGAAAGTCGGTTAAAGGACCCGACGACGCAGCCGAAAGGAAGGCGACACGAAAAACGTTGGGGTGTTTTATTCACGTGTCTGACTACCAGAGCAGTACATCTGGAATTAGCTGCCTCGTTGATACCAGCGTCAATGATAATGGCGTTGAGACGATTTATCGTCAGAAGAGGAAAACCAGCCGTTATATACAGCGATAACGGGACAAATTTCAAAGCTGCGAATAAGGAATTATTGAAAGCATGCGAAGAATGCCATGAGGGCATGAAAATTGAGTCATTTAAGAAATATATTAAATGGAAATTTATACCTCCGGGAGCACCGCACATGGGTGGCGCCTGGGAGAGGTTAGTAAGGTCGATTAAAATTGCGTTGACCGCTACGCTCAGAGAAAGGAGCCCACGAGAGGAAATTCTACATACGTTGCTTTTAGAAGCAGAGCACACAGTAAATTCCAGGCCTCTGGTAACATTCAGTATGGATAGTCCTGAAGAGGGTTTGACACCCAATCATTTTCTTCTGGGACGCTCATGTGGTGATCGACCACCTGGATTATTTCTAGAGCGGCATCTGACGGGTCAACTCAATTGGAAAGCTGCACAGAGATTAGCCGACCATTTTTGGACAAGGTGGCTGAAGGAATACATGCCCACCTTAATACCGCGAACAGGTAATAACGGAAAGTTCATGGAACCTAAAGAAGGCGATATTGTTTTGATAATAGATCATTCGTTGCCGCGAAATACGTGGCCGAAAGGCAAAATTAGTAGAACGTTACCGGGACCAGACGGTCACACCAGAGTGGTTGACGTCATTACTAGCACAGGTATCTTGAGGAGACCTACATCCAGAATAATAGTCCTGGTACCCGCGACGCCTCCCAAATGATGGTGCTAACGCACGGGGGGGAGATTGTTGGCGACGCGCCTATAAGAATGTTTCAGTTTATTAAGTCAACCGATGACGAATAACTTTTCAAAAACTTATTGTCCAATAGAGATGTTCTGATAAGAAAATGCTTAGTTAAATCTTAAAGAAATGTCGAATTAATGATATGAAGGTCTTGGGTTCGACTCCCAGGCCGGACTAGTTTACTGTTTTCTAAGTGATATCTTTCAATAAATTCATATAGGGAATTTTATGATATAAATTATGTTACCGGATTTGTTCCCCGGTTGAAATCGTCTTTCCAATGTTGTAAATTCAAAGGAATATTAAAGTGAAGTTAGAGATCGGATTTGTTCCCCGGTCGAGATGATCACTCTGTGCATAAACAGAATTAACGGAAGTTAATTGCATAAGTATTGTCTTGTATAAGTATGATACGTTTTGTACGAAAACAAATGCCTATTTGTTATGATCGATTAATGAGAACATTCACTTGTATTGTTATCTGATAAGAAACATGATAACTGATAAGAATCTTATCAGAGATAGTTTCCTACAGTTTGAAAATTGTGTAGAAGCACTTATTTACCTAATATTGTTAAAATTAGTGTATTTCAGACTTTCATTTTTTCTGATAGCCGAGAGCCGTGCAAAGTTAGTTGTTCAAATAGTGTGAGTTCACGGAAGCACGCTGGCCACGCCCTTAGGAGGCCGAATATGTAAAAATTTAAAATGTTTGTAATTTCAGCAATTTATGTAAAAATGACTTGTAAAACATTTCAGGTTGATTGTACGTGCTAAAAAGGTGAATTCTGTGTTATTTTTATGTGAAAATTCCTGTGAATAAGTGAAATAATGATAGTTTTGTATAAGAAATTTAAAAGTGTTTTAAATAGTGAAATAAATAGAGAAAATGTAAATTAAACTATTGTATTAGTTAACATATGTATAAATTCAAGTGGGAAACATTGTTTTAACTTTCTGTGTTAAATATTTAAGAAGTTCGGATTTTGAATTTGTGATTAAAATAGGCATGTTTTGTTTTATAAATTAAAGGATTTTTGTGATACGAAAAAATAATATATATCATGGTGTAGATATTGTTTTGTGCTATCTAAATAGATAACTTGTATTTATGTATGATTTATGTGAATAAAGAAATTAAGTGAAACGTGAGAGAGTAATAGTACAAATTCATGTTGTTAAGTTACGCAGGCACGCGAATGGCGCGGCTCACTTTCGCGTATAGTTCTGGGGGTAGCTTAGTAAACGGGTTTTATTGCAATTCGTTCGGGGAAATAGTTCGGAAAAATAAGAAAATCCTTCGGGAAAAGTGAAAAACCAGCAGTCAATAAGAAGAAAAAGTGTAGGGAAGTGATAGGGAAAAAGTGATTACTCTCTCACGGAACGGTTTGAAGATAATTGCTGTTTTATTCCCAAGTAATTAATCCCTAAAGTTATACAGTCCACATCGAAGAATTAAGGCGTCGGGACCGGGACGACTTCGGAAGACCCGTAATCCCCGTCTGAACCTACTTGTTGAAAAAGAACGAGGTTATCGCCCTTGTGTGTTACTCCGTTGCGGAGATCACATACGTTGTTCCCGAACCCAACGTAGGCGTTATAGGAGGCCGGATCGAGAGAAGCCTCGATTCCTCCCTTCTGTTTCTTAATCGAAAGTCGAGTTCCGTTAGGTTCTTTTTCAGATGTGTAGAGATCTCGAATGTTTGTGGGTAACAATACCAGAAAAATGTTTAATTTGTCAAGACAGACGTAATTTAAACATTGGAGTTGTTTATATACCGCCTGATAATTATCAATCAAAGCGTTTAGATAATTTTACAGAAATGCTCACTAAAATCATAACTCAATGTCCAAATGATCATTTTATAATTGCCGGTGACTTCAACCTAGCGAATATATCTTGGTCCTCTTCAGGTCCCGTAATGCTTAGGCAAAGTCCAGTAGAATTACAAAATGCTACAATAAAGTTAACTGATCTATGCAACTTATCAGGGCTAAATCAACATAATATTATTAGCAACAATAGTGGCAACGTACTAGACTTAGTGTTTAGTAACATAAACATAGACGTTACTCGTTCTCAAATATATCTTGTATCTGAGGATAAATACCATCCTTCTTTATTGCTCGACGCATCTGATCTGCTAATACCCTGCTTAAAAAATTAACCACGATCAAAATTAAACTTTAACTGAGTTGATTACGATAAAATAAATAAAGCACTCTCAGAAATCAACTGGTCTTCCTTGTTAACTGGCAACTCAATTGATGTCGTAGTTTAAAATTTTTATTCCCAGCTATACTTAATAATTGATAAATTTGTACCTACTTGTTTATCCCGTTCATCTAATTACCCTGTTTGCTATTCTAAATCACTAAGGCATATTATTAGAGAAAAGCTCTTAAAACATAAACATTGGAAAAAATATAAAAATCCCCGTGATTATGACGAATTTTGCATACTACGTACTAGACAAAAGAAATTACAGAAACAGTGCCACGAGCGTTACTTAGATAAAATGCAAAGCCTTCTAAAAAAAGATCCTAAAATATTATGGTCTTATTTAAAACCTATACGTAATAGCAACTCTACATACCCTAATACATTAAAATTAAGAAATGAATCATACACAGACGAAACGAACGTGTGTGCGGGATTTAATAAATTCTTTGAAAGTGTTTTTCAAAAACCTTCTTCTTCTTACGATTATTCCCATATTCCAAACGTAGAATCAAACGATATATTACATAATATATACTTTAGTACTAAAAATGTTTCTCGTATTCTACATACAATTAAAACTAATACAGGGCCTGGTAGCGATGGCATACCTCCCCTATTTATACATAAATGTGCAAAACACTTGGCCAAGCCTCTCTCAATAATCGTTAATATGTTTGTTAACACCTATGGAACATTTCCTATTAAGTGGAAAGAAGCTCTAATAATACCTAAACATAAGAGTTGACCAAAAAGCAGAATTGAGCACTACCGCCCAATCGCCATATTAAACACATTTGGAAAGATTTTTGAAAAACTTATCTTTATACACATCAGTCCCATAATCTTAAAATCAATACCAACTGAACAACATGGTTTTATAAATAAAAGATCAACTGTAACAAATTCGATTTTTGAACTGTAACGATTCGAAGCAGGTCGATGTAATACACAGACTTTGAAAAAGCATTTGACCGTGTTGATCATGCCATCCTTTTACGTAAACTTTACAGTTTGGGTATTCATGGTGATTTGCACAGATGGGTAACTTCATACATAAGTAACAGAAGGCAAGCAGTGTTACGGGGTAGTGCTCGTAGTGATTTTATTATGGTAACATCTGGTGTCCCACAAGGCTCAATACTCGGACCTTTGTTCTACAACGCCTATTTATTTGACATCGATGACTGCTTCTATCATTCAAACTATTTAATGTTCGCAGACGACAAAAAATTTATCTAAAAATAAAAACAATTGATGACTGTGTTCTGATTCAAAACGATTTAAAAAACCTAGAAACTTATTACAGCAAAAATAGAATTACTATCAATAGTGAAAAATGTGTCAATATATGTGTCAATAACCTTCAGTCGCAAGAAACAGCTCATAGATTACAATTATTCAATTAACAATAAATCCATAAAGAGTGTATCATCAGTTAGAGATCTTGGTATCAGGCTGGACTCAAAATTAACGTTCAATGAGCATATAGATAGTATTGTTGACAAAGCCTACAAGCAAATTGGATTCATAAAGCGCGTCTGCAACGATTTTATCAGTATTAATTGCATTAAAGCTCTATACTTTGCATACGTAAGGAGTGTTCTCGAATACGGTAATACAATCTGGTCTCCAAAGTATGCGAAGCATAAGCATCGAATAGAATCAATTCAAAAACTGTTCGTTAACCGCAACGACTTCCGTGGCGTAGTGTCTTAGCAATGAGTGGCTGCGCTGGGAGTTGCGGGTTCGAATCCCGCACGGAACAAGTATTTGTATAGCCTACAAATAATTGTTCCGGGTCTGGATGTTTGTCCTTGTGCAATTTATGTTTGTAAACTGCCCCCGCGATACAGGAGAAAATCCTAGTGTAGGGGTAACGTTTTTAAAAAAAAAATCAATTAAGTTTATCTGATCAAAACATCATAATAGTTTTGCTTCATACGAAGATGCTTGCAAATTTTACCGCTTAGATACCTTGGAACTCAGAAGACTTCAACACGATATGTTTTTGCTACACGGTTTATGGTCTGGTAACATAGATTGTCCAGACCTGTTATCTAAAATATCGTTACTAGTACCTAAATACCGAACTAGACATACGCCATTATTTCACGTACCACGAGCAAACACAAATTACGCAAAAAATTCTACTTTATGTCGTATTGTTCAAAACTATAATAAGTTTTACGCTGACTTGGATATTTTCAACCTATCCAAGAGTCGCATCAAACGTGATGTTGTAAACAAAAATAGGGCATAATCACACACACACACACACACACACACACACACACACACACACACACACACACACACACACTGTATGATTACTTAAATAAATAAATAAAGATGAAAGTGATAAAAACAAGTTCAAATGTAGACTGAAAGAAAATATAAGTGGTTTGGATGAATTATGTATGAAGGAGTTAGACTTGGAGAATATATGGCAAAATGTAAAGAAAGGTTTAGTGGATGCAGCTACCGAAGTATGTGGTGTTAGTAAGAGAAAGAATGAAAAGAAAAATAATACGTTATGATGGGATGATGAGATACGTATGGAAGTTGAAGCAAAGAAGAGATCATGGCTAGATTTACTAGCAACAAAGGCTGGTAATTCTAGCGGTACGAATGGTGATATTGAAAGAAAAAAGGCAGTCTTTAGACATCTTAATAAGAGAGTAAAAGAAGTAGTTGAAAGAAAAAAGCAAGAAAGAACGGATAAGAATGATAGAATGATATCGGATAACTTCCAGACAAATATTAAAATGTTCTGGAAACTTGTAAGAACTGCCAGGGGACATTCAAAACAGCCTATGATGAATGCTATAAGAGACGAGAATGGCTATATTCTGAATGATGAAGTTTTGAGTTTAAAGAGATGGAAGGAATATTTTGAAAGCGTGTTTATGAGTGAGGAGACAACGTGTGTACTAAGTGAAGTAGAAATTAGAAACACCGAAAGAAGAGGAAAGATGTAGCGAGATAAGTATAGATGAAATAATGAAAGCAATGAAAAGCATGAAAGCAGGTAAGGCTGCCGGATATGATTGAGTTTCACTCGAAATGCTAAGGGCTGGAGAGGAAGTGGTGGCAGGCCTGCTGCACACCTTGTTTAATTTATGCTGGGAACTGAATCGGGTACCGGTAGACTGGTGCAAAGCCGTGATAGTCCCAGTATATAAAGGAAGAGGGTCGCAGCAGGACTGTAAAAACTACCGTGGCATCAGCCTTCTTAGCATTGTGGGAAAACTGTATGCTAAGGTACTGATTGAAAGGGTCATGAAAGAAACTGATGGAAAAATTTGGGATGTGCAAGCGGGATTTAGAAGGGGAATGGGATGTACAGATCAAGTCTTTTCCATGCGCATGATCGCGGAGAAGTTTCTGGCCAAAAACCAAAAGGTTTTTTGTGCGTTCATGGACTTGGAAAAGGCCTATGACAGAGTGGATAGGGATTTGCTATGGCAAACACTGAACTCATTTGGGTTGAGCGCTGGCTTGATACAGGCATTGGAGTCTCTTTATAGGGGCTCTAGTGCTTGTGTTAGGATCAACGGGGTCTACTCGGACTGGTTTGACATCCATAAAGGTGTCAGACAAGGCTGTGTGGCTTCCCCGTGGCTGTTCAACCTATTTATGGACAGTTGTTTGCAAAATTTGAAAGTTGAAGAATGCGGATTAAGAATGGGTGAGTTAACCGTCAAATGCCTTTTGTACGCCGATAATCAAGTTATTCTTGCGTCGTGGGCGGCCAAGTTGCAAATGATGGTTACATTAATGAACGGATCATTAAAAGAAAGGGGTGTGAAAGTGAACGCAAGTAAGACGAAGGTTATGGTTTTTGAAAGAGAAGAAAGTAAAACGATTTGTGAAATAAGAATAGAAGGGGAGTTGATCGAGCAAGTAGATGAGTTTGTATATTTGGGCTGCGTATTTAGCAGGGATGGGAGATATGATAAGGATATAGAACGACGAGTGAATGCGGGAAATAGAGTAAATGAGGCCTTGCACTCTATTGTGAAGAGTCAAAATGTGTCGAATAAGGCACGTATGGCAATTCACAATGCTGTGTTGGTCCCTACTTTAACGTATGGTAGTGAAAGTTGGGTGTGGCAGAAGAAGCACGAGAGTAGAATAAACGCAGTAGAAATGCGGTCGTTAAGGAGTATGTTAGGGCTGAATCTGAATGACAGGGTAAGAAATTGTGTAATAAGAGAAGAGTGTGGTTTGCAAGATGATGTGGTGACCAGGATTGAGAAAGGAATACTTCGGTGGTTTGGTCATGTGGAAAGAATGAATGTGGAAAGAGTGACAAAGAAAATTTATGCTGCAGAAGTGAATGGCAGAGTCCGAAAGGGACGTCTTAGGCGAAAATTTATCGACCAAATTGGCGATTTATTGAAAACGGGCCAAATTAGGAGTACCCTTAACCGACGAGCATGTATGCGTAGGTGTATGGATGTGAAGGAGGCAAGAGAGGTGTATCAGGATCGTGCCAAATGGAAGTCTGTAGTCTCCTAGTCCTACCCCTCTGGGTGACAGGCGTGAGTGTTTATGTATGTATGTATTATGTGTAAATCATTGTTTCATATACTTTCATAATATTATTTTGTTCTATTCTAAGTTTTTGTATTTTTTGTTTTTTACTTGGTAACTTTTTAGTATCTTGAAGCATGTGGTGTATACCTTTAATTGATTGTACAATTAGTATATAAGTGATGTGTGTTTACTATTTCTGCATTGTTGTAACAATCGTTGGTGTACTTAAATAAATGAAATAAAATAAAAATAAAATACTTGTTACCGCTTTCACTCTCTGGAAACGGCCCGCCACGTCAATGGTTATTCTCTCCCATGGTGCACCAACATTGTACAACTTCAATGCATCTCTACTACGAGTCTGAGGTCCCTTTACAGCCGCACAACTTGTACATTTGCGACACCAGTCCTCGACATTGTTTCGACAGTGGACACAATAAAACCGTTCTCGGATCTTCAGTAGAGTTCGTTTAACTCCCAGATGACCTCCGGAACAATCATTATGGTACAGCTGTAGAACATCCGGTACTTTAGCTTTAGGGACAACCATTTGCAAGTGACAGCTGTCTCCCCGAACATTTTCCCATTTACGGCACAGAACTCCATCCTGAAGCAGCAAGCTGTCCCATTGGGGCCCAATAGCTTTTAGTGGTCAAACTCATCGCTGAGACGTCGCTCCACTTGGGCTTGGTAGCACTGGCCTTCATCCATTCCAGAATCGGCTTGATGTCCGGATCTTCCTGCTGTGCATGTTGTAAGCTGTCCTTCCACTCGTTGCTGAGGTGGTCTGTCCTGAGCATCCTCACGGATACCACTTCCTTACTCTCCTGCCTAGTACAATGTTTGCAACCTTCAGGACAATGCATCAGCGTTGCCATGAGATTTCCCGCTGCGATGTTCGATCTCAAAGTCGTATTCTTGCAGTAGTTCGATCCACCTCGCAACTTGCCCTTCTGGATTTTTAAACTGCAATAGCCATTTTAGTGCAGCATGGTCAGTTCTTAAGCGAAATTTTCGTCCCAGAAGATATTTGCTAAAATGCTGCAACGACTTTACCACAGCTAGCAATTTGCATCTTGTGACACAATAGTTCCTTTCCGGTTTTGACAACGACTTGCTGAAGTACGCTATCACGACCTCTTGGTCACCATTCCGTTGAGACAACACACCGCCAAGTCCTATATCACTTGCGTCTGTGTCAACTATAAATTCTTTGCTTGCATCAGGGCATCCCAAAATAGGTGTTTTGCACAGACGGTCCTTGAGCTCCTGGAATGCGATATTGCAACTTTCATCCCAGCAGAAATGTCGCTTCTCCTCGGTTAGCTTGTGCAGAGGTTTGGCTATATCTGCAAAGTTCTTCACAAATCGCCGGTAATAGGAGCACAAACCCAAAAATGCTCTAACCTGCGTCTTGTCTTTTGGAACCGGCCAATCCTTGACAGCGGCGATTTTCTCTGAATCCGTGCGGATACCTTCTTCCGATACTACATACCCCAAAAAGTTAACTTGCCGTTTGAATAGTGAACATTTCTTCGGACTCAACTTGAGGTTGGCACTCTGAATCTTCATGAGCACGCGTTCCAGGTTTTGAAGGTGTTCCTCAAACGTCCGGTCTACGATGATGATGTCATCCAAGTAGACCAGACAGGCATCGCCAATTAGCCCGGTAAGTACAAGTTCCATCAGCCTTTCAAACGTTGCTGGAGCATTGCACAACCCAAACGGCATTACTTTAAATTGCCACAGACCCTTTCCCGTCGAGAACGCAGTTTTCTCCTTGTCCTTAGGGTCAATTTCAAATTGCCAGTAGCCACTTTTTAGACCCAGCGTGCTAAACCACTTTACTCCTGTAAGCATGTCCAGCGTGTCATCAATTTTTGGCAAGGGATAGATGTCCTTCTTCGTAACGTCGTTCAGACGGCGGTAGACAACACAAAACCGCATGCTGCCATCCTTCTTCTTCACCAGCACTACTGGTGAACACCATGGACTAGAGGAAGGTTCAATAACACCATCCTTCACCATTCCTTCAATCATGGTTTCTACTTCCGTTTCACGTGCTACCAGCAATCTTCTTGGCCGCTGACGGATAGGCAATTTTTCTCCTGTGTTTATTTTGTGTTGAACTAAGCCAGTCTTTCCTATGTCAGCATCGTTTGATGAGAATACGTCGGCGTACTTGAGTAACAACTTCTTCGCCTTGACCAATTCGTTCGGGGAGAGAACACTGCGACAGTCTTCCAAAAGTGTGATCACTCTCGTTTCTGAATCCTTGCTGGGGGTCCCACTCGATTTATATTGGCACCGACGTAACCAATCCACTTCCTCACAAGTACCAACCAGTGTGCCTTTTTCTATAATCTGTTCCCGGTCACAAAGGTTCAGCACACGTACTCCTGAGATGTCAGTGATCCTGATCAAGGTTCGAGCTACTTTCCATGGAAGGTCATTGTTTACCCTTTCCACAAGTACACAACGGTGAGGTTGCCCAGCGTTTCGAGGAAGACTAACCAGCACAATCGTTTCCGATCTCGACGGAAGAACAATCTTCTTAATGCTGTACACGTTCCCTGGTAACGCACCTTCCATAAAAAGTTCCTCCTGTCCACATTTCAAAACACCTTGCTTAACGTCGATCTCACAACGATTATTCCTCATAAAGTCTAGGCCTAGGATGCATTCGTCCATTATATCAGCCACGATGCCGTTATGCAGATAGATCATGTTGTCTAGCTTCAACTCCATCTCCTTCTCTCCACGGACGGGTATACGCTGACCGGTGGCTGTTACCAAATTAATGCGTTCTCGGTTGTATGCGGAGTCCCTATGGAACTGACTTATTAGTTGGGAACTAACAACCGTATGAGAGGCTCCAGCGTTTATGGTCAGTTTACACGGCATTCCGTTGACCTCGCCCTTGATGATTAGACTGTTCCCATCGTGGGTTTGCGAGATCGAGTTCTGGCTTTTACTCGTTTCCCTGCTGCTGCTGGGCGATGCTGTTGGCCGCACTACCCTCCTGAGATCGTTCATCTTCCCTTTCTAGGGTTCGCTTAGGGCAGCTCGATCGAAGGAGGCCCTTTTCCCCACAGCCATAGCACCTAGGGCTGTATCCTTTGTTGCGGTCGCGAATTGTAGCTGCTGAAACCTCCCTGACGCGATGGGAACGATGATCCTGCCGCACGGCTTCCACCTCCAGTGCATGGGCCAAGGCGTCCTTAAGCGTCTCGTGGCGCCCGAGCCTCACAGCAGCTCTGATTTCCAGGTCGCGGATGCCGTCGATGAATGTCTGCACCAGGTTAACTTCAATGAGCGCAGGTACAGACCGGTATGCTTTTCGCACCAGCTTCTCCACCTCTAGAGCCCATTGCTGCAGGTTTTCGTTGATGCGCTGCACGCGATCTTTAAGCTTCGCACGAAAGACGTGTTCCAGGTGAGCGTCGCCATATCTCGCCTCCAATGCCTCAAGGGGTTTCTCATAAGTCACTTCCTCACCGAGAGCTTCCAGAACTGTTAAGGCCTGGTCGCGCAGGCGTAGTGTGAGAGCAGTCATGGCCTGACTTTTATTCTAGCCGTTCGCCTTCATAACAGCCTCTAACTGGATTTTGTAGGCTGACCAGGAAGAGGTACCGTCGAACGGTGGCACCTTGAACCCATGTAGCGAAGGTGTTGTAGCTACTACGGGAGCTGTAGCTCCATCTCCAAGTTTGAGTTCGTCCAGTGATTTCTTCATGTCAGCCATTACGTTGTCAACCCGATTGTTTACTTGGTCGATTCGGGTATCAGCTTTCTCGATTCGGTTTTCAGCTTTCGCGATTTGGGTTTCAGCTCCCGACAGGCGGTTGTCAGCTGAGCAACCCTATCCTTCACCTCCTTTATCTCCTTCCCAAAGGTAGCGTGAAGGTCCTTCATGAGGAGCATCTGCTCTTCCAACCGACGGGCCTGTTCCTCTTGTCCGCCCCGCAGCTGCTCCTCCAAACGACGAACCTGGTCTTCCTGTCGGCGGGCCTGTTCCTCCTGTCCGCCCCGCAGCTGCTCTTCCAATCGGCGTGCCTGTTCCGCCTGCTGGCGCGCCTGTTCCTCCTGTCGGCGAGCCTGTTCCTCCTGCTGCTCTTTCAACCAACGGGCCTGTTCCTCCTGTCGGCGAGCCTGCTCCTCCTGTCGGCGAGCCTGCTTCTGCAGCATCACCATCAGAGCACCTAAGTCAGTTGGTGCAGATATAGGGGCTACTGACGGGCCTGCAGCCGGTAGCTGGCCCTCCGACGTCTGCGGCGTTGCACCACCAAATCTTCTTTGGTCCGTCTCTTGCTGGCGTTGACTTCGGGTACGAACACCCTCCTTTTCCTCCTTAGGTAAAATCGGATCAAAGACATTTATTCTCATAAGAATTTACAAAAATTCACTTAAGTGAGAAATACATTAAAAACAAAAAATACATAATTAGTGTTAGGTAGTAAGTGGTCACCGAGCGTGCCAGGCAAAGTACACAAACATTTTATGTTACAAGATTATATAAATAGTGCGGGTAGATATTTTACCATCATAACAGGATCGAAGATCGCCCGTGCAAACAAAAACAAACGGTGCAAGCGAATACAGATACGTGGATTTAAAGATTCTTTGCTGGAATTGACTAGCCATCATAACGAGAATTATTGAAATATTGTTATATTATATTAATTATTAATATGAATGTTTAATGATATTTAGTAACCGTGGTGATGGTTTTTAATATTTATTCGTTTATTATATATTTATTTGTTTGATAGTTTTTTTTTAGAAGTAGTTAGGGTGTTATTATAGTTTGTGATTTTGTAGGCTATTTTTAACAGTCTTTTAAATGTCAGCATACTTTTAGCTTCCTTAATATCTACAGGCAATTTATTGTATAGTTGTGCGCTTTCATAAGTGATATTCTTTTTTCCGTAGTTGGTTCTTGGCCGTCGCAGAATTAAGTTATTAGCACTTCTTAACATTTTAGTTTGCACATTTTTCTTTTTTGTAAAGGTTAAGTTAGTATGTACGTTTTTATTTAAAAATTTTCGTATTAGTACGCAGGAAAAGTATTTGTATGATTGTTCTATATTAAGTATTTTAGTATCTTTGTATATTTTGGTTGTAGATGTCAGGAAATCATAACCGAAAAGAATTTTGATCAACTTGTTTTGCGCGGTTTGAACAGAATTGAGATTAGTTTTGGCACCCGATCCCCAGATTTCTACCAGATAATCGATGTGTGGCTTAGCTAGTGAGTTATAGATAGTGTAACGGACTTTTTTTAGAAGGCAGCGAACTATTCCGCGTAGTGCTCCAGATAGGGATACCAGTTTTTGTTTTATTTTTTTCAAGTGTTCTTTCCAAGTCAGTTGGTTATCTAAAGTAAGGCCCAAATACTTCTCGCTTGTTACTTTATTGATTACTATGTCATTAATTTTTAGAGGTGTGAGATCGGGTATTTTTTTATTCTTTGCTGCAAAAATCATATAGTTTGTTTTGGCTACGTTTATTGTAAGTAGATTTGAGCAAAACCACTTACTAAGTATGTTTAGATCATTCTGCGCGTCTTGATTAATTGATTCAATATTGTTACCGAAGTAAAATAAGCTGGTATCGTCCGCATATAGTGATAGGTCTCCTTTTAGTTCTAATGTGCTTACGTTATTTATGTAAATAAGGAAAAGCAATGGTCCTAAAATGGGGCCTTGAGGGACACCGTACGTTATTTGTTTTAGGCTGCTTTTGTGTTCTGCGAATTTAAGTATCTGATAACAGTCGGAGAGGTATGAATTAAGAAGTTCAAGATGCTTTGCTGTTATACCTATATCTTGTAACTTATCCAAAAGTATTTTATGTGAGACTGTATCGAACGCCTTTTTTAGATCAATGAAGACGCCAAGAGCAACATTTTTTTTCATCTATATTGTTTTTTATTTTGGTAACAAGGTCTACAGTCGCTGATAGTGTGCTATATTTGGGTCTGAAACCGTATTGTTTGTGATAAAGAAAATTTATAGAATTTAAATAAGTCTCAAGTCGGTTGTAAATAATTTTCTCGAAAATTTTAGAGACAACGGGAAGAAACGATATAGGCCGGTAGTTGCCGGGGTCGGTTTTGCTGCCATATTTGTGAATAGGTGTAACTTTGGCGATTTTGAGACTACTGGGAAATGTACCCTGTTCTAGACAACTATTTAAGCATCGAGTTAGTTCTGGAGCTATAAGGTTTTTTACGCATTTTATGGACTTAGTACTGACGTTATCAATGCCCGAGCTAGTATTTGGATCTAAGTTGTCTATTATTTTAATTACCTCCTCAACTGAAGCCGGTGCCATTGCCGTTAGTCTTTTATCGTTGTTGTTAACTTTTACATTTGTAACGATTCTGTTATCATGGTACTGAAGGGGAATTTTTTGTGCTAGTTCTGCTCCAATAAATGAAAAGAAGTGGTTGAAACATTCGCAGATCTCTTTTGTATACCGATACCGGTAACCGTACCGAAGTTCCTCCTATTAGTAATTTGGGTGGTATCGATATTTCTCTAAATTTGTTATTGCTGAGGTTCTTTATTAATTTCCACATCTTGGCTGGATTGCATTTATAATCTGTAAATTTCTTGTAGTAGTACTCTTGTTTCATTCTTTGAATTTTATTAGCTACCAGGTTCCTTTGTTTTAGAAAGTTGTCCTTGGCGAGTTTATTATCTGGATGGCGTTTGTATTGTTGCCAGAGTATGTTTTTATAAGTAATATCCTTAATTATTCCCTTATTAATCCATTCCTGTTTCGGTGGATTTTTAATTTTGACTTTCTTTACCTTACAATTCTCTATACTTTTCAAAAATTTTTCTTCAAATCTTGTGTATTCTTTATTTTCGGTACATTCTACGTTTGACTTTTCTAGCGTTTCATATAGTTTTTTGTAATCTAATGCTTCATATTCTATTCTTTCTTTAAGTTCTGGTTTGTATTCTTTTATTTCAAAAAAGATCTGCTTATGGTCTGACATAGACGATTCAACAATTGCCAGATGGAATTTGTTTTCCTTTAAGTCTGTAGATATATGATCAAGAATAGTTTTACTTTTTGATGTTTCACGCGTACAGTACTGAGGACATATTCTATTAATTATTGAGTAGCCACATTCTAGGAGTGTATTTTTATATTCTTTAACTGAGCTGTCCAGGTTAAGAAGGTCCAGATTAAAGTCACCAAATACTACGGCTCTTTTTTTATGGTGTAGTTGTAATGAAAGAGTTTCTAGAAATTTTGTAACGTTTGTTCTACCAGGCTTGTATACTGCGCCAATATCTAGTGAGAATTTATCTATGTGTATCCACAAAAACTGGTTTTCATCTTTATCGAGTTTATCAACATAACAATGTTTAAGAATGTTGTGGACAAAAATTGATACTCCACCGCCAATAACATTTTG
The DNA here is from genome assembly GCA_036936625.1 of Parnassius smintheus behrii. Classification (NCBI taxonomy): domain Eukaryota; kingdom Metazoa; phylum Arthropoda; class Insecta; order Lepidoptera; family Papilionidae; genus Parnassius; species Parnassius smintheus. The sequence continues at coordinate 25,971,835 of JAUPFT010000018.1, forward strand.
TCTGTGCTGATAGTAGTGAGTATATCCGGGTAATTGAAATCTCTTGGCTTCATCATTAGACTTAATCCATGTTTCAGTAAGAATAAATACATGTATCGTAGATTTGAAAGATTCAACAACACACCTCAATTCATCAAATTTTCCAGGCTTTACGATACTTCTAGTATTTGCGTATAAGAATTTTAAAGATTGTTTATTGGTTATAAGGTTAATATAATTGTTTGTTATTTGGTAAGTAGTATTATGTTCGTTTGCTTTGTCACTCATGCATCGAACTTTTTTGGTAATGTTTTAATAATTTTCGGTACATTTTTAATACACTTAATACGTATATTTTCTTCTCCCTCTTCAGTTCTACGTTTCAGTTCTTCTTTCAGAAGTTTAAGTTAATTTTGCTGGAATGGTGTCTGATCAGCATAAAATTTAATTTTACTATCTTTTATGTTTCCTTTGTTGCGCAAAATAAGCTTTACAATTTCTTCCGACTCAAATGTAACTTTTATTGGACGATTCGTTCCTGGCTTGTATCTTCCAATGCGTACATTTTTTTTCGGTTCAGGGCAGTCTTTGAGTAAGTTTTTGATAGCATCAACTACTTTACTTTTGTCTATATCAATACGTTCCTTGACGTCCGTTGACTGAGGTTCGGGAATACCAGCAATAAGTATGTTCTTCTTTCTCATACTTTGGTCGTTCAATTCAGACAGTGTTTCTTCATAGGAGGGTTTTATAGATGTATCGCTTGGTAGATTTTTTAAGTTTTCTACATTAGACTCCAGTGATACAAATTTATCCCCAGCTTTCTCTGCAAAGTTTTTAAGACTTTGTATTTCGTCTTGAATGCTACTTTGATTTGTGGCTAGGTTTGTTATCCGTTGCTCAGTTGATCGCATAGCATCTCTAATGTCTTGAATTTCACATCTTATCATTGCGATGTCATTCCTAATTTCATTAGCACTTTCTTTCTGAGCATTAATTGAAGAGTGTCATCATTTCGGTCATTTTTTTCTGAATATGTATGTAGAGAGTTGACATTGGACCTGATCATATTCGGCGTCGGAATGCTTGCGTTTATTACGAAAAGTAATCGTTGAGGGTTCGGAGATTGACGCACTGGGCATGTTTGATAGGTTAGGTTGGGAACCGCTACGCTCAAAGTTCGTGTCGCTTCCAGTAGGTGATCGAAGTACATTTATGTTCACTTCAACGTAACAAACACTTTGGTTTCTATGACGCACGCACTTAGATGTCAGACCGAGTCGAGAAATTGGAGCCCGTACCGTTTACCCGAGGGGGTGAGGAGGGGTTACCGCCGGTCGTCAACTGGTCACGCGCAGAGTAAAAAGTAGTAACACAATGCACACGCGTAATGTAAATTACAAGTTTTACGTTATGAGGTAAAGGTTGAAAATAGTTTGACTTTTACAATTTATTTTTTAAGAACAATCAGCAACACGTCCGCCTCGCAAATCCCACTTCTGACACCAATTGTTACGAGCTTGAGGTTCGTGACAATAAAAATTGCCGATAGAATTACCTAAATTAACACTTTAATTCACTTTACACTAATTAAGGTTAAAAACACTAATAATTAATCACACTGATTCACTTTATTCCGCTCCGAAGCTTCGCTTGTCTCGCCAACTTCAATACTTCCCCGATCGCATCTTGCAGCGCCTATAAATATAAATTAGCACCGAAATATCCAGAATATTCAAGTAAACACGCGCAAGGTACCGAGAGTTCGAGTTTCAACTTCTAGAAGTTTAGTTCTTCGGTTCGAGACTAGATGGCGCTGTCGGTTGAAAGATTAGTGATGTCATTTTCTGGAAAGCTCCCCTCGCTCTCGTCTCTGACACTAGATGGCGCTAGTACCGTCGACTTAGGCGCGTAACAATAAAATAAGAGAATAAAACTAAATGACTTGCTAAAAATAAAAATGCAATCACATTTTTGATGATTTTACCATGTTTGACGAATATTTATGTTGATGGAGTTAAATTTATTTAAATAAATGGAGCAGTTTCTTTTCCATCAGCCCTTGAAAGTTAGCCGCTAAACATGAGCCTCTCTATTTGCTGTTTATTATCATTAACCTTGAGCGCCATGCCAAAAACGCATTACCGTGACCTGTACGCCAAAGTGAAAAGTAAACAAAAATATCTAGGAAAAAAATAGTGTTGCCAAGAGTTGATATATCGATAACACAAAATAACTAGATTTTGTTGGTTTTTTATGCAATAAATGACTCTTTATAATCTGGTATGTTTTATTTAATCTTGTGCTGTCTTCCACTCTTTATATATATATATATACGTACTTTGTACATAAATAAAAAATAAACATTAACAATAAAATAGTAGTAAACCACAGCACTACTCTTCATCGTGATGACGTCACTGTCACGGCTGGACTACAACGGCGTAGCTGATCTTTATTTTTGAAGCATTCTTAAAGATGTAGCTGTGTCGGACGTTGTGTATCGATTTCGAAATCGATCTAACCAAAATATACAGAGATCGACTCAAAATATTTTATTGTATCGGGAGAGGCGTAGGTCAAGTGAAGCACAGATGAAGTCTTACGCTCTTATGACAATGGGGGTTTGATATGATGCTGATGCTACCAGATGATTCTGAGATTGAGAAAGAAAATCGCACAACACGAAATGAAAAATTCCTCTTCATACCTTAAGTAAGAAATATACATTTATTATTTGTAATTTTATATTTTTAAAATAAAAAAAATTCATCATCATCGACGCTTTCCAAAATCCAAATGAGTTCTGAGGAATCGTTCATGTTGCACTGCACTACTTTTTCCGCTATTCGTTTATGACGTCATCAGGGTGTCGTCTATCTAGAGATGTGGCCCTCACTCATGAGGTGCCTCGTTTGAGGTACTCGTGATCGCAAATTGAAAGAGTTACTCGATTTTCATCATTGAACCACCTCACTCGTTCATGCGTCCTCACTTAAAAATTGACATAGACATTATTGACGCGTGTACTCGCGACTCGCGAGCATCGCGACTGAGTGATTGAGTGAGCTTAGTGAGCGAATGAACCGACTTAGAAATCCATATTTTACAGTACAGAATAAATTAGAGAATGAGTGAGGTGAGGAATCGAAATTTTGAAAACAGTAAACATTATGATTGTGTTATGTACTTAATTAAATAATGTGTGTGTGTGTGATACCGATGTTTGGTAGGACATTATTTAAATTAAGAAGAGATACAAAAAATTGTGTGAAATGAATTGCAGGGTAAATAAAACACACGAAGCAAATAAAAAAAACTGAGTGTATTCATTGAGATCAAAGGATAAAAAGTAAAAAAAAACAATCATTTGGAATAAACGCGTTTTTCACAATCACAACAATAACAACAATTACTTCACCACACGTGGTCAACATAGGTAAAGTAATATTATTAGGTACTCAAAACGAATTAATAGAGAAAATATTTTTATTTCTGCTATTAACATGAATCTCTTAACGTTAACTACGAACTCTAAAAACATAAGCATTAGATTGTTATTCAAGTGTCATTGATTCGTTTATTTTGGCGATCTAAAATTTATGAGCGAAAGAAAGTTACATGTGTGAGGGAGACGTAAAAATCGGAATTGTGAGTACTCGTGACTCGTGAGTCGACGCGCCCGTCCGCGCCGTTTGCCGCTGCCACGGACAATCGGCTGAGTTCGGCTCGAGCTCGGGCTCGGCTCGTGAGGTAAATTGAATACGCTGACGTACGATACCTCGCCTCAAATGAGGGGTCCCTCGTGAGGACCTCGCGAGGTAAAATGAGGTGCTCCCTCAACCTCATATAAAAATGATGAGTTACCCATCACAACGTCTATCCTTGACCACGGCGCCCAATGAACTGATAATCGACGACGCGCTGTGTAGCTAATAATAGTTTTATGTTTCTTACCTTTTGTTTTATTTAAATATCAATAATAATTTAAAAAATAACACATTTGCGCTTAATTTTGAATAGTTTTCAATAAATCTATGCCTAACGCATTACAACACTAGCGGTCAAACATAGACGACTTTGGCGTGCTGGACATAGTATTTGCTTAGATAAAAATCCATTTTTTTAGTTCAATATTTCTTAGTACTTGTGGCTCTAGGAGACTTGTTTTTTATACTCACATGTTGCTGGGTTATTCTTTTTTGAGGAGTGTAGAATTAAAATACCAGTAATAATTTTCCAACATCTATATGTCATATTTTTGTGGGCCGGGTTTTTTGTCAAGTATAGACGTCGTTGGCGCTCAGGGCCCGCAGGTGCTGGTCAAGTATAGGCGACTTTGGCGCTCAAAAGGTTAAACCCATTAGAAATAATTATTAAAAAACGCGTACACTGTATAATTGCAATCATTCCGTATACCATCGTACCTATGATAGTCTTGCCAGATTTAAAATTTGCTGAATTTTAAGCAAATTATTATAACATGTTTTAAATAACGATATTTTTTTCATTAGTAATATTATGTCTTATTTTTAGGTGATATTATTGCGGTAGTATCTATGTGCCTCTTTGGATCGGAAAGGGTGATTTTTATATTTTGTTAAAGAAACAAAGTTGTGATTATTGTAAACCTGTACACGAAATTTAGAGGATTTAAAGTTAAGAGGCACAGGCAACACTCACTGGTAACGTTAGTAGTATTTTTCGACAATAGTGCATAGAATACTGTAATGAACTAATTGAACTCATATCAGCCACATTCCGGATGTGTTCGATAAAACCAGACCAGACCAGAGACAAATAAAAAATAAGTGCTTTAAAGTTTTATAATTTATTTGTTACAAAATACCTAACAATATTCAATATTTTACATATGAATTCTTAAAATCTATCGTAAACTCATATATATATATATATATATATATATATATATATATATATATATATATATATATATATATATATATATATATATATGTATGTTTTTTCATAAAAACATCATTAAAAATGAAAAATAAAAATAACAAAGCTTTTTCATTTTTTAAACCATTTGGGAACCTTGGCCTGCTTCGAGGTTGAAGATTGACTGGTTGGCTTTTCCGATTGATTCGATGTTTCATTCGTGGTTCTTCTAGTTGGCGCCCTGTTAAAAATTTCGTGAACAGTATTAATTTACAATGACAATAATTTGATAATACAAGTAATAATTATTAAATCGATTTGAATTATCATCAGAAAGACATGGTTGAAATTTATTTGTGACAAGTATACGTGGCAGACACAATGTTACACCAAGAGTACAAGATATCAAAAGAGCGCTTTAAGTTGTTACGGCGGGTAACTATCGAAAGCACTAAGCCAGTGCTTACAAAAATGAATTTCTACAATAAGGGTGTCAAACGAACGCACAGTCCAACTGATGGTAAGTGGATGCTGTGGCCCATACATTTGTCCTCGATTAAGAATCAGGATGTTGAAAGATGGGTAGAAAAATGATAAATGGAGATATCAGTTTATGGTCTATATCAGGGGTCGAAAAGTAGTTTTACGTAGTCTGAATAATGTGGATTTTTTTTAACGAGGTCCATAAAATAACAACTAATAATAAATAAGTGCTAACCTACTTATGTGTTATTTTGGTTTCAAATCAAATTCTGAATTATAAAACAGACTAGATGGGAAACTAATCAAACCATATCTTAAATAGAATAAGTACTAAATTAATTTTTTTTGGCTTAAAAATATTATTTTAATTTATAAAGGTACATAAATATATCTTTTAAAGTCAGGTTCATAACAAAAGTAAGTTCGCATTAATAGCTAAATCGAGAATCATTTTCGGGAGCGGAAGTAAGCCTGCAGTCTTCTTTTTTTTACCTGCAGCGAACTTCAAACAGATGATTTGTCAATGCCAGTTGTAACCTCTCAGGAGCCAGAGGATCTACCCAGATAAACTTCTAGGCAGAACAGATATCCTCCCTTCTAAGTCGATCGAGTCGACCCTGATTTTACATCGTTAATGTAACACACTGTCGTTTATTACAAAACGATATTAAATGAATTAAAATTTTGTTAGTATATTGTTTTTAGTTATTGGAAAAGTGATGAGTATATTAAAACCAATTGATTTATTTACTTAAATTATTAACTGAATATTAAATAGGGATGTAATTCACTTAACACATAATATTTAATTTAATAATTGATACTTCATAAAACAAAAGTACGTTTTGTTACTCGGACCTGAAATTAGAAGCAAATAAACGATTATTGCAGCTCATAAATGACGTTATTTTTGTGGTTATTACGAGACATCGGCAGTGTGCAAGCGAGAGCCATTTACATCCCATCTTTTATCTGTGCGAGTAGTATTATACATATAGTATATTTTTATACTTACGACCCAATCGAATCCTTTCATTTTATATTTAAAATAAAAACGTCTTTACGTACGTACCGGTATTTTGAGGCTAAAATACTTGCAGCATCACTTGAAGTTTTCTTTAAATAAATTTCTTCTTTTAGATACGGCCCGCCACTATTTTCTTCTGCCCATTTAAAGTGCATATGTACACAGGGAACGAATTTTGCTTCAAGTAAGGTCATTTTTGGATCTAAGGGTTCTTTAAGTGGTGTAGTAACTGAAATAAAATTCAGTATTCAGTATTGATCAAGGGGAATTGTTATAAGTTATAAATAAATCCACAACCATATGGTAATTACGATAGAGTTGGCCGTAAGGAAGATATGGCCAATCAAAGAACTTTGCAGTTCCACTTCACATATTGCACTACTTTCTCGTTAGTACACTTCGTACTTAGGATCGTAATTTTACTTGAACTCCGGCATAAAAATAACAAAAAGTGAGTAAATTCTACCTATATTGAATTGTATGGAGCTTAATGTTTTAAAGGGTTTACATTACACAGTTTGGTGATAATACATCACAAAAAATAAGTTCTCTTTTGTTCATTTTATGACCCAAACTTTGATATATCCGCAAAATGGCGCGTGGATTGTTTAAATTTTTTTTTACAAATAATGTGTGGTCCTATATCCCGGATAATTATTAGCGATGGCCATACAAGGTCCGTTTGAGATGGACTGCGCAGAGTAATCATAGACTAGAGAGTATCTATGGAAGTTACAAACCCGCGAATTATTGCCTCCACCTGCAGCGCCCTTTAGAGCATACCTTATATGACGTTAGCACACGAATGGACCTACCAGTCCGAGTAATAAAAGATCGAGGAGATATGCGCGCGTAAAAGGTGACAGCGTTAGGAAATGGGTAGCAGCATCTTCGTAATAACATCAAAAAAACTGTGCCTACTCACTTGCCAAGCGTGACATATATGGCAAATATGTAATCTAAGGGGAAGCACTAAGCTCAGTGGTAGATTTGATAGGCTATAACGGTATGATATTATAATATTGATACTTATACGTAATGTGTAATATTGAATGTTATATTATTTTAACTTTCAATTTGATTTTATACTAATTACGTTTTAGTAATAAGTTACAATATTTTATATATTACTAAATGAACTCTTACTCTTTTGAAAACTTATTACCAAAATAAAAAAAGCAGTCGGTTCACGAATGAACTGGACTGAAAAGTTATTTAAGATGACCATGGGCGCTGTTTGAAGGCGAAATAATTATATACACAATTTTTTAACGAGTGTGAAAAGGACTTTACTTGTAAAATAACGACAAAGAAGGATCCTCGGGACCATCTTCTCTATTCAAAGAAGAAAATGAGAAAAAACTCGCTAAACACATTAAAGCTATGCAAAAAAAATTTGTAAAGTTATCTGATAGTAGTGATGAAGATGAAGAATCAATATTATGTGATTCGTCTGATAAAGAAGGTGGAAACAGAGAAGTGGCAGTAGACAGTTATTATGAAACGCAACTCATCGAAGACTGGCTCAATTCAATTCGTTTTATGCCAACTGTGGGGTACATGAAATTTGCACCGAGTTTGATGATAAGTGTTCATTATGTGGACAGAATAGAATAATGAGTTAAGGCTCAAAAAATTTAAGCAAAGAGTAGTAAAAACGCAGATCACCGACTGGAATCTCTCCTTTGCTTATTATATGGCCATCTCTACCGGACACTAGAGGGAGCGATGGCTAATCGTGATTTGGAAGAAAAGTTAAATAATAAGACGGATTACGTTAAAATTCAATATTTCTTATGTGATTCCAAGAGTTTAATGTTAAAAGTTTAAATAAAAGTTGATTTGAAGTTTTGGTAATTTATCTTTATAGTTTTCATTTAACTGGCTTCTTAAAAAACTATGGCTAACCCCCAGACTTACCCTACATGATTTTTTTAACTATTCTTAGCTAATGTTTGACCACTATCCCTGATGGTAAGTGGTGATGCAGCCGAAGATGGTAAAGCGCATTAACTTATAAAAACTTTTCGGTCTTGCCTTGAAGACACCCACATTGTAATATGATATAAAGACAGATGCTGGACTTACTCCACGCTTTTGCTTTGCGCATGACGAACGACGCTACAAAACTTTTGGTTCGAATGTCCTAATTTAGTACATCGTTACAGTTTTGAGAATGCATGATGCAGTATTAAAAATATATAACTCACATATAACAAATGGTTTATCAGGGTTTTGTAGATATTCTTTAATGAAATTCATAACATCTTCAATAGTTTTCAACGGAGAGAAAATACCCTGTAAAATCATATGGTCTGGGAACTGTATTCGAACCACAACATTTTTATAGATGTTTTGTTTCTGTTCAGCGATCTGAAATTCAGAATGTTAACATTAGGAATGGTTTTTTAACATACCTTTTTAGACCTAGTTCATTCATTATTACATTGTCGACTATAAGGTTATGTCCTGATACAAGGCGCATAATTAAATATATGTACGCTCTTTCGTCTCACGACCACAAATCCTCGCCAAAGAACACACATTCCCTCCAAGGATGTTTCGCGAAGCAATTGAAATCAAAAAATATCCTAATTTCAATAATGATAGCTGTGTCATTAAACCATCATCATTTAAGTTTTAGTGACAACAACACGTCTCCTTATTGACACCTATTCAAATATTACAAAAATTAAATCCAAATACAAAAAACCCAAGCTGCAAGACTTTAAGGTACTATAAGTTCATCTGCGTAGATCGGAGCAAAAATTTATAATCTTAATCTGGAGGTAGCCGTAGTTGACGTCGAACATCTCAGTCCCAGTGTTGTAAAGTGCTCGAAACGTCGAGAACATAAAAAGTGTGTAAAAGCCATCTAAATAGCAACATGTCTCTTCATTGATTCACCTATATTTCATAGTGACCCTGCCAAGTTGTTTTTGTATTTTTTTTAATTATAAAATAGAAATATCCACGGCAACAAACTACGCATCGCTGCTTTTAGTGCGCCTAAGCATTTTTGGCGCCCATCCTTTTCATGTTGCAGCATACCTTTGACGTAGCAAGAAGATCCTAAAGAACGTTCAAAATTGTTGTATTGGTCATTGCAACGAGTTCTGCTAGCTACTTATTTTTAATCGGGCATGGCAACAGCGCGAAACTCGTTCTTCATTTATATATTTATCTATCTACATATTGTTACGTGCCGAAGTCGACGGCACTAGCGCCATCTAGTCTCGAACCGAAGAACTAAACTTCTTGAAGTTGAAACTCGAACTCTCGGTACCTCGCGCGTGTTTACTTGAATATTCTGGATATTTCCGTGCTAATTTATATAAATAGGCGCTGCAAGATGCGATCGGGGAAATATTGAAGTTGGCGAGACAAGCGAAGCTTCGGAGCGGAATAAAGTGAATCAGTGTGATTAATTATTAGTGTTTTTAACTTTAATTAGTGTAAAGTGAATTAAAGTGTTAATTTAGGTAATTCTATCGGCAATTTTTATCGTCACGAACCTCAAGCTCGTAACAAATATTTAATAGAATAAGGTGACTAACGAACATACAGTCCACCTGATGGTGGATACGTGGATACTGTAGAGTGTAGACCATAGAGATCTATATATATCCTCAGTTAATAACCAAAATGCTGATGCGTTTTCACCCTCGAGGACTAAGATGGGTTGCCTCATTTCCAGTAAAAAGAGAGAAAACCTTTTTACTGGAAATTATTTCTTTATACTCAGCATACAAAACACAGCAGCATTAAGCTGCTATTTTACGCTGGTATTCTTATGGAGTGTTGTTCTTCTACGGTCGAGCCACAACCATGATTAGCTGCTACATTGCTCTAACCACTTTAAAAAGTAAGCCACTTACCTGTTTTTCAATATGACTTCTTTGCGTAGAAACCATTAAAGGCGTATTCTCTAATTCTATGCGGCGCTGTTGCAGTTCATGGTACATCTTCCGCACTTCTTCTATCGTTAGATCATAAAAGTCATCGGGGAGGTCTTGTAATTCATCTTCCATCTCATCTGGTTGCATAAAAGCTATCGCTTTTTGGGCACCTAGCTAAAAATTAAATATTATTGTCATATAGAACATTTTATTTTGTCTAACTAATGTTGATTCTGTTGCTTATACACACCTATATATTTTATCCTAGACTAAGTAGCAGAAGGAACAGTAGCCTAATGCAGGGCGCGGACAGCGAACTCAAAAACGTCGTGGGTTCAAATCCGCTATTCAACTACTGGCGTAAACCACTCGTAACACAAGCAATTTAAGCTTACCACGAGTGGTTAAGGGGAATATTAGTAATGTTTATAACATTGTTAATGTTCTTTAAAAAAAGTACCAAATGCAGATGTCATTCCTGCGTACTATGATGGAATATATTTTCACCAGTAATAAGGGTTCTCGTCACCCACCATACTAAAAGAGCACCATTATGATTCAATTTTATACAAGTATTCTGTGAAAGGTTTCCGTCGGCCCTTATGTCGACCCAACGCAGCGTTTAGTTCTGACTAAATCATTGCCTAAAACATCGATGTGACAATTTTCACCGTGACGCAAAAATGACTTATTGAAATAACGATTTTAAATTAAATTAAAAGGCGCATGTCATTGTTAGTCATGTATTTCATTTTGTGATTTCATTATATATGAATGTAATCTGAAAATTATAAATACAATAGCATTGTTATTTGACTTTACTTTCGTAGCGATTTCGTAGATATATCAGTTGATTTTTTAGAGAAATAACTTGTATTAACGATTTAACAAAAAAAAATGCTGTGGACGCAATAATTATTACATATTATGTAATTTCTCGTTTTAGTATAAATTAGATAACTTTATAGAGATTTATTATTTCTATTAGGGATTTCCTTTTCGTGATTTTGGGATATTTCCTGTGGAAATAAATAAATTCTAAATTTAAGATCAGACTCTTTGTTAAACCATAAATTAATAGTAGTGGAAAAGAATGTACTTAGTAATAAACTATATTACATAACTACATAGTTATCATAGTTTGAAGTTTTAAAATTGAAATCAATTCTTCAATTTGAAACCTAGGTAGCGTAACCGTACCCGCAAAGTTTTTGACTGTGGCGGGTCCGATTCTTGTAACAATTGTTTGTAAGTTATTCCAAAATGACTTACAAATAATTGTTCCGGATCTGGTCTGGATGACCAAGTGTGCAATATACGTTTGTAAAAACACCTTCACAGCTTTACTTTCTTTTTCTTACGTAATTACTTTGCCATTTTCGGCTGCACCACCGCTAACATCAGCTGAGACATTCAAGCACTGACTTACAGCAATTAAAAACATGTGAAATTAAGTATATAAATAATTAGTTAGAACTATATAATATGATGAATTAACAAGTGGTAAAATTTAAAAAAAAATTACAACCAACTTCAATATAAATAAAATGAGAACATCATCAATGTATTCGAAGTCAATTAAATAAGCATTATTAAGGATAACACAAAAATTACTGGTCAGATCATGATTAAATTTATATGGGACCGTCATGTGTTTTGAGAAGCACCAGCCGAGAAAAAAGTTCTCCTTTTGAAGTCGGTTCAAAATAAAATGACAAAATGTAACTTTCTTCATAATATTTCTTAACTTCTGTTTCAGGCATTTTACGATAATGGTATGGAAGATATAGTAAGATGTGAACGGCAGAGTCGGGAAGGGACGCCCTAGAAGAAAGTTTATCGACCAAATTGGCGATATTTTGAAAATGGACCACGTTAAAAGTACTAAGGGTACTTCTAACGTGGCCCGACACGACGTAACGTAACCGACGAGTATGTATGCGTAGATATATGGATGTAAAGGAGGCGAAAGACGTATGTCAGGATCGTGCCAAATGGAAGTCCGTAGTCTCTGCCTACCCCTCTGGGTGACAGGCGTGAGTGTTTATGTTATATGTTTTATGGTATGGAGTTCAAACATATTACTAAATGAAGTAAACTAATTATTTATATACTTAATTTATATGTAATGAGACTGACTTACAAATATTACTTCCTCTTCTATTTTTAAACGTCGTTCCAATTTCTCCTGTGAAATCTGACATGTTACAGGAGTTGGAGTTGTGATAGTGGCAGACATTTGAGGTATATCTACTTCGGATGTGTCTACTTCCATTTTCATATCAATGGCTTTGTTTTCTTCACTATCCAGGTCTTCATTTTTGTTGTCTGTAGCTTTTTCGTTTTTAACAACTTCATGCTTTATAATTTCGAGGGGATTAACAGTCGTCTTATTGTCTTTCTTAAAAACACCAGAAGGACCTGGGATCGATGCTTCTTCGTATTGAAGCGATTTTTGTACATCAACTGATGAAGTATTGTCGCCTAATTTGTTGAGACTTTCTTCAACTTGAGACCGACCATAAACTCTTGATACATTTGCTTGTCTATGGAGTGAAGGTTAGAATTCAATAAATGTTTTAGTTATATAGATAATAATGTTAGATTTCATTCAGGGTCATAATTTTAAATTATATCTACATCATATTAATGGTTAGCAATTCACCGATGCAGTCACTAGTAATTTTCTGGATGTGTTGTGGAATTTGCTGTCACCAGCATTTTTCCTAGATACAAAATGAAAAGCCTTGCCTACCCTAGTATAAGAAAGACTATTGTTTTCTGAAATGCTGGCAATGTGCCAGAATTCCTCTGATGTAATTTTTTATAGTAGAGGGGTAAACGAGCATACGGTTCATCTGATGTCAAGTGACTACCGCCGCCCATGAACAACCGCAACACCAGGGGAATTGCAGGTGCATTGCTGGCCTTTTATAAAGAAGTAAGCTCTTTTCTTGAAGGTCACTAAGTAGTATCGGTCCGGAAAAATAGCCGGTGGTAAACAATTCCACAGAGTAGTTGTACGAGGAAGAAAACTCCTAGTAAAACGCACAGTGGTGGACTGCTAAGCATCCAGATAATGAGGATAGTATCGTGAATTTTTACGCTATGTGCATTCGTGAAATTTGGCGGCTGGATTTAATCCGAACAACTCCTCAGAGCACTCCCCGTGGTAGATGCTACAGAAAATACAGACGGATGTAACATTCCTACGCAGCGCCAGTGAATCGAGCCGATCAGATAGAATTTGATTGTCGACGATTCGAACCGCTCTGCGCTGGATGCCGTCAAGTAGAAGGAGCTGGCACTGGGGTGCCCCGGCCCAGAGATGAGAAATGTATTTAATTTGGCCTACCATTCAAAGTGACCACGAACTACGATATATCGACGCCGAAAATTTTAATGCCAGCTGAAGAAGCAAGGGGAGTGCCTTGAAACTGAATAGATACGACAAATGGGTTCTTTTCAGGGGTATATGCGTAAACTTGTGTCTTCTGGGGATTGAACTGGACTAGATTTAGTCGCCACCAATCCGAGACTTTTTTTACTGACCTGTTGGTCTAGTGGTTAGTGACCCTGACTGCTATGCCGGAGATCGTGGGTTCGATTCCCACCCAGGACAAATGTTTGTGTGATGAGCACGATCATTTGTTCTGTGTCTGGGTGTAATTTATCTATAATATTTATGTATTTAGAAATATATAAGTATGTGTATCAGTTGTCTCTAGTACCCATAACACAAGCTCTGCTTAGCTTGGGACTAGATGGCATTGTGTGATAGTTGTGGAATATTATTATTATTATTATTACTTTGTTCAACAAAGACTTGACTTCAGACACAAATTTGTCCCGGTACTTTTCCCGAGAAATATTATCACTGCCGGTGTATAAGGCATCACCAGTGCTGTCGTCTCGATAGCAATGAATGTTACCGGTTTGCATCATATCATTGATATGCAAAAGAAACAGCGTTGGTTGTTGTGGTTGTTGGTTGGGCACGCAGCTTTGTGGAAGACCAGCGTTAATAAATAGGATTGTAATCAGAACGTGCACCGTCTACTACAACCTCGATGTTCCAATCAGCAAGGAATCCAGTTTCTCGGGAAGCTCATAGAAAGGGAGCTTCGAAATAAGCGCTTTGTGCCAGACCCGATCAAAGGCCTTCGATATGTCCAAACTAACGGCCAATGCATCCCCCTTGGACTTTACTGCCTCCGTTCATCTATGAGTCAGGTAGACCAGAAGATCATCAGCTGATCGACCACGACGAAAACCGTATTGGCGGTCACTAATCAGCTGGTGATCCTCAAGGTACCTCAGGCAGTTTATAATGGACTCCACTATTTTGGAGAACAAGGAAGTAATGGCGATAGGCTTGTAGTTGGAAGGGTCTGAGCGGTCGCCTATTTTAGGGACCGAGTGAACCAAAGCTGTCTTCCATGAATTCGGGACAACGCCTTGGGAGTAGGAGTGCCGGAAAAGACGCGTTAAAACCGGTGCCAACTCCGGAGCTTACGTCTTTAGCATAATTGGTGGGACTCCATCGGGTCCACTCGACTTGCTGACGTCCAGGGAGAGGAGTGCTTTGCGAACCGAGCGCTGTAAACCGCACATCCGGCATAAAGCACTAGAACCGCGGAATGGTCGGCGGTGTGTTCCCTCCATCTTCGGGTGTCGAGTGGGGCGCAAAATGAGAGCCTAACAGATCGGCTTTCTCTTTTGCGGCATGGTCCAGTGAGTCGACCTCCCTGTGCAGAGATGGGAGAGATGACTGACAAAAGTTCCCTTGGACAGCCTTAGTGAGAGACCAGAATGTACGAGTTCCCTTAGGAAAACGAACTAGCTTCTCGCCAATTCTACCGGTGTACTAAGACCTTGACTTGGCAATTATTCTTTTGAAGGACCTGGAGGTTGAATTATACCTCTTTTAAAGAGCGCTGGTGCTTACCCGGTTTGCCCGTGTTGGCCCGTTGTGTTTGGCCCGGTAGCACTCCTGCTTATAGCATGATGCTATTTTACGAGAGCGACCAACCCATGGTTGAGATCTGCCTCCGATGGGATGCGACCTGCGACCACAGAGGATGTCATAAAAAGTTCCATACCCCGAAGTACCACATCAGCGACAGAATCAGTAACAACGCTAGGATCGTCCGGCGAGAAGCTCACCCGCCCCCAACGCAAGGATAAAGACGCATTCTATTCCTATCGGCCGTCCTATGGTGCCAAAAACGGCGGCAGCCTACAGAATGCAATCGCGACGTTAGTGTAAGTGCCACCACACTTCGGACAAGACAATGGTCCGACGAGCCTAGAGGGGCGTCGACGGAAACCTCATATCCGTCCAGATGAGAGGTTAGCAGAGGGTCCAACAGGAAACGTGCATGATCCTCCACATCTGAAATCCACGTAGGCGAAGTAACCAGCTGTGTAAAATCATATGTCAAAGCAAAGTGATAAACAGATCACCCCGCATCGGTTAAACGTAAACTGAGCCATTCGGCGTGGTGGGCGTTAAAATCCCCAGGGATCACGATCTCTGCGGATGGGATCTGCTGTAGTAAGGAATATGTAGTAGATATGGTATGTAGTAGTGATTCGCCGAGTACTCGGCCTACTAGGCCGAATACTCGGCTTTAAAAAAACGCGGTAGTGGGCGGCGCGCCGTTATTTCCCTTACACAGAGTTAGGGATGAAACGATACGAGTAAATACCGAAATAAAAGTACTTGAATCGGTACTCAATCAGTGTGACTGACCCACGGACACTGTTAATGAGTGATTACTGATTACTTTTCAAATAACTCATGTTCGAGAGATTGTTTTCGTTATATGCCGCGAAAATGACTGCTTTTAAAAATCGTTATATCAGATAATATTCAGAAAAATAATTGATCTTAGGAAAAACTTACAGTTTACAGTGAATGGCTTTTTCAGAGGCGGGCTTTATATATGAAGCAAAAAGGAGCAAACTAGACCCAAATAAGACAAAAAGAACTAGTGTTTTTGTATCACAATCTTCCTCTTTTAAATTTTAAATATTAGTAATAATAATTTATCTATTATAGATTCTTATGTACGTTTGCAATATTTCAATTTGTTTAATATAATAATAATGATAAAAACTTGCTTTTTGTCTTTATTTTTCTCTGGAATATAATTAAGGCCGAGTACTCGATACTCAGCCGTTAATCCGCCGAGTATACCGAATCCAAACCGAGTACTCGTCCCATGTCTAATCTGTAGTCATTTGGTCGTGGTCGACGAGTAGGTCTGTTTCGGCATTACCGCTATACGATCTATAGAGGTACCCATAGAGGCAAGAATGGTCGTCGCTGTCTACGCGCAGCCATAGGTTGGACAGGTCCGAACCTTCTAGACTTCCGAGGCGTGGAAAACAGATGACCTCTCTGGCGTATACGCAAATTCCAGCCCGGGCACAAAGGAGTGTTTTAATTTGTATCCCGGGTACGAGAGATATTAAGTATTAGACGGAGAGGACACCTGGGTCTCGGTTAAAAAGAGCAAGGCCGGCTTCGCCGCCTCCAAATGCTTGTGGACAGCGTGACAGATGTCGCCTTAGTCTTATTGCTCCACTTGCCCCGAACAGTTTTAGTCGCGACCGGAATTTCCCCCTCGCTCAGGATACGTGAGACAGCCTGAGCACCGACGCTCAAGAAGAGAGGATTTTTCGTCAGCAGGGGCAGTACCCTTCCGGGGTAGTTTTTTATTTGATTTCGCTACCATGTTAGGGGGGGGGAGTTGGGATTCCGGACACCTACTTTCCGCTGGTATTCTGTGAGATCGTAGGTAGAACCACCCCGGTTCGAGGCGGCCCATCCATGCGACAGCAAAAGCAGCCGCGTGACTCTGCCACTGTTAAAAAAGTAAATATTCATAGGTGGCGACTATCGTTTATAGTCAGGTGAGCCGCAAGCTCCTTTTCCATAAATAAGGTCACGTAGTTTTTGCTGGTTATGGAGATAACTACTAAACTTGAGAGCCATATAGAAGAGAGACGCAGGACTAGATAAGCCCTTCGCAATTTCTACATTTTGCATCATGACGAGTCTATACATATTGTCTTTATTACACATTTCAAGTTTTTTGAAGTAAAAACTTCTTTAGGGGAGTTGTACACTTTTTGTAATGGGTAAAAAATGTTAAACTCGCGTCAGGACACGTGACCCTGATCGAAAATGCTTAAGACGGATGGAGAGAAAGAGACAGCCGGCGCGGGGTAGGAGGGAAGTATCCCCCTCTCTTTCTACGGCGCGGTGAAAATGTATGCCTGCGCCTGCTGTGTCGTTTAGTTGTGTACGATAACGCAATAAATAAATATTGTATTCTATCACATAAATGAAAGTACTTTTATACTGATAATTAAAGCAATTCGTGCAAAATTATTCCCTAACCATTCTATAATATCAAAAATGCACAACGTTAATATTCAAGTTTTCACTTCTACCCGCACCCGGAGTGCAATCCGTCGTTTTTTTTAATATGAGGAGGGCGAACGACCATGCGGCTCACCTGATGGTAAGTTACTACCGCCGCCTATGAACAACTGAAATACCAGCGAAATTGCAGATGCCTTACCGACCTTTAAAAAAAAAAAAGTAGTCTCTTTTCTCAAAGGTCCTCGCATCGGTCCGGAAAAAACGCTTCTACAAAGAAGTTGTGCCAGGAAGAAATTTTTTTGTAAATGGCACAATGTTGGACTGCCAATCATCCAGATGGTATTGATCGTATCTCGAGTTTTGTCGCAATGTGCGATGGTGAAATTGAGCGGCTGCAATTAGTCCGAACAATTCCTCTGACCACTCCCCGTGGTAGATGTCATATATTACGCAAAGAGATGATGCAACATCGGACAACCAGACATTCGGCCAGTCTCCACCCTTTGTTGTTGACTTACCACGCATTCGAACCAAACGGTTTGCTGCTACGTCGTTCGTCATGCGTACAGCAAAGGAGTGGAATAAGTTGCCAGCATCAGTCTTTCCATCCGATTACAGTGTGGATGTCTTGTGTTGAGGCAAGAGTGAATAGGGTTTTGTTAAAGTCAGTGTGCTTTACCATCTTAAGCTACATCACCACTTACCATCAGGTGGGATTGTAGCTAAATGCTGGCTTAGAAATATTAAAAAAAAAATCTCTTCATAGCGCCAGTGAGTCAAGCCAATCGGAAGAGATTGGTCGCCGACTATTTGCTTAACTGTTAATTACTACAATGTGAGAAGAGTGTTAAGCTTTACATAAGGACTGACATCAAAGTATTAAAATTAAAACACCCCTCCATAAAGGACATCTAAAATTCTTGTGACTGTAGAGAAGAGCATCTTACGAATTTTATAAAAATCTAAAAAAAAAACATTAATAATGTATAATATACATACACAGATTCTGTTTTATTCAATAATCTCAATATTGCTCTGCCTGTTATCAGTCCTAGCTGTCTTAATGACTTATCTTTCAGTGTGGCTACACCGGTTACTTCCTGTCTCATGTACATAATAGTAGGATGTTCCAAAGATGACAACTCCGTAGGTGCCAAAGTTATAATTATATCATACAATGATGTGCTTGGAGGAAAAGTTCCTGTTCTTCTTTCACCTAAAATTTATGAGAGAATGATTATTATTCATAAAACCTATAAATAATAATGTAACATTTTTCAATTTTCATTAAAGCTAAATTTCTAAACTTTAAATGCTATTTTAAAACTCCATGGTTTCTTCAGTCCAATAATAGCATTAATGCATAATAGTATTTGCAAAAAGTTTTACAAAACCTCACATTCGTTACAAAATCTGTTTCAGATATTAAATTAAAAACGGTTTGTAATAAATAAATATATGTTTTAAGTATATTCTCCTCTGGTAGTTTAGTACACACCAGAGTAACACACTCCCTTAAAAAGCCAATCACATCTGGTAGAGGAAATTGACTGCGGTGACACCCTTTCCAATTCCCACTCTTTTATAAAATTGAGGTAAGATACGAACTTACAGTCCATATGGTAATAAGCGGCTATTGCAGTCCATGGAAACCTGCAGCCAAATTCAAACAAAGAAGGCCTTAGTTAAGCCTCTTAGCACCTCGTAGGACGAACATAGAATACCTCACTAATACTGGATTTCTACACCCTTCTTACTAGAACATAGCAATGCAAGCACTGCATTTTCACGGCAGAAATAGGTAAGAGCGTAACTACCCAGATGGGCTTCTAGGCAAAAGAGGCTTACCACCTAGTTTCCACCCCTCCTCCCAAATCCTCAACCTCCTGTCAAGATGACTTATTTTGTTTCCAAAGTTCGGTTCTTAAAAGTGATTTTAATATGAAATTTTTAAAAAGAAGAGAGGTAGGTAAATTGAGGGTGGTCATTCCCAACCCCCATCACCCTCTTTGTGTCGCAGGATACTAAAAAGCAAGACCTGAACTTGTCCTCACACTTTAAAGTATTCAAGTTATATTATAATTTTTAATATTTAATGTACAAAATAACAACTAAATTTATTATTTATAAAAGAAATTGCTTTTGGCATATTTAAAAAAGTAGAATTTAATTAATTTGTGGTTAATTTAGTTTCTGTATGGTTTGATATCACATACTAAATCCTCAAAGTTGACTGTAGAAAAGGGTTCAGATTCTGTGATAACTGACAGACCTATTAGCAGTGTAATTAATATTTAAGCTCATATTTTTGAAATGTCATTATGTTAAAGACAGAAATATTATTTTTAGGTAACCTATGACACTTACCATTATCTAACAATAATGCAATAGTGACATTAGATTCCACTCTTCTCTTTTCAGCTTCTACCATTTCCAGCATTGCTTTATTTGGCAAATTACAAAACCTTATAGTGGTTGTTAAATCTAGAACCTTGTTGTGATGTTTCAAATCAAAATCTTCCGGTTGAAATCCTTGCTTGGCACAAACATCTTCTAAAACCTAAACATAATTTTAAAATTGAACTTAAATATATTCTTACTTTATTATTTTTTAAAGGATAAGGGTGACAAACAAGTACACAGTCTGCGTGACGGTAAGTGGTTGCTGTGGCCCATCTAATGGAATGCCTCATTTCAAGTAAAATGGGCCTCCGGTTCCCTGCATGCACCATACACAGCAGTAAGGAGATGCAATTTAACGCTGTTATTCTATGAAAGCATGGTCCATCCCCGGTCGAGCAGACCCATTCGTGCTACAACTATAATATTAATATAGCTGCAGCATGGCTCTACCATATAAGAACTTCCTCTTATATTATTATTATATAAGGGTGGGTGCACCAGTAACAAACAAATTAAGCAACATTTTGAAACAAATTTTGATGATGTGACTCAATCATTGCAACAATTATTGCAAAAATAAATCATCATACTCCTTATCTACCATATAATCTTGTGGCTTATTCCGATTTTCTTAATAGCTATTAAGCTTATTTTTATTTAAAAATGAATGTGACAAGTCGCAATGGGCAAAAAAAAAATTTTCTCTATGAGGCATTCTATGGGTGAGGCCTATGTTCAGCAATGGAGTTTCATAGACTATAATGCTTAATTATATTAATGCTGGTGTACCACAAGGCTGTTTGCTATCACCAACGCTGTTTCATCTGCATATCAATAATATGTTGCAATCTGGTAATATTAATTGCTACGAAGATGCCAGCACTGGTGATGCTCTGTACACCGGCCATGCAAATATTTGTCGGGAAAACGTCTCCGAGTACTGGGACAAACTTGTGTCTGAAGTCAAGTCTTTGCTGAACAAAGTCTCGGATTGTATTTCATGCTGGCACAACGCCTGCAACTTTACAGGGCGCAGGTTCGGCTACACACGGAATACTGTTCCCATCTTTGGGCTGGGGCTTCCCAGTGCCAGCTCCTTCCACTTGACCACATCCAGCACAGAGCTGCTTGAATCGTCGACGACTGAGTGCTTTCTAATCGGCTTGATTCACTGGCGCTGCAGAGATGTTGCATGTCTTTGCATTTTCTTTCTCATCTACCACAGGGAGTGCTCTGAGGAATTGTTTGGATTAATCACAGCCGCCAAATTTCATGAACGCACTATGTGGCAATCTTCCTGATACCATCCACACCATCTGGTTGCTTGGCTGTACACCACTGTATGTTTTACTAGGAGTTTTCTTCCGCGTATGACCTCTCTGTGGAATAGTTTACCATCTGCGATTGTTTCCGACCGAAACGATCTAGGGACCTTCAAGAAAAGAGCTTACTCCTTTCTAAAAGGCCAGCAACACACCTGCAATTCTCCTGGTGTTGCAGTTGTTCATAGGTGGCAGTAGTGTAGTGTAGTCACTTATTGTGAACTGTTGAACTGGTGAACTGTATGTTCATTTACCCCCTCTCCTATAAAAAAAATCTTATCTTAATCTTTACTAACCTGCAAATTGTCCCCACTGTATTATTTCGAGCAATAATGATGATTCTTGTCCCTTAATATTTTCAAATTTCTCTTTTAACTTTTTAACCATAGCAATTAAACTAACTTACATGGCTGAACTTCTCTGAAGCTTGAGGATATATAATATTATTATTGATATTGCGTGACATTGATATTAAGTTTTGTCTCTTTTCTTTCCCCCAAATAAAAATGTAGAACAAAAACTAAATGTGATAGGGCTTAACATGTGGAACAAAAGTGTCTCTATAACACTAAGAATGCCATCCTGCTATGCAAAAGCTTTTGGCCATATAATAACATGACCTGCTCATACATCACACATTAAAATAAACATATCTTAACACAGAGATTTTTGAATAAACACTAGTTTAGTAAAAGTTAAAGTAAAGTTACACCCTATATACGTCCCACTGCTGGCCACAGGCCTGCTCTCATCTCTGAGAGGATTTTAGGACAAGGAAATGTCCGCCGCGCTGCCCCAGTGCGTGTTGGCGAACTTCACAGGTCTTCGAAATATTTTTTTCTTATTTCTCAGACATGCAGGTTTCCTCACAATGTTTTCCTTCACCGCTGAGCATGTGGTAAATCAGCACTTAAAATTGCAATTAACAATTTCATTGGTGCCGGCGAGGATCGAACCCGGTTTACTTGCATATTGTGAAATTTACAGCGAGCGCTAACCATCTGAGCTACCACGGCTCAGACTACACTAGTTTAATTTGTAGCCATTCATACTTGTGATTTGACTTTGTACTGACAGTTTATAGTTTATTCAATTGATGCAATAGTTATATTAACCACACTCATGTAGAAAACTCACACTAAGACTGAGAAGAGAGGCTACAGCAGTCTATGAACACCTGCAACCAACTTTAAAGATAGGAAGCAATAAATGCTTTGTCATCTTTGGGGACCAATATAGAACGCCTCACAGCCCGTAATTTTAGCGGCTCTCTACCTTTCAGACTAGAACACAACAGTGCACGCACTGACGTATACGTATATACACAGTTAACGTATATACGTATATACACAGTTGGACTTCTAGGCCGAAAAAAGTCCTACTACCCAGTAGCAACCTTCTGTTTTAGCTTGTTCAGTAAATAGGAAAAAACAAACCTGTAAAATACTGGTATCAGCTGTACAATGGACTTTTACTCTTCTTCCGTTTGGAGCAAGTACAACCATATCTCTTGACATCTTTTTCGTAAGCTTATCTATGTATATAAAGAGAACTCTGCCGGTAATTTCAATATTCAATTCAAAGCGAACGTAAATATTACCTTCTTCTTCTTCTTCTTCTTTCTTTTGTGGCGGTTTGATTAAATTCGCCAATGACGTATAGAGTAGAAAATGAAAGCTTATGAGTTTAATTAAAATAAGAGTCTGTGATAATACAAGGATTCAGTTTTCCTCCGAGAATTTTGACAAATCTATTTGTTGAGTTACCTAGAACAAATATGACAAACACAGGTGTTAGACTCTTACCCGTATGTTAAAAGTGACAAGGATTTAAAGTTTCATATTATTAGTATTAATAAAATCACATAAAATATACACAAAAGGAGTACTGGTATATGTTAAAAGAGAATTAAAATCTATAGGTCGAGGAATATAAGGAGGAAGGTAATCATAAAGGGAGGAGGATAATTTGGGACAGTTGAAAAAAATATGGTTTGTGGAACCTTCATCTAAGCCACATTCACACAATGAGCTATCCCTTACTCTGATTTCGCCAGATGTGCATGTGTACAGGCGTGTCCAATTCTTAATCTACAAATGATTGAAGTTGCATGTTTATTTGCTTTGTTAAATTTAAAGAACCAAGGCTTGGGAGGAATAACCTCTTGGATGGCAGCATAGTGCTTACCTTTAACATTTTTGGAAACTTCCCATAATTTATTCCAATTTTCATTCAGTTTCCTTTTAGCTAGCAAAATTAGGTCATGTGAGTAAATTAAATTTTGTAGAATGCCATTAGCAATTGCATTTTTAGCGAGTACATCAGCTGTTTCGTTACCATGGATACCACTGTGGCCTGGAATCCAGGCCACTGAAACATGGATTCCTTTAAGATGGCATCTGAATAGGGTATTTTTTATTTTAAGAATTAGTGGAAATTTATGTTTGTTATGGAATTGATTGGACAAAATAGCTAACAAGCAACTTTTTGAATCTGTGAAAATAACTGTTTTATTAAGATTATGTGACTCTACATATAACAAAGCTTCACTGATTGCAGTTGCTTCACCGGTAAAAGTGGAGGATAGTGAGGGGCATTTAAAGTTAAGAATGATTTTGAACTTAGGAATCCAAACAGCAGCTCCAGTATAGTCTTCATCAGACTGTTTTGAAGCGTCTGTGTACATGACAAGCCAATCTTTAAAGGTGTTTTCTATAATTTCTTTTAATTTCAAATTTGCCATTGGAGAATCCTTTTCTATACCTAGATCTAGATGAATGTCGGGTTGGAAAACAATAGCCTCGTAAGGAACATCAAAGAGTGGATTTATTTTACATTGAAAGGTTGGGTAAGGAAGCTGAAGAAAAATTACAAAACTTTTAAACAAGCAGGGAGAGTCCTTATGGGTCCAGTATCGGTCAGATGAGATATACTCTGAAAGAAGGTGCAATTTAGGAATTAGGGGATGATCTGAAAGCTGGCATATCTTAAATAAGAATCTGTCTGAAAGGTATTGCCTTCTTAATCTTAAAGGAGGATCTACGCACTCAACCTGAAGAACATTTATTGGTGAGGATTTCATTGCCCCTGTAATAATGCGAAGGCATTTCGATTGAATTTTGTCCATTACTTTTAGGGATGATTTATTGCAAGGCTCCAACAGAAAACATCCATAGTCAAGGTGGCTTCGTATTAAAGCATTGTACAGTAATTTCTGAGAAAAAGGATGGGACCCCCACCAAACACCTGACAAAGACCGAAGAATATTTATGTTTTTTTCGCATTTTTGTGTTATATATTCAATGTATGGACCAAAGGCCAATTTATTTATTTATTTATTCACAAATTGCGTTACATGTGACTTAAGAGACTAAACAAAACATGCAAGTTCTAACAATCACGTGCACCTCGAAAGGCGTAGCAATGAACAGGAGAGGGGCAGACACTTAAAAATTATTTTCCTCAATGTATTCATTAATTGAATAATAACTTTTTTTAATAAGTATCTCTTTTAGAGATCTTATGAATTTATTAATATTTGTTTCGGCTTTTATGTATTCCGGCAATTTATTATAAATTTTTATTGACATCGAGTAAGGACCCGTACTGTGTAATTTTAATTTAGATTTTGGTTGCAAAAGGTTATTCTTATAGCGAGTTACGTTGTGTCGGGGCGCGTCTATGATTTTGGTGTAAAAACTTGGGTGTCTTTTTACAAATTTACATATTTCTAATATATATAGGCACGGTAATGTTAAAATTTTGAGACTTTGGAATTGAGGTTTGCAACTTTCTCTTTGCTTGATATTTGCAAGTACACGTATACATTTTTTTTGTAAAATAAAAAGTTCGTGTGAGTCTACACTGCTGCCCCATAGTATGATGCCGTAGTTTAGCCACGCTTGAGCGTAGGCGTGATAGGCTGTCACTGCCGTTTTTAAATTTGTAGATTTTTTTAATTCTCTTAAAGCATATATAAATTGCGATAATTTTAACTTAATTTTTTGAATATGTGATTTAAAATTAACATTCGAATCTATATTTATACCCAGCAAAGAAAAATTTTGAACACATTCTAATTTTGTTTGATTATATGTATAATTTATCTCTAGTTCATGTTTTTGTCGTGGTCTGAATTGTATTAGTTTAGTTTTTTTGAAATTAACTTCTAAATTATGATCGCTTAGCCATTGTTTTACTTTATTTATAATTATGTCGATTCTTTCATTAAGTTTGGTACCATTGATATAAGGGAACACAACGGAAAAATCGTCGGCAAACATCACACAAAACTCATCAATAATCTTGGGGAGGTCATTGATGTAAATAAGGAAGAGGACACATCCGAGTACGGAACCCTGAGGGATAGAGTCCCGCACCGGCTGGGTCCTCGACCTGACACGTGTTATGGTTTTTGAATCTTGATCAACATTTTCTATTTCGACGTACTGTGAACGATTGCTGAGAAAGGAAGCAAACCACTTATGAGCTACACCACGGATACCAATGTCATAAAGTTTATTTAAGAGAATGTCATATTTAATTTTTTCATATGCTTTTGTCATGTCAAATAAAATTCCTATTGCGTATTTCTGATCGTTTAATATGTTCAAGACTTCATTAAAATATTTAAATGCGGCTAGGGTTGTCGAGCGGTATTTTCTAAAACCATTTTGGGCGTCATCGAAAATATTGTACGTTTCACAAAATGAGTATAATCGTTTGAACATAGCTCTTTCAAAAATTTTTGAAATTACGGGTAAGAGTGCAATGGGTCGGTAGTTATTGGGGTCCGTTTTTTTGTCTTTTTTATGTATTGGCTTTATAATAGCAATTTTTAGTAGGTCAGGGAATACTCCTTCAGAAAAGGATTGATTTATAATTAAAGTTAACGACGGAACTATTTCTTCGGCACATTTTTTAATAAGAGTGGACGGCAGCTCATCAACACCGAAGCTAGATTTTAATTTTAGTTGTCGCACCAATGACATTACCTCTCGTTCATCCACTGGGGTTAAGAACATCGAGTGCAGGGAGGGGCACATAACCGGGCGGCCGCGTGGCGCGAGCGCACTACGTACCTGCCGCGCCGCTCCCGACTGACGCGAATAGTTCGTTAAAAACATTAGAAACCTCATGCGGGTCAGATATTGGTTCATTGTTGATATGCAATTTAATATTTTCATTATATTTTTTTACCTTAACATGCTTTGTTTTTTCATTTATTATTTGCCACATACATTTAATTTTATTAGTTGCTTTATTCATTCTTTTAATTGATTGTAATTGTTTTGATTTTATTATAACCTTTTTTAAATATTTTTCATATTGTTTGTAATAATTTTGTAAAATTTTATTTTTCGAATACATAACATGAATTTTTAGTAATCTTTTATGTTTACAAGATTTTTTAATACCGTATGTTAGCCATGATTTATATCGTTGTTTATTATAAATTTTTAATCGTTTATATGGAATACAATATTCTAGTGCATCGTGTAAAATTTTATTTAGTGAATTGTAATTACCGTCAACAGTTTTATTATTAGAAATGAACTTTTGCCAGTTTGTATTTTGTAAATATTGTTTGAATTTATTTATATTATTTTCATTGTATATTCTTTTACATATATAAAAATAAGGATTGTTATTTTGTTCTGATGGAACATTTTTTAATTGTAGCATTGCACATTTGTGGTCTGAAAAGCCTAACTCTAATACCGTAGCACTTACGTTTTTTTGACTGAAATTTGTAAATATCAAATCTATACATTTTTCCAGGCGTGTGGGTTCTTTTATAAGTTGCTTAAAATTTGACTCTAGCATTGTATTTAGGAGTTCTGATGATTGTTTTGATTTTACTAATGTATTCACATTAAAATCGCCACCAATAATAATTTTTTTATCTTTATATTTTTTTATGATATATTGAAGAATTTGATTTAATCGACTGTAAAATATGTCTGTCTCTCTACTGTTCCAATATAATGTAATTAACAATATATCCAATGCCGAAAGTTCAACAGCACAAACTTCAATAATATATTCAATAGACATGTACATGATATCCGTTCGTTCAACGTATTCGATGTTGTTTTTTAGTAATATGCACACACCGCCGCCGATATATTTTTCTCTGTGGAACGCTGCAGCCAAGTGGTAATCGCTAAGTTGCACGTGTGAGGCCTTATTTTTTGTAAGCCAAGTTTCGGAGATACAAATTGCTTGGTATTCATTTTTGTGGTCATCCAGGAATGATTCTAATAAATCTCTCTTATTAAATAAGCTTTGCATGTTTTGAAAAATAATGTTAAAAGTTGGTGCTGTGCTGCTCACGAAAGTTATAATTTTTTTTATTTATGTTTTTCGAACGTCTATTATATTCTCTTCCATTCGTTTTCTCACTTTCAGTGTTTCCTGATTTCGATGCATCATTCACTTCGACATCGACATGTGACTGATCATTATTAGTGTATTTATATTCCTTGCCGTTAATTAAAAGTTTATTATTCCTCAGTATAGCATGATGGCCTTGTTTTCTGGCTTCATGCATTAAATTTCTTAACTTTTTCCGTATCTGGCGTGAATTTTCGTCCAGGTGTTCAGTGATGGCAAGTCCTGTATTTCTAAAATATAATTTGTTATCAAGGATATAATTAACCATTTTTTTGCTTATTAGTTCGATAACAAGCGGTCTTCTATTTCCCTTCTTTCCAAGTCTATTTATACTTTCTATATACTCTTCCAAATTAATATTTAATAAATTCTGAAATATGTAAGTCACATGGTTATGCAGTTCGTGTTCAGTCTCCCAGTAGTTTTCATCCAATCCGTATAGGACAAACTTCCTATTATTTTCGAAATTGCACAACCACTCTGCTTGCTGTTTTGTTTGTAGTGACATTGTTCGCTGTAATTCGTTAATTTCTAACTGCAATCTATTTGTTGCATTCTGGAGATCTTTTATTTGTGTGTTTAGTACGTTTATTTCTGTTTTCATAGTATGTTGTTCTGTAGATATAGTATTTATATGTAGCGATATTTCATTTGTTACTGTAGTTGAAATTTCTTGTAATAACATAGTTTTTAATTCTGATAATAGTATATTCTTATTGTTTTCCAGTTTTTTTTCTAAAAGTTCTTCTATTTGGGTAAGCAGTAGTGAGTCAATTTGACAGTTGTAATTTTTCAAGTTGTTCTCCGTACACGTATTCCCCAAAATACTTTCATCATCATCATAGACCATGGTTGTATCATACGAGCTTGTTGTTTGCTTCCTTCTCATCGTCACATTAACCTCAGTTGTTGGTGATTGTTGTGGTTGAAGGCTATTTTGGGCGCGTACTGGTGTGTTTGTGTTTCCAGTTTTGGGCATTTTACAACGACAAGCCTGGCATTTCCAATTTTGTTTGTGTTCAGCGCTCATCGTATTATTAAATCGCACAATAGGAACATTTGCGCAATCCAAATCATAGCTTGATTTACAAAGCGAGCAGGTTAAATATTCTCTCTTTGGAAGAAAAAGACAAATTCAACAGGCGTCCCCTGGGTTTGAACTTGCAGCTACAAGAATGTACAATGTGCAGTCCGTTACTGGCCACAACGCTGTTAGCGATTCACTTGCAGTGGCGAAAGTAAGCAAGTAGTTGTTAAGTAAATAGCAAGGTGACTTCGGGTACTTCTTGGTTCAAAGTCCGTTTATTAGCTGGCAAAGTACCTTCATTATTTTTGTTGATTATTTGAATTTGTTTACACTAATTTCACTTCAAGAAACCGATTTTATTTAAATATTGGTTGCTCACTTTGAAAAGTTCACACCGGTAAATTTTTTGCGGTTGTTTTTATTAACTTTATTGTTCATAGTTCACAAATAAACAGCACTTGTTTGGGTTTCACACACCACTATACTGAATTTCGTTTTTTATTTCCTTTTTTATGAATAAAATACCGAGATAACAATATTCACTGATAATTTTGTCTGTCTTTATAATTTTTTAATGCTATGATAAAGAATTTTGAAGAAATACTATTTATTTGAATATTTTTCCGCGGAGCTAATGCGTAACGTGTCGCGCCCTCTAAGTACTTTAGAGCCTCTAAGTTATTCTACCTCTAAGTTATTTAGAATCAAGGATAACTCCCAAAAATTTAACATTGCCTCTAACTGGAAAAGGTTGCTTATCATATACAACGGATATATCGGGAACTCGCCTTTGGCGGGAAAAGATCACCACACTACTCTTGGCCACAGATAAAGAGAGGCCATGATTAGTTAACCATTCTTGTAAATAATCCATGGATGAGTTTAGACGGGAACATGCCACTGTGAAGTTGTTTGAGGAGATGTATAGAGCTAAATCGTCTGCATATTGAAGAACATTACAAAAAGAATTTACTGAAAGTTCTAAATCGTGAGTATATATAGAATAAAGGAGAGGACTAAGAACTGAGCCTTGTGGAAGTCCTTTCCATATAGTTTTTGGGGGAAGCAGGAGATTTTTAACATTTATAGATATTGATCTAGAAGAGAGAAAGTTAGAGACGTAATTGACTATCCTCACTGGAATGCTCAGATTAAGCATTTTCTGCCTGAGCACAGGAAGTAGCACATTATCATATGCAGAAGAAATATCCAAGAAAACTCCTATGAGAAATTCATGTTTTGAGAAAGCAATATGAATATCTGTGACCAAAGTACTTAGGCTATCCATGGTACTTAAACCTTTTCGGAAACCGAATTGGCTTTTAGGTAAGAGATTATTCCTTTCCAAAAACCACTCCAAGCGATTTTTTATTAAATGTTCCAAGATTTTTGCCAAAGTACAAGAAAGGGCAATAGGTCGGTAACTGGAAGGGTCATTGCTAGACTTACCTGGTTTGAGAATGGGCAAAATAATTTGGGTTTTCCATTCAGCAGGAGGATTACCAGTAATATAAATAAAATTTAAAATGGATAGTAAGACAGTTTTAGTGTTCTCACTACTATTAATTATAAATGAATAAGGAATCCCATCAATACCTGGTGAGGAGTCTTTAAGGCCATTGAGTACAGTAAACAGTTCTTGAGAAGAAAAGGGGGAATCAAATTTATCATTTGTTTTTAAAAAAGCAGAATTAAAAACTAGGCATTCATCATAAGATGGGACTGTTTGTGGTGCAAGTTTATTAGAGAATTCATCTATCCACGGGGAAGGATCATTAGAAATTATATTTTCACTAGAAACTGCACAGCGATATTTTTTAACATTTCTCCAGACCAAAGATGGGGGAGTCCTAGGCGACAGTGACTCACAGAATTTAAACCAACCAGTTCGCTTTTTTTCTGACAGTAATTTTAAGGTTTCTGCAGCAATTTTTTTATAGGAGATATAATTCTCTGCAGTCATAGAACGGGAGTATATTAATTCAGCCTCTTTTCTTCTCCTACAAGCTGCTGAACAATCTTGGTCCCACCAAGGAGGGGAAGGATACTTATTTTTGAAAGGTTTTTTTAAGGGGATTGACTTATTAGCAGCAGAAATAATTGCATTTCTGAACCCTATATATACAGGAGCAATATTATCATTGTTAATTGGGGGAAGATTTGAAACCTCTTGTTCCAAAACTGTAGAATATAATTGCCAATTAGCTTTGGATAGATTATACTTTAGTCTTGGGCAAAATGTAAAATTTATTCTAGGTGAAGTAGGAGGAGTGATGAATATAGGAAAATGGTCACTGCCATAGCTAGAAGGTAATATTTGCCACAAAAGAAGGGAAGCAATATCTGGGGAGCAGAGAGTTAGGTCAACGGCACTTCTAACATTTTGTAATGGGGATACTCGACGGGTAGGAGACCCGTCATTTAGAATACAGAGATTAAAATTATCAATAAGATCTAAAAATAAGGGAGCCAGTGAATCACACAGATGGGAGCCCCAAACAGTATGATGCATATTAAAATCTCCCAAAATAACCATAGGAGGTGACAGAGAAGAAATAAGTGTTGCAAGTTCTGTTAAAACATTTGCATCAGGATTAGGAATGTAAACAGAGAGAATAGAGACATCAAGGGCCTTAATAGCAACAGCATTTACTGCTGGACTATGAGAAGGGAGAGGAATTTGTGAAAATGTAACTGTTCTTGAAATTAAAATAGAGGTGCCAGCACGACCATCACTCCTATCATCCCGGAGGCATGCATAGCCTGAAACCCTAAAATGAGACTCAGGTCTAAGCCATGTCTCCTGGATGGCAAGAATGAAGGGATGAAATTTATTAATGAGGTAAATGAGTTCATTTTTTTTATTTCTAATGCTCCGACAATTCCATTGAAGAATTGGCGGGACTGCGAATGTTACGGGCTAAGGAGGAAAGCTGAGTAAGTTTTTGGTGTAAGCTGAGAGGAAGTTCCGTGTCATTAAAACGGGAGATCATGTTAATTAGAATTGATATCATAAGTTCGCAGAAATTATCATTACTAGAGGAGTTGTTGTCATTTCCCAGTAGAGCACACCCATTAGGAAGGGAAGAATTAGGATTCTCAACAATTGCCTGATGGGCTGCCATATCATATCCAGAATTTAATGATTGGCTATAGGTACGTTGAGGGATAAAAATTGTTTTTTTGTATGATGCAGTTTGTGAGAGCTGAGCCGAAGGGGTTGAAAGACTGTCAGTAATGGTATAAGGGGTCTGTTGAGAACAATTACGAGGCTGGATTCTTGTTGTATCAGCAAAGGATCTTTTTGTCTGAGGGAATCTAGCTGAAGCTTCTAAATATGAGATATTTTCTTGTGACATAACAAGTTTAATAGATTTTTGCCTTAGATGTTCAGGACAAGTAGGGTCTTTTGCGGTGTGAGGACCTGAGCAGAATAGACAAGTAGGAGTTTGTCGAGAACAAGCTAAACCTTCATGATTCTGTGCACACACAAAGCAGCGAGGAGATGATCGGCACTGGGAAGTAACATGGCCAAATCTACAACATTTATGACACTGAATTAGTGGCAAAATATATTTTTCTACTGGCATTGAAGTGTAAAAACAGTAAATATGGGGAGGAAGTTTTTGTCCAGAAAAAGTTAGAACAACCGTCTGAGTTGGAACCCATGAAACGCTATTGCTGTCATTAACTGATCGTCTATTAAGTCGCCGTGCTTTAATTATAGAACCGTAGCCAGAGGGAATTTCTATAGCTGCTATTAATTCTTCTAGTGTCCACTCTATGGGAACTTGTCTAACTAGCCCCATACGAGTGATACTATATGAGGGGATGGTTGCTTCATATTTGGAAATTTGGAGAGCTGGGTGATCGATAAAGGTGTTTGCATCTGCAGCTGTTTTAAACTCCACTGATATTCTATTTCGTCCAACTTTTTTGACTCCATCATGGACTATATTTTTAATATTGTTATGATACAGAAAGTGACCGAATTTAATTGGTTTAAGAGTTACTCCAGACAGCTGATCATTTGAGATTTTACTTACGTGAACTAGAAAAGGAGCGGCATCATCTTGAGAGTACTTAACTTTTTTATTAATAAAATCAGGATGGGTATATGAGGATTGTATTGAAGGAAACTGTTGATTTGTATCAGTATTAACTATTTTTTGTGGATGGGCAGACTCGTTACTTACTTGGGCACGTTTTTTAGTTCTACATTATCAATGTTAATGGGTAAGGAAAAGGAATCATTGCGAACCCTTCCGGGATCGGGAGGTTCGTCCTCCATTATATTACTACAACAAAAAATTACATAAAAACGGCACAACTACAAACACTTACTAATTTACAGATATTAAAACCTCCACCAAGACAGAAAAATTTACTATAGTAACTCAACAACACTTAATAAAATAATAAATTTTAAGCAAAAAAGGCACGACACTTGTATCTCTCACTTCCTCCCAAAGTCCCCTTATTTTCATTTAATTTTTATAATTTAATTTTAAACACTGACATTCCATTGCTTTAAAAATTTAAACTCTAAATATTACCTACATTTCTATTACGACAGTGACAGAAAACTATGGTGGTGACAGTGACAGTGACAGTCAGTGACAGATCAGATTACTATACTCTTTGGTGACAGTCGATGACGTAGACAGAGAAACCTATAGACAAATTGACGCCTTCTTTCGCATTCGCACAAGAAAAAGATAGATTTATGCATACGTCTTGCATAGAAATGAGATAGAGCGGTGTGATTGTTTGTCTCTTTCTCCGTGCCGGTTTTTTTGTTTAGCAAACTCTACAGTTTGCTAAACAACTATAACAGCGTAGCTATTTAAGGAGTTTACAAGTTGGTTTAAGTGAGAAAAAAGTGTTTTGTGAGCTTAAGATTGGTGAATCTTGTTCAGTTCAGTTCTTAGAACAATTAAAATTATTATCTAAATGTGTTTAAAAGTCATAAAGATTATTGTATAACCTAAAAATTCGTTATCGTCCTTTCTCACTCGAGGCCACGCCAATCATTAGTCTATAGGTTTCTCTGTCTACGGTCGATGAGATTAGAATTTTTTCCCATAGAGGCCGGTGAAGATCTTACACCATACAGCCTAGTTTGATGTCTATTTTATTCATTAAATTCTTCACTCTTTACTAATGCATCACAATACAAAGTTTTTGGAAGATTTCGATGGAAGCTTAACCTAATATATAGTTGATGAAGATAGTATTTTAAGCCAGCTAAGCTTGATAGAAGAGAGTATATGAGATTTAAATCACCTTCCAAGCACTTATGGCTACGATCCCACTGATGTGTATATATAGTTCATTAGGACATAATAAAATGCCAACATATTTTTGGAACCTTTGGTTACTGGAAATTTTGAAAAGAATAAAATATCGCCACATGAGTAAATAAATCGTACCGTACAGAGGCAAAGCTTGATACAACCGCGCTATGACAGGTACACTGTAGTAGTAGTAGTAAGAGTATATAAAAGTACACACACAAGTGTAATAATAATCCTATATAATCAAATTTATTAATACAATAAAGAGAGTCTTATATCATCATTCGTTTGTTTATCTCCTCCCCTAACATTCACCCTACATGGCGACCCTGCCGAAGTAATTCGCGACGCGAATATGACACCCCTCCGCCGTATTTGGAGTGGAACATTTTTTCTGTGTGCAACTGATGATCTAAATCAAGCTATGGCGTTCTGTATATGCGACTGTGTACACGTGTTTAACAAAAAGTTAACGAAAAATAACATCCAAGATGGGTGGTAAACAGACTAAAGAAGAGACCGTAATTGTGCAAAACGCAGTGGGAAGCAATAAGGCAGGTGCTGAACAATTGCAATTTCACCTGACTACGAGTAATATTTTACTGTCTATCATTGTTCTGGTACTTCTACTGGGGTTCCTATATTGCTTGTATCGGACATATAGGAGATGTCATATAAAGTGGATTAACACAGAGATAAACAGAAATACCCTAAGATGGTCCTTTTTTTCAGCAACCACAACACCCCACAAATGTGGAAGAGGCAAGTCAACCAAGGGCGTATTATAAAGTATGACCAGCGCTGATTGAAGTTTAAAAGTGGCGTTTACGTGCATATGAGAAATTAAAAGAAGTGAGAACACATTTAATTAAAATTGGACCGAGTAGACGTGAAGGAAAAGTTTTAGATACTAAACTTAAAGAGGCCAATGAAATATTTAGTGACTATTCTAAGTTGTTAATAAATTTTAATAGTAAAGTAAAGGAAGGTAAGATTAAATCTACTGATATTCCAGCTTATCAAACCTATTGTAAGAATTTTGAATCATTATATCAGGTTATTATAAAATTGTGTAGGCCCGAGTGTGTACAATCTGAAAATCCGAGCAATATGGATACTTTCGATTTGAAAACGGCTTTGACTTTACTACCTGTTATGTCAGATGACGAAACAAGTGAGAAACAATTAGTAGACAATATTCAGTATTATAATTCTTTGTTAACAAAACAGGAATGCAAAAAGAATTTAATTAAATTCATATTAAAAAGTAGATTATCTCAATCTGCTAAATTACGTCTTCAAGACGATTACTCTAATGTTGAAGACTTGGTTAGCGACATGCAGAAAGAGTTGTTGCCAAGAAAAGGAGCAGCAGCAATTCAAAATAAATTGCAAAAATTACGCTAAAATGATATGTCAATTGCTGATTATGGAAAACAAATAACAGAGTTATTTGTGGACCTTACGATATCGCAAGCCAACGGTAATACCGAATATTACAATATTTTGAAAACTGTTAATGAAAAACAAGCGATCAAGCAATTTTCCGATGGCTTACGAAATCGTCGAATCAGCACAATAATTTCTGCTAGAAATTACAGCTCTCTGAAAGATGCCATTCAAGCAGCTCAAGATGAAGAGACTTCATCATCATCGGCCGCAGGAGAGATGATGGGTATGTCCAGTAAGAAATTTTATTATCCTAGGAATTTTCATCATAACTCTAGGTACCCACGCCGCAACGGGCGTAATCGGCAAATGTTTTCACAGCGAGGACACTACAATGGAAACTCGCAGCGATCGAGTTCATGGAACAACTCGAACTCACGTGGCCAAGGACAGCGAGGACGATATAATCGAGGTACGTTTCGTATCAGGGGATAAAAAGAAATATAGTCAATATAATTAATAAAAACCAGGAATTAACTTCGAATGAACCCCGACCAGATAAGTTTTTTCGAGAATAAACAAAATCATTTAATTTTGGCTAGTAGTAATAGCAATTGTTTTATTCATTTACCAGTTTCATAATGCAATAAAACTTATTCTTTCTTAGTCGACACGGGCGCATCTTTATCCGCCGTAACATATAAACATGCTATCAAATTAAGTGTTTCATTACATAAAGAGAATGTAATTATAAACGGTCTAGGTGGCGAGGTGCAAAAAATCGGATATGTTTATGTTCCATTAATGATTCATGGATCTGTTATTAATCACAAGTTCTTTGTTTTTAATTCGTTACCAATTTCGTCGCATAGAATTCTAGATAGAGACTTTTTGAATAGATTTGGAGCATGTTTAGATTTCGAGAAAAATATTTTATCTTTGAAGTTAGGGTCAGGCCACACTTGTTTCTTGCCTTTCACTAATAATTATAATATTAACGTATTGGAAATTCCCACAAGAAGTGAATCCATATATTATATTCAAACTGATTTTCAAACCAATTGCATTATTTGTTCACAAGAATTACAAGATTGCGTTTATTTAGCTAGCTCGATAGCGAGACCAATTAGGGGAAAAATACCAATAAAAATATTAAATGTTACCGAAAAATCAGTAAATTGTCAGGAATAAATCCTGCAATTCATGATCTTAACGATTATAATATTTGTAGTTTTGAGAAAAATGAGAATAATTCAGACCGAGTAAAACGATTATTTTCCTCATTAAAATTAAATTATTTAAATGACTTAGAAATTCAAAGTATTCAAAATATTTGTGCAAAATATGTAGATGTTTTTTATTTAGAGGGCGATAAATTGACAACAACAGATATTTACACTCACAATATTTTTTTGAAACCAAACGTTAGTCCAGTGTTTTCAAAACCCTATACGTTACCAATTAGTCAGAAAAAGGAAATTAATCGTCAAATTAGCAACATGCTTAAAGAAGGGATTATAGAGCGTAGTAAAAGTGACTGGTCTAGTCTAGCCCAATATTATTGGTGCCTAAAAATTAGATGAATCGGGTAATAAAAAATGGCGATTGGTAGTGGATTACCGTAAACTAAATAACTTTATAGAGGACGATAAGTACCCCCTCCCTGATATTACAGAAATCTTAGAATCTTTGTCTGGAAGTGTATATTTTACACATTTAGATTTATATCAAGGGTATTACAATGTTAATTAGATAAAAGTTGTAGAAAATTTATTGCTTTCAATTCTGGTCAAATACCAGATGACGAGAATGCCAAGTCCCAGTTCTTTCTCGCGAATGATGAATTTAGCAATGTCAGGACTAAATAATGAAAAATGCTTAATTTATTTAGATGACGTCATTGTTTTTGGTAGACAACTAGACCACCACAATAAAAACTAACAGGATGTTTTGAAAGACTCCGTTCAGTAAATTTAAAATTAAATCCTTCAAAATGTACATTTCTTAAATATCTAACGAAGGGATTTTACCTGATCCTGAAAAGGTAAATACAGTAAAAAACTATCCTTGTCCGCAGAATGCCGACGAAGTTAAAAGATTTGTGATTTGATTTGTGATTATAATAGAAAGTTTAAACCCAAGTTTGCTGAAATTGCACAACCATTAAACCAACTTTGTAGAAAAAATACTAATTTCGTTTGGACTGAAAAATGTCAAAAGTCTTTTGAAACACTCAAAAAACGTATTATGTCCCCCCCCCCAGTTTTAGATTACCCTGATTTTTCAAAAGAAAATTATTTCGTTTTACAAACCGATGCATCTAATAAAGCAATTGGAGCAGTTCTGTCGAATAAAAATGGAAGACCAATAGCATTTACTAGCAGATCTCTGAATAAGGCTGAATCAAACTATCCAGTTATAGAAAAAGAGTTGTTAGCGATAGTATGAGCCGTCAAACATTTCAGACCGTATCTGTAATCAGGCGATATTTTAAAATCAGGACTGACCATAAACCTCTAGTATACCTATTTGGCATGAAAGATCCATCGAGCAGGCTTATGAAGTTTCGTTTGGTATTAGAGGAATATAATTTTGACGTAGAGTATGTAAAGGGTTCAGATAATGCAGCTGCAGATGTGTTACCTAGAATCTGTTTGAGTTCGAAAGAGTTAAAAGAATTAAATGAGAACATCGTTAATGTCATGACACGAGCAAAATCGCGAAAAATAAATAAACCAGGATCATCCTCGTTGGACATGATACCCACAGACTTGAGGCCTGATCAACCGAAAGTCGTAATTAATCATGTCAAACCAGCAGAATTAGTGGAGTTGCGTATGGTTAATAAAGATGATTTGAAAACATTGAGAAAATTAAGAGTTATTAGTAAAGAAAATAATACATTTTGTTATGTTCGGTTTAAAGAACTTTATTTCTCATTAAGACTATAAGTCACTTACATGAGAACAATAACATCTATATTATAATTCTAGTGGGTGTGGGTAGTAAAAAAAATATATAAAAATTATACCGGTCGATCGTCAACCAAGAAGCGAGTTCATTGTGTTCCTATCAACTATAAGGCGGTGGTCCAAGTATAATTTTAATGCATAGTTTCATCATTATAAATATATTCAAATAATCTTTAATATTTAAATAATATGCTAAGGTGTTAATTGAAAGAGTTATGAAAGAAACTGATGGAAAAATTTGGGATGTGCAAGCGGGTTTTAGAAAGGGAATGGGGTGTACAGATCAAGTCTTTTCCATGCGCATGATTGCGGAGAAGTTTTTGGCCAAAAACCAGAAAGTTTTTTGTGCATTCATGGACTTGGAAAAGGCTTATGACAGAGTGGACAGGAATGTGTTATAGCAAACACTGAACTCATATGGGTTGAGCGATGGTTTGATACAGGCATTAAGGTCTCTTTATAAGGACTCTATTGCTTGTGTCAGGATCAATGGGGTCTACTCGGACTGGTTTAGCATCCAAAAAGGTGTCAGACAGGGCTGTGTAGCTTCCCCTTGGCTGTTCAACCTATTTATGGACCGGTGTTTGCAAACTTTGAAAGATGAAGAATGTGGGTTAAGAATGGGCGAGTTAACCGTCAAATGCCTTTTGTATGCCGATGATCAAGTCATATTTGCGTCATCGGCGGCTGAGTTGCAAATGATGGTTACATTAATGAACTGGGAATTAAAAGAAAGGGGAATGAAAGTGAACGCATGGGAAGGGAATAGAGTGAATGGGGCACTACACTCTATTATGAAGAACCAGAATGTGTCAAAACAGGCACGTATGGTAATTCATAATGCTGTGTTAGTCCCTACTTTAATGTATGGTAGTGAAAGCTGGGTGTGGCAGAAGA
The DNA here is from genome assembly GCA_036936625.1 of Parnassius smintheus behrii. Classification (NCBI taxonomy): domain Eukaryota; kingdom Metazoa; phylum Arthropoda; class Insecta; order Lepidoptera; family Papilionidae; genus Parnassius; species Parnassius smintheus. The sequence continues at coordinate 26,011,224 of JAUPFT010000018.1, forward strand.
AGCACGAAAGTAGAATAAATGCTGTAGAAATGCGGTCTTTAAGGAATATGCTAGGGTTGAATCTGAATGACAGGGTGAGAAATTGCGTGATAAGAGATAAATGTGGTATGCAAGATGATGTTGTGACCAGGATTAAGAAAGGAATGCTTCGGTGGTTTGGTCATGTGGAAAGAATGAATGAGGAAAGAGTGACAAAGCAAATTTATATGGCAGATGTGAACGGCCGAGTCGGGAAGGGACGCCCTAGGAAAAAGTTTATCGACCAAATTGGCGATATTTTGAAACTGGGCCACGTTAGAAGTACCCTTAACCGACGAGCATGTATGCGTAGATATATGGATGTAAAAGAGGCGAAAGAGGTATGTCAGGATCGTGCCAAATGGAAGTTCGTAGTCTCTGCCTACCCCTCTGGGTGGCAGGCGTGAGTGTTTATGTATTTATGTATGTATTCAAATAATCTTCTTTTAAAAATATTGATTGAAGTCGCTTCTTTCACATGTTTTGGAAGTTGATTGTATAACTGTGCTCCCCCAAATGTTATGTTATTTTTTCCATAGTTTGTTCTTACGGCAGGTAATACAAAATTGCTGGCTCGGCGGGTTATATATTTGTTTATTTGACTTTTTGTTGTGAATAACCTTGTGAGTTATCTTGTAGATAAGTAGACATGTATTATACGTAAAAAGTTGTTTAATATTTAAAATTTTTGTGTTTTTGTAAATCGTTTTCGATGATGTTAAGAAGTCATAGTTGTGTAAGATTTTAATTATTTTATTTTGTAATATTTGTATTGGTTTTAAATTACTTTTAGCTGCAGTACCCCATATTTCGATTTGATACAGTAAGTGAGGCTTCACCAAGGTATTGTATATTAAAAGTCGAGCATGTTTCGGTATACATCGAACTCTTTTATGCAGTGCGCCCACAAGTGAGGAGAGTTTGTTGTGAATATATTGCAAGTGAGCTTTAATGTTTTTGTCCAGTGTTAAGCCTAGGTATTTTTCTTGGTTAACTTGTTGTAATACCTCACCGTTAATGCTAAGTTTAGGTCGATCAGGTATTTTTCTATTTTTGGAACTAAATATTATGTATGAAGTTTTAGAAGTATTAATAGTTAATAGATTGTATTGGAGCCAACAGTGAACTATGTTTAGATCCTCTTGTGCGCGCATCGTTATTTCTTTGACATTGCTCCCGAAATAAAATAAGCTTGTATCATCTGCGTAGAGAGCAAGGCGACCCTGTAGTCCCGCTTGGTGAATGTTGTTTACGTAGATCAGAAACAGCAATGGGCCAAGAATTGAGCCTTGTGGTACGCCACATGTTAGAGGCTTGCGACTACTCTGATAGTCTCCAATTTTTACAATCTGATACCGATCATCCAAATAAGACTTTAGCATTTTGTACACGTTTCCAGTAATGCCAATACGTTCCAATTTTTTTAGTAGTATGGAATGGCTGACCGTGTCGAAAGCCTTTTTCTAATCAACAAAAACACCTAAAGCAAACTGTTTTTGATCAATTTTGGTTTTAATAGTGGTTACTAAATCTATAGTTGCGACAAGGGTGTTAGATTTGGGTCGAAAGCCATATTGTTGGTTATACAAAAAGTTAATTTTAGTAAGGTAGTCGTCCAATCTCATGTAAATAATTTTTTCAAGAATTTTGGAGAGTATTGGCAGAACTGAAACTGGTCGATAGTTTCCGGGATTTGTTTTTGTACCGGACTTGTGCACTGGTGTGACCTTAGCGATTTTTAAGCTTTCTGGGAAGACTCCTTCATTTAAAAGTTTGTTAAGGCAATCAGTCAGATTATGAATTATATAATTTTTATACACTTTACGACTTTAGTACTTATACCATCAATACCTGTGCTCGTATATGAATCCAAGTCATCTATGATTTTAGATACTTCATTAGCTGTGCATGGCGAAAATCGGGATAGCTCATGATGAGCAGTTGTTTGGTGTAGATTAGGTAACGTGTATGTATCATTGTTATGAAACTTGTCTGGTACTTCATTTGCTAGTTGTATACCTATGTTAGCGAAGAAACGATTAAAGGTTTCACATACCTCTATGGGGTCCGTGGTCACTATTCCGTTTTCATCTGTAAGATTTGGGGGAACACAATTACTTAAAATTTTGTTATTTGCTAGATTATTAATTAATTTCCACATTTTCTTAGGGTTTTTGTACATTTCATGAATTCTCCGTAGAAATACTTCTGTTTTGTATCTTAATCGTTTGTGCCGTGTCTCTCTTAAGGCGGTACCCTGACCAAAACCTGTCAAAAGTGCGTTTTTCAGAGACTATTATCTCATTAGTTATGAGAAATAAGCTACATCTAAAAGCACATTATTAATGTTCGATATCCTATCATCACATTCCACGTTCTAATTTGTTTTTATGTGTTATGAATACATTTAAAATCTACTTTTAAAAAATGACTAAAATTATTGATTACATGCATCTGTTGCTAAAGGAAATGCTCTAATCATTTGAGAATTACACTAATGGATAGATAATTTAAAAATCTATATTCTACACGTTTTATTTAATTTCTTAAGTTCGCTTATCTCTTTTAATTGAAATAATTCCAAATATTCGGGCGTATTTTTCCGTGATATATTGTAGCGAGAGCGCGTGGATTGTATGGGACCGAACGCTCAAGGTCTCTCGCTAGGGGAACCGTCTTAAATTTAAAATCTAGCTCGAGGTTATTATTTTTAGGATTTTGTTTCAATTTATTCCATGATATATTCCTTTCATTAATCTGAGCTATTATGTTGCTATTAATACATTCTTTTTGAGGTTGGTTCAATATTTTATATTTTTTTGTTTTACTTTCGGCAGTTATTTTTATAATATGTTCTTCTAGAATATTAAAATTACAGGAAATATTTTGAAATTTTGATAATTCTATAATTTTATTTAATTTACTATAATCAGTCGCTTCATACACTATTTTTTGTTTTGATGGAGGCATTACTCTTTTTATTTCTAAGTACATGTTTTTATGATCCGATAGGGCTGATTCAATAATAGCCAAATGAAAATTGTTACATTTCAAGTTAGTAGAAACACGATCAATAATTGTTTTCGTAGTTGTTGTTTCCCGAGTACAGTACTCAGGGTCTATTTTGTTTATAATTTTGTATCCAGATTCCGTAAGCATAGTTTTATAACGTTTTGTCATACTGTCAGTACATAATAGATCTATATTCGTGTCTCCAAAGATTAAAGTCCTCTTTTTTAGCAGAAGCTGTTTCTCGAAGTTACATAAAAAAACATTAAAGTTTGAATGTCCGGGCTTGTACACAACCCCAACATTAAGTGCATACTTATAAATATATATACTCAGATAGTTGTTACCTCCAGTGTAGGATGCTGTTGACAGCTTATGTTTCAAATCATCATGGACATATATCGATACACCCCCACCGACTTTACCAGGCCTGATGTTATAGTAGTGTGAATAATTTTGTATGCGAAATTGTTGAGCTTGTTCTTCAGATTTTATCCACGTTTCAGTCAGTAGTACAACGTGTATACATTTTTTGATGGAGTGCAGGACACACTTAAGTTCGTCAAATTTACCTGATCTGCAGATGCTTCTTATGTTAGCATTGAAAAAATTAAGACCAGATTTATTTGAAGAAATATTCTGATAATTATTAAGTACTTGGTAAGTTATATTCTCTTGATCATCTATGAAAGGACGATTGGTGTTAAGAAGCGATTGAAAATTTAGTTTTTTGGGTATTTGTTTAAAACTATTTTTGGCAAACCTTTTATATATTTTATTGTAATGTCTTTTTCTCCATTTGCTTTTCTCTGTGCTAACTCTTTTTTAAGATTTTTCATATAAGTATGTTCGGCCGGTGTTTGATCTGAATAGATCATAATGCCACCTTGAAGTTTATCTCTATTACGAAGCAGCATTTTTGCAGTTTGTGCAGATTCAAAGCAAACTTTAATGTCGCGATCCTTTGTAGGTTGATATTTACCAAGACGAAATACTCGAGAAGGTTTTGGGTACTCTTGTATCAAGCTGTTTATAGTTTTCGAGACTTCACTAAAGTCATAGCCGCGGCCTTCATCAATTTTTGTTGTTTTGCATTCACGTATGCCTACCACTATTATATTTTTTTCCCTAGTAACCCTTTCTTGTAATTCTTGGATAAAATTTTCATCAGAAGTTGACATCGTCGTACTGAATGCCGTATTATTTTTTAAAGTAACGATTTCTGCCTCAAGAGATTGAATTTTATTATCCGCCGCTGTTGCCTTTGTAGTTATGTCTGATATTTGGGCCTTCATTGATATCTGGTCTTTATTCAGAGTGTCGGTAGCCACTTTAATGTTGTTCACCTGCGTTTTCATTTCTGTAATATTGTCACGAATGAAGTTCATTGTAGCTTCCTGAGTGTTTGCGAATTTTTGTAACATTGACGTAACATCTTTGCAGAAATCTTGAAGTTCTTGTGCACAGTTGCAGTTGCAACTATGCTCTGGTTGCTTACGTTTTCTCTGGGTATTTTGGTGCTCCATACTAAACTCATAATTCAATGTTCCTAGATCTGTTAATGATCCACATAGTCGGGGTGGTGAGCGCATTAAGTTCATGACTTATACCACATAACTTTGTCGTCACTATTGAATTAATGTATGCATTAACCTTTGCAGAAATTTAGAACTTATTTACTACTGTTTAATGCTTATTTTAGCGGAAAACTGTAATTGTATTTTAAGGACAACAAAATACACGTCTGTTTCATATAATCACCACTCGCACACATTTTGTTATGTTGAAAAGTAAAAGATAATTTATATTAAATATCTAAGTTCCGACTCACGAATGACGCGACGCGAGTTTGTGAGGGAATTAGATGATTTTTGTAAGTTAATAAATATTAATGAAGTATGTATAATAAAGAAGGATGGTAATAAGGAATTTACTAAAAAAACTAGTTGAAGAAGTCAAATCTATGAATGATAGGACCGGTCCACGTGTACATATAATAAATAATGTAAAAACTATATATAATAAGACCGACAGAAAGGTGATATTAAATGACTTCCATCTCCTACCTAGCAGTGGCCATGCAGGTATGAGAAGGATGGTCAATGTTCGCGACGGCCTAACAACGTTAAGAAACAAAGTGATAAAGAATATTGTTTTTTGTATTAATAGTGAAATTATCGAGAAGACTGAGTGATAACGTGTATTAATATAGTTGTTTAGCATATTTATAACTCTTAGTATATTTGTATAGAATGTCGTTTTATAACAAGTGATATAAACAACTTTTATTATATTAAGAAAAATCGACCAATCACAGCGCGTCTTATCGTGGAACTCTCTAAAAGTTTTTAATTAACTGCGTAATAGTTCATACTAAAAGTAAGGAAAATAATTTTATGTTCTAAAAGAGTTATAAATTGAAATGACATTGAATTAGCACATGGCTTATAGATTAAGGAAGTGTAGGAATATTTTGTACAATTAAACGCATTTCGTAGTTATAGAAAAATCAAAGAATTAATGTACCCAAATATTATGAAAATTTTGGACATTTCGTTTAATAACTTTTTACAATGTTAATATTTTGAGTAACCTTTATGATATACTAATAAAGTACCAGACTACCGATTTATTGATGTATAGCATGTTAGTGTAGCAATTAGTTTTGTATAGAAAATATTGTAATTTATGCCATTTGTATAGTGAAAATTTATGCAACAAAGAGGCAAAACGGAAAATGGCAAGCGGCTCACTGTAAAGTATTGCCAAAGTCTACCTTAGGGGATCGGGACCCAGTACCCGTAGTAGTGTGAAGAACTACCAGTGACAAGTGAAGTGAAGTGAGTGGTATCCGGTGGCAGCTGAAGTGACTAGTAACAGTATATAGTGAATAGTGAAAGTGTTAGCTAGCCGAAAAAGGTCGTAACTGATATTCGCAGTTACATATAGTGAAAGTGTAAGCTAGCCTAAAAAGGTCGTAACTGATATTCGCAGTTACATATAGTGAAAGTGTTAGCTAGCCTAAAAAGGTCGTAACTGATATTCGCAGTTACATATAGTGATAAAATCAGCTAATTTAGTTGATAATAGCTGCTAGTCAGTAGTGTTAGAAAACCAGCTACTACCAATAGATCTTTGATACCACCGTACAATTTAAAGAAATCTTTTGAAATATGCAGTGACCAACCAATAGTGAACAACCGTAGTTCAACAACCGTGCTCAATAAATAATAGTTATAAAATTTTCGCGACTAATCAATCAGTCGAACCGCTGGCCACTACCTTGCTATTTGTATTTATTAATCGTGCATTTTGATTTGATCCTCAGTCCACAATATTTCAGCGGCACCTACAAAGACGGCAGTGAAAGTACCCACCGGAACCTATAGGTGTAGGACGTGAGCGACTCGCGAAGTATCTTCGACAACATTTACTCCGGAGAGTTTCGCCCGTCCGGCACACTCGTTGGTCCTTCGAGCCGGATATATCCGTTTGTATTTCGGAACCGGGTACATAGTCACCACCGTATTAAAACCGCAGAATTTTTCAGATTCAAGATGCCGATCACCCGTTCGCAATGAAGGGAAGCCAAGGCGTGGACCGTCAGTCTGAAAGGAGGTTCGTCGGCCAGTAACGCCGCCGTCCACCACCAGATGCCACCACGCTCACCGTCAACGGTAGAGGGCGCTGAGGCGCCATGCTGCCCCCCCCCCCCGAGGGGGGATACCCCTGCCCGCGCCGACCACTACGGCCCGCACAACGAAGCAGAGGGAACATCTAGAAGGCAACGATGACTTTAGCCATGCATCATCGCCAACATCCCGGGAAGAAACCCACACCGAAAAGCCACCGAGGAGCCACACCGATTGCAGTACGAAGTCAAAGAAGACTGTTCGGCCCAATAGAAGAATTTTGAAGGCTCGTGAAGAAGTATTGAAGATCAAACTAGAACTTGCTCAGATCTCCTTACAGATGGCTGAAGGAGAAGACGAATCAGACGACTATGATGAAGATGGTCACACCAAAAATCCCATGCCACAGAAGCTCAGCCAGAAACCCACCGTTAATAAAGACAGGGGGCTCCTACCGGTTGTATCAGAGCTCACATACCAGGATTCCTATCCAGAAGACGTACAAAAGGATCCCATGCCACAGAAGCTCAGCCAGGAACCCACCGTTAATGAAGATAGGGGGCTCCTACCGATTGTATCAGAGCTCACCAACCAGGATTCCTATCCAGAAGATGTACAAAAGGATCCAAGCCAAATAAAGCTAGCCAGTAACCCGTCATAAGTGAAGACAGGGGGCTCCGTCCATTTATATCGGAGCTCACGTCCGCTATAGCCGCGCTCGCTGACAAATCAAAGTTAGAGAGTGCGCCACTATCGTCGCATACTTTCGCAGCGTCGAAAGCTATAATGACACTGCCAAGCTTTAGAGGAGCACATACCGAGTGGCTTTCATTCCGTGCCATTTACGAAACAACCCGAGGCTACTTCAATGACTTTGAAAACACTGCTAGACTAAGACGAAGTCTACAAGGAAGAGCCTTGGAAACAGTCAGTTCAGAACTCATCGGGCATGCTAAGCCAGATGAAATTATGCGAGAACTGGAGCTACAATTTGGGCGTCCAGATTCAATTGCGCAAATAGAAACCGAGAAGTTACGAGGATTAGCACGCTGTACAGAAGCGCCCAGAGACATTTGCACATTCGCGAGCAAAGTGAGGGGAAGCGTCGTCACTCTTCGAACCCTAAAGCGAGATCATTACCTCGTCAACGCAGAGCTGCTACGACACCTCACCGACAAACTGCCAAACTCTATACGTGCCCAGTGGTATAGAATCTACACCGAAAAATATGACTCTAAACCAGACCTCGGCTGCTTCAGCGATTTTATTACCGAGCAAGCTCACTTCTGCAGTGCATTTGCGCCTCCAGAAATTATAAACGAAGCACAAAGCAATCGTTCAGTACATAGAGCACACGCGGCTACTACTAAGCCGTCTCCGAAATGCAGAGTGTGCGGAAAGGAGGGTCACTTCGGATCCGAATGTAAAAAATTTAAGGAAGCAGATATCTACAAAAGATGGGAAATCGCAAAGAAAAATAACTTATGTTTCCGCTGTTTACGTTATAGAAATCGGACACACAAATGCAAAACCAATAAGTGTGGAATAAAAGGATGCACCGCGACACACAATCGACTTCTCCATAATAATACAAAGGAGAAGACTGAGGTCAAACAAAAAGAACCTCAAGAAACCGTAGCTAACTCATTCGCTGCGTCAAAGCATCAAGCCTATTTAAAAATAATTCCAGTGCGAGTAATTGGACTTGCGGGAGCTGTAAACACACACGTTCTGCTGGATGATGGGTCAACAGTTTCACTAATGGATGAAGAGATCGCCAAACAAATTGGATCTAAAGGGCGGTTCGACCCGTTTAAGATCACCGCTATCGGGAACACTACCCTCGATTCACCGGAATCCCGAAGAATCAAAGTATCGCTGAAGAGTCTCCACAGCAAAAGGGTGCCATTCAGAGCACGCACGGTCACAAGCCTAAACTTGGGGCCACAGACTGTGCGTGCAGCAGACATAGCCAAGTGCAACCACTTGAACGACCTAAAGGGCAGCTAATATATGACTCCGGCAACCCAAGGATCCTAATAGGACAGGACAATTGGAGACTTCTGATAGCCACTCAAATTCGAAGAGGTCCGCCGCACCAGCCAATCGCCTCGCTCACAGAATTAGGATGGGTGCTACACGGGGCACACACTAAAGCCCCGTATCAGCGCGTCCACGCGGCCAATGAGCTGCACAAGAGCGAGGAAACTATAGATGATCAACTCCGCGAATATTTCGCGCTGGAATCTCTCATTATCAATCCGAGAAGACCAGACTCGAATCCAGAGAAGAAAGCTGAAGATATTCTAAATAGCAGCACCCGTCAGTTACAAGACGGGCACATAGAAACAGCGCATCTCTGGAAGAAAAAGGATATGAATAGCAAAAGACACTGGCGACGCTCCCAGATACTCGCTGACATGTTCTGGCAGCGTTGGGTCCGAGAGTATTTACCGGAACTTCAAAACCGGCAGGAGGCCCATGGGCGAGGTCCCAATCTCCAGGTGGGCGATCCAGTCCTCATAGCTGACGGCCAGTTACCTCGTAACACCTGGCCACGAGGGAGGGTGGAAGCTGTTTACCCCGGTGCGGACGGACAGATCCGCACTGTGGAGGTACGCACAGCAAACGGCCTAATCAAAAGGCCAACCAGGAAACTCGTGCGGCTGCCGAAGTAGAAGCAACGTCGCTCACCGAAATGGATGCAGCGCCGCTGTGAGAAAATCGTCGCGACGTTGCACGGCGGGAGAGATGTTCGCGACGGCCTAACAACGTTAAGAAACAAAGTGATAAAGAATATTGTTTTTTGTATTAATAGTGAAATTACCGAGAAAACTGAGTGAAAACGTGTATTAATATAGTTGTTTAGCATATTTATAACTCTTAGTATATTTGTATAGAATGTCGTTTTATAACAAGTGATATAAACAACTTTTATTATATTAAGAAAAATCGACCAATCACAGCGCGTCTTATCGTGGAACTTTCTAAAAGTTTTTAATTAACTGCGTAATAGTTCATACTAAAAATAAGGAAAATAATTTTATGTTCTAAAAGAGTTATAAATATGACATTCAATTAGCACATGGCTTATAGATTAAGGAAGTGTAGGAATATTTTGTATAATTAAACGCATTTCGTAGTTATAGAAAAATCAAAGAATTAATGTACCCAAATATTATGAAAATTTTGGACATTTCGTTTAATAACTTTTTACAATGTTAATATTTTGAGTAACCTTTATGATATACTAATAAAGTACAAGACTACCGATTTATTGATGTATAGCATGTTAGTGTAGCAATTAGTTTTGTATAGAAAATATTGTAATTTATGCCATTTGTATAGTGAAAATTTATGCAACAAAGAGGCAAAACGGAAAATGGCAAGCGGCTCACTGTAAAGTATTGCCAAAGTCTACCTTAGGGGCTCGGGACCCAGTACCCGTAGTAGTGTGAAGAACTACCAGTGACAAGTGAAGTGAAGTGAGTGGTATCCGGTGGCAGCTGAAGTGACTAGTAGCAGTATATAGTGAATAGTGAAAGTGTTAGCTAGCCGAAAAAGGTCGTAACTGATATTCGCAGTTACATATAGTGAAAGTGTTAGCTAGCCTAAAAAGGTCGTAACTGATATTCGCAGTTACATATAGTGATAAAATCAGCTAATTTAGTTGATAATAGCTGCTAGTCAGTAGTGTTAGAAAACCAGCTACTACCAATAGATCTTTGATACCACCGTACAATTTAAAGAAATCTTTTGAAATATACAGTGACCAACCAATAGTGAACAACCGTAGTTCAACAACCGTGCTCAATAAATAATAGTTATAAAATTTTCGCGACTAATCAATCAGTCGAACCGCTGGCCACTACCTTGCTATTTGTATTTATTAATCGTGCATTTTGATTTGATCCTCAGTCCACAATATTTCAGCGGCACCTACAAAGACGGCAGTGAAAGTACCCACCGGAACCTATAGGTGTAGGACGTGAGCGACTCGCGAAGTATCTTCGACAACATTTACTCCGGAGAGTTTCGCCCGTCCGGCACAGTCAACAATATAAAAAAGTATTATTATTGGCCTGGGTTAGATAAGGATGTAAAGAACTTTGTTAGGCATTTTGACAAATTTTATCGTATATATACATATAATATAAATGACAAATTTTAGCGTATATATATATACAATAACAACGACAGCAAACACAGCGTTTGAAAAGATATATTTAGACGAAAAACGAAAAACGACGACGACGAACGACGAAAAAAGAGAAAAATTATATTTGATAAATATACCAAGCCTATAAAATACAATGTAAATGATGTATTGAATGAATTAATGAATTAGTACATAAAAACCGCACGAAATTGTATATCCAATAATAAATAAAACATATTTTATATGCTTTGTCTAAGTACATTTATTGTTATTGTTAGTATTTCTTTCTGTAGATTAATATTACGTAATTATAAATATTCTAAATTAAATAATCATTAAAAAAATGTTCTTAAAATAAATACCTTATATTATTTTATAATGTAGGTAACCGTTCCTAATATTTACAAAAATAATATCTTTAAATGTATCGATGCCTAAAAAAAATGTATCCTTGTATTGTCACATTTTTTTTCTTTTGGATGGAAGGTGCAGTAGTAGTAGTAAGAGTATATAAAAGTACACACACAAGTGTAATAATAATCCTATATAATCAAATTTATTAATACAATAAAGAGAGTCTTATATCATCATTCGTTTGTTTAACTCCTCTCCTAACATTCGCCCTACAACACTACTACAAGCTTAACCTGTACGCCAAGCCATGCTCACTTCCGATCGCGCAATACCAACCTTACGCCCGCCAAGTAGTGATCGAATTAGATCAGAATTATGTAAACATGTCTACCTATGAAAAAACTATTTTTTCGTTTTAAACAAAACCAAAGACACTATGCAATAGATATTAGTATCAAAGACAAAGATATGCTCTTTTATTTTAAACCATAACCTGGCAATGTTTCTTAGAAAAAAAAAAAAAGAAATCACTCTGAACTTCCGGCGTTCCACGTGTCACTTTGATGAAGTTGCTCTGTCTTTTTTATAGAATTTTATATTTGTGTCTGGACTAAAAACGAAAGTATTATACTTTTTACATTTCTTGTAATATAGTCAACACGTAGATATATAATTTGTGGTATAAAAAGTGAAAAGTAAATTGCCAAAAGTACTTCAAATTCCGAAAGGCCTGTTTTGGCGGGCGGGTTATAAATGTGTTATTTTTCAAATTCTCATTTATTTTTAGTGTAAAATGTAAGTAAAAATAGTTTTCCTACATATTTTGAAATAACATGACGTTGTATTTATTTCAAATTCACACGAACATATTTTAGAAATATTGTTCGAAATGTCACAGATAAAATATTATTTTATTTTTTTTTTTTTAATTTTTTAATATTTTAATATTTTGGTATGAGTAACGAATGGAAACACATAAAACATAAAATATACATATTTCCAAACAATTTCATATAAATTTCTCCAAAAACAAAGGTGTAGAATTCAAATTAGTAGTAATTTTGTCACTAAAATTGAAGTTTATACTACTATTATGCTATACAGTGTAATTTATATACTTTATTACAATTTCTAGCAACCAAAAATAATTTTATTCGATAGTTTATACATTCAACAAGACTTCCTGTAAGTTTTATCCATAAATATTGTCTCAAAGTGAAAATATAGCAAAATTTGCAATATTGCAAAAAATTTCCTAACCTAGAAATTTTCCCGCCAAAAAGGTCCCGAGTGAACGGGAGTGTAACAATGTCGCGCGCTGTCAGAGCGTAGAAGTTAATGCGCGTGCGTGGGCACTGGCAGCTCGTCACGTAAGGAGAGAAACTGCATTAGGCCCGGTTTCCACCAAAGCACAGAGGAGAGGAGACGAGAGGAGATTTGTTTGAATAAACCAACCCGTTTTCGTTATTTCCACATCTCATCTCCGCTTAGCTTCGGTGGAAATGGATCAAGCGGAGAGGACAGGAGATGTCTCATTTTTCTATAGAATTTTCTGCGCCGAGCGAGCAAGCGGCGCGGCAGAGAGGAGAAGATTCTAGTTGGGCGGCCGGGCGACGTAAAAATTATTCCTTGTTGCCCTGTAAGATTTTTGAAAACTTTCATCATCAAACTCTTGAAGTAGTGTGGCATATTCGTCATGACTGTGAAATTTTATATAGTTTCTTATCCAGAATTTTTGTTGCCGTCGATAACTTAAACGTTGAAAAATTAATTATGTTTCTTCAACCTCTAATTCCTCTTCCTCAAACAAATTCAAATTCAACTTGTTACGACATGACTTATTTTCTCTGCTATACAAAGCTCACATCTCCTCTCCACTACACTTTTCCTCTCCGCTTTCGTGGAAATAACCTGCCAGCTTTGGAGCACATCTCCTCTCGTCTCCTCTCCTCACTGCTTTGGTGGAAACCAGACCTTAAACCGGCTCGGTCTTGGTAACATTATTGCATATAAGTGCTCAATTACAAGGTGCAAACTTCACGCATTGTGCTTCTTTTCGTTTCAAGTTTTATTTAAAAATAACAATTAAGTATAAGTGTATATACAATAATAATAATCATTAATAGTACTTATATGCAATAATATTATAACTTGTTCAAATCAAATAAAATTACTTAAAATATATCATTAAGTATTTAATTATCCCAAACATTCCAAAAGTAATTAGTACTTGATTATTGTGATAGATATACACGTCATATACTTCAACAAATTAATCGCATTTGTTGAATTATAGAAGAACGAATATTTATATTTCTAAATAATAGTTATAATAATAATATAATTTATTTCAGACCCACATATAGTCCATAATTATGTTACTAAATTAGCTTAACCTACGTTAGTCTTAAATTATTACATGCACAATTTTCATAACAATAATTTTTATTTTCCGCACCCCATGATACCAGGCATCCAGTGCCCTAGGATGGGTCGATCAAATCTATCAGATATTGCCCTCAGAATGCTATTGGAGCTCCCACGAACCCTGCGCATCAGCGATGCTATTCTCTTTCGAATTATGGCATGAAAACCGTCCGTACCATACGCTGTAAACGTCCCTGAAGCGCCACAATACCGCGAAAATCCCATCAGCACCCTGAAGGCATTATTGTATTGTACCCGAAGGGCATTGTGTGCTCTCTGCGTATACCTAACCCATAGACTGCACGTGTAAAATGACTGGCAAAGGGCTTTGAAAAGTGTTATCTTAACTTATTCTGTACAACATGCAAAGCTACGGGATAGCATGTGCCGCTAATGCCCTTCTTTCTCTTTCTATGTCCGCATCATCAGTCAGTCAGTCAGTCAAAACGTGACCAAGATACCTAAATTGATACACCCTATTTAACTGTACATTCCTTAACTTAACAGGTGGAATCGTTTCAATTATTGATCCAGCTTGAAATTACAATACTTCACATTTTTTTACGTTATAAATGAGACCGTGAGTCTCAGCATAGGCATCACAAATATTTTGTAATTTTGTGTTAACGAAATGCCCATCAATTGAGCAGCCGACACCAGCGTTGCTGAGCTCAACGATCATCTGGTTAATGTACAGGTTGAAGAGGGCTGGTGAAGTTAGGCCACCCTATCTCACCCCCGCACTCCAATCTGTACTCATTGGACAGTGCCTCTGTCCATCTGACCTGATTTATTTGGTGGCCATACCAGTATTTAAATATTTCGATCAACTCGCTTGGTAAGGCCACTTCACGCAGCTTCTTCCCCAGAATATCATAATTTACTAGGTTTTCCTATTGGTATAGTACCTAACAGTATGCTTGAGTGTTAATATTGCACTCTCAGTGGAGAGACTCTTTTTAAATCCGAACTGAGCATCATGTAATTTTAGATATCCACTGAGATGCCGCTCAAGCAGATTGTCAAGTACTTTAGCCATGATAGTAGCTAATGAGATGGGCCTATAGTTCTCTTTGTCAGATATTTCTCCAGTTTCATTTTTTACTATAGGCACAACTATAGTCCTCATCAGCTGCTCAGGAAAATAGGAATGTCTCATGCAAATGGTGTAAAAGTAGCTAGAAGCCCGGAGAGATGATGCCCTACGTGCAGAAGATGCTCAATGCTGAAGCCGTCATGTCCTGGCGATTTACCCCTCGTCATGTTTTTAATTACGTCGATAACATTATTCGGCGTAAAGCTAATTGGCACGCCCGCACCTGTGTGACCGTCCTCAACATCTGACACTATCCGCGACGAAATGTTCGGTGATATTACCTAAAAATGCTCTTGAAATAAATTTGCTATGTCTCCTGGCTCATTCACGGATATTATACATAAATATCAATAAAATAAAATAAACACAAAATTACATAAATAAATAAAGATCCAACCAGATGGAAGCCCTCGGCATGGGAGACCAAACGGCCGAGGGTTAGGTGGAAAGGGGAAGAAACTGGCGGACGATGCGGGTGGTATCGAGGAGCACCGCCTTCTGCATTTGAACCCGGAGCGGTCCGTCACGGAGTCCCAGTCACCTCAGATGACCCGAGAGGCTGACTGGGATTAGCCCGTTTGCAGAAACGACTATAGGAATAATTTCAGTCGGAAGACCACCCCAAATGTCGGTCACCTCGTGAGCCTGGTCTAGATATTTTGATTGCTTATCTGTTTCGGCTTTCACGAGGTTCTCGTCATACAGAATGGTAATATCGAACAAAAAATCCTTGAGTTTGCCCGGTCCATCAGCACAATATCAGGCTTATTCGCAAGAATAGTCCTGTCTGTGATGATGGCCCGGCCCCAGTAGAGCCTGGCGCGGTCATTTTCAATCACGGCTTCCGGCAAGTACTTGTCATACGGCAATTTCCGGCCCATGAGACCGTATTCCACATCGAGCTCCTGGTGTAGAATACTGGCTACTACGTTATGCCTGTGCAAGTACTCAGAGTTAGAAAGCTCCGAACAACCGGAGATGACATGCCGAAGTGACTCACCGAGATGGCGACAAGCTCGACAGACGTCGACGGTGCCATCCTTTAGAATTTATCTCCGATAGTTGTTGGTCTTAATAACCTGATCCTGTATTGCGAAACGTAGCCAGTTGAGGGAGGCAACTGTATCTACGAAGGGCTCATGTAGAGCCCTGTAGTGCCTCCTCCCTTTCTCCTTCCATACGGTCTCCCGGTCGGAAATGCTATGTACTGCAGGGTCCTGCCATTGCTCGTTGTCTAAGGATAGAAAGGTAAGCCCCTTATCACTAGAAATTACGTCACTATAGAATGGATCATCCGATCTCACCAGGAAGTAATGATTGAGGTTGCACTCTTCGTGATTATGCATGGTGAGTGCGCTCAGAAAGCCACGCCCACCATGATTTCGTGGCAAGTACAGCCTCATTACCGACGATCTTGGATGATGCATCCTATAGGACGTCATGGTAGTACGGACTTTTCTATCCAGGGCGTTAAGTTCTGTTAATATTGAAATTGATTGTGATATATAAAAAATAAAAATAAAATACAAATCGTATGCATAGTGTTCAATGACGTATTATAATACATCATTGGTAGTGTATATATATATATATATATATATATATATATATATATATATATATAAATAAATATATATATATATATATATATATATATATATATATATATATATATATATATATATATATATATATATATATATATATATATATATATAATCGAAATCTCGGAAACGGCTGCAACGATTTCCATAAAATTTAGTGTCAGGGAGTTTCGGGGGCAATAAATCGATCTAGCTTGGATTTATTTTTAGAAAATGTGTTTTTGTCCGTCTTTTCAGGCAATGAAAAACTGCTACAACATAAGAAGGTAAATATTAACACCACATTAATGATTGTAATAGCTCAAGTGGATATCGAGCGGCGCAAAATCTAAATGCCTTGGTTCGCGTCCCGTCTTCGGTCTGATATTTTTTCCTTTTTTTTAAAGTTACCTTCTTTTGTGAGAAATTCTATTATTTTGAGCCTTTTTTTAGTATTTTTTAAAAATTGGAAAATTTTAATTAAACTAATTGCACTCATGATTTTTTATTCAAATAACCAGTTCAGTTTTTTCTATTATGTCAATAAGATCAAAAAATATTATTCATCAGTATGTAATTTGTATCCAAATGTAATTTCAAAATAAAAACCGAGCAAAGCTCGGTCATCCGGGTACTTACATTATTTAAGAAAGGAACTTTATATTAAATTTAAAATTTACCAATCAACTAAAAGGCACAAGAATTTCTTCAAAACAAAAAATTTATATAAAATATTTAGTGAGTAATTACATTTATTCAGCTCCATTCTCGTTTGGCTGGATAATTTGGATTATTCCGTTTATCCACCCTAAAGAATCAACCCTAGGGTGGATACTCGGAAACGCGTGTCCGACAATCCACCCCAGATGGGGTGGATAATCAGAATACTTATATTATTTTTCTTCCGATTATCCCCCTCGGCTGTGTACAGTCGTTTATAAAAACATGAGAGAAACTGGCCCAAGATTACTTAGTAGACGTTATGATATTTATAAAAATACACACATATTTCTTGTTAAATTGTGAATATCGAATATTATTCAATTACATATCATTCGACGTGACATAATTTACGTCATTTTAGAGATATAATGAAAGATATGTTTTACTGCAATTAATTTCAATTATATTTTATTGAAGTAGGTATGTTTTACTAATCAAATTTGTTTTTATTTAGTTTTTTTTTCTGTTTTTCTTGTTTCGTTGCGGGTTAGTTTTCTAATATAATCTTTTCATAAACTCCTTATTGAACCTCATTTTGAAATCCCCTTAGGTATTTATGTATTTCATATTTTGCTTTACAAAGTGGCGGATGGTCTACCTCCTTTCCGTTTCATTCAAAGCTTTATTTAATTTTGTTGTTACAGGAAAATACTGTAACAAAGACAAGACACCCACAGTTATGCCTACAAGATTACACTAAAATATAATGGATGCACGCATAAATGAATGTGTGAATGAAGCAACTAAGTACTTCAGTTGATCCGGTGCCGACACTCTATAAGAACATGGCAGCATCTGTCAATGATATCGGCATACGAAACGAAATTCCTGAATCTTCGAAAATTAAAACTACTTTATATGAACGTAGAAATGCTGTATTAGGTTTAAAAAAATATCTTTAAAAACTTATCTGAAGTTGTATTACCCAAAAAAAATCGAGAATTTTTGGTTAGCGGACTACATGGATGGTAATGTTCGGATTTTGGTATTACGTAACGATTTTGCAAGGGAAACTCACAGATTTCTTTGGCAATGCAACTTTTAGCATATGTTTAAACAATTTAATCAAGTATTCACTATGCATGGTGATACTTTTACCTTCCAACCTGATTATGGAAGGATGTGTGTTTGATAAATTTTTTTTGAATAATTATGATAATAGATGGCGTTTGCGAATTACTATGAAAAGACATAGCTCAAGGACGAAAATTATGTGGTTGTTTGGAATTCATTCGGAGTGTCTCACAAAACTACAAAATCATTAGAATCTTGGCATAAAACAATATCAAATGTAACCCAAATTTAGTAAAGTTTTTGAATTGCTTGCAAAAAACGACGAGTTTTTTGATAACACTTCTGCTGCAACAAACGATTGCAAATGTAGGCACATTAAAAGAGACGAATTTATCAAGGATATAAAATTACGTCTACTCAATAATGAAATTAGTGTTCCTGGCCATATTGCAGAATTTATAACTTAGGTACTTATTATAAAACAAGGAAGGTTAATAATAGTAATCCAATTTTTTTAAGTTTGTGGTTATTAAAAATTGATCAATAATATGTAAAAGTATGAATATGTTTTCTGTTGAACTGTATTTGGGGTGGAGAAACGGAACAACAATCAAAAAGTAAATTCCGATTAACCATCCCGTCTAGGGTGGATAAACGAACACGCGTTTCTGAGTATCTACACTAGGGTGGATTTCTTAGGATGAATATACAGAATAACCCTATGATTTTGGTTACGCTTATAGAGTTCCGCTTCTATCAGCTGCGTACAACGTCGTAAGTTTGTAAGAGACCGTCATAGCGTGCTATCTTCTTAAATGTTCCTATCTGCAGCGTACAGCGCTGGATGATTGAGATGCGATTACATGCACGCGGTAAACTACTTTCATTTAGTATTTGGTAACACTCAACACGGACGGACAGGGGTCCCCTTATTTATTTTAAAATAAAATGAAATTTTAATGTAACTATACGACACGACATTGACATTAAAAAAAATTTCATTCGTTAAAAATGTGAAAAATATTATGGACCAAACAACTGAGGCATTGTTTTGTGTATTTGTAAAATATTATAGAAACCGATAAGTTTTTATTTTAAGCGCAACTTCTCAGTTAAGGATGACTCACGCTAGACCGTGTCGGGTCCGACTACGTAGTACTAATATTCTGTGTCCGAGCCGAGTGTCGGCCGTAGCACGGTCAACTAATATTACATATATTTTATATGGACACACTCACGCTATACCGAGCGGCAACCGAGTGACGACCGAGCAACGGACAATGCTCGGCAACAACTCGGTCCCGGCTTGTAGTTGAAGATTTATCAGATTCTTCATCGTCCAGGGCGATCGCAATAGTCGCTAATTCCAGGCAAACTTCAACATGATTGTAGTCTAGTTACAACACTATTTTTGCTCGGACGAGTATACTGCATCACGGCGCAACGCTAATTGCTCGGTCGAGACCCGTCTTTCTAATTTCAGGCAGGGGACCGGCTCGGTGACCGTGCTACGGCCGACACTCGGCTCGGACCCAAATGGGTCTAGTCTAGCGTGAGACAACCTTTATATCATGGAGTATAGAGGTAAGGAGGACAACCTCCTATAAGAGAATTAGTTGAAAATGTGTCCATCTGTAAGCAGTAAATAATAGTTCAAAAACTCTCCACAACAGCGCTTGAGTAGCTACAGGGAATGATAAATCGCCGTAAAATACATTGACAGTGATTTTGAAAATAAAAATTTTGAAAGCAGTAAAATAATTTGTAAAATGATGAAAGTCTGTGCAATAAAAAATTATAAATAGTTCTTTAAAATTTAGACTGTAGCTACAGTGGCGCTACCCTATGTAGCGCTTTCCTAGTGACACTTTCCTCTACACTCCATACTTTATATGACATTGTATCATAAAAATTTTCACCCGTATCAACTAGCGACATCTGGTGAACGGAAGATTATTGGCCCTCATTGCTCGGGGTTGGCATTCGAACTATTCTTTTCTTTATGAATAGAAAGCGATTTATGCAAGAGAAAATTATTTAAATTATATTATCGTTATTACAAAATCGCTCAGCGTGCCTTTTCAAAAACATTACCCAATTTTAATACCAAATTTTTTGTTATAATTTTATTCATTAATAATTAAAAAGCTCCCTTAATGAAAGAATTAGTTTCTTACGTTGTATGGAAGGAAAAGGAGATAATATAAAATACATTAGATATTGTCCAAAAAATATATTTATTGTAGTAGACAACACAGGGACGCGCGCCCGGCGCCCAGCCCGCACCGCGCGCGCATCCTGCAACAACGCTTCGCTATCTACGTTCTTCTCTCTGTTTTAATAATTGGAATAATTTATTTAATAATTACAACGCTTTTTTATCTGCTCGTATTTTAACATTAGATATAAACTAACTTCGTCTTGTATAACTTGGTGTAAGAACAGCCTTCAGGAATTGAAATAGGGTGGCGCAAAATGCACCTCACAGCACTGTTTCCATTTCCACTCGCGTCCGCTCTCTGAGAAGAAAAAAACAATATCAAACTAGTTATTAATTGGTGCAATGCAGCTTAATTGATATAATAAGTACCTATATAACTCTATAATTTTAAAATTCAAAATGAAAAGATACTTGTTCTTAAGTAAAACTAGCTTTCCAGGCAGACTTTGTTCTGCCCTTTTTCGATGACCCTATGTCATGTCCTATTAAAAATCGTTAAATTCGCAAAAATAAATTGTGGGTCACCCATGAGCAAAAAAACTATCCTATCTCTCAATTTAGACCAAACTGCACACGGTGTGAAAATTTGATTAAAATCGGTTAAGTAGTTTAAATAATTTATATATATTAAGATGAAGTACACTCAGAGCAAGCAGAATTAATTGGCGCTGTGAAGGGATGCTGCATCCCTTTGTATATTCAATCGCATCTACCATGGAGAATGCTCTAGAAATTGTTTGGACTAATTCCAACCGCTAAATATTACCATCTGGTTGATTGGGGGTCCACCACTGTGCAATTTACTTGAAGTTTTGTTCCTCGCACAACTTGCATGTGGAATCGACTATCACCAGCGGTTTTTATGGACCAATACGACTTAGGGACTCTCAAGAAAAAGCTTACTCCCTTCTACTGGCCGGTAACGCACCTGCAATTTGCCCGATGTTGCAAATGTTCATAGGTGACGGTGATGCACGCGATTCCTGTGCCAACTAGCCACCGACGTAAGATGACGAAATGCGGCTTTAGTATATACGACTTATTACTGATTTACCTAGGAGGTATTTGAGGTTAAGGAGGATTTAAAACAAAAGTCGATCTATCGGAGATATACTCGCTGCTACATATGGAATAACCCAATTGCAGATGTTAATCAATTGCGTGCGCTATCGTCGTCACCACTAATCCCAGTATCACTGCTCTTAAACATTTTTAAGCCTGTTTCTTAATAACATGCAGCCTCGCAATGTGTCCATTTATCACCCTCACGGTGGCCAGCAATTGGTTGCATAGTTGGAAAATAGGCGGGCGTTTCGCAGCAGTTTGTTGTTAACTTTTGATTTCTTATATTTACGCGAACACTACACATTGAAATAATACTAGTTTTTACGGAATTTATCGCGTATATTTAACTTTTTTAAATACTCGACGTTTCGAACGCTTTACAGCACTCATGGTCACGGGCGGGACTGAGATGTTCAACGTCCATATGTCATAGTTAACCGCGGTTACCATAGATTAAAATTTAACTTTTGTTCCGATCTATACAATATGAACTTATGGTATCTTGAAGTCTTGCAGTTGTATGCTTGGGTTGGGATTTAATTTTATTTATTATAGGATCCCAAGCAGATGGTAGCACCCAGCCATCTTCTCTATTGAAATTAGGATGTTTTTTGATTTCAATAGCCTCGCGAATCATCCTTAGAAGGAATCGGTGTTCTTTAGCGAGGATTTGCGGTCTATCAAATCTGATGTAGTGATGGGGGCGATCCTGTACGTGTTCACAGACTGCAGACTTCCCGGAGCGTCGATTCTTCACATCAGCTATATGTTCTTTAACGCGGGTTTTTATTGATCTTTTAGTTTGTCCTATGTAGGAGAGACCACATTCACAATCAAGCTTGTACACTCCTGCATCTTGCAGAGGGACATTACACTTGACTGATGGTAAAAACTGACCAATCTTCTTCAGCGGCTTGAAGTATGTTTTGATGGAAGCGCGCTTCAAGATGTAGCCAATCTTGTCAGTGACTCCTCTAACATATGGCAGTACAGCAGGTACACGCTCGACTGTGGCCGGCTTCACTCGTTCACTGTGACGTAGGCGCGGGACTCGAAGCTTGTTGTCATGCAAAACTTGCTTGACATGGTGGAGCTCGGCAGCCAGGTGTTTACTGTCACAGATCCCTCATGCTCTCTGAAACAAAGAAAGGTAGCTAACTGTGAAGGATGGTGGTGAGAATCACCGTTTAAATATCTATCTGTATGGGTCTTTTTTCTATACACAGTATGGCTCAAGGTGTTATCAGGATTCCGAATTAAACTATGGTCAGTTTTGATGTGCAGTCATTGTTTACATGCTTACCTGTTGAAGACTGCATCTCAATTGTAACTAGAAGGCTGGAAGAAAACAACATGCCCGTAGAATATGCAGTATTACTCAGACACTGCCTTACATCTGGCTACCTATTGTGGAAGGAGGAGTTCTACAAGCAAGTAGATGGTATGGCGATGGGCTCACCTGTATCTCCCATTTTCGCCGACATATTCATGGAAGACTTTGAGGAGAAAGCCCTGCTTAGTTCTCCCATAAATCCAAGATTCTACAAGCGGTACGTAGACGACACTTTCACAATTCTACCTTTAAATAAAGTAATAAACTGCATTTTTAGACCATCTTAACTCTATAAATTTTAAAATTCAGTTCACAATGGAGTTAGAGGCAAACAATTCCTTAGCTTTTCTAGATGTGTTAGCAATTCGGAAATCGGAATCCTGATAACACCTTGAGCCATACT